>OY770263.1:80615627-81849266 GCA_963669355.1 Chorisops tibialis
GCCTTCGTATTTCTGTACAGCCCTCTCAAACTTCTAATAAATTTCCAGAACAAAGCTTAAAGAAAAACGACTCCTTCTCCACACTACCAAATGCTGCTTTGAAATCCACAAAAAACGGATAAACCTTGTATATAAACCTTTTTGCAATTTCAAATTTATTATGGGCTTTACATTAAATATATTGCCCACCATAGAATATCCCATCCTGAACGCCGCTTGGCATTCATCGAGTATTTCATTTCTCACTACCCATTTAGATAATCTTAAATTTAGAACCCCTACAAATATTTTTGCCAGTACGTCCTTGAACGAGATACCTCTATAGTTTTGAACCATATTCACGACACCTTTTACTGTATTATTCTAATAATAAAAAATTGTAATCGACACAGAAAATAAAAATTTGCTACTCTGAAATTTTGCTTTTTCGCGTTTCATTAGCCTAAAAATGCAAAAAAAAACATAACAGAATTATGATTGGGCTTAAAGCCCAATCATATGATACTCTAGATGAGATGGAAATGACTTTAATATACCGGCAAATATGTCATCTCAAATTCTTTCGAATAGTGAAAAGAGACTTTGCATGGGAGGTGGTAGAAGTAGAGGGAGAGGTTTGTATTTTTCGTACATGACACCGAGCATGGCATGCAAAATGTTTTATGCTGAATTTAAAATTTTTAGTTTTCATTATTTTTAAAGAAATTGGTCATAGTTTTCCTTAAATTGAGGCATTTGTATGGGAGGTGGCAGAGGAAGTGGAACGTTTTAGATGATTTTGAAACTGCTTATCATCACCCTTATCACTATGCTTTGATTCAATTTCAAAGTCGACAGCTCTCATATATTCGAAGGAGAAATGCTTTTCTTGAATTTATAATACAGATATTTATGTGGGAGGGGGTAGAAGGAGGGAAGCTGAGCTGATAATTTTTTCCAGCATTTATTGCAACTATTAAAAAACAAATTCTGGCAAAATTTTAAGTTTGTCATTTTTCTAGTTTTAATGGAAATCGATATAATGCATTTAACAAAAATGATGCATTTGTATGGGAGGGGGTAGAAGGAGTGTAAGGATGAAAACAAATTTTTTTCCTGTTATTGATATTTCTATTTTTATACTTTGTGCGAAATATCAAATTGATAACTTTAACAGTTTCGAAGAAAAATAATTTAATTTAAATTTCAAAATTTCGTGAAATTTGTATGGGAGGGGGTAGAAGGAGTGAGGGGAAGTTGATAATTTTTTCGGTGCTGATTGAAATTTTAATAAAATTAATTCTGGCAAAAATTCGTTTTTATAACTTTACTAGTTTCGATGAAAATCGAAAAACTGCATTTTTCAAAATTATGCGTTTGTATGGGAGGGGGTAGAAGGAGTGATGGGATCGGATCAATATTGAGTCATATTAATGGTATTTGTATCATAATACTTGAACCCAAATTTCAAATCGATAGCTTAAATAGTTTCTAAGAAAAATCAATTTCTGAAAATTTCGAAATTTCGTGAAATTTGTATGGGAGGGGGTAGAAGGAGTGGGGGGATGTGGCCCGTTCACGAACTTAAAGTTTCTTTTTTGCTAAAAATGACACACAACAAATTTCAGCACGATAGCTCAAAGCGTTCGAGAGTTATGCTGTAGACAGACGGACAAACAGACAGACGGACAGACGGACAGACGGACAGACAGACAGACGGACAGACGGACAGACAGCAACTCGGAATCGAAGTTTTTGAGCGACAACAAATATTTCTGTACCCTTGGCGGCTCTGTGCGAGCATTATTTCTTAGCGTTACAAACGGTAAGGCAAACACAATATACTCTCAGATTTCATCTAGAGTATAAACATTCGTCCCGCCGTACGCCGTCTGCCTTACACAGTACATATGGGCTCATATCTTCGAGACCGTTAAAGGTAAAATGTTCGTTTTTAGGTGGATTGTTAATTGGGTAAATGAGCTCCATTATCTTAGGAGGTGTACGTGGTAAAAAAAATCGACTTTTCGTAAAGCTATGAAATTGTGTCATATTATAATGGAGGGGATAGGGGGAGTGCAGCTAAGCGTAACATTTTTTCGATCTTACTAATTATTCTAAGCAAATATTTAGTGCACAATTTCAACTCGATAAATTCGATACGTACTGAGAAAACTGGTTAATAGCATTTCATGGAAAAGCGCAGTTTATATGCGAGGTGGCGGTAGGAGTGGGAGAATTCAAATAGTTTTAAACTGTAGATTTAGATCATCATAAAAATAATATATTCAAAATTTCAGATAAATAACATTTATACTTATCGAGAAAATCAGTTCATTGTCAAATTGCGAAACTGTGCCATTTTGTATAAGAGAGGGTAGAAGGAGTGGAGAGGCTTTCTCCGCTGTGTGTGGGTATGTGCGAGCAGTTCAAGGTTACAAGCAATCGATGATCGCGGATAGTCGACGACTAATTAAATATGTGAGAATGTTACACAGTTGAATATCGAAAAAATTCGATGAGCGGCTAGGGTTGGCATGCAACTATATGTTATCATTTATGGTTTTGAATGAATCATTTAAATACTTGCCTGCTTTCCGTAGTATCGACGCACAATACAGTAATTTTCTTCCTTCTACACTACTCACAAATACAATAAAGTTTGATTCCGCCAAACTCAACCATCAGAAAAAAAACTATCGTTTAATCTATACAAGTTCACATATTTTCGAAAACAAAATCATTCATGTTGCCGGATTAAGCTTTATCTTTGATTTCAACTTCGATTTAAATTTTCGTAAAGTGTATTGAAGTATGTATTCCATTTTCTTCATACGAGTATTTCAATATACTGTTATTTTCTCCTCTTTAAGTATCTTTTTAATTCATATAGGGTATCTTTCATCTGCAGAAAGAAGATGATGCTGAAACCTTTTGAATAAATTCTCAGAAAAGGTTTGGGAAAGCCTAAATATTTACGGAACATGTAACAGAAATGGAAGAAGCGAGAATCTTTGCTTTTATACGGTATTCATAAAAAACACACTTTGAATGATAAAGAGAAATATAACATCGTACTTAATATTCAAAAGAATGATTTTACTAATGGTATACTCCTATACGAGGCTCGAACTAATTACGAGCCAAATTTTATTTAAAAGTAGACTCGCGCGAAATCGCAAGTTATAAGGATTATTTTAGCTGAAATATGTCCTTAATTCCCAACCAGGTTTTCAGTTATTTCCGTAAATAACAATGAATTTTTGAGTATCAGGACATTTTTGTGGAGTTTTAATTGTGTGTATGTGGCTTATAAATACTCGATACTTACGCTATAATTTTGGTGGTTTTCCTGGTATAAAAATAAAACATGGAACTTCCCGCATTAAATTTTCACAATTTTCATAATTTCCCACGATTAAATTTAACATGAAAATTTTCAATTTATATTTGCAGCTATTTTTCCTGGTTCCACTTATGTCGGGCAGCTTTACATGTTCGTGTTTGTGAGCCAAGAGGTGACGGAATTAGTAGTAAACATCATTTACTTGATAATACGGTGCTGAGAGGCAGGTGAGAATTAAATTTTTAGG
The DNA here is from genome assembly GCA_963669355.1 of Chorisops tibialis. NCBI lineage: Eukaryota > Metazoa > Arthropoda > Insecta > Diptera > Stratiomyidae > Chorisops > Chorisops tibialis. The sequence continues at coordinate 80,619,200 of OY770263.1, forward strand.
ACTTGACGTTTTGAAATTCCTAACCAGACTAGGTATACATTTGTACGATTTATAAAATGGATATCCCCTTTGGCGGATGAGAATTTATGATGCGAAATTCATTTCATGAAACTGCCACCGGAAATGGGTTAATTTAAGCGAATGAAAATGTTTGGAGTTTTAGACAGATATAAAATTTTTTTTAGATATAATGGAAATACGGAAATGTTTGGAATTATATATCAGCCAGGTGTTTAAACAATAATTTTGTTAAACTGTTATTCTCCATCAAAGTTTATTAAACCATCAAACCATTAGTTTTGAAACTTTCTCGTTGCTGAAACAAAACGTACGAAAATTCAGTCTCAATACCACCACAAATGTAGCCAATTTCCTCACAAACTTTCCATTTGGAAAAAAAATCGCTCACATACATCCACACGGAAAAACTCGCATGGCAAAAAAGTCTCTTCGGAATTAAAATAAAACATTCAAGTAAAGTTTTAGTTTGTTTTATAAGTTTTTGCAAGACACTTGAATCTCTTGTTGTTTTTCTTTACGATCTTCTCTATAGAAACAAATTCGACTACATCGATGGCAGTAATATATTATTGCTTAAAATTTCCAAGACGTTTTTTCCAGTAAATTTTATCACTTTACGGAAATTTAATGGAAAATTACAGAATTATGAGCTATTTATGCGCTCTCAAAAACACCAACCAACAAATTTTCCTTCCTTTAAATAGGAATAAATTAATTCAGCGCTAATAAATGTCATAATTAAAAAATTATGCACGTTCAGAGTTCGGTACGAGTACTTTCGATTTTTGTGCTTTGTCTATTAAAAACCTTCCCCCTCAGTTAGTATAACTAAAATTCATACCTGTATAACTATAATAAAACTCATACTAAATAAAGATGCACAATGAATACATAATTTATGCGCTCTTAAAATCGTGTATTATCCCGCTAGGTCTTTTCAAGGATCTGCCATACAACTCGCAGAGTCGAATCTCTCAAAATAAAAAATTTCCGATTTTTGCGTTAAATTCTAAGTGCAACTTAAAACCATACGAATTAATGAAGCACGATGAATACATGATTTATGCGCTCTCAGAATTTAGAATTCTTCTGGAATCCTTTCAAGAACTTCCTATTAAAATTCCGAAATGTGGAAATTTTCAAAATTTGGTACTTTCGATTGTTGCAATATGCCTTTTCAAAGACGTATTGCATATTGAGAGAAATTAGTAAAACTAAAATTTATACAAGTACAATCAAAAATCATACTAAATAAGTATACAAGACGAATACATGATTTATGCAATCTTTAAATCCAGTATTCTCGTTTTTCGCGCTTTGTCTTTTCAAGAACCTCCCATACAACTTGCAGAACGCAGAGTCGAAAACCTCAAAATTTAAAAATTCTACTAAATTACTAAATGCGATGAAAATATGATTTATGGACTCTCAGAATAAGGTATTGTCGTTTTTCGCGGTAAATCTGTATACTGCAAAAATTGAGAATACGCAATCCTGAAAGGCCATAAATCATATTTTCATCCGAGGACTTCTTACAAAAAGGTTCCGAGTTTAATATTATGGGCTATGTTAAAAAAATGAAATAAATTTCGTCAAACCAAAAAGAAGCCGAATTAGTGGAATATTTATTTGTGACTCCCATCGGAAGAAATTTGAAAACTATCAGTTCGCTATTAGCAGAGATATTGCATAGCCTGAGTGTAGCCAGCGTTGGTCTGCAATGCGAACGTCGATGGTTCAAATCCTGGCCAATGTGTAATTCGCGCTCACTGCTTACATGGATATATCTGAGTTGCCTCACTATGCGAACAAGGGCGAAGAATCTTTCACAATAACTCATAAAAATGGTAATGAATCTGAAGCCAATGCCCGATTTGAGCTGTAGTGCCATTGAAGAAGAAAAGATGTTGCATACTTGCCTATGTATTGTAGAAACTTGGAAGGAAAAGCTTCAAACGGTTGATTTGCCGAATTTGAAGAAAAACATAACAGAATTATAATTGGGCTTAAAGCCCAATCATATGATACTCAAGATGAGATGGAAATGACTTTAATATACCGGAAAGTATGTCATCTCAAATTCTTTCGAATAGTGAATAGAGAGTTTTGCATAGGGGTGGTAGAAGTAGAGGGGGAGATTTGTATTTTTCGTATATGACACCGAACATGGCATGCAAAATGTTTTTTGCTGAATTTAAAGTTTTTAGTTTTCATTATTTTTAAAGAAATTAGTCATAGTTTTCCTGAAACTGGGCATTTGTATGGAAGGTGCCAAAGGAAGTGGAGCGTTTAAGATGATTTTGAAACTGCTTATCATCATCCTTATCACCATGCTTTGATTCAATTTCAAAGTCGATAGCTCTCATATGTAAACTTGAAGGAGAAATGCTTTTCTTGAATTTATAATACAGATATTTGTATGGGAGGTGGTAGAAGGAGTGAAGCGGAGCTGATAATTTTTTCTAACACTTATTTCAATTATTACGAAACAAATTCTGGCAAAATTTGAAGTTTGTACTTTTTCTAAATTGAATGGAAATCGATAAAATGCATTTAACAGAAATTAGGCATTTGTATGAGAGGGGGTAGAAGGAGTGTACGGATCATTGTATTAGTAATATTTCTATTTGTATACTTTATACAAAATATGAAGTTGCTAGCTTTAACAGTTTCGAAGAAAAATAATTTAATTTAAATTTCAAAATTTCGTGAAATTTGTACGGGAGGGGGTAGAAGGAGTGAGGTGAAGTTGATAATTATTTTTAAAATAAATTGCAATTATAGTAGAATTAATTCTGATAAAATTTCGTCTTTTCAGCTTACTAGTTTCAATGAAATTCGAAAATATGTATTTTTCAAAATTGTCCATTTGTATGGGAGGTGGTAGAAGGAGTAAGGGGATCTGGTCAATATTCCGTAATATTAAGGAAATCTATATCATAATACTTTGACCTAAATTTCAAGTCGATATCTTAAATAGTTTCAAAGAAAACTCAATTTCTTAATATTTCGACAATTCATGAAATTTGTATGGGACGGGGTAGAAGGAGTGAGGGGATGTAGCCCATTCACGAACTTAATGTTACTTTTTTGCTAAAAATGACACACACAATTGTTTAGCACTATAGCTCAAAGCTTTCGAGAGTTATGCTGTAGACAGACGCACAGACGTACAGACGGACAGACGGTCACTCGGAATCGAGGTTTTTGAGCGACAATAAATATTTCTGTACCCTTGGCGGCTCTGTGCGAGCGTTATTTCTTAGTGTTACAAACGGTAAGGCAAACACAATATACTCTCAGATTTCATCTAGAGTATAAACATATAGGAGTTGCATTACGGAGAAGGAACATTTCTTTCAGTAACTTGAAACTCGCTTAACTGCTGTGCAAAAGCCATGTAAAGGCGAAAAAGTGTGAAGCGAATTGAGTATAGTAGTAGTGGATTCTTTTATTTTCCAAATATATATTATAAATGTATGGTTAGATCTTTGTTAAACTAAAAGAAGTAATACAACATTGACTATATGTATAGTCGTTTGTCGGTAGTTTAATTTAATTTAATTTAAAAACTATTTTATTTTGATGTAATTTTAACCCAATTCAATTTAATTAAATTTCTTACATATTTACTTAGTAAATGTTTTTTTCTCTTATACATTGTGACTAAAAAGTACTAAGAGTTTGTAGTGTGTAGACATAAATGTAATTGTAGTGTCTGTCTTTATTTGTTTTTAAATGGCTCTAAGTTAGTTTTTGGCAACACACGGTTTTACAAACCTTCTGTGTCTGTCTATCCGTCTTTCACGCAACAACGGCTGAACCGATTGTAATGAAACTTTTGCAGTTTATTAGGTATGCTCCGAAATGTAATCTGCGTTTGGTTTCATTTCAATAACCCCATACAAAATAACTCATTTTAAATATATTTGTAATAATCACATTTTCTTGGAAACCATAAAAGCTATTAAATTGAAACATAAAATTTATTATTTTTATTATAAATGCAATCTTTTAGTATACAAAATATTTGAACCCGCCACTCCTTTCTCAACTTCCCATACAAACTACACTTTCTCATGAAATACTATACACCAATTTCCTTAGTATGTATAACTTTCATCGAGCTTAAATTTTGTACTAAAACCTTAAGTAGCACTATTATTAATATTGGTATAAAATTGACCAATTAGCTTTACTCCTTCTACCCCCTCCGATACAACGGGGCACAATTCTACGACTTTTCAAAAATTCGATTTTCTTGAAAAGTGTGAATGTTACTGATCTGAAATTTAAAACTTATCAATTTAATGACAATTATAGTTGTTTCTAGAAAAATCACCAAAAACTTCTACGCCTTCTACCACCTCCCATAGAAATTGCAGAATTTCACTAAATCCAATGCACTAAGTTTTTCAGTATCTATTCAATTTTTCATACTTAAATTTGGTGCAAAGCATTTTTATAGTTACTCTAGCATGATGTGAAATAATGTAGTTGAGTGCTGTCATCCCTGCTACCACTCCCCACACAAAAATTCTTAAGATCACAAAAATTTCGATTTCATCGGTAGTATCATATGATTGGGCTTTACGCACAGCTTTAACACTAAGCTTAAAAACATAACAGGCCTACCTGTTACGTTTTTAAGCTTAATGTTATTTTATTTGGGCTCTTTTTAATTACCACAAGCTACAGCTATTCATATGTCCTTAACGCTCTTCAATACGTACATATATGATCTCAGATCACGGGATTGATTTGATCATGATCCTGTCCCATACCAATGCGAGTATTATAGTTTCATTCTTCATAATTTATGGCTCTGATTCCAACAAAATACAAAGCATTGTGTTCAAAGAGCCATAAAACTAAGCTAATTATATATCCGACATAATTTATTACTAACTGCATTCTCAAATATTTTATTATTAAAATAATAAAGTAAAATTGCTTATTTTGCGATTTTTACGCGGATAAAGTCGCGAGCGATTGCTAGTAATCAATATTTGTTTTGTCGCCTTCAAAGTAATCCCCATTAGGTGCAGTACACATACATATGCTATTTCCATTCCTCGAAACACTTTTCAGAACCACTGTTTTTATGATTCCGACCTTTCCAATAAATCAACTAATAAACCATAAATTGAAAGCTACTAACTAGAAATTTTGTACGAATACCTTCCAAAAGGAACTTACCAAAACTGCAACACAAATTTTGCTGTTTTCTCACCTCTAAGCTCACTTCTAAAAATATTTCAAATAAAATTTCATCAAAAGTTTTGGAATCCCCGCTTCTATTCCTACCATACAAATGTATGGTTTTAAGTATATAAAATATATCGAGAATTTCATAGAATTTACTTCATCTACGAAACTAACATTCTATACAGCAAATTCTAAGCGCGATTCGAGAACTAAATTAAAAACATAACAGGGCTACGATTGCGCGGAAAGCGCAATCTTACGATACTCTAGATGAAATAGAATTTTTTGTGATCCCAAGAAATTTTGTATGGGAACTGCTAGAAGGGATAATAGCATTGAACTAATTTTTTCCCCATCATGCTAAAGTAGCTATAAAAATATTTTATACAAAATGGTTACTCCAAAAATTGAATGGGAACTGAGAAAATTAGTGAGCTAGATTTAGTGAAAATGTGCAGTTTGTATGGAAGGCGGTAGAAGGAGTGAGGGAATTCTAGTGATTTTTTCAGAAATAACTAGGAATATTATAAAATTGACATCCCCCAATTTCAGACTAGTGCCATTCATACATTTTAAGAAAATCGATTTTTTGTAAAGTTGTAAAACTGTCATATTATATGGGAGGGGGTAGAAGCAGTGAAGCTAATTAAATATTTTTTTCTGATCTTAGTGATAATACTAATTAAGTATTTGTTACAAAATATGAGCTCAATAAATGTTATATGTTCTGAGAAAATCGTCTTAGAGCATTTCATGAAAAAGTGTAGTTTGTATGGGAGGGGGTGGAAGGAGAGGTAGGACGCAAATAATTTTTCTACTGTAGATTAAGATTATTATGAAAGTAATATATCCCAAAATTCAGATTAATAGCTTTTATACTTTTCGAGTAAATCCATTTAATATCAAATTGCGAAATTGTGTCATTTTGTATGGGAGGGGGTAGAAGGAGTGAAGCTAATCGTCTAATTTTTTTTGGCCATACTAACAATTTTAAATAAATATTTAGTGCATAATTTCAACTTGCTAAATTTGATACGCACTGAATAAATTGGCTTAGACATGACAAGTACAGTTTGTATGGGAGGTGGTAGAAGGAGGGGGACAATACGCATAATTTTTATACGGTAGATTGATGTTATCATAAAAATAAAATATTCCAAATTTCAGGCCAATAGCTTATATGCTTTTCGAGCAAATCCGTTTATTGTCAAATTGCGCGTTTGTGTCATTTTGTATGGGAGGGGGTAGAAGGGGTGGAGCGATTTGGACCGTTCACGAACTTGACCTTACTTTTTTGTCAAAAACCACGTGTACGAAATTTGAGCTTTCTAGCTCAACGTGTTCTCAAGCTAGTGAGCGAACGGACGGACGGACAGACGGACATCCGGTTTTGAGATTTCTGAGTGATAATATTAACTTCTGTATCATTCATTTTTTTCTCCGAGCCTTATTTCTTGGCGTTACAAACTTAAGAGCAAACTTATAATACTCTCAGATTTCATCTGGAGTATAAAATATTGACATGTAACCATCCCTTCTATCGTACCACCCACCCCCCTCCCCCCATACAAACCCAAACATGCATATATAAACGAATGAAATATTGATTCTATGTACTGGAGCTATTGATCGTAATCGCAGTAACATATTAAATAATTGACAACAGCTCTGCCCTAGAGCCCCCATTCACATAGTCTTCTCTATCCACCCTAACCTGCATATTGACTTCCCACGTATCCTCAACTTGTCCGAGAATAACAAAGTTGCGCCCGAATTGTTGGTTTCACACTAGCTTCAATTAATCAATTAATTTCCTGTTAAGTCATCCTGTCTGAGCATATCACAGAAACAGTTCTCTTTCGCAAGACGCCGCCCTAAGCATCGGTCTTTAGTTGCGCCAGGACTTTTTTATTTCTCTGGCTTCATGCTCAAGTGATCACTTCCATCTGCGACCACAGCTTGTCTACCGATGATTCGCTCTGAGTTCCGCAAAGTATCACCGATCTACCGCCACTTCCGCCTTTGGATCTATTGGCCTATTTTAGACTGTCTAGTTTTACTCTAAAGTTCGTCGTTGTAATTAAACATCTGGCAAAAATAATCTTAAAATGTGTCGGAGGTATTGGTTCACGAAACTTTTCAGTTTTTTGGTATGTCGAATAGTCACTTTTCATGTAGTACCACCATATAACAGCACGGACTTGACGCATGCGTCAAAAATTACCAAATTCGAGCGAAGAGACCTCCTCTTTTAACTTCCAGAAAGGGGAAAGAATTCCGAAAACCTGACGAGCTTTCTTTGTACTGGCCTTATTATCCTTTACAGCTCCGCCGTTCATGCTGACAATGCTTCCGAGTTAACAAAAATTTTGTACCTCTTTCACATCTTGTCTATTAAGAACAATCGATTTGCTTGTATAAGAAGCAATGTGCATGTTCTTGGCTTACCACACATTTATTTTCATCAGCATAATCAAGGCGACTTAAAATGTTAAACAGTCCTCACTGAAGACCCCACCTTCCAGTGCAGCTTTCAATATGCCATTTATTACTATCAGGAACAGTACTGATAATAATATGCAGCCTTGTCTGACACCCGTTTGCATGACAAGGCTCTTGGAGAGCTCTCCTCTATGTAACGCGTGACATCTTGCATCGTCGTAGGATTCTTTAATCATAGCTATGATCTTGTCTGGAATACCTCTGCTACGCAAAGCATTCCACATGTAATTTCGCTTAACGCGGTCGAAAGCCTTCCCGAAGCCCTCAAAGATTGTAGTGTAGAGGCGAATCCATTTTGTCTGACCACTCCAATATTCTCCGAAGGGTATTCTTACACTCCAAGACGACTCTTTACGGAATCCAGCCTAAAAAGCTTCGAGAGTGCTCTTGACAACATCACTATACTACACCGATATCTAACGAAGATCGCCCTCCTTCGAGATTTTTGCAAGGACGCCCTCCTTCCATTCATCCGGATATCTTCCTTCATGCCACAGAGTGGGAGGAGTATTTTGGCTGCTATTTCCGAGTCCCCTTTGAGGAGTTCGGTTGGTAGTCCGTCTATACCTGGGACCTTCCATTCCGACATTAACCGAATGGCAGGAACTATTTCTTCCTTATCTGGAAGATTGCCCCAAATGGAGGATTGTTGTGGTTGGATGTTCGGTAATTCTCATGTTTCTGGAATATCTTCCACTGACAAGATATTTCAAATATCAGAAAAGTATTCCTTCCATCGCCGCAACTGGTGTTCACTCATATTCAGAGGAGATCCATTGACATCTCTCAACAGATAGTTGGGGTGAAATTTCTGTTCGATAACTGTTTGATCTGATCTATAAAGTCTTCCTTATTGGCCAGACCTTTAACGGCTTTTCTCTTGTTGCGTCAAATAAGGAGCTCTTGGGTTGGCTTCGGGTTGAGAGATAATTATCTGTTTAGCTTTTTTCGATCGCCAAGCTTGTCCCATGTGTCCTGCGACATCAACGGCTTTGCGCATATCCCACAGATTGTTGAGCACTTATTAAAAATGTGTTTCCGGTTGCCTCCCAATTGGTGGATCTTATAACCGCCCAATATGGACGACTTTTCGTGTAGAATGGTGTCGCATTTTTTGTTGGAGTCTGATAGATTATACACATTAAGATTGCGCTTCATTTAAAGTGCCGTTGGACAGCTGCTGTGCCAAATCTTAAGAAGGCAACCATCGAGTAGTGATCGTTCTTCATGTCGCTACGCTCACACATTGAGGAGAAATCTTCTCCATGATCAAATTGATTCTGAGTAGCACCATCAGAGAAATGCAAGATGTTTTATGATGACTCTTATCTGCAAAAATGGTCCTACAGATGACCATTTGCCAAGTAATACAAAACTTCATAAATAATTCGCATTTTTCGGGTCTCTTAATCCAAAGTTGTGGCGCGTTGAACCAAGGGTAACCATACTTTCCCATAACGTTTTCTAGTCCAGTGTTCTCAGAGCCAACTTGAGCCCTCATATCTCCTGAGATAATAATAATATCACCTCTTGGAACACATTCGAAGGTAGTACTCAGTTGATAATAAAACTCATCTTTGTCACCAGATGTTGCGACATTAGTTAGTGCGTAGCACTGTGAAATTGTCACGGTACTGGAACGGATCCTACGTTTAACGACGATTATCCTGTCAGACATTGGTTCCCAGCTGATGAGACTGTTTTTCGCTCTCCGTGTAATGACGGCCGATACGCCATTTTTGGCTTTACTCTCAGAACCAACGTGCAGAATGGTTTTTCCGCTGGGGTTCATTCTCCTCCTGATCCTGTCCACCTGACCTCACTCAAGCTCAAAATTTGGATGTAAAGTGCACCATTTTACGGTCACTGATTGGCGGTGGCCCCAGCCCTTCCACCGTCATTCAATGTTCGAACGTTCCCGAAACCAATTATTATTCGTTCTTGAGTGCCATAAGTCATTACTCTAGAATCTGTCCGTATCCGAGGCGCTGCATCCGGTTCTCGTATCAGATAGAGTTTAAGATCGTGGGTGATAAGCCCATGATCCAGTGAGTGTCCATCAGCTATTTTTTGGGCAAGCGGGATTGGCTGTGGGTGTTTTTTGAAAATGTCAATTGCAATAAAAACGAATGCTTTGAATGTGGTAGTTAAGTTTGCACTCTAATGACGTCAAAAACAGCATGAGCGTATATGAACACTGTGCTTGTTTGATAAAATGTGTGTCCTGTAGGCGAAATTAAGCTTCCGCTATTTTTTCTATAACTAGGAGGCAGTGCAGTGATCCTATCATAACTTCATTTCCCAACATTCTTGAGCAACTACTCAGATTGCTTATACTTCTGTAAAACTACTTAAATGGAAAATGTTCTGCTGAAATCTATAAGAGTCTCTCTCTTATTACCCCATAATAAAGATACTCGATACACACTAACATTACGGTCTTAATAGAGTTTGGAAAATGCTATAATACCAACAGTTCAGCGTGAGTTTAGAACCAGTAGAAGGCAACATAAGAAATGTGGAAAAACAGCCAAACTTGAGTTTGACGGTTTTCAAATGTACGGACACGAGCACAAACTTGCGTTAAACTACAAGTTTCTGAATAGAATACTTATTAAAATAAATATGACTTTCATAAATAACAATTCATTATGATTGTGTTTACTTCATAAACGAAAAAGAATTTAGAAAATTCAAATTTCGGACGAAATTTCCTGCACAATCGCTGTACATGCATTGTCCAAACTCTATTAGGACAGAAGTGTTAGTGTGTACCGAGTATCTCTACCTCATAATACTCACTCAACTCCACGCGCGTATGAGCTAACTCACTTTCATACACGCCATTAAAATTTGCGCTTCATTCTTACACCATGTCATACGAATGTTGAACGCATTTCGTTGGTTCCGAAAGAGTTCATATTCATTGTCACTATCATCTTCATCCGCCTCAAAAATCGCCTACCTTTCGCACGTCCCCGAAGATGTGCTTCGATACAAAACGACAGATACTGTAGTTTATAATTCCATGTAAGTTCCTATAATAATTACTTAATTAATAAATTAATTAATTACTTAATTATTATTGAGACTTGTAAGTCGATATTATGATGTGAATATTTCTAAAAACACTTTATTGTTCAATAGCAGGAGAAAATTGTTTCAGTAAGAATTTTCTCAGAAAAGGTCTCACTCGAAGGAAAGCCTCGGTTTTCTAAATTTTCATTTGGCTGAATTTCGTAATACCTTAATCGGCAAACCTTAACCACTGAGAGTAAATTACAGAGTTTTATGGTTTGTTTTGATTCCAAGAATACTGATTGATCTTGAAGATGTAGAAAAAGAGGGCGGGTTGTGAATTAGTTATTACGATGATATTCGAAAAGTTCAATAGAGAAGCCCCATTTTTGTTAGGTCTTTGAGGTAAAACAGTTTCTTTTTTTTTTATTTAATTGTAATGATTCCAAGAAATGTAATTAAGTGGATCTTACTATGCATATGAGACGGTAGAAAACAGGGCAAGAGTGATATCTTAACAAAAGCACAATTATTAATGATTTTCTGTGAAGATTGTGCAAAATTAAGGAATCGGCTTTTTTTATTATGATGACGGGGGTACGGTTTCCATGCTTTGTTATAATGGAATCAAAGTACATTAAAATTTAGACTTGAAACATACATACATATACATACATATATGCAAATTTGAATAATTTGTTATTTGTAAGCTACCAAAAATAGCTAGGGTGTAGCCAAGTAGGTAGCGTGTTGGTCTTGTAATGCGAAGGTCGTGAATTCAAATCCCGATCGGCGTAATATATAATTCTAGCGCATTGCCTGCTTGGATATACCTCAATCTACGAAAATGAAAAATTCGTAGATAGACGGTTGTGCGAAGGGCTAACAACCTTTCCACAATAAGTAATGAAAAATGTTAAGGAGCCTGAATGTCAGGAGGCCAAGGTCCGATTTGGGCTGTAGAAGTAGAAGAAACTACCAAAAATTGTTATTTCTCACTTATTGGAATTTTTCGCAAAAATATGCTAATAGATTTTCTCAAGAAATGTCTGAAATACTCTAATGGAATGCATTTTACTTGTACAATAAACAGTCACTCAAAGCTTTCATTCTACATAGTTTCATAACGAAATAATGACTGAAAGAGTGTCTTAACTTTATCTTTTATCAAGTAATCAATGAGAAAATAAGAATATTGGAACTGATGTAAAAGGGTAAGACGACGCGATGAGCTCCAAAGCTCATTTTTTGTTGGAACATCACGTTTGAGGGATTGATGACAGGCCTGTGTTTTCGAGGCGTTGAATTCTACTCTATTTTTCCTGCCCCATTCCAGGATTATCTAAGATTCGAGTTCAGTGAACGGAATAACTCCGTGCGATGGAAGCAATAGAATGCTTGTGTGATTCCGCAGCAGAGTTAAATTCATAGGGGTTATCTAAAGTAATGTCATCCGCAAAACTATGGATTGGATGGAGAGTGGACGACAGAAGGTCGTTGATGAAAACTAAAATAGATTTGAATATAAAACAGAGCCTTGAGGGACGCCGGAATATATTGGGAAAGAGGAATAAGTAACGCCATCTAGTACTCCTCGTATGGTGCGTTCAGAAAGAAAATTCTCAATCCATTCAACAAGGGTAGCATTTCTGCCAAACTCTGTCAAAAACTTTTGCCATGTCAAGTGAAAAAACTTGACCATCACTGTGTTTATATTTGCATGAGTTCAGTCGAGTAAGCCAAAAGATCTCCCGTCGACCTTCCAGAACGGAACTCATACTGAAGATCATGGATTAGCTGGTTATCTTCGAGATATTGAACGGTTTTGCGATTGACAGCAGTTTCCATTACTTTCGAGAGCACTGAAGTAATGGCTATCGGGCGGTAGTTGGCGGGGTTCGCTTTGCTTCCTTTCTTGGGAATTGGCTGAACATCCGCAACTTTCCACATACGTGGAAAACACCCAGAAGAGAAGGAAAGATATAAAAGATTACGAAGAGGTTTAACTAAAGAAGAGTAATGGGAAAATACCATCCGGACCAGCAGATTTGTGGATATTGAGCTCTCGAAGGATCCTAGAAATATATCTCGTGCGAAAATGTAGTTTAGGCAGCGAGAAACCAGAATTATTTAGAGCGGAAGGCGATTGGTTTGATGGTGGAAGGTGTGAGTTTGTAGCGAAACTTACTGCTAGTAAGTTAGCTTTTTCGACAGGATCAATAACGGTACTATCGCAATCAACAAGAGATGGTATCAAAGGAGAAATGAAATTGTTGTTGACCGTTTTGATGAATGACCAGCAACATCACGAGCCTTTAGGGCACTGAAGGTTCTTCCGGCCTTACTCAAATTGAACACGGTTGAGTATGGATTTCTTGATTTATTGAAGAGTTCTCTGTTGGCAAGTGTTTTATTGCCTTTAAAGATTTGAAATGCTTATTTCTTGGTCTGAACTTCATCAAGACATTCTTTGCTGAACCAAGAGTTCTTCGACGACCTGACTGTTTTTTGACTGGAAGGTATGTAGAGCTTCATACCTCTCTGGATAAGAAGTCTACAAGCGTCATCGCAGTTATTGGAATCAAAGCACAATTTTTAATTAAAGGCATTGAAAAAGTCATTTAGCGGCTCTTTGAAATGCCAAATATTTCTTCGAGGTGCCTTGATTGTCAGCGGTGTAAGTTCTGCAACTGGGAATTGTACACAAATCAAAATAAACTGCCAACAAGTCGAGCGAAACTATATTATTCTTGGGACAAGTTGCGTATGTGTGGTAATATGCAGGTTAGAGTGGTTAGGGAAGACTAAGTGAAAGGGGGTTCTTGGGCACGGCAATTGTCAATTTAACACTTTGCAGAAACGTTCAAAAGCTGCAGTACATATAATCAATATTTCGTTAGTTTATTTATGCAAGTTTGAGTTTTTACGAGTGGGTAGATGTTAATAGTTTTTCAATTGATTGCTTGAATTACGTCCAATATTCTCTGTATAGAATGTCAGTTTCATAGACGAAGTTGCATAGAATTTTCATAGGATTTGGTGTATTTTACATTCACGAAACCAAACATTTGTATGGGAAGGAGTAGAGGAGGTAGGGGAATCGTTAAATTTGTGACGCAATTTTATTTCCTTTTTCTTGTAGTGTGCTCGTACAAAATTTCAAGTTCGTAGCTTTTAATTTGTTGGTTATTAGTTGATTCAATGAAATAGGTCGAAATGATACTTTTGTATGGGAGGGGGTAGAAGAGCAAGCGCGATTGCAAAACTTTTAAAGAAATATCATTTCAATTATTTTTATAATTTTTTGAGCAAAATTTGAAATTGGTAGCTTTTAAGAATTAGCTGATAACTGATTTCCTAAAAATGGTCGAAAAAATAATTTTGTATGGGAGGGGGTAGAAGAATTCTCTTTTTTTCTCTTTTAAGGTGCTCGTACAAAATTTCAAGTTCGTAGCTTTTAATTTGTTGGTTAGCAGTTGCTTTATTGAAATTGGTCGAAATCATACTTTTGTATGGGAGGGGGTAGAACGGCAAGTGTGATCTCAAAAATTTTGACGCAGTTCTATTTCAACTATTTTCAAATGATTTTTCGCAAAATTTCAAATTGATAGCTTTTACTAATTAGGTGATAATTAATTTCTTAAAAATGGTCGAAAAAATCATTTTGTATGGGAGGGAGTAGAAGCTTTCAAGGTATTCAACTAGTTAATATTTCATTCTTTTAAAGATTTTTTTTAAACGCATTTCGCAAGTTTTCAAGTTTCTACTTTCAAATTTCATTCAAAAATTTTCAGTTTATGTGGTTTTTTCATTGCACATGAAACACCTTGTGCACGATAGATCAGGGGGGTCGGTGCATAGCAATTGTGAAATTTTTATTATTTTTTCTATATGTACAACAAATAGATGTATCCACATGGAAAATTTAAATTTTGTGTCTTTCACCAGAGCCCTTAAAAAATCACTCAACATTTTCGACATTTTTGGTTACCACCTCCCTCCCCTTACACCTCCCGACGTAAAATTTTTACCAAATTTAAAAACTACCTAGTTGTACAATGTGACAAAATTTTAGTATCTGTACTCAATTTGGAATTATAACGGTTTGAAATCTTGGAAAGTGCATCATTTTTGAAATGCTCCCCATTTCCCCCCACTACTATTTTGTCCAAATGTTATATTTTTTTCGTATTTTTCTAGTATAGCTTAACATAGGTTGTAATATTCAATTACGTAGCTTAATAAATAGCCGAGATATTGATTTTAAGTGTTTTTCTTTGCACCGCCCCTGACCCTCCCCCTTACAATAATTAGCTTTTATCTAAACTGATTCTAGTGGACCTATATGCCACCTTAATGGTCTCAAAATATCAATTTTTATGGTAAGTAATTTCGAAGATATAATCATTTGAAAAAAAATTCGGCTGACAATTGGTTCTTAGCCCCCCCTTTTCGCACCCCAATGGATAAAAAAATTAAATTATTTTTAAAAGTTGTCCCACAAACTCCTCTATATGTATGTTGAGTTTTAGCTTCCTAGCTGTTACCATGGTTGAGATATTTGAATTCGTATTTTTCGGTTTAAGCGCTCCCCCTGAACTCGTACACCCCCCAAAATGGGTATCCGCCTGAGATCCGTAACTATCTACAATCCCCCCAAAAATGAACTTTCTATCTTGAAGGGTTTGGGAGTTAATGTGCGCTGAGCGTACACGTCGGCGTACGGCGGACGGCGTACAGACAGACGGATTTTTTTTTTGCATTTTAGTCATGAAACGCGAAAAAACAAAATTTCAGGGTAGCAAATTTTTTTTTTCCCAAGTCGATCACAATACTTTATTATTAAAATAATAAAGTAAAATGATCTGTATTAGTATAATTGGCGATGATAATATGACGAAGACAGAATATTTCTGTGGCTGGCTGGTTAGAAAAAGGTCAAAAGATGTAAAGAAAAAATAAATGTTTCATGAAAAAGTGTATTTTGTATGGGAGGTGGTGAAAGGTGTGATGGGATTCGAATAATTTATTTTAATAATAGTATAATTCAAATTTAAATTTATTAGCTTCCATAGTTTCCATTTGATTATTTCTAATAATTCATGATTTATGAAATCCGTCATTTTCAATCGGAGTGGCTAGAAGGGGTGGAGCGATTTGACCCATTCACGAACTTGACTTTAGTTTTTCGTCTAAAATGAAGTGTACAAAATTTGAACTTTCCTGCTCAAGGCGTTTTCGAACTAGAGAGCGCACGGGCGGACATACGAACGGATAGACGAACAAACATCCGATTTTGAGATTTTTGATCAACAACAAACATTTCTGCACCCTTGGCAATCCTTCTTGAATTTATAATACAAATATGTGTATGAAAGAGGTAGAAGAAGTCAAGCGGAGCTGATAATTTTTTCTAGCGTTTATTGCAATTATTAAAAAAAAAATTCAGGCAAAATTGTAAGTTTGTACTTTTTCTAGTTTTAATGGAAATCGATATAATGCATTTAACAAATATTATACATTTGTAGGGGGTACAAGGAGTGCAAGAATCAAAACAAATTTTTTTCGTGCTATTGATATTTTTATTTGTATACCTTACGCAATATATCAAGTTGATAGCTGTAACAGTTTCGAAGAAAAATAATTTAATTTAAATTTCCAAATTTCGTGAAATTTGTATGGAAGGGGGTAGAAGCAGTGAGGTGAACTTGATAATTCTTTTTAAAACTAATTGCAATTATAGTAGAATTAATTCTGACAAAAATTTGTCTTTTCAGCTTTACTAGTTTCAATGAAAATCGAAAATAGGTATTTTTCAAAATTATCCACTTGTATGGGAGGTGGTAGAAGGTGTGAGGGGACCCGATCAATATTCCGTGATGTTAATGACATTTGTATCGTAATACTTCGACCTAAATTTCTAGTTGATAGCTTAAATAGTTTCAAAGAAAAATGAATTTCTTCGTATTTCGAAATTTCATGAAATTTGAATGAGAGGGGTTAGAAGGAGTGGGGGGATGTAGCCCATCCATGAACTTCAAGTTACCTTTTTGCTAAAAATGGCACACACAATTTTTTAGCACTATAGCTCAAAGCTTTCGAGAGTTATGCTGTAGACAGACGGACAGACGGTCACTCGGAATCGAGGTTTTTGAGCGACAACAAATATTTCTGTACCCTTGGCGGCTCTATGCGAGCGTTATTTCTTAGCGTTATAAACGGTAAGGCAAACACAATATACTCTCAGATTTCATATAGAGTATAAAAAAAACGTATTCGCAGCTTATTTTTCCTGTGAACTTTCTTGGATTTCATTATTGCAAGTACCAAATAATACGTCTCATTTGCTAGTATTATCCGTCGATAGATTTCGTCCGTTTCATTGCCATCCTTTGCTAGATTAGCTCCAAGATATATAAAGTTGGTATCCAAATTATACTCTGCAATTGTTATATGTACTCTCTTTTTTGTTTGCGTCATTGCTTTTGTTCTGCTTTTGTTAATGCGCAACCCGACTTCTGTTGCGACAGAGTCAAGCTTGACAAATATCACCTTAGCATTAGGGAAGGATATTGTTGTCCATTTATCGAGCTGAAATTATGTAAAGATTGCTAAATTAGTATTAATGTTAAGATGGAAAAAAAACTAACTGATTAGCTTTACTCCTTCTACCCCCTCTCGTACAAAGTGACAGAATTTCTCAAATTTATAAAAAATCTATTTTCTTGGATCAGTAACACTGATCTAAAATTTGAGAAATACTATTTGCATATTATTCCTGTATATAAAAGAAATACCTAAAAACTCCCCACTCTTTCTACCCCTTCCATATAAACTATACAATGTCACTAAATGTAATACACGAATTTCCTCAGTACCCATTTAATTTTTGAAGTTCAAATTTTGCAATTGCTTCTTTAGCATGATGTTACAAAAAGTATCGCAGTTCAACAGTGTCACCTCTTCTACCACTTCCCATAAAAAATTCCTGAAGATGACAAAAATTTCTATTTCATCTGGAGTATTGTAATATTGGGCTTTCCGTGCAATCGTAGCCCCGTTAGGTTTTTAATACGATTTTTTCGTATGTATCAAATTACATCGTGGCGAAAACTTTAGCTAAGAAACGGAATTGTAGCCAGTATTCATAATTTAAACATATTTTGAAGACAGTAAAATCTGGACACACAACAATTTTTAGAAAATTTTCTATGCTCTTTATTGCTCCCACTCCTTTAATTTAATCCACTTTAACAAAGGTTTTCTCTAGCGAACCCAGAAAAAGGTAAATCATGGCAAAAATTCCCCGAGGAAAGATTACCAAAATTATTACGAATTAATTATCTCGCATTTAATTTCGAGTTTTTCTTCAAAGAATTCTTTTTGAAATTCGCAGTTTTTTTAGTCATTTTCCAGAACGTACATGTTTTTTTTTTTTTTTAAATACCCTCTTCAATATTTTGCTTTTCTTTTTGAAACATTTGTGAACGAATTGCGTATGAAATGAATACAACGATAGTGAGGCTTCTGCGGCGTAGTGGGCAGCATGCTTGCTTCACAGTCAATAGGTCGCGGCTATGATTCCCACCCCAAACAGTAGGATGTTTTAAGCTCGAATTTTCAGTTACTACTGGCAATGAGAAATTATTCGAAATAAAATGGGTAAATGGTCTAAAAGTGAAACAATTCCACTTCAAAAAGGTCTATTTGCTCAGTAGATGATTTCTGTTCGCTTTCTACCATTCAGTCCCCCACAAAATCTGCAAATATTTGTCAGTAGCAGACAGTGCAACTGAAAAATATACCAGCTTCACCACACGTTACGGTCGTTCCCACTCTCCTTCTCCTACCTACCCAAACCCATTCCTTCCCACCACGACTGTGTTCGTGCATTGCACATAAAGGCCGAAATTGCCAATAACACAGGTCATTATGTAAAAAAACAAGTTGATTTCAAACTCATTTAATTTTTGCTTTCTTAAGTCACTCTAATTTTCTCATTGCAATTAATCATTATAAAGTTAAAAAATCTGCTAACAAGTCAGGCGGAACTTTATTATTCCTGGGACAAGTTGATGATGAGTGGGAAGATAATATGCAGGTTAGAGAGTTCTAGGGCAGCGGTATTGTCAATTATTTAACACTAACTGCGGTTATGATCAATAGCTTCATTACATATGTAGAATCAATATTTTATTCGTTTATGTGTGCAAGCTTCGGTTTGCTTTAGCGGGGAAGGTGAGATAGAAGGAATGGTTACATGTCAGTAATTGTTTAATTGATTGCTCGAATTGCGCTCAAATTTATTAGTTGACTAGCAAACGCCTGCGACTTCGTCCGCGTAAAAATAGCTATAATAAGTAATTTTTGAGAGTGTAGTTAGTAATACATTATGTGGGATATATAATCTGCTTACTTTAATGGCTCTTTGAAGAAAATAGTTTGTATATTGTTGGAATCAGAACCATAAATTATAAAGAATGAAAGCATGATACTCCCATTTTTAAGGGACAGGCTCGTGATTAAATCAAACCCGTGATTCGAGATCATATACTTACGTGTTGAAGAGCGTTAAGGACATGTGAATAATTGTAGCTGGTGTTATTTAAAAAAATAAATAAATAAATAAAATAACATTAAGCTTAAAAGCATAACAGGACTACGATTGTGCGTAAAGCCCAATCATACGATACTATGTATAAATGAAATCGAAATTTATGCGGTGCTAAGAAATTTTGTATGGCGAGTGGTAGAAGGGGTGATAGCACTGAACTAATTTGTTTCACATCATGCGAGTAGCTACAAAAATGTTTTGTACCAAATTTAAGCTTCAAAAATTGAGTAGGTACTGAGAAACTTAGTGCATTGAATTTAATGAAATTGTGCGATTTGTATGGTAGGTGGTAGAAGGAGTGGGGGTTTTTGGTGATTTTTTGAGAAACAACTATAACTATCAATCAATTGATATACTTTAAATTTCAGATCTGTATCATTCACACTTTTCAAGAAAATCGAATTGTTATATAGTCGTGGAATGTGTCTCATTGTATGGGAGGGGGTAGAAGGAGTGAAGCTACTCGGTTAATTTTTTTCCCGATATTAATAATTATGCTAATTAAGGATTAAGTTCAAATTTTTACCTCGATGAAATTTAAATGTACTGAGAAAATTCGTTTAGAGTATTTCATGAAAAAGTGCGGTTTATATGGGAGGTGGTGGAAGGAGAAGGGGGTTTTTGGTGAATTTTTGAAAAACAACTGTAATCATCATGCAATTGATTTATTTTAAATTTCAGATCAGTAACATTCAGACTTTTCAAGAAAATCAAATTCTTGTGAAGTCGTGGAACTGTGTCACATTGTATGGGAGGGTGTAGAAGGAGTGAAGCTAATCATTTAATTTTTTTCTGACATTAATAATAATGTTAATTAAGGTTTTAATACAACATTTTAGCTCGATGGAAGTTACACGTACTGAGAAATTTGGTGTAAAGTGATTCATGAAAAAGTGTAGTTTGTATGGGAGGTGGTGAAAGGAGTGAGGAAACTCAAACAATTTATATACCAAAAGACAGCATTTATAATAAAAATAATATTTTCCAAATTTCAAATTAATAGCTATTATAGTTTCCAAGAAAATTTAATTAATATATATTTTGAAAATGAGTCACTTTGTATGGGAGGGGGTAGAAGGCGTGAGGGGAGTGAAATGAAACCAAAAGCAGATTTCATTCCGATAGACACCTAAGAAACTGTGCAAGTTTCATAACAATCAGTTCAGCCGTTTGTGCGTGAAAAGCGGCCGGACAGACAGAGAGACAGACATACAGACAAAAATTTCAAAAAGTGTTTTTATGCTTAGTTATTGCTAAAATAACTCAAAAAACTGACTTATACCCATTTATAAGCAAATAACAGACAGACACTACAATTATATTTATATGTATAGATTTACTGAAATTGGTCGAAATCATAGTTTTGTATGGGAGGGGATAGAAGGGCAGGCGCGATCTCAAAACTTTTGACGCAATTTCGTTTCAACTATTTTTAAAAGATTTTGCGTAAAATTCCAAATTGAAAGCTTTTAATTGATTCCTTAAAAATGGTCGAAAAATTTTTATTTGAGAGGGTGTAGAAGTTTTGAAGGTATCGAACCACTTAATATCTTAAACTTTTAAGTGTTTTTTTAAATAGATTTTACAAATTTTCAAGTTTGTAGCTTCAAAGTTCACTTACAAATTTTGAGTTTTTGTGTTTTTTCACTGCACGTGAAACTCCTGATACAGGTTAGGGCCCCCTTTTGATGAATTACAATTCTGGTTCAAATTAATATTTTTTTTTTTTTTGCTTAATGTATTTCAAATGGATGTATGCAAGTGCAAAATTTTATATTTATATCTTTTAGCAGAACCCAAAAAAAAATTGGAAAAATTTGTGAAAGTTTTCGACATTTTGTACCACCACCTCGTTTTCCTTACACCCCCATCTTAAAAATTTTACGAAAATTAAACATCATGTATCTCTACGATTTAACAATTCCAACTCAATACCTGTTTTGAGTATTGAGATATAATGGTTTGAAATTTTTAATTGAGCACCATTTTCGAAATGCTCCCCATTTTCTCCCACTACTATTATCACCAAATTTTTCTTGTATTCCACTAGTATAGCTTAATATACGTTTAAAATTTCAATAATGGTTTAGATATTATTTTGTTTTTCTTTGCACCCACCCTGACCCTCCCTCTTAAAATTATTGGCCTCTCTTTTAGGGGATTACAGTGGAACTGAATACCGCCTAATTGGTCTTAAAATAAGAATTTTTTGGATAATTGCTTAAAATGGGAAAGTTTACAAAATTGCATTGGCCTAGCACCCGGAATGAGCCTATGAGATGAATTCTATGTTTGTAGGTGATCACTTTGCGTGTTTACGTGACTTTAAATTTTTTTCTTAAACTAAAGCGTTGCGAAGATACGATGATTTCAGAAACAAACATATTTCTCCATTTTAGATCTTGGTAATCAAATGTCGAAAAAATACAGAGTAACTACTTTTGTGAGGAAGATGTCAGCAACATTTCATATTCGTAGGTTAAAGTGTTGTAGTAGTCTAGTCATTGACGAAATAGGGTACCCATCCTCTTCTTGTTTTTAATTTCAAGGTATGAGGACAAATTTCAACTTCAGGATAAGCTGGATAAGGATGAGCTAAGTATTTATAGCTCACCCAGCTTGTCTGGTGGGCCGATTATTAAGACCGAAAATTGGAGTAAACACTCTCAAAGTTGCGACCACCGACTCGAAAGTAATTTTTAATAATTTCCAAACATTGCTCGCTCGTGAATTTCACCATGATAAAAATACAAACCTAAACTGACGTTCAGATATTGACGGATAATAAAAAAAAGTTTAAGGGTGCGTTTGTATGAAAATTCAAAATTGTTATGTCCCCATTAAAAAACCATACATAAAACGGAGTCCTCAAAACATTGTATATCGAATTGATGTATGTATTTTGGCTCACAAACTCCCACTCCTTACAGTACGTAACTTAAAAATTTCACCAAAATCATATAACTCTACAATTTGAAAAAAATTCAATTTAAAATCTGCATTTGATTTTGAAACAAACGGTTTGAAATTTTGAAAATGCTCCCCATTTCCTCACACTATGTTTTTCTCATATTTCGATAGTATTGCGTAATATTAATTTTAAGTCTCAATTACATAGCTTAAGAGATATTCGAGATATTAGTTTTCAGGTGTTTTATTTGCACACCCACCTGACACTTCCCTTACAAGTATCGGCCTCTGCCTAAGTTGATTATGGTTGGTCCACGTGCCACCTCATTGGTCCCACATAAATAAATACAGATTAACTTTTTATGTTAAGTATAATAATAATTCCAAAGATATAATCATTTGCAGAAAGAATTCGGCGGACAATTTGTTTTAGTCCCCCCCCACCTTTACGGACCACAATGGCAAAAAAATTTAATTATTTCTAAAGTTTTTTCTCACAAACCACTGTATATGTATGTCGATTTTCAGCTTTCTAGCTAGAACCATGGTTGAGATACTCGAATTCGTAATTTTCGGTTCTAGCGCTATTGAAGGTGCCGACTTGAAATTTGGGTCAAAGTATACAGATGTAAATATCATTAACATTACAAAATATTGGTCCGATCCTGTCACTCCTTCTACCCCCTCCCATACAAATGCACAATTTTCAAAAATGTATTTATTCCAATTATATTCAAGCTTGCAAAGCTAAATGAACAAATTTCTGCCAGTGTTAGTTTTATTATAATTACAACCAGTTTTAAAAAAATTGTCAACTTCACCTCAGTCCTTCTACCTCCTCCCATACAAATTTCACAAAATTTTGAAATTTTAATTAAATTATTTTTCTTCGAAACTGTCAAAGCTATCGACTTGAAGTTTTGTTCAAAGTTTAATAATAGAAATATCATTGACGGCGAAAAAAAAATTGTTTTGATCCGCATACTCCTACCACCTCCCATACGAATGCATAATCTTGGTAAAAGCATTATATCGTTTTTCATTAAAACCAGAAAAAGTATAAAACTTTAAATTTTACCAGAATTTGTCCCTTAACAATTGCAATAAATACTGGAAAAGTATCAGCTCCGCTGTACTCCTTCTACCCGCTCCCATACAAATATCTACATTATAAATTCAAGAAAAGCTTTTCTCTTTCGAACATATGAAAGCTATCGACTTTGAAATTGAAACAAAACATGTGCTATGGATGTTGATAAGAAGTTCCAAGATCATATAAATTCCTCCACTTTCACTGCCATCTCCCATACAAATACCCCAATTTCAGCGAAACTATATCCAATATCTTTGAGAATATTAAATCCTACAAACGTTAAATTCAGCGCAAAACATTTTGCATGCCACGTTCGATGCCATACTCAAAAATAAAAACCTCCTTCGTCTGCTTCTACCACCTTCCATACAGAAGTCACAATACACTATTAGAAAGAATTTGAGATGACATATTTTCCGGTACATTGAACTCTTTCCCATTTCATCTAGAGTATCATATGATTGGGCATTACGCCCAATCATAATTCTGCTATGTTTTTTATACTCTAGATGAAATCTGAGAGTATATTGTGTTTGCCTTACCGCTTGTAACGCTAAGAAATAACGCTCGCACAGAGCCGCCAAGAGTACAGAAATATTTGTTGTCGCTCAAAAACCTTGATTCCGAGTGACCGTCTGTCCGTCTGTCCGTCTGTCTGTCTGTCCGTCTGTCCGTCTGTCCGTCTGTGCGTCAGTCTACAGCATAACTCTCGAAAGCTTTGAGCTATAGTGCTAAAATTTTTTTTGTGTGTCATCATTAGCAAAAAAGTAACTTTAAGTTCGTGAATGGGCTACATCCCTCACTCCTTCTACCCCCTCCCATACAAATTTCATGAAATTTCGAAATAGTAAGAAATTGATTTTTCTTTGAAACAATTTAAGCTATCGACTTGAAATTTAGGTCAAAGTATTATTATATAAATGTCATTAATATCACGGAATATTAACCCGATCCCCTTACTCCTTCTACCCCCTCCCATACAAATGGACAATTTTGAAAAATACATATTTTCGATTTTCATTGAAACTAGTAAAGCTGAAAAGACGAAATTTTGTCAGAATGATTTCTATTATAATTGCAAATTATTTTAAAAATAATGATTAACTTCACCTCACTCCTTCTACCCCCTCCCTTACAAATTTCACGAATTTTTGGAATTTACATTAAATTATTTTTCTTCGAAACTGTTGAAGTTATCAATTTGATATTTTGTATAAAGTATACAAATAGAAAAGTTAATAATGCGAAACAAATTTGTTTTGATCCGTACACTCCTTCTACCCCCTCCCATACAAATGCATAATTTTTGTTAAATGCATTTTATCGATTTCCATTCAAACTAGAAAAGTATAAACTTCAAATTTTGCCAGAATTTGTTTCTTATCAATTGAAATAAATGTTAGAAAAAATTATCAGCTCCGCTTCACTCCTCCTACAAATATTTATATTATAAATTCAAGAAAAGCATTTCTCCTTCAAGTATATGAGAGCTATAGACTTTGAAATTGAATGAAAGCAAGGATGATGATAAGCAGTTTCAAAATCATCTTAAACACTCCACTTTCTCTGCCACCTCCCATACAAGTGCCCCAATTTCAGGAAAACTATGACCAATTTCTTTAAAAATAATGAAAACTAAAATCTTTAAATTCAGCAAAAAACATTGTGCATGCCATGTATGGTGTCATATAAGAAAAATACAAACCTCCCCCACTACTTCTTCCACCTCCCATGCAAAAGTCTCTATCCACTATTCGAAAGAATTTGAGACGACATATTTTCCGATATATTAAAGTCTTTTCCATCTCATCTAGAGTATCATATGATTGGGCTTTAAGCCCAATCATAATTCTGTTATTTTTTTTTTCAAGTCGATCACAATACCTAATAATTAGAATAATAAAGTAAATTAGCTGTTGGAGGACGCGATCTTTGGATCGAGGCGATTGAAACAGTGGCGTTACGTGATTTTATAGCAATGTAAAGCAATTATTTTTTAAATATATTGGTTTATTACGCTTAAGCAATTTATTATAAATATTACTAAAACCTCTCTTGTCAGTTGCTTAAAACATTATTAATGTTGTGAGCACCCAGGAATCACGAACTAAATATAAAAAAAATACCATTCACACCTACTACGACTTCATAAATTAACGGACAATCCATATTGTTCAATTCCTTCAATAGATGGCATTTTATTTGCTAGGGTGGTAACGGGCCGAATATTTTAGTGACGTCTTTCTTTGACAGACCCTTCAACCTTTTTCTTTATTAAATATAAACTTTAGAAATGTTGAACAATTAATTAATTCAATCCTTAGCTTAAGTTTCTAGTTTTTTTTTTAATAAAAAGGAAAGACGTCCAAAAAAAGATGTTGCCCGATCTGCCGAAGTTTAACCCAATTTATTTCCACTTAAGGCACGACAAATATGGGCAATATTGTCAGATTTACCTCTTCATATTTTTCTTCCTGATCATTTTGCGGCTAGTACAGAGATTTCAATACTGGCAACACTTTGATCGAGAGCCAGAGCTTGCAACTGAAAACACTGGCTGGAAGCAATTGCGTTATCGTATCTCTCCTTCCTATAGAAGTCGAACATGCGCTCGCCGCGAGCGAAATTTTATTCGTATTGGCCGGCGGTTTTGTTCTCTTGTAAATGTGACTAAAAGCAAAGAGAGGAAAGGTGGAAGCATTTCAATGCGACGTATCTCCTCTTCCTATTGAAGTCGAACTTGCTCTCGTCACGCTAGAAAATTTTGCTCGTATTGGCAGGTGGTCTTGTATATGAGTTTTTAAAATCGCATCTTTTTCCCTGCGACGCGTGAGAAAAAGAGTTGTCCTGAGCACGTAAGTGCTGTAAACAGTAGTAGAAAGTAATGAGCGCTTCCTTTTAAAGAAATTTTTTAATAAATTTTCATATTCGTGCTGATTTAAGTTTAACTTTACTAAACTGAATAAAGGGCAAAACGTAAGGGAAGCATTGCTTCCCTTGCATCAATAGACGCAACGCTACTGGATTGGAGGCGATAGCTTTCAGCTGCCGTGCCATTGATGATGACATGCTACAATCACAATTATATTTTTTCCAAGAAAAGCCAAAGCAAAAATCAATTTCGAATACCATGAGACGTAGATAGCCATCGTTAATGAGATTTTCTCGTAACTACCTGTCAAGTTATTCAAAACATTTTGCTTCCAAAGGATCAATTTCCCCGTAGCAATAAGAAAATTATTAACCTAGTTTTATTCTGTATCAATGTGGTGATTTCAAGGAAATAGCTTTAAGAAAGAAAAAAAAACCTTTATATAAAGTTGATTAAAATCAATTAAAATATTCAACAAGATTAATCGCAGCTTTTACACTTGGAAGCCGTGTCGTAAACATTTCTTCGAAATGTGAAAAGTGCCGATAAATCTAAAGGCCCATTCAACTTAAAAATTCAACCCCAAGCAAAAGCGACTAAAAAAAAAATACGCTTAAGAGCATGACGGATTAGGAAATTCGATATGAAATCTTTGAATAGCTATGAAATTAGATCTCTTTCCAGTAATGTCGTACTATGGTGAATATATCTAACTGACAATTTCCTATAGCCATTAAGAGCTGCTTCACTATACATTACACCATGCGTATCCTTTAAAATCTATTAAGGCCTTTCGACGAAGGTCTTGTAAAAAAGAAACATAATTTTTCCGCTCCACCGATTTGAATAGAATATAAAAGAGTCCTGCCGCCATTGAAACATCATTATTATAAAAAAGAAAATGTTGGAAGGAAATTTTCTTATCTTGAAGATATAAAGTAAAAATAGCGTTTCGTAAAATCACGAACATTTGCCGAAGGTGGGAGACACGAAATCGCAGCGGTTCAAAAATATTTATTTCTATGGCACGGTGTAATAAAGGGACGAAAATCTCCGCCAATATTCCACTTGTAATATATCAAGGTTCTTCTTACAACGTGCAACTCCTTTTCCTATCACACAAATTGTTATACATATGAAATAAGTCAGCCAGCCAATTCATATCAGGGCTTATTGGTATGGGTTGTTACAGGTGTCGCAAAATTAAAGCTGTATCGAACAAATTTAAATAGAGTACACGCTGAGCAAAATTTTTGCTTTTTTTTTGTAATATTTTCAACCTGATGCGAAATTACGTGATGGCTTTTGTCTACGACATTTTCAATTTAGAAAGGTTTATGAATTAAAAGTGTTGGAAATTTTCTGTATAAATGTTTATAAGAGACGTTTGTACCTAAAGCCCAATCATCCGATAATCTAGGTGAAACGGAAAATATATCGGAAAAATGTGTCCTTTAAAACTCTGATAGCGGACCACCCATATGTATTTAAACCCATCAGCGTACCTCTACTTCTGTGAGACATAATAAAATAAAAAAATATAACAGATTTATGATTGATGATATAATATCATCTCAAATTCTTTCGAATAGTGACTTTTGTATGGGAGATAGTAGAAGCAGAGGGGAGGTTTGTAATTCTTGTATGGGGTGTTTTTTTTAGAGGCGGAGAACTTTAAATTGAAATAAAACACAGAAAAGTCTTATTAATATCCTTCAAATTGGATTCATTTGAAAGATAAATGTTTGAATATGATTTCGGGCATGTGGCTGCTGCGACTGGCGCATACAAGGCGTAATTTGGAAGTCCAATTTTCACACACTCTTGGCAGTAAATCAGGCTGTATTTCGGCAATAACGCATCGAATGTTGGCTTCCAAGTGCTCAATAGTGTCTGGCTTATCGGCGTAAGCATGAGACATTACATATCCTAGAGAAAAAAATCTAATGGTGTCAAATCGCACGAACGAGGTGGCCACTTAACAGGTCCATTTCGTGAAATCAATCGATCATCAAATGTTTCTTTCAGCAAATTAATTGTGTTGCGTGCTGTGTGGCATGTGGTGCCGTTCTGTTCAAACCACATGTCTGCGACATTAATGCCTTCCATTTGATGTACGAAAAAATTAATAATCATGTCTCTGTAAGGTTTACCGTTGACTGTAACGTTCTGACCATCATCATTTTTGAAGACATATGGACCAATGACTCCACCGGCCCATAAAGCGCACCAAACGGTGACTTTTTCTGGATGTATTGGTGTTTCGATAATGGCTTGTGGATTATCATTGTTCCAAATGCGACAATTCTACTTAGCCAAAAGTGTGCTTCATCACTGATCAAAATGTATGTTTGATAATTGGACTTTCAGACTACGGCATGTACACGCCAGCCGCGGCGGCCACATACCCGAAATCATATTCAAACATTCAACCAATTAAATTCCTGTTAAGACCCCCCATAGAGGCCTAGGACAGAAACAACTCTCTTCCTCAAGCCGCGATCCTGAGCATCGACATTTAGCTGTTGCCAGGACTTGTTTATTTCTCCGGCCTCCTGTTCAACTGCTCGCTTCCATGCTACATGGTCGACCAACCCCAACGTCTTCCTTGAAGATTATAATCCAGAGCCTGTCTGGAGATGTTTTGCTCTGGTTTCCTCAAAGTATGACCAATCCACTGCCACTTCCGCCTTTGAATCTTAATACCTATCTTAGTCTGTCCAGTTGTACTCAAAAGCTCGTCGTTGGAGATCACATCTGGCCAGAATATTCCTAAAATGTGCCGGAGGCATTAGATCACGAAAATTTGTAGTTTCTTGGTAAATCGAAAGGTTACTTTCCACGTAGTACAACCATATAACAACATGGATTTGACGCATTTGTCAATCAAAAATCGCGGCTTCGTGCGAAGAGAGATCTCTCTTAACCCCCAGAAAAGGGAAAAGATACCGAAGACCTGACGGGTTTTATTTAGACGAGTCTTAATATCCTTTTTGGCTCCGCCGTCCATGCGGCCAACGCATCCGAGATAACAAAAATCTTGCATCTCTTCCACATCTTGTCCGTTAAGAACAATCGGTGTGCTTGCGTTCGAAACCATGTGCATATACTTGGTTTTTCGCACATTTATTTTCAGTCCCGCCTCTTTGCATTTAGAATGCAACGAGCGAACATTTGAGTCGAAGTCCGAATGGTTATGTGCAAGCAAACACACTTTATCAGCATAATCAAGGTGATTTAAGATGTTAAGTAGTCTCCGTTGAAGACCTTTACCTTCCCCACTTTACAGTGCAGCTTTCAAGACGCCATTGATTGTTACCAGAAACAGCGCTGGTTATAATATGCAGCTTTGTATGACACTCGTTCGCACACGAAAGCTCTCGGAGAGCTCTCCTGCAAGACTCGATATCTTGCATTTTCATAGGATTCTTTAATCATCGTTCGGACCTTATCTGGAATACCTCTCCTGCGCAAAGCATATGTAATCTCACTTAACACTGTCGAAAGCCTTCTCGAAGTCCAAAAACATGAGATGTAATGGCGAACTCATTTCGGCTGACTGCCCCAGTATTATCCGTAACGTATTTGTGTGGTCGTTACAAGACGACCCTGCCTGATAAACTTCGAGAGTGCTCTCCACGGTATTACTAATCGTATTGAAAATGATCTTAGCTATGATCTTCGATACGGCAGTAAGTAGACATATACCACGCCAATTGCCACAATCCCGCCCTTCTTTGGAATTTTCACAATGACGCCCTCATTCCATTCAGTCGGATATCTTCCTTCATTCCACACCTCAGTAAAGACGAGTATATCGGCTGTTATTTCCGGGTCCCCTTTGAGGAGTTCAGTTGGTAGTCCGTCTATACCTAGGGCTTTCCTTCCCGCCATTGACCGAAAGGCGAAAATTCTCTTCGTTATCTGGGGTATCATCCCTTATAGAGGATTGTTGTGGTTAGATGTTTGGTAGTTGTTCTGTTTCTGGAATATCTTCCTCTGAGATGATGCTTAAAATATCAGGGAAGTATTCCTTCCATCGTCACAACTGATGTTCACTGATATTACGGAGAGCTCCGTTGACATCTCTCACCAAATGGTTGGCTGTTAAGTTCCTGGTCATCAACTATTTCATGATTTTAAATAGTTAACCCATATCCCCAAGGTAAGACGCAGATTCAGCCTTGTTGGTCAGATCTTCAATAACCTTTCTCTTGTCGCGTCTTACAGCATCGAGATAGTTTAGCCTCAAGTCGGGTGTTCGTTGGTTGATATTAGGTTGAGAGATGATTGCCAATTTGGCTTTGTTCCGATCGCCAATCTTGTTCCATGTTTCTTGCGACATCCTGGGTTTCTCACCGCTTTGCACATATCCCACAGATTTTTCAGCACTAGTTACAAACGAGTTTCTGGTTGCCTCCCAGTTGGCGTCCAGTGTGCGTATTTCATATTCGCCCAATGTGCATGACTTTTCGCGTAGAATGGTGGAGTACTTGTGCTTTTTTTGGAGCGCTAAGTCTATCCACATTAAGGTTGCGCTTCATTTGAATAATTTGTGGTCGTCGGATATCTACTGTGCACAATCTCAAGCAGGCAACTATCAAGTGGTGATCGCTCTCCACGTCAGCTCCACTCTTCGCTCGCACAGCGAGGATACATCCTCTCTATCGGCAACTTATAGCCAAATTGCCGATCTAGTCTTGAGTAACACCATCAGGGAAAGCCCAAGATGTTTTATGGCGACTCTTGAGTGGAAAAAATTTGCCGAGTCTTCAAAACTGCACACATAATTAACCGTTTTCGGGTCTCTTAATCCAAGGTTGTGATGCGTCGATCCAAGGGATACCATGCCTTCCCATGACGTGTTCTAGTCCAGTGTTGTCAGAGCAACCTGGGCTTTCATATCTCCTGAGATGATAATAATATCATCTCTTGGAACACGATCGAAGGTGACACTCAACTGGCTATAAAACTCCTCTTTGTCACCAGGTGTTGTGGTATAAGTTGGTGCGTAACACTGTCGACTTGTGACGTTTCTGTCTTTGGTCTGGAGTGTAACGACGATAATCCTATCCGAGATTGGTTCCCAGCTGATGAGACTGTTTCGCGCTCTCAGTGTAAGGACGACCGCCATGCTATTCTTGGCTTCACTCTCAGGACAAAAGTACAGAATTGTAATTCCATTCGGGGTTCGCTCTTCTCCTGATCCCGTCCACCTGACCTCGCCAAACTTAAGATTTGGATGTTATAGTGCTCCATTTCACGGTCGATCACTGATTGGCGGTGCAAGGACCGAGTAACCCCAGCCCATCCCCCGTCATTCAACGTTCCAGAAAGCAATCATAGTCCGTTTTCGAATGCCACAAGTCGTTATCGTAGAATCTGTCCGTATCCAAGGCGCAGTATCCATTTGTCTATATCATTATACTTTGACCTAATTTTCAAGTCGATAGCTTAAATAGTTTCGAAGAAAAATCAATTTCTTTAAATTTAATTTCATGAAATTTGGTTTGGTGAATGTTTTCACTTTGCATTTCGAATTGAAAGAAAAGATTTCCAGATTCTACACTGTTACGCTTTATTATTCGTGACGTTTCGGTCTCTGTTGAGACCTTTATCAAAAGTTTTCATGAAATTTGTACGGAAGGGGGTAGAAGAAGTGGTGAGATGTAGCCCTTTCACGAACTTGAAGTTTCTTTTTTGCCAGAAATTACATAATACAAATTTCAGTACGATAGTTCAATGCGTTTGGGAGTTGTAGGAGGATGTTGTAGACAGACGGACAGACGGTCACTCGAAGTCGAGGCTTTTGAGTAACAACAAATATTTCTCTACTCTTGGGAACTCTGTGTGGGAATAATTTCATAGCGTTACAAACGATAAAGCAAACACAATATGGTCTCAGATTTCATCTAAAGTATAAACATAACAGGACTACGATAAAACCTGAGAAAATTAGTGTATTGGATTTAGTGAAATTGTATGTTTGTTTGGGAGCTGGTAGAAGGAGTGGAGAGTTCTTAATGATTTTTTTCAGGAATAACTATAAACATCATTCAGCATTCATACTTTTGAAGAAATCGATTTTTTGTAATTGCGAAATTGTGTCATATTGTATGGGAGGGGTGAGAAGGAGTTAAGCTAATCGTATAATTTTTTCCGGGCTAACCAAAAATTCTTAATAAATGCTTAATGCACAATTTCAGCTCGATAATTATTATACGTACCGAGTAAATTAGTTTATAGTATTTCATAGAAACGTGCAGTTTGTATGGGAGGTGGTAGTAGAAGTGAGAAGATTCAGGTAGCTTTTATACAGTAAAATCATCATACAAATATAATGTTCAAAATTTCAGTTTAATAGCCTTTATAATTTTTGAGAAAATCCGTTTATTGTCAAATTTCGAAATTGTATCGTTTTGCTTGGGAGGAGGTACTTGTCCTTACATTTTTTGTCAAAAACGCGTGTAGAAAATTTCAGCTTTCAATTTTAGCTCGGTTTCGAGCTAGAGAGGACACGATCGGACAGATGGACAGACGAACGGACATCCGGTTTTGAGATTTTTGAGTGATATAATGAACTTCTGTATCATTCACTTTTTTCTCCAAGCCTTATTTCTTAGCGTTACAATCTTTGTAACAAACTTATAATACTCTCAGATTTCATCTTTCCCCACCTCCCTCTCACCCCTCCCTAGTTGTTCTTTCACTGACCAATGCTCAATCTGATGTCAGCTCGGTTTGAATTTCCAGTTTTTTAAAAACAAACAAATTATTGAAACTTGTCTAGAAAACAATTGGAAGATCTAACCCTGCCGACATCAGATTGAACACTAGTGAGAGGAAGAAAACCTAAGTGGTGGGGGGTATCGGATACATAGGGGAGTGTGGAGAGAACAAAAAGGAGTGTTGTACTTCTGCGAGATATAGAGGTGGACTGTCAGGGTTAATTTTTTTCAAAATTCTTAAAGTTACTTTCGGATTGACTATTAGAGAAAGTACTACTTAGGGCGGCCAAATTTAAATGCGACTCAACTCTACATTGCATTAAAAGATGACCCCCAAGTTGAAAATAATAAAATAATAAGTGATGAGTTAATTACAGAAGAACAATTAATCATTGGTAATGAAAGTATTAATTGCAGTTTTACTAATCAAAATGTAGTTTCACTTTGACTAATTCTCCTTCAAAATTATTTGCAATAAAATTCTCGAATTTCAGCGTTTGGGTAATGGCATCGGTTGCTGTGGCCGGCAATCTCATTGTCCTGTTCGGACGTTACTTTCATAATTCGCGTAGCCACGTGGAACATTCGTTATATCTGCGAAATTTGGCAGCCAGTGACCTTCTAATGGGCATCTACTTAACTATAATTGCATGTGCTGATATTGCGTTTCGCGGCGAATATATCATGCATGAGGAAGCCTGGCGGGCGAGTACGTTCTGTGCGATATGTGGTATACCTATCCCTTGAAGCCAGGCATTCTAATTACTAACCACCAATTTTCATTTCAAGGATTCCTAAGCACTTTGAGCTGCCAATCATCGACATTACTCCTGACGCTCGTAACCTACGATCGATTGATATCCGTAATCCGACCATTACAACTTCGAACGGCCAGCAAAGCAGTGTAAGTATCCTTCTCATTGAGATATTTATGACGCACATTCACTAGGCCTATTGCTACTTCGTATAAGTAAAAAACAAACATTATTACAGAGTGGTACTTCGATTGGTCTTCTTATGGGGATGTTCGCTTGCCGCCTCAGCCGCACCATTATCATCAGCCCCGTACTTTGGTCAACATTTCTATGGAACAAACGGAGTGTGTTTGTCCTTGCATATACATGATCCTTATGCCCGGGTATAGTCTATTATTATTGCTATCTATAATTTGCTTTCGATTCCTTTAATTCTGGATTTAAATTGAATCAAGGATGAACAGCATCCTTTTTTTTTTATTTGATTACCTACAGGCTTCGTGCATGTACATGTTCAATTTGTTATAATTTCATACATCTTTGCAGGGTTGGGAGTATTCGGCTGCAATGTACATCGTTATAAACATGATTTCATTGATTTTTATAATCATTTCGTATTTAAGGATGCTTCAGGCAATTCGAGGTTCCGGCGAAGCAATGCGGAGTACTTTACGAGGACGAGAAAATGTCGTAGCTCGAAGGTATGTAGATAGTACTTAAGCAAAAAAAAAAACCAAAAGAAAATGGTTCAAGAATTTAAATCTACAGAAGTTTCCTTTTTTGCTTCCTGGATAATATCCTGGGATAGTGTTCGGTATTATTAAAAGCAAAGAATCAAATATAAACGAAGTCAAGATGATAATGTTGGTCTTTTATGTTCTTTTAAAATTTTATTTGTTTGTTCTTTTTTTTTTCTTTTTTTTTGCCGCTAATCCTTGAGAAGATTCAACGATTTGATCGAACTTTCTGTTTATTTTCGAAATTTAATTTTGTAATTAGGCTGAAAGAGCTATTGTCCTTTTTCTAATGCTTTGCCAGATTGCAAAGAACCTGTTAAGGTGGTATTAAAATGTAATCGATTATTCGTGACCACTTTGTGTAATGGGAGCCTTTTGTTAGGGATGCCCAGGATTCGGTAATATTTCATCGTACTTTGATTTCAAGTTTTCAGAAGACAAAAGTTTAATGAAAATAGCTGTTGTTGCTTTCAAGCGAATGGATGTCTCCAATTATTTCCTCCGGAGGGATTTTTCAGTCAACATTCTGAGTTTGATTTCAATTAATTTTTTTTTTTGTTTGTTTATCCGGATTGGATAGCGTTTCATAGAAAATTAGTACCACGATAATTTCTAAAAGAATGAAATATATGTAATTAAAGGTCTGGTTAAAAAACCAATTATCTAGTCATTGTCAAAAAGTTTTTGATGTGGATCCTTTGACATTTTATTTTAATGAATTGAGTTAATTTCTGCTGAGAAAAATGAGATGAAGGTCTTGAAACCTTTTAACTGGTTAGTTTTTAATATTTTTTTGGATAATGCGAAGGGCGTGAGTTCAAATCCCGGTCGACGCATATTTCCAGCACACCGCCTGCTTAGGTATTTGTAGATAGAGGGTTGTGCGATGGGCAATGATAAGTAAAATGTTAAGGAACCTGGAGGGCAGGAGGCCATGGCCTGATTTGGGCTGTAGTGCCATTGTTGAAGTAGTAGAGTATAACTTTGGGGGGTCACCTTTTAATGCATTAAACAATTAATTCGGTAAAGGAAGTGGATTAAATTTGGGTATATTATGGAAATTAGGGTGCATAGAGATGGAAGTGGCAGTGAACATTATCCTTGAAGGACTGGAGGTTACACCTATTTGGGAAAACGTTGGTCGACAATGCGTTCTAGAGTCTGGGCGTTCGGGAGATGAATGACTGTCAATATTTAACTATACGAGTAGGAAGAGGGTTGGCGGCATACTTGTGCGCGCGTTTAGCGAGTATTTTGAGAAAAGGTGTAAGGTGAAGGAATGAGTGATCTAAGTTCCGCACTACATTTACCATGAAAGCAGCGATAGAAAATGCTGAAAACTTCGACGTTTCTTCGATGCTCCAGAAACCGTAAGAGTTTCATCTCCAATTAGTCGGA
Organism: Chorisops tibialis; assembly: GCA_963669355.1. Classification (NCBI taxonomy): domain Eukaryota; kingdom Metazoa; phylum Arthropoda; class Insecta; order Diptera; family Stratiomyidae; genus Chorisops; species Chorisops tibialis. Next base: position 80,655,056 of record OY770263.1, read on the forward strand.
ACGCATGTTTTTGAATTCGATTGAGCAGGGCAAGGTGTGTTTTGGGTACTTCTTCTTTTACTTCTACAATGGGCGCTGCAGCCCAAATCGGACCTTGCCCTCCTGACATTCAGGTTCCTTAACATTTTTTTTTATTATTACTTATTGTCGAAGAGTTGTTAGCCCTTCGCACAACCCTCTTTCTACGAATTTTTCATTTTCATAGATTGAGGTGACCAAGGTATATCCAAGCAGGCAATGTGTTGGAATTATATATTGCGTCGACCGGGATTTGAACTCACGATCTTCGCATTACAAGACCAACACGCTACCCACTAGGCTACACCCTAGCTGTGTTTTGGGTACCCCAGCTCATAAATTGTACTCTAAACGAGGTCGAATGTAGGCCTTGTAGATGGTAGCTAAGTTGGGAGGCGTAAAATATTTTTTGCATTTGCGAAGAATACCTAGGCGTTTGGAGGTACCAAAGGCAACATCAAAGATATTTTCGCTCCAATCAAGGTGGTTATTTAACTCTACGCCAAATAGGATAAACTCTTCTGAAGAGCAAAGTGGTACGTCATTAAAGATTAAATTAGACAACGCCGCTGAAACATCAATTTTAAGGAAAATATGACAGGTCTGTATTTTGGCGGCTTTGAACTATACTCTATTTTTCTTGCCCCATTTAAAGAATAAGTTGAAGTCGGTGTTTAGTGAACTGAATAACTCTCTGCGTTTGGAAGCAACAGATTGATTGTAAGATTCCACAGCGGAGTCGAATTCAAAGGTGTTATCTAAAGTATTGTCAGCTGCAAAACTATGGATTAGACTGAGAGTAGAAAACAAGATGTCGTTGATAAATACCAAGAGCAGAGTGGACGATAAGACAGAACCCTAAGAGACACCGAAGTTGATTGGGAAGGAAGAGGAAGCAACGGCATCTAATACGCCATCTAATGGACAAGAAACTCTCAATCCATTGAATAAGGGGAGCATCAAGGTCAATGGCCTCGAGCTTAACAAGAAGACATTTATGCCAAACTCTCAAAAGCTTTTGCAATATCAAGTGCAAGAACTTTACCTTCGCCGTATTTCTGCAAGCAGGAGTTCCAACGTTTTGTCAGATAGACCAAGACATCTCCCGTCGACCTTCCAGAAGAGAAACCGTATTGGCGATAGTGGATAAGCTGTTTATGCTCAAAATAATTAACGATTCTGCGATTGACAGCAGTTTCCATTACTTTCGAGAGTACTAAAATAATGGCTATTGGGCGGTAGTTAGTTTGCTCCCTTTCTTGGAAATTGTCTGAATATTCGAAACTTTTCACAATTGTAGAAAACACCCGGAAGAGTAAGATAGGAGGAAAAGATTGCCAGAGAAGAGAAGCACATTTTAAGGGTAATAAGGTAATTCCATCAGGGCCAGCAGGCTTGTGCATATTGAGCTTTTGCAGAATCCAGGATGTGAGACGTATGTGTAAATGTAGCGTAGGCTGCGAAAAACCAAATGGTGTTGCGATAGGAAGGGCTTGGTTTGAAGGTGGTAGTGTGGAGTTTCTCACACAGCTTGCTGCTAATAGGTTAGCTTTCTCAACAGGATCTAATACGGTAAGTTCATCATCTACAAGTGGCGGTGTTGATGAAGAGATGAAATTATTGTTGACCGTTCTTACAAAAGACTAGAAAGATCTTGAGCCTTTTTGACTCTGGAGGTTCTTCCGTCAAAATTTTTGGTCGTAATCAAATTTAACACGTTTGAGAATTGAATTGCAGGTTTTTAGAGGTCTCTGTTAGCTGAGGTTGGATGATTTTTAAAAGTTTGAAACGACTGTTTTTTTGCCTGAATTGTAACAAGACATTCGTTTGTAAACCAAAAGTCCTTCGGCAGCCTGACACTGTTAAGACTGGAAGGCACGTAGAGCTTCATACCTTTCAACGCCTCCCATTTTGCTCTTTTAAAATGTCAAGCAGTTCTTCGTGGTGCCTTAGCTGGCAGCGGTTTTAGTGTTGCAACTGGAATTGCACGAATCAAGAAGTGATCCGTATTACCAAATGGCGATGGAGATGTTACAGTGAGGGAATATTTCTCAGATTGGTTGGTAAGAAATAAATCAAGGAGATTGGAGAATTGTCCTGCAATTTCAGGTAATCGAGTAAGCTCATTTACCAGTTGTGTTAATCCGTTAATCGAAGCAAAGAGCTCAGTGTCACGTCCCTCGTGGTCCGCGCAAGAGGAATATTTAAGCCAGACAGTGTTGTGAACATTTAAATCGCCCGCGATTTCGATTTTAGCGTCACTGTGTGCAGTATATATGAACTGGATAGAGTCTGAGAGACCATCCAGCTTACTTGTTGTTCTGACTGCATTCAATGCCGGGCTTCTATAAACATAACAAAAATACAAGATGTGCCCTTGGATTAAAAGTTGTGTCCAGATATAGTTAAATTCCGGATTGGAGTAGGTACCTAATTGCGGAACCAAATGAAAGGACACATCATCGCGGATGTAGAGATAAAAAATAAAAATTGAGCCGACAATTTATTTTAGCCCCTCCATTTCAGATCCCAACGGATAAACAAATTAAATTATTTTTAAATTTTGTTCCCTAAGCCCCTCTTTATATACGTTGATTTTCAGCTTCCTACCTAGAATCATGTTCGAATATCTCGAATTCTTAGTTTTCAGTTTTAGCACTCCTCCAGCCTTCCCCGTAATCCTTACATCCACCAACATGAAAGTTCGCCTGAGATCCGCTACCATCTACAATCCAGCCAAAAATGAACTTTTTATCTTGAAGGGCTTGGGAGTTAATGTGCGCTGAGCGTACACGTACGGCGGACGGCGGACAGACAGACGGATTTTTTTTTTGCATTTTTAGGCTGTTTTAGTCATGAAATGCGAATAAACAATACTTCAGTGTAGCAAATTTTTTTTCCAAGTCGATCACAATACTTTATTATTAAAATAATTAAGTAAAATGGTCCACTTCTCAAATTTTCAAACCGTTATATCTCAAAATCCAAAGCAGATATTAAGTTGAAATTTTGTCATAAGGCAGAGCTATACAACTTATAAATTTAATAAAATCATCAACTTACAACATTCACTGTTTTGAGGTTCCCCCGACAGTTTAAACTCTCCCCTCTAGAAAGTCCCCTTGAGCCCAATCGCTCACCTACCCTATAGCAACTTGGCTATGCATCCAAGTCTATCAGCGTCGGTGGCTTAGTGATAAAATGCTCACCTGACGTACGAGCGGCCCGTGATCGATTCCACATGTATATTTTTTTAAGATTTGACTAGAGTGCGATTCAAGGCCAAAATCTGCTTCTCCATCTTCTTTCTTTACTTATGCTCGGATGTAAGTGACTGAAAGAAACTTCCAGACCAAATTATAGCACCTACAGACTTGCGGTTTATTTTATTAAATTTTTGAATTTTAAAAATTTTCAAATCCAAAAAAATAGTGCATCCTAAACCTCCGAAAGGGCTCCCCATATAAAACTTGTGCACATTAGCTAGGCGAGTTAAGCTTATTAGCGGCGGAGGCTCAGTTAAAGATTACTCGCCTGACACTCCGGTGGCCCGAGTTCGATTCCAAATATATATTTCTTTAAGCAAATATTTTTTTTTAATTTAGCTAGAGTAAAAATATCATAATTTAAGCGAAGCACGACTGCAAATGCGCCTGTGCGATTCAAGGCCAAAAAAATTTATTGGCAATTTAACACAGCTTCATTGAGTTTTATATATACGTATATGTAGATTTTGGAGTACGATTAGTATAATATACTTTCAGGTATCATCTAAAGTGGAAAATTTAGCTATAAATTAAATTAAAATTATACTCGATAGCAATCCGATTCGAATAAGAATGTTATAGTTACTAAAAACTGTAATCCCTTTAAAAAAATCTAATTGAATTGAATCTCAAACTTGATTAAAAAATAAATTGCAGACCTAAATAATGTTCATACCCAAAATTAAAAAAAAATTATTAAATTAAATTTCTATTTTTCAGATTCGCAATAATTGTTGCAACAGATTGTGCTTGTTGGCTACCAATTATTATCGTAAAGATGGCTGCACTAGCGGGTAAGTTACGTTATGTATAATGAAATAATATTTCTTCGACCTCCACCAAATCAGGATATTCCATATGAACATTATGTTTTTTGGCATCAAAGAGAAAATAAAATTGGAATGTCTGTGCCACTGAAAAGTATGTAATCGAATCAAATGCAATGCAAACGGAAGCTTTCATTTTCATTTTTAGTGAGCACACAGTTTCAGCCTAGGATTAAGTAATGTGTATCGAAAGGATCATAATTAAAGAAACATGCGATGGAAATTGAATCCATTAAGCTTTACACCGTTTTTGCTAATACTTCCCCAATTTAATTTGAGTTTTGCTAAATTGGAAATTTTATGGATTGGAAGAAAAATTTTAATTAAGAATGAAACTTTACCTATTAGGTATATCCATGAATAAATAATTGAAAAAAAAATAAAAAAAAATAAAGGTCACTTTTTATAATTTATATTGAATTCTATAAAATGAATTCTCTAATGTTAACATGCTCTAAAAACTGGAAATCAATTTAATGCATTTACTAAAATTATGCATTTGTATGGGAGGTGGTAGAATTTACGGATCAAAACCAAATTTTACGTCCTCAATGATATTTCTATTATTAAACTTTCAACCAAACTTCAAGTCGATAGCTTTGGCAGCTTCGAAGCAAAAACATTTAATTAAAAGGAGTGAGGTGAAGTTGATAATTTTTTTCAAAACTGAATGCAATTGTAATAGAAATAATTCTGGCAAAAATTTGTCATTTTAGCTTCGCAAGTTTCACTGAAAATCGAAAAAATTAATTTTTCAAATTTGTTCATTTGTATGGGACGGGATAGAAGGAGTTAGGGGATCGGATCAATATTTTGTGATGTTAATGATATATACATCGTTATATTTGGACCCAAATTTCAAGTCAATTTCAATTTCTTAAAATTTCGAAATTTCATGAAATTTGTATGGGACGTCACACCAACTGCAGTCCTGGAGGTAATTCTCTTTCTTGATCTTTTTATAAGACAAAAAGCGGGCCTAGCTGAAATTACATTAAAAGCACAGGTCATGGCTAAATTTTAAACGTCTTTAAAAATGCAAATTTCACTTTAGACTTCATGATTTCATGAACCAACCGCGGGTTGAGAAAGGGAAGTTTCACATTAAGTTTCCTGAACGAATCGAATGGGCAACAAACAGGATACTCAGCACCTGTACGGGTCCTCATCTCTATTCGGACGGATCTAAAACTAACCAGGGCGAAAGTTGCAGGGATTTATTCCCACGACCTCGACATCCATACTTCCTTTCATCTTCCAGAATACGCAACTGTGTTCCAAGCGAAAGTATTAGCTATTAACGAGTGTACAAAAATTTTTTTAGATACGCAGAACATTCTCGGAAATTGTTACATTTTCACTTCTGGAACTCCAATCTTACAAGACCATGTCTAACCTAGTATCCATTTGTAGACATAATTTAAAATACTTAGCGGCTATAAACAAAGTATTTCTAATTTGGATACCAGGTCATAGCGACCTGTAAGGAAACACGCTTGCGCGACAAGGATCTGCAAACATTAACTCCACTAGGAAGTTAGTGGATGTAGCACCAACAGTGCTAAAGACTAGTTTCAAACAAACTATTTTGGATTCTTTCTTGGCGGAATGGACAGCTGCAGGCCAAATCCTTTTGGGAAGAACCGAAAAAAATATTAAGGCTCAGCTGTTAGAACGTAGTCGCTATAGCGTCCGAACCATTGTTGGCTTGCTGAAGCTGCACGTATTCAGGGTACGGATCGGAAGCTACAGCTTTTGTCTTTTGGAGGAGTAAAAACCATCTCATAATTAAAAGAGGGAGTGCAATGGGTCCAACTAGATGACCCCAGTGCATTGTGGTTCTACGAAACCACCCTCATTACAACCTAAACCTTAACCTAGAAGGAGCCCGTTCACGAACTTGAAGATTCTTTTCTGCAAAAAAATGACGCACAACAAATTTCAGCACGATAGCTCAAAGTGTTCGAGAGTTATTTTGTAGAAAGACGGACAGACGATCACTCGGAATCGAAGTTTTTGAGCGAGAACAAATATGTCTGTACCCTTGGTGGCTCTGCGAGCATTATTTTTTAGCATTACAAACAGTAAGGCAAACACAATGTACGCTCGGATTACATCTTGAATATAAATATACCAGCTTAACCACTTATTACGGTCATCCACACTACTTTTCCCCGAAAGGGGGCAGTTGTAGGATGAGGTTTTACCAGTTCCTGCAACTATCTTTGGAGACTAGCGACTCCACGGACCAGAGCTAACTAACCCCTGTGAGATGAGGGCAGTAGAATTCACCCACAGCCAGTCCTGCTTGCCCTAAAAATGGCAAATGGACACTCACTGGATCATGGGCTCATCACCCGTGATCTTCAGACCTAACTGATACGAGGAACGGATACAGCGCCTCGGATACGGACTGATTCTGCGGTAACGACTTTTGGCATTCAAAAACGGACTATGATTGGCGTCTGGAACGTTCGAACATTGAATAACGGGGGAAGAGCTGGGGTTACTCGGTCCTTGCACCGCCAATCAGTGATCGACCGTGAAATGGAGCACTATTACATCCAAATCTTGGGATTGAGCGAGGACAGGTGGACGGGATCAGGAGAAGAACGAACTTCTAGCGGAAACACTATTTTGTACATTGGCCCTGAAAGTGAAGCCAAAAATGGCGTGGCGTTCGTCCGTACACCGAGAGCGAGAAACAGTCTCATAAGCTGGGAACCAATCTCGGATAGGATTATCGTCGTCAGACTCAGGACCAGTGTCAGAAACGCCACAATTCTGTGCGACGCACCAACTAATACCGCAACATCTGGGGACAAAGAGGAGTTTTATAGCCAACTGAGTGCCACCTTCGAACGATATGAACGCCCAGATTGGATCAGACAACACTGGACTAGAACACGTCATGGGGAGGCATGGTGACCCTTGGTTGACGCGTCACGACCTTGGATGAAGAGACCCGAAACCGGCGAATTATTTGTGGAGTTTTGTATTACTCGTCAAATGGTCATCAGAGGGACCCCTTTTCCACACAAGAGCCACCATAAACATCTTGGGTTTCCCCTGATGGTGATACTCAGAACCAGATCGACCATTTGGCTATAAGTCACCGATGGAGAAGATGTCTTCTCGATGTGGGAGCGAAACGTGGAGCTGACGTGGTGAGCGATCGCCACGTGATGTTTGCCTGCTTGAGATTGTGTACAGCAGCTATCCGACGACCACGAATTCTGCAAATGAAGCGCAAGCTTAAACTCAGGGATCCCAACAAAAACCGCGACTACACCACTATTCTACGCGAAAAGTCATCCACATTGGGTGAATATAAAATGCGCACAATTGACGCCAATTGGGAGGCAACCAGAAACACTTTTCTAACTAGTGCTGAAGAATCTGTGGGATATATGCAAAGTGGTGAGAAACCCTGGATTTCGCAAGACACATGGGACAAGGTTGGCAATCGTAAAAAAGCCAAATTGGCAATCATCTCTCAACCCGATTTCAACCAACGAACGCCCGATCTGAGGCAGAACCACCGCAATGCTCATATACAGCTTAAAAAGCCTATTAGACGCGATAAGAGAAAGGCCATTGAAGATCTGGCAAACAAGGCAGAACCTGCGGCTTATCTTGGGTACATGGGTTCGCTAATCAAAATCATGAAACAGTTGACGAACAGGAATTTCACCGCCAACCACCTGGTGAGAGATGTCAACGGAACTCTCCTTAATATGAGTGAACACCAGTTGCGGCGCTAGAAGGAATACTTCTCTGATATTTCAAACATCTTGTCAGAGGAAGATATTCCAGAAACAGAACAACTACCAAACATCCAACCGCAACAATCCTCTATTAAAAACGATCCCCCTGATAAGGAAGAGATAGTTTCCGCCATTCAGTCAATGGCGGGAAGGAAAGCTCCAGGTATAGACGGACTACCAACCGAACTCCTCAAAGCGGACCCGGAAATAACAGCCGATATACTGCTCCCACTCTTTACTGAGGCGTGGAATGAAGGAAGATATCCGACTGAATGGAAGGCGGGCGTGAGGGTTGCGAAAATTCCGAAGAAGGGCAACCTTCAGGATTTTGGCAATTGGCGTGGTATATGTCTACTTACTGCCGTATCAAAAATTATGGCTAAGGTAATTTTCAATAGTATTAGTGATGTCGTTGAGAGCACTCAGGAAGTTTATAAAGCTGGATTCCATAAAGGGTCGTCTTGTACCGACCACACAAATACCCTACGGATAATATTAGAGCAGTCAGCCGAAATGGGTTCGCCATTACATCTCATGTTTGTGGACTGCAAGAAGGCTTTCGTTAGCGCTAAGCGAGATAACATATGGAATGCTTTGCATAGGAGAGGTATTCCAGATATGGTCATAGCTATGATTAAGGAATCCTACGAAGATGCAAGTGTAACGTAAAGCTGTCCGACACGGTGTCTGCCATGCTGATGGTTATGGCTTGAAAACCGTGTATAATATACAGCCTATTACTGATACAGATCATTGAGTGGAGGAGGTGCCGAGCCTCGACCATTTCAATGAGTGTAACAGCTGTGGATGACATTTGTTGTGACTTGGTGCATCTAGCGTTATGCGCGTCCTAGCTCGTCGGCGGGGGGGTTCTTGTCACCAATGTCACCACATGTACATGTGAATATGCACCGAATTTGGTTGGCCGAAGATGGTTGAGAAATAGGGCTTCCCGTACCCTATCCTCTCCGAGGAAGCCAAGGACATACAAAAAAAATTTTAAAAGGAGGGGATTCCTTACGGTGAGTAAGGAGGAGTATGAATCTCTCCATTAAATGAGCAGGCGATCATGGGGGGAATGATTATATTACACTGGCCGAAGCGGGTTACCAACCTCTCTGCTCACGCGAACTCCCCATCGTAACGACTCAGCCGTTATACATGACTGATCATGTGGTACGAGGAGAGAAAAAAGAAAAAAACAGAACGGATACCAATAAGTTCCGCTTTGGGTTTCTGCTGGCTGTTGCGTATAAGGGGTTAGCCACAGGGATTCGGAGTTAAAAAGATTATGATGCAAAGAATTCACTTACCCGCAAGAAGGTCAGGTTCAAACTCTTCTTATTCAACCACTCTAAGGAATTCCACCGATTGTCATCGGCCTTCCTCAGACGGTTGCTCTCCGCTGATTCCTGTAATCTTCTTTTTATAGCCATGCTTTATCCGTGCGGGCTCGACCACAATAAAAATATTACACTTTTTAATCTTGCACTTGCCGGTAATTGAATCAGAACAGCTATGACCTTGAAAAATAAATCTTTAACTTTTCGACTTAGCCATGCTCTCGATGGCGTCAAAAAAATTAATTATTACACTTTTTAATTTTTCACTTGTCGGTATTTGAATTAGAACAGCTATGACCTTGAAAAATAAATCTTTAACTTTTCGAATTAGCCATGCTCTCGATGGCGTCAATTTCAGAAAATTATTACACTATTCAATTTTACACGTGCCGGTAGTCGAATCAGAACCGTTATGACCTTGAAAATTAACAAAAAAAATTCTTTTGTCACCGCGTAAATTAAAAAAAAATTTACTTACTTTGAGACTTGGCCATGCTCTCGATGGCGTCGACTCCAAACCAAAATTTACGATGTACTTTTTGATATTTTCTTAACGATTCCTTATTTCCACAGCGTAAATTAAAATTACTTACTTTGGGACTTGGCCATGCTCTCGATGGCGTCGACTCCACAAGAAAATATTATACTTATTAATTTAAGAATTAGCACTTCTATTTGAGAACACAGGTCTGCACTTGCCGGTAGTTGAGATAGAACAGCCTGATTTCAGGCTACCTCTTTTCGCAAGCCAGTTCGTCCTAACGGTTCTTTTTCTTTATTTTAATTTCCGGGCCGCTGAGGCAAAAGGCTTGCGTCACCTGTTACTCAGGGTTTCAACTAGTGCTCGGATGTCGATTCCGATGCAGGTAATCAGAAAAAAAACCCATTTCGGCATTTAATAATGTGATCGGTAAAGGAGAAGGTGATTCGGCGGTGGATATTGCTTATGCTAGCTTTGAGATACAGCTGACTGCGATATGTGCAGCCGCTGGTTCGTGGCCCGGCTAGATCAGATGATAGGTCGGTTGTATTTAGCTTTCGGATTGAAATTCGGTCCATTTCATTATGAGATGGCACGTACGGATTTCCTTTCTCTGCTAAGCTCTCGCCGTTTCACAAGGTGTCGCGTGTTGCATAGAGGAGAGCTTCCCTGTGCGAACGGGTGTCAATCAAGGCTGTATATTATCACCAGCGCTGTTTCTGGTGGTAATAAATGACTTCTTGAAAGCTGCACTGGAAGGTGGAGAAGGTAAAGGTCTTCAATGGATACTGTTTAACATCTTAAGTCACCTTGATTATGCTGATGACGTGTGTTTGCTTGCACATAACCGTTCGGACTTAGACTCAAATGTTCGCTCGTTGCATTCTAAATGCAAAGAGGCGGGACTGAAAATAAATATGCGTAAAACCAAGTTCATGCACATGGGAACAAATGCAAGCACACCGATTGTTCTTAACGGACAAGATGTTGAAGAGGTGCAAGATTTTTGTTATCTCGGATGCATTGTTCGCATGGACGGCGGAGCTGAAAAGGATATTGAGGCTCGTCTAAATAAAGCTCATCAGGCATTCGGTATCCTTTCCCCTTTCTGAAGGTTAAGTGAGATCTCCCTTCGCATAAAGCTGCGAGTTTCGGACACATGCGTCAAATCCGTGTTGTTATATGGTTGTACTACGTGGAAAGTGACCGTTCGACCTAACAAGAAACTACAGACTTTCGTGAACCAATACCTCCGACGCATTTTAGGAATATTCTGGCCAGAATTGATCTCCAGCGACAAACCTTGGAGTACAACTGGCCAGACTAAAATGGGTATTGAGATTCAAAGGTGGAAGTGGCAGTGGATTGGTCATACTTTTATAAAAACAGAGCGAAACACCGCCAAACAGTTGAGCAGGAGGCCAGAGTAATAAACAAGTCTTGGCAACAGCTTAAGGCCGATGCTCAGGATCGCGCCTTGTGGAAGAGAGTTGTTTCTTGCCCTATAGGGAGTCTTAACAGGAATTTGATTGATTAGATGGGCTAAATCTCACGATCTAGCATTGGGTCTTACTGTTATTTTCCTATGATTCCTAGTATAACTGAAAAGTATCATTTTTAAAGCCAATGCGTAGTCTGAACCTTAAAGTACAACTGGGCAGACCAAGATATGCATTGTGATTTAAAGGAAAAAGTGGCGGAGGAGGGGTCACACCTTGAGTTATGCCGATATCTCTGTGCCGCGATTATCGCACGATTGAACGATTTGAAGATCTCCACAACGATATTGTACGCGTTTCGAGAAATAGATTGTTGAATCGGCTTCAAATTTGCTGAGTTTTCAATTGAGTGTTATTGAAAATGTTATCTTGGCTCTATTTGCTTTTCCCGATTTGAAATGATATAAGCATAAATTGAATTAGAGCTCAACGAGTGTATATTAATGATTCATGAGGATTTCTTAATCAAATTAACGAGCATGTAATCTGATACTGCTATTACACTCATTTATAAACAATGCCAATACTAAGTGCACTCAAATTAAATTAATACTTAACATTGCGTAATACAAACATCCTGACATCAGTTCTCAGGAACTGACCGAATTTTAGCAATTGTTGTTCGTAATACTCGCAACTACTCCGAAACAATCGTCCAGGAAATCATGGTAATTATTCAAATATCTCATGTTCTTCATTTCTCGAGAGCACAACTCGAATTCATCTCTTTCTATTTGAACTGGTTAATATCTAAAATACTGCGAAGAGAAAACTTTGCCCGGAAATGTGGTAAATCTAGCAAATTATTTGCTTTTCAGTATTTTCTCATTTTCGAATACGGGAATCATGTAGCCTTTTGTTTCAGTTGGAACAACATTTGTACTCAGCTTGAACTATTTTACACAGGCATCAGACATTGTCACAATCATTCGCATTAAAAGTGATTTCTAGCTTGTTGAAATATAAATTTAAAGTAATACAAGTAAGCAATACAAAAACAGAACAAACAGAAAATTGAAGAAGTCTCAATGCTGGTTGTCACTTGCGTTCTAATCTACAATACGTGTTTATAGAACTGATTTTTAATTATTTATGTATGTATGTATATCGTTATTAATCAGTCACTACGATTCAAACTATCTGGTATTTATTAAAATGAGACTTGTGGCTACGCATTGAACTTATTTTAATGTATGTTTTGGGTCTTTTTTAGCAGTCAACCAATAGCTACACGTCCGTCTTTGGGTTCTTCGTATTTTTATACTCTAGATGAAATCTGAGAGTATATTGTGTTTGCCTTACCGTTTGTAACGCTAAGAAATAATGCTCGCACAGAACCGCCAAGGGTACAGAAATATTTGTTGTCGCTCAAAAACTTCGATTCCGAGTTGCTGTCTGTCCGTCTGTCCGTCTGTCTACAACATAACTCTCGAACGCTTTGAGCTATCATGCTAAAATTTGTTGTGTGTCATTTTTAGCAAAAAATTAACTTTAAGTTCGTGAACGGGCTACATCCCCCTACTCCTTCTACCCCCTCCCATACAAATTTCACGAAATTCCGAAATTTTCAGAAATTGATTTTTCTTTGAAACTATTTAAGCTATCAATTTGAAATTTGGATTAAAGTATTATCGTATAGATGTCATTAATATGACTGAATATTGATCCGATCCCGTCACTCCTTCTACCCCCTCCCATACAAATGCATAATTTTGAAAAATGCAGTTTTTCGATTTTCATTGAAACTAGCAAAGTTATAAAATCAAATTTTTGCCAGAATTAATTTTATTACAATTTCAATCAGCATTAAAAAAATCATCAACTTCACTTTACTTCTTCTACCCCCTCCCATACGAATTTCACGAAATTTTGAAATTTAAATTAAATTATTTTTCTTCGAAACTGTTGAAGCTATCAACTTGATATTTTGCATAAAGTATAAAAATAGAAATATCAATAACGAGTAAAAAATTTATTTTGATCCGTCCACTCCTTCTACCCCCTCCCATACAAATGTATAATTTTTGATAAGTGCATTATATCGATTTCCATTAAAACTAGAAAAAGTATAAACTTAAAATTTTGCCAGAATTTGTTTTTTAATAATTGCAATAAATGCTAAGAAAATTATCAGCTCCTCTTCACTCCTTCTACCTCCTCCCATACAAATATCTGTATTATAAATTCAAGAAAAGCAAATATATTAGAACTATCAAATTTGAAATTGAATCAAAGCGTGGTGATAAGGACGATGATAAGCAGTTTCAAAATCATCTTAAACGCTCCACTTCCTCTACCACCTCCCATACAAATGCCTCAATTTCAGGAGAACTATGTCCAATTGAAAATAATGAAAGCTACAAATCTTAAATTCAATACGAAATATTTTGCATACCACATTAGGTGTCATATCCAAAAATTACAAACCTTCCTCCTCTGCTTTTACTACCTCCCATATAAAAGTCACTATTAATTATTTTAAAGAATTGGAGGTGACATGTTTTCCGGTACATTGAACTCTTTCTCATTTCATCTAGAATATCATATGATTGGGCTTTACGAGGGCTTTACGCCCAATCATATTCTTTTATGTTTATTTTAAATTATGTTAGTTAATGGTATTGTATTGGGTTTTTTTTCATACACAAGCCTTATTTGTAATTTTGAGAGGCGTTGAATGATGCATATAGATTTTCCACTTTGGCAAGTTATTCTCAATTGGTTTAGTGAACGTTTTCACAGTGCATTTCGAATTGAAAGTTAACATTTCCGGATTCTACACTGTCACGCTTTATTATTCGTGACGTTTTGGTCTCTGCTGAGACCTTTATCAAACTGGTATTCTTAATTATTTCTAATCACGGAACTAGAATACAACTGGATAGACTAAGATCGGCATTGAAATTCAAAGACGAAATTGTCATTGGATTGGTCTTACTTTGTAGAAGCTAGAGAAGAAAAATTCCCAAGGAAGAAGGACCGGTTCTACGATGATGCAAATGGAGCAGTTACGCTGGGTTTGAAGGAGCATCGTCATCAAAATATTGAAAAGTTAAACTCAATCATGGACTTTAAAATTTTGATATTTTGTCCCAATAAGGTTGTCAAATATGTTATTAGAAATTTGCAAGCAATTTCACATAATTAGGTCAAAACAAATTTCAAATATCTTGACACTAAATTTGTTTTGCCAAATTGTCACAATTTTTTTCTGGCACTCAATTTGCTTGTTAACATTGTTGTGATAATTATTCACATTTTTAGCCTACGTCCCTTTTATTTCCGCCTAAAAGGTCTCGTAATGCATTAAGTGCTTCTCGGTTGATCCTTGTTTGTAATTGCTTCATGTTTAAAACACTACAAGTAGCTATTTAAATTTTCTGAATTAACAAATTATTTTTATTATGAAGCTAAAATCAATTCAAAACACTGTTGTACAGATTCGCCTACCATTTCATAATAATATTGTCACTTTGTCGTCAATAAAAGAAAAAGGCAATTGCCACATTTCTGTCGTAATTTTATAGTATATGGCTATCTCAGCGCCGTTTAAGTGTTTTTTGTTTTTTATTATATTCTAGATGAAATCTGAGAATATTGTAAGTTTGCCATAAAGTTTGTAACGCTAAGAAATAAGGTTTTGAGAAAAAAAATTATAGAGAAGTTCATATTATCACTCAAAAATCTCAAAACCGGAATCTGTCCGGCCGCATCCTCTTCAGCTCAAGAACACGTTGAACTAGAAAAAATTCAAATTTTGTACACGTCGTTTTTGACAAAAAAAAGTAAGGACAATATTGTGAACAGGTCAAATAGCTACACCTCTTCTACCCCTTCCATAAGAAATGTTACAATTTCGGAATTTCGCAATAAACAGATTTTCTCAAAAAGTATAAAAGTTATTGATCTGAAATAACTAAGTTATCATCATTACAACATTTTCAATCTGCGGTATAAAAATTATTTGAGTCCCTTTACTCCTTCTACCACCTCCCATATAAACTGCACTCTTTCATGAAATACTATAAACCAACTTACTCAGTACGTATAAAATTAATCGAGCTGGAATTGTGCATGAAAAATTTATTTAGAATTATTAGTAAGACCAGAAAAACTTATTAATCCTATACACAATTTCACAACTTAATAAAAACTCGATTTTCTTGAAAAGCATGAAAGCTATTGATTTGCAATTTAAAGCATGTCAAATGCATAATGTTTATAGTAATTTAAAGGTCATAAAGAACTCCCAACTCCTTCTACCACCTCCCATACAAACTGCTCAACTTCACTAAATCCAATGCACGATGTGGAAAATTATTTTAATGCCATCACCTTTTCTACCACTCCCCATACAAAATTTCTTAAAATTAAAAATTTTATCTTTCATTACATTTCTCTTTCTTTTCGGCCCATCGTAGTCCTGTTATGATTTTTTATTAAAGTTGCTAACTAAAATTCAACACGAAAAGTTTGATACTAAGTGCGGTTACTCATTCAAAAATTACAATCTTCAACCCACTCGTTCTTACCACCTCTCAATGTGAAATTCCTAAAACGATTCTTTTTACTTTTCAGGTGCCAAAATATCACCATCATTGTATGCCTGGTTGGCAGTACTGGTACTTCCTGTAAATTCAGCCTTAAATCCAGTCCTTTACACACTTACTACTGCGTCATTCAAACAACAGGTAATCATTTGAAATTATATTAACCATAATTTCTATAAATTATTTCTTTTCATAGATGAAAAAATACTTTTATAAAATACCATGCGGTGCAATTGGTGTAGAACCTCGATCACAAACTGGTTACGATTCAGCACTAAGTATAAGTTTGGGTCATGTCCCGACTAATTCCGGTCGCAAACGTTTACTGCAGAAAGGTGTGAGCTACGTATGAAAGTTTTTAAAGCAAAAGCTTTATTTTCGGGCTTATCGTGGACAACAACCGAAACCTATTGTCGGGCTGCCAACATCGAAATCCAAATTTGAGATTTGAATCTTAAGAATAAAAATTGTTCTCTTGTGATAAAATTAAAATTAAATAACAAATTATTTTCCTATTTATTTAGTAATTTATGAAATTCCAAAATAATGTAAAAAATAAATTTCTTATGTAGTTATTGAAAGAAAAAAGTTAATAAAATATTATAATAATTTTATTGAAATTTTTAGCAGGAATTGATTTCAAATTTGTTTTTGGACTCAATTATTTAGGCGAATTGCTTAAATAAATAATTTTGGATTGCGTTTATTTTCGTTTTTAATTAAATTTAACATTAACAAATACGTATTATCGAAGACTATCAATATTAATGAAGATGTCTTACTCAGTAGAAATAAAAAGTCACACTGCGAAAAAGCTCGTTAACTTCCCTTGCATCCAATCGAATTTGATGCCGGTGGCCTGCACAAAGGGAAACAAAGTTCAAAGCGTATGATAAAGTAGAATGGCAATTTGGATATTCGACTTTGATAATGAACTTAATTGGATACGATGCGATCGTAAGGAAAGCAATTCTCTTCTTTAACCAGTTAATTCTCAAAGTCAAACATCCAAATTGCCATACTACGTATTGACCCGGAGGCCAAGGTCCGATTTGGTCTGTAATTCCCTTGTAATAGATATATAGATATCTGCCTCTTTTCCTCCTGTGGTGGTTACACCCAACTCTTTTTTACATGGTAGATACGTTCCAACGAAAACCGTGTAAAAAGCTAAAGATGTGTTCCAGAATTTAAAAAAAAACCGTGCAAGATGAAAAAATAACTGCATGCTGCGTAGAAAATCGTGCAAAAAAAAAATAATGAAAACCGATATTATATCAATTCCATAAAAAAAAATACAAAATTTTAATGAAACACAAAACTTATTTAGTAACTATCATCACTGCTTGAAAATAGCCCAGATCACAGGGGAAAGAATTTAATATACCGAAAAATATTTCATCTCAAATTCTTCACAATTCAACCAGGAGAAAAGCCCCAACTTTTAATGGGCTCCAGCGGCGGCAAAGAGTCTTAAGATTAGGGGACCGACAGCCGTTCACGTACGCCGATCCAACCTCCAAATTAGATGTATAAAATAAAATATATAGAAGAAGTAAATTCTACTAAATTTTGTATTCTTTTTGTTTATCAAATGGATGTATGTATTTGCAAACCTTTAACTTTGTATCTTTTACTAGAGCCTTAAAAAGATACGGAAAATTTTCTACATTTAGGACCATCATTTCGTTCCCCTTACATCCCCATCTTAAAATTTTTATAAAAATTATAGATCATATAGCTTTACAATCCGAAAAAATTTCTTATAGATACAACAGTTTGAAATTTTGTAAAGTGCACCATTTTTGAAATGCACCTCTTTCCCCACTGCTATTATAACTAAATTTTAGATAATTATTAATTTTTTTTTGTATTTCAGTTTCAATTACATAGTTTAAAAGATGTTGATATATTAGTTTTTAAGTGTTTTCCATTACATCCTCCCACTTGCAATTATTGACCTCCCTTTCAGTAGGTTATAGTGAAACTGTATACCACTTAATAGGTCTTAAAATTCGATTTTTTCGAATCGAAATTAGCTCATGGAAAATGTTATGAAGACTGGAAGAAATGCTCGCATCCGAGCACAGCATCCACCACTTTGAAGAGGAAAAAATAAACATTGATGAACAATCGATCCACTGTTGCCCTGTCTACGAATTTCGGAACCATGAGCGTGATGTGCGATAAAACTTCTCTTAGGGTGCTTTGGCAGCAATATTTTGAGGGGAGGGGGTTCAAAATTAGCCCTTCGTGTATGCGAGATACAGCGGAGATGAGGGAGAGCGTAAAATTCCCCAGCAAGACCGTAGAGTGCTTATGGGCACCCGGTTGGGTAGTCGTAATGCATAAAAACTTAAAAGCCAGACTTTGGCCTCGATTATCTCAAAACTAGCTTAGTACTTTAAAATTCGAGATTATTGCCCGATTCTATCGGCGTTCTCTTCAGAATTTTGATCCTTTATCCAATGATGTCAGGAACTCAAAACCTCTGGCGGGCTGAGATTAATTTTATCAGCTTGTGTCACAATGGAACTGATGAGTCCGCGTGGGATTCCGACAGTGGCATTGAGGGATATCACCGTAATATCTAATTTGATATTTAGTATCTCGGTAAGTTATCGTTATGATTCTGGTAAGTAATTACTCAATTTAGAAATTATAACGTACTATTTCATTTACTTACAGTCTGTCAAGAAAGTAGTATTTTATAATTAGAAAGATCAAAAATAGGATTTTTTTCCTATGTGTAAACTCATTTTTGACAGACTGTATATACTTTACGTTCATTTGTTTTATGTTGTGCCGTTTCCCTACACCTATACGGACGACTGCAGCGGTGATGACCGGGTCTGCTCTCATCCCCTTCCATTTTCCCTCTATCAATAAATCAATATCCAAGTATTTTCCATATTATAGGAGCATAGCTGGACCTAGCGGTAATCTAAGATGGCCGTAACGCTGAGCTATGTTCCCGAATAAACGATACGATTAAATTTTGCATGTTCAATTATCGTTAGATCATTGTCGTATCAGCGATACGCCTCTGTCTTTTTACCTACTACCTTCCCTACTGTTGTAGCCATTCCCCTACAACAAAAAACATAACACGGCTACGACTGGGCGTAAAGCTCAATCGTGCAATACTCTAGATGAGAGAGAATTCTTTTTATTTTAAGAAATTTTATAGGGGAAGTGGTAGAGGGGGTGACGACATGGAGCTAATTTTTTCACATTACTCTAAGGTTGCTATCAAAATGTTTTATACAAAACTTAGGATTCAATAATTTAATAGGTACTGAGAAAATTAGTGTATTGGATTAAGTGAAATTGTGCAGTTTGTATAGGAGGTGGTAGAAGGAGTGTAAATTTATTAATGACGTTTTTAGAAATAACAATAAATATCATTTAATTGACATGTTTTAAATTGCAGATCAGTAGCATTTATACTTTTCAGGAAAAGCGTCTTTTTGTAAAGTTGTTGAATTGTGTCAAATTGTATGGAAGGTGGTAGAAAGATTGAAGCTAATCGCCTAATTTTTTTTGGTCTTACTAATAATTCTAAATAATTATTTAGTGCATAATTTCAGATCGATAAATCTCATACGTACTGAGTAAATTTATTTAGAGATTTCATTAAAGAGTGCAGTTTGTATGGGAGGTGGTGGAAGCAAGGGGATGACTCAACTAATTTTTATACAGCAGATTGAAATTATTATAAAAGTAATATATTTTAAATTTCAGATTAATAGCTTCCATGCTTTTTGAAAAAATCCGTTTATTGTCTAATTGCGAAGTTCTGTCATTTTGTATGGGAGGGGGTAGAAGGGGTGAAACTGAATGTCTAATTATTTTTAGTCTTACTAATAATTTCAAATAAATATTTAGTGCAAAATTGCAGCTCGCTAAATTTTATACGCACTGAGTAAATTGGTTAAGAGTATTTCATGAAAAAGTACAGTTTGTATGGGAGGTGGTAGAAGGACGGAGAGGACACGCATAATTTTTATATGGTAGATTGATATCACCATAAAAGTAATATATTTCAAATTTGAGGACAATATACTTTTCGAGCAAATCCGTTTATTGTCAAATTGCGCAATTGTGTCATTTTGTATGGGAGGGGGTAGAAGGGGTGAAGCGATTTGGCCCGTTCCTTACTTTTGTGTCAAAAACGACGTGTACAAAATTTGAACTTTCTAGCCCTACGCGTTTTCAAGCTAGAGAGGAAACGGACGGACAGATAGACAGTCGGACGGACGGGACGGACGGACGGACATCCGGTTTTGAGATTTTTGAGTGATTATATGAACTTCTTTATCATTTATTTTTTTCTCCGAGCCTTATTTCTTAGCGTTACAAATTTTGTAGCAAACTTATAATACTCTCAGATTTCATCTAGAGTATAATAAAAGCACTCGGACAAAAATGTGCGAGACTGCAAACACTCGACTTCCCCAACTTTAAAAATGAGGCACCTGAAACGCTTGCTCACTTATAGCTCGTTCAACATATTGCTAAACTGAGGCGTAAAGCTCATCGCATCTAGTCCAATTTTCACAGGTACTGAAGCTTTCACAGCTATTGTAGCTGATTAAACATTGCACTGTTGCTGTTGTTGTTGTTAGTCAATTTTGGTTATAGGGCAGTGTTGGTCTCTATGGGACATCTACGAGACATTCTAGTTGTAGAGTAGTGTAGGGCGCAATGAGACGAGATTGAACAGTTGCCGTTCTTAATTTTGAGAGCTTGCCAAACTGAGCAAAAAAGTAATGAAATGGTCATGTTTTCATTAATTTTTATACTCTAGATGAAATCTGAGTAGTATACATATATTGTTTGCCTTAGCGTTTGTAACGCTAAGAAAACTTTCTCGCACAGAGTCGCCAAGGGTACAGAAATATTTTTTATCGCAAATCTCAATTCCGAGTGACCGCCTGTCCGTCAGTCTGCCCTTCTGTCTGTCTATCCGTCTGACTACAACATAACTCTCGAAAGCTTTGACCTATCGTGTTAAAATTTTTCATCCATAATTTTTAGGAAAAAAGTTCGTGAACGGGCCACATCCCCCACTACTTCGAAATTTAACGAAATTGATTTTTCTCCGAAACTAATTAACTATTAATTGATTTGAAAATTAAGTCATAGTATAATGATGTAAGTATCATTGACGTCAAAAAATATTGATCTGATCCCTTTACTCCTCCTATACAAATGCACAATTTTCAAAAATGCATTTATTCGGTTTCCATTGCAACTAGCAAAGCTAAAAGAACAAATTTTCGTCATAACTAATTTTATTACAATTGTAACCAATTTTGCAAAAACTATCAACTTCACCACACACTTTCCACCCCGTCCCATACAAATTTCACCAAATTTCGGAATTTTAACTAAATTATTTTTCTCCAAAAACATCAAAGCTATCATTTTTGGCAAATATCATTGATGTCGAAAAATTTGGTTTTGATTCAAATACTGCTTTTACCCCCTCCCATACAAATGCACAATTTTGGTAAACACATTTAATCGTTTTTTTTTGAAACTAGAAAAAGTACAAGCTTAAAATTGTGCCAATATTCGTCCCTAAGCAACTGCAATAAATGTTAAAAAAAAATATGAGCTTCGCTTCACTTTTTCTACCACCTCCCACACAAATTTTTGCATTGAAAATTCAAAAAAAGTATTTCTCCTTCGAGCTAGAGTTTAGCCTAGTGGGTAGCGTGTGGTCTACAATGCGAAGGTTGTGAGTTCAAATCCTGATCGACGCATAATTCCAGCACACTGCCTGCTTGGGTATACCTTGGTAACCTCAATCTACGAAACGGAAAAATTCGAAGATAGAGGGTTGTGCGAAGGTCTAACCACCCTTCCACAATAAATAATGAAAAATTTTATGGAACCTGAAAATCAGGATGTCAAGTGCAATCGTAGAAGTAAATTTTTCCTTCGAACATATGTATGAGTAACAAAGCAATGTGATTAGGATGTTGATAAGCAGATTCAAATCATCCAAAACCTCCTACTTTCTCTGCCACCTCCCACACAAATGCCATAAATTCAGACAAAAATTGTTCAATTTCCTCGAAAATTCTGAAAGCTACAAACTTTAAATTCATCATGAAACATTTTGTATACTACGTTCGGTGTTATATACAAATAAACTGCCAACAAGTCGGGCGAGACTTAATTATTCTTGGGATAAGTTGCAGATGAGTGGAAAGTCAATATGCAGGTTAGAGTGGTTAGGGAAGGCTAAGTGAAAGGGAGTTCTTGGGCAGGGCTGTTGTTAATTTAACAATATTTCATTCGTTTCTGCAAGTTTGGGTTTTTATGAGGGGAGGAGGAGGGGTAATAGTAAAGGTGGGTGGATGTTAACAGCTTTTTAATAATTGCTTGAATCACGTCCAATATTCTCTGTATAGAATGTGTTTCATAGACGAAGTTGCATAGAATTTTCATAAAATTCGGTGTATTTTACATTCACGAAACCGAACATTTGTATGGGAGAGGGTAGAGAAGGTAGGGGAATCGTAAAATTTGATATGTAGTTTTATGTCGCTTCTCTTGTAAGGTGCTTGTATAAAATTTCAAGCTCGTAGCTTTTAGTTTGTTGGTTATTAGTTGATTTAATTAAATTGGTCGAAATCATAGTTTTGTATGGGAGGGGGTAGAACGGCAACCGTGATTTCAAAACTTTTAAAACAACTTCATTTGAATTATTTTTATAAGTTTTTATGCAAAATTTGAAATTGATAGCTTTTAAGAGTTAGCTGATAACTGATTTCTTAAAAATGCTCGAAAAAATAACTTTGTATGGGAGGGGGTAGAGGAGGTAAGGGAATCGTAAAATTTGTGATGCAATTTTCTTTCTTTTTTGTTGTAAGGTGCTCGTACCAAATTTCAAGTGCGTAGCTCTTAATTTGTTGGTGATTAGTTGATTTAATGAAATTAGTCGAAATCATACTTTTGTATGGGAGGGGGTAGAACGAGCACGATCTCAAAACTTTTGACGCAATTTTATTTTATCTATTTTTAAAAGTTTTTGTGCAAAATTTTAAATTGATAGCTTTTAACAGTTAGGTGATAATTGATTTCTTGAAAATGGTCGAAAAAATAATTTTGTATGGGAGGGGGTAGAAGTTTTAAAGGTTATCGACCAGTAAATATTTTGTATATTTAGGAATTTTTTTAGAATGCATTTTGCAAAATTTTCAAGTTTCTACCGTAAAATTTCACTCAAAAATTTTCAGTTTATGTGTTTTTTTCAATTCACATGAAACACCTTGTGCACGTTAGACCGTGGGGGTCGGTTTATAACAATTATGGATCAAGTTATTATTATTTTTGTATGTATATTAAATAGAGGTATTCACATGCAAAATTTGAACTTTGTATCTTTTACCGGAGCCCTAAAAATATCAGTCAAAATTTTCGACATTTTTGCTTATCACCTACCTCCCCTTACACCTCCCAACTTAAAATTTTTATCAAAATTAATTATTATCCAGTTCTACAATCTGACAAATTTTTGATTTGATATTTGTACTATTTTTTGAGATATAAGGATTGTAATTTTGAAAAGTGCGCCATTTTTGAAATGCTCCCCATATCCCCCCATTACTATTATTTCAACATGTTATATTTTTTTTGTATTTGTCTAGTATACTTTAATATACGTTTTAAGTTTCAATAACATAGTTTAAGAGATAGTTGAAATATTTATTTTTAAGTGTTTTTCTTTGCACCCCCCCTGACCCTCCGCCTTACAATAATTAGCCACTTTTTAAGCTGATTCTCATGGAACTTAATGTCACCTTAATGGTCTCAAAGTATGAATTTTTTACAATAAGTCATTTCGAAGATATAATCATTTGAAAAAACAATTCGGCCGACAGTTTGTTTTTAGCCCCCCCTTTCCGGACGCCAATGGAAAAAAAAATTAAATTATTTTTAAAGTTTGTCCTACAACCTTCTCTATATTTCTACTGATTTTCAACTTTCTATCTGCATTCATGAGGGAGAAATTAGCAAGTGTAGTTTTCAACTTTTTCCCTCCCCCCGCCTCGTCCTTCCACCGAACACCCCCCAAAATTTAGAAAATAGAGCTCACTTACCCAATCAACAATTTACCCAAAATGGAACATTCTACCTTTAACGGTCTCGGAGGTACGAGTCCATATGTACGGCGTACGGCGGGACGGATTTTTTTTTTTTGCATTTTTAGGCTAATTTAGTCATGAAACGCGAAAAAAAAAATTTCAGGGTAGAACATTTTTTTTTTTCTTGTGTCGATCACAATACTTTATTATTAGAATAATAAAGTAAAATTATAAACCTCCACCACTCTGCCTGTACCACCGTCACAATTCAATATTCGAAAAAATTTGAGATAACATATTTTCCGGTAAAATAAACTCTTTCCTATTACATCATCATATGATTATTATATTAATATTGCACCCCTCCCCTCCCACAATGGGACAAGCCACGAGACGCCACTGCTTACTATTATAATAATAAAGTAAAAATGCGAGCGTTTATGGAATAGACACATTTGTATTTTGGAAGGGAGTAAGTCAAGTGATAGCTAGGGTTTAGTCTAGTAGGTAGCGTGTTTGGTTTACAATGCGAAGGTCGTGAGTTCAAATCCCGGTCGATGCATAATTCGAGCACACTACCTGCTTGAATATACCTTGGTTACCTCAATCTACGAAAATGAAAAATTCGTAGATAGAGGGTTGTGCGAAGAGCTAACAACTCTTCCGCAATAAATAATGAAAATGTTAAGGAACCTGAAGGTCAGGAGGCCAAGGCCCGATTTGGGCTGTAGCGCCATTGAAGAAGAAGAAGTCAAGTGATCGACAGCGACAAAAAAGTGAATATTAAAGCGACATACTGTAAACAAAAATTGCTTAAATGCGGTTTATGTTTTACAAATTAAAAACTGAACTAGTTTTATGTTACTTGTAATCCAACGAATCCAATAGCTCTTCAATATCTTTTTCAGCTATAATACCGCTCTAAATCCATTTCATGATTTACTGACAAAATAATGAAATCTTCCCATGTTAAGCTGCCTGACATTGAAAATCTTTCAGCAGTGTTTCCGCGATGCAGAGCCGAAAATCTCAAATTTTGGCTTATTAACTTAAAATTATTGTGATAATGATTAATAACTTTTCAAAAGTCTTCAATGTTCTTTTGCTTGTACCGATTTTATTATTTCTGTATTTTAATAAAAAACTAATAAACGGAATTAAATATATTTAAATAAGATATTGCCAAATATCCCAAAAACGTAATATTCTTACTACCGTGCAGGTCATTGTACGAACATTAATGTTTGTACACTAATATAAAAATCTTACGAAATTAAGACTAAATTATTTTTGTCACTGATACTTTCATCTTTAAGAAAACAAGAAGCTTTTTCATATTTTAATGATCTAATAATTTTGAAAAAAAAATCCAATTAATGAGAAAGAAAACGAGTTGCTTTCGTACTTATGTACATATGTCGTGAGTTGTAGCCACCCACCGAAGTTACTCGCCATCGGCTCGTATACGTATTGAGACGGAAGTGCGTCTTCAAGGTCGTTCAGTTTCGCTGCACGATATAATTACCAGAATTAGCTATACCATTGACTAAGTCGTAAATGGAGTTAAGTTTCTTGGAGTAGGTCAGTTTCGGTTACCGTACTGGTTTTCTTCATGAACGCACTCATGCCATAACCAATGAGAAACGCGTGTATGTAACTTGAAGAAAAATTAACAAAGCGTTTAAATTAGGCCACTAAATCAGTAGGAGAGTGTTAATTTAATAAAAAATAGAGAAATAGTTTTGTTTTGGAAATGATGTCTTTGTTTTCTTTAATGTCGTAAGTTTGCGTGATTAATTTTCAATTGTTTTGTATGTGTTGCATTTACATTATTATAGTTTCATTAAAAATTTGGAGCTGCAGGAGTAAATAACTTTCGTGGAATTGGAGGTTGGGCATAAAGTTGAACTGAATAAAGACTAGAGACAGTCCAGAAATAGAACAGACAAACTACAGATGTTCTAGTAATAGATAGTGATAACTTAACCTTGCAAATAGTACGGAATGGTGACAGAGTATGAGAGTAATAAGGAACATTTCAATAGTATTGATCTGACGAAGATACTTTCAGCAACCATTTTATTTAAGAGAGAGTGCTGATAAATTTGCGATCCTACTTTAGCCTTCCTTGTGAAGAAAAACTTTTGATTCCACAATCTTTTACTCTAAGGTGAAAGTACAATAGTTACATATGAGATATAATACGAAAAATGTTCGAAGCAAAAGTATTGCTCTACTTTTTTAAAATTTTCTTCTTTTTTCACTGAATGAAGGGAGTGTCTGTACTTGAAATACTTTATGGATTTAATACTTTCCTAAAAGTATTGATTTACCTAAATGCCCATTTATACCCACATGGTATGTAAATCATTAAAAGAAATAAAATCTATCGAAAATAGATGAAAGCATTTTTAGTACAGTATAAATCATCATCGCATGTCAACCTCGTCTTAATAAATTTGAGAGATTCTTAAAATCAAAGGTATTAAATATCCGGCTGTTTAACGCCTCCTCACATATATAAATAAAAATTTTCTTTCCTTCTCATTGATTATTTACGAAGGAGCCAAGAAATCATCGCCACAATCCAATGTCCTCGTGTTTTTTTTCTGTTTTTTTGTCGAATCCTTTTTCAATTCTTCTTCTTCCGGACAATTTAACCGACTCCTATTTTCCCGGTTATTTTATGTTTATTTCCTCGGTAGGTTTACCGCATCACAAAGAGCACATTGACACTGCTCGTAATCCTTATTTTCATTTCAGATCTATCTGCGATGTTGCCCGCTTAGTGTCCTTACGTAATAAACCGCAATATAAGATACGAAAAAAAAAAAATTCCGAATCTGATTTGAGATTTTCTGTCTGCATCCAATGTCGTCTTCAGTACGTTCCAGTCGGTGTTGTGTCCTTTAAGCGAACCACACAAAATCACAGAAAATCATTGGAAATTCGAACAAAACCCAGACAAATCCTTGTGATTTCGTTTCGATGATAAAATGGTGATCGGAGACCCAAGATTTCCATTGAATGGGTCCTTTTCAGGAGTGGTAATTCGTTTTCGCATTGAAAGTCAAATAGGAAGGATATAGAATAAAATCGAAACTACGTGAGAAGAGTTTTTAATAATCTTATACAAAAGTAAGAATAGAGTGGACAGGAAGTGATTCAGGAGGTGGTGGTATTGGTAGTATGAAAGTTGAAGCAGAACTATGCCCACTGAACGTTATACTAAAAGACTTAATGGTTGTTTTTTGTTGCGGTTAATAAGACCGTAGGGACTAAGTACCACCTATTGATGAAGATACTTTCAGGAAGTTTGACGAATTTTAATTTGTTTAAGGACAAAAGAACCCATGAATGGAATATTTAAACGGTAGATCTTCGTAATGGACGAATTATAGCGTTTAATAAGGCGTAATAATCGTAATTGAAATTAGCTAACGAGGTGGCGATTTATGTTCTGAGGGAAATTATGTCGTTTTTGAAGGTGTGAAGGTGTGGATTTTAAATGAACGAGATGGTTTCTAGAAATTTTCTAAAAATGATTGTTTTGGTTTAGTGGAATGAGGCTTGAAAAGTAGTTTGTATAAATATATATTCTTCTACTTCACGAAATTATTATATAATACTTTGTATCAAATTCCTGTTAAGACCCCTATAGGGGCATAGGACAGAAACAGGAATTTGATACAAAGTATTATATAATAATTTCGTGAAGTAGAAGAATATATATTTATACAAACTACTTTTCAAGCCTCATTCCACTAAACCAAAACAATCATTTTTAGAAAATTTCTAGAAACCATCTCGTTCATTTAAAATCCACACCTTCACACCTTCAAAAACGACATAATTTCCCTCAGAACATAAATCGCCACCTCGTTAGCTAATTTCAATTACGATTATTACGCCTTATTAAACGCTATAATTCGTCCATTACGAAGATCTACCGTTTAAATATTCTATTCATGGGTTCTTTTGTCCTTAAACAAATTAAAATTCGTCAAACTTCCTGAAAGTATCTTCATCAATAGGTGGTACTTAGTCCCTACGGTCTTATTAACCGCAACAAAAAACAACCATTAAGTCTTTTAGTATAACGTTCAGTGGGCATAGTTCTGCTTCAACTTTCATACTACCAATACCACCACCTCCTGAATACTTTGTATGGAAGGTGGTAAAAGGAGTGGCGGGGTTGAGTTTATTTTTTAATGTCTGTGTATAGTTGCTACCGAATAGTTTTATACCTATTTTCAGCTTCATCAATTTATACTGAGAAAATTTATGAACTGTATTTCGAAAAATTGTATAGATTGTATGGGAGGTGGTAGAACTATTAGAAGAATTTTAGTGATGTTTACAGAAATAGCCAAAATCATCATCATAAAAACTACAGTTCATTGTTATCCACTCTAAAAGAAAAGAAAATATTGTAAAATTATAGCTATGACTAATATAGGGATTGAGATTCAAGGGCGAAAGTGGAAGTGAACTTTCAGGAAATTAGGGCGAAACCTTACAAAACAAGCTCTAGATTTCAGTTCTCAAGGAAGACGTCGGGTTGGTCGACTATGTAGGATATAGAACAAAGCTGGAGGCCAGAGGAATAAACGAGTCCTGGGAACAACAAAGGCCGATGCGCAGGATCGCGTCTTGTGGAAGAGATCAGAGGCATGCTCAGCTCCTCTTTCACAGATTAAGTTTGCAAGGTGGTTCCATGCCGGGCGAGTTCGTCGGCCCTTTACCCTGGTACCTGGCGTAGGCGAATGTTGAATTGTTCAGCCATTTCCATCAGAGATGTGCAAAAATCAAGAATAGTATTGGATGTAGACAAGTCTCATTCTAGGGATTCAATAGCGGCCTGGCTATCAGTGAAAATGTCAATATCCTTAATAGATATTACCCTTCAGCCAGACCAAGGTTATTTTTATCACCATCACCTCTGCTTGCTCCCCGCAAAGGGGTAGTTGTAGGGTGAGGTTTTACCAATTCCGGCAACTATCTTTGGAGACTAGCGACTCCACGGACCTGAGCTAAATATCCCCCTGTGGGATGGGGGCTGTAGAATTCACCCACAGCCAGTCCTGCTTGCCCTAAAAATGGCAAATGTACACTCACTGGATCATGGGCTTATCACCCGTGATCTTAAGACCTTATTGATATGAGAAACGGATACAGCGCCTCGAATACGGACTGATTCTACGGTAACGACTTTTGGCATTCGAAAACGGACTATGATTGGCTTCTGGAACGTTCGAACATTGAATGACGGGGGAAGAGCTGGGGTTACTCGGTCCTTGCACCGCCAATCAGTGATCGACCGTGAAATGGAGCACTACAACATCCAAATCTTGGGCTTGAGCGAGGTCAGGTGGACAGGATCAGGAGAAGAACGAACCCCTAGCGGAAACACTATTCTGTACAATGGCCCTGAAAGTGAAGCCAGAAATGGCGTAGCGTTCGTCCTTACGCTGAGAGCGAGAAACAGTCTCATTAGGTGGGAACCAATCTCGGATAGGATTATCGCCGTCAGGCTCAGGACCAGTGTCAGAAACGTCACAATTCTGCAGTGCTACGCACCAACTAAAGCCGCAACATCTGGTGACAAAGAGGAGTTTTATAGCCAACTGAGTGCCACTTTCGAACGTGTTCCAAGAGGTAATATTATTATTATCTCAGGAGATATGAACGTCCAGGTTTGATCAGACAACACTGAACTAGAACACGTCATGGGGAGGCATGGTGACCCTTGGGTCGACGCGTCACGACCTTGGACTAAGAGACCCGAAAACGGCGAATTATTTGTGGAGTTTTGTAGTACTCGGCAAATGGTCATCGGAGGGACCCTTTTTCCACACAAGAGTCATCACAAAACATCTTGGGTTTCCCCTGATGGTGTTACTCAGAACCAGATCGACCATTTGACTATAAGTCGCCGATGGAGAAGATGTCTCCTCGATGTGCGAGCGAAACGTGGAGCTGACGTGGGGAGCGATCGCCACTTGATGGTTGCCTGCTTGAGATTGTGTACAGCAGCTATCCAACGACCACGAATTCTTCAAATAAAGTGCAAGCTTAATGTGGATAAACTCAGAGATCTCAATAAAAAACGCGAATACACCACTATTCTACGCGAAAAGTCATCCACATTGGGTGAATATGAAATGCGCACACTGGACGCCTATTGGGAGGCAACCAGAAACACTTTTCTAGCTAATGCTGAAGAATCTGTGGGATATGTGCAAAGCGGTGAGAAACCCTGAATGTCGCAAGACACATGGGACAAGGTTGGCAATCGGAAAAAAGCCAAATTGGCAATCATCTCTCAACCTGATGTCAACCAACGAACGCCCGACTTGAGGCAGAACTATCGCGATGCTCATATACAGCTTAAAAAGGCTATTAGACGCGACAAGAGAAAGGCCATTGAAGATCTGGCAAACAAGGCAGAATCTGCGGCTTACCTAGGGGATATGGGTTCACTATTCAAAATCATGAAACAGTTGACGAACAGGAATTCCACCGCCAACCACCTGGTGAGAGATGTCAACGGAACTCTCCTTAATATGAGTGAACACCAGTTGCGACGATGGAAGGAATTCTTCTCTGATATTTTAAACATCTTGTCAGAGGAAGATATTCCGGAAACAGAACAACTTCCAAACATCCAACCGCAACAATCCTCTATTAGGGACGATCCCCCAGATAAGAAGGGCGACCTCCGGAATTGTGGCAATTGGCGTGGTATATGTCTACTTACTGCCGTTTCAAAAATTATGGCTAAGGTAACTCTCAATAGGATTAGTGATGTCATCGAGAGCACTCTCGAAGTTTATCAGGCTGGATTCCGTAAAGTGTCGTCTTTTACTGACCACATAAATACCCTACGGATAATATTTGAGCAGTCAGCCGAAATGGGTTCGCCACTACATCTCATGTTTGTGGACTTCGAGAAGGCTTTCGATAGCGTTAAGGGAGATTACATATGGAATGCTTTGCGTAGGAGAAGTATTCCAGATAAAGTCATAGCTATGATTAAAGAATCCTACGAAGATGCAAGGTGTCGCGTCTTGCATAGAGAAGAGCTGTCCGCGAGCTTCCCTGTGCGAACGGGTGTCAGACAAGGCTGCATATTATCACCAGCCCTGTTTCTGGTGGTAATAAATTACATCTTGAAAGCTGCACTGGAAGGTGAGGAAGGTAAAGGTCTTCAATGGAGACTGTTTAACATCTTAAGTCACCTTGCTTATGCTGACGACGTGTGTTTGCTTGCACATAACCGTTCGGACTTAGAGTCAAATGTTCGCTCGTTGCATTCTAAATGCAAAGAGGCGGGACTGAAAATAAATGTGCGTAAAACCAAGTACATGCACATGGTTTCGAACGCAAGCACACCGATTGTTCTTAACGGACAGGATGTGGAAGAGGTGCAAGATTTTTGCTATCTTGGAAGCATTGTCAGCATGGAAAGGATGTTGAGGCTCGGCTAAATAAAGCTCGTCAGGCCTTCGGTATCCTTTCCCCTTTCAGGAAGTTAAGAGAGATCTCCCTTCGCACGAACCTGCGAGTTTTTGACGCATGCGTCAAATCCGTGTTGTTATTTGGTTGTACTACGTGGAAAGTGACCGTTCGACTAACCAAGAAACTACAGACTTTCGTAAACCAGTGCCTCCGGCGCATTTTAAGAATATTCTGGCTAGAAGTAATCTCCAACGACGAACTTTGGAGTACAACTCGCCAGACTAAAATAGGTATTGAGATTCAACGGCGGAAGTGGCAGTGGATCGGTCATACTTTGAGGAAACCAGAGCGAAACATCGCAAAACAGGCTCTGGACTATAATCCTCAAGGAAGACGTCGGGTTGGTCGACCATGTAACACATGGAAGCGAGCAGTTGACCAGGAGGCCCTAGTAATAAACAAGTCCTGGCAACAACTTAAGGCCGATGCTCAGGATCACGCCTTGTGGAAGAGAGTTGTTTCTGTCCTTTGCCCCTAAAGAGTGTCTTAACAGAAATTTGATTGACCTCTGCTTGGAGCTCTTAAATGATCTAGAAACAAATGCTTAAGTTAAACATTGCAGAGAAAACAGCTCCATCCGCTCCACTTTTAGATTTGGAGCCATCAGTATAAAATAATATGAACTCTTCCTCCCATATTTAAAGTGCCTCCCACTCTTGTCTCAAAGGGATGAGAAGATGAGGAAATTATTATCAAAATCAAATCTTGGGAGAGGCTGTGTTTTCTGTCAAATTCTCGAATTCTTCCAAAATTAAGGAGTTACCAGTTTAAATGCTATTCACCTGACGAGACTCTTAAAGGCCGGCGGCACTTGCAGTTTTTTTACCAATAATATCGGGAGGAAGCAGATGGAATAGTACTACTAATGCTGCGAAGGAAGTTGTTCGTAGATCCCCAAGTTATATATGAGCACGCTATTGCCTCCGACGAATGCCCACTGGATCCTCCAACGTTGGAAGAAGTCAAATTTGCCATCAGAAGCCAGAAAAGCAATAAAGCGCCGGGCATCGACGAAATCCCCGAGGAATTAATTAAATATGGCGGAAGCTGCACCCGAAATGCCATCCATAAAGTGATTCAGTACATCTGGAATCAGGAGCAAATACCGGAGGAGTGGTGCCAATGCATTATTTGCCCTATCCACAAAAAGGGAGACAAACTGCAGTGCGAAAACTACAGAGGTATCTCACTACTTTGCACGTCATATAGGATACTGACAAGAATATTAGAAAATAAGATTAAAATTTACGCTGACAATGTGATTGGGGAGTACCAAGGCGGTTTTAGATCGGTCGATCAACGACTGATCAACTTTTTACGGTCAAACGCTGGGAATTCAACATCGACGTTCACCAGGTTTTTGTGGACTTTAAACAAGCATACGATAGTATTGATCGAAACGTAATGTACAAAATAATGCTGCATTTTGGCATCCCAGCAAAACTAGTCCAACTGACCAAAATGACGATGACATCAACAACATCACAAGTCAGAGTCAACAACCAACTAGCTGATGCCTTTGACACAAATGTCGGACTAAAACAGGGTGATGGGCTGGCCCCTCTGCTTTTTTAACTAGCTTTAGAATACGTCATTAGAAAGTTTTCCCGCAAGGGGGTAGTTGTAGTATGAGGTTTTACCAATTCCTGCAACTATCTTTGGAGTTAGCGACTCCACGGACCTGAGCTAACTATCCCCCTCTGGGATGGGGGCTGTAGAATTCACCCACAGCCAGTCCTGCTTGCCCTAAAAATGGCAAATGGACACTCACTGGATCATGGGCTTATCACCCGTGATCTTAAGACCTAAATGATACGAGAAACGGATACATCGCCTCGGATACGGACTGATCCTACGGTAACGACTTTTGGCATTCGAAAACGGACTATGATTGGCTTCTGGAATGTTCGAACATTGAATGACGGGGGAAGAGCTGGGGTTACTCGGTCCTTGCACCGCCAATCAGTGATCGACCGTGAAATGGAGCACTATAACATCCAAATCTTGGGCCTGAGCGAGGTCAGGTGGACAGGATCAGGAGAAGAACGAACCCCTAGCGGAAACACTATTCTGTACATTGGCCCTGAAAGTGAAGCCAGAAATGGCGTGGCGTTCGTCCTTACGCCGAGAGCGAGAAACAGTCTCATTAGCTGGGAACCAATCTCGGATAGGATTATCGTCGTCAGGCTCAGGACCAGTGTCAGAAACGTCACAATTCTGCAGTGCTACGCACCAACTAATACCGCAACATCTGGTGACAAAGAGGAGTTTTATAGCCAACTGAGTGCCACCTTCGAACGTGTTCCAAGAGGTGATATTATTATCATCTCGGGAGATATGAACGCCCAGGTTGGATCAGACAACACTGGACTAGAACACGTCATGGGGAGGCATGGTGACCCTTGGGTCGACGCTTCACGACCTTGGATTAAGAGACCCGAAAACGGCGAATTATTTGTGGAGTTCTGTAGTACTCGGCAAATGGTCATCGGAGGGACCCTTTTTCCACACAAGAGTCATCATAAAACATCTTGGGTTTCCCCTGATGGTGTTACTCAGAACCAGATCGACCATTTGGCTATAAGTCGCCGATGGAGAAGATGTCTCCTCGATGTGCGAGCGAAACGTGGAGCTGACGTGGGGAGCGATCACCACTTGATGGTTGCCTGCTTGAGATTGTGTACAGCAGCTATCCGACGACCACAAATTCTTCAAATGAAGCGCAAGCTTAATGTGGATAAACTCAGAGATCCCAACAAAAAACGCGAATACACCACCATTCTACGCGAAAAGTCATCCACATTGGGTGAACATGAAATGCGCACACTGGACGCCAATTGGGAGGCAACCAGAAACACTTTTCTAACTAGTGCTGAAGAATCTGTGGGATATGTGCAAAGCGGTGAGAAACCCTGGATGTCACAAGACACATGGGACAAGGTTGGCAATCGGAAAAAAGCCAAATTGGCAATCATCTCTCAACCCGATGTCAACCAACGAACGCCCGACTTGAGGCAGAACTACCGCGATGCTCATATACAGCTTAAGAAGGCTGTTAGACGCGACAAGAGAAAGGCCATTGAAGATCTGGCAAACAAGGCAGAATCTGCGGCTTACCTTGGGGATATGGGTTCACTTTTCAAAATCATGAAACAGTTGACGAACAGGAATTTCACCGCCAACCACCTGGTGAGAGATGTCAACGGAACTCTCCTTAATATGAGTGAACACCAGTTGCGACGATGGAAGGAATACTTCTCTGATATTTTAAACATCTTGTCAGATGAAGATATTCCGGAAATAGAACAACTTCCAAACATCCAACCACAACAATCCTCTATTAGGGACGATCCCCCAGATAAGGAAGAGATAGTTTCCGCCATTCGGTCAATGGCGGGAAGGAAAGCTCCAGGTATAGACGGACTAACAACCGAACTCCTCAAAGCGGACCCGGAAATAACAGCCGATATACTCCTCCCACTCTTCACTAAGGTGTGGAATGAGGGAAGATATCCGACTGAATGGAAGGAGGGCGTCATTGTGAAAATTCCGAAGAAGGGCGACCTTCGGGATTGTGGCAATTGGCGTGGTATATGTCTACTTACTGCCGTATCAAAAATTATGGCTAAGGTAATTCTCAATAGGATTAGTGATGTCGTCGAGAGCACTCTCGAAGTTTATCAGGCTGGATTCCGTAAAGGGTCGTCTTGTACCGACCACACAAATACCCTACGGATAATATTAGAGCAGTCAGCCGAAATGGGTTCGCCACTACATCTCATGTTTGTGGACTTCGAGAAGGCTTTCGACAGCGTTAAGCGAGATTACATATGGAATGCTTTGCGTAGGAGAGGTATTCCAGATAAGGTCATAGCTATGATTAAAGAATCCTACGAAGATGCAAGGTGTCGTGTCTTGCATAGAGGAGAGCTGTCCGAGAGCTTTCCTGTGCGAACGGGTGTCAGACAAGGCTGCATATTATCACCAGCCCTGTTTCTGGTGGTAATAAATGACATCTTAAAAGCTGCACTGGAAGGTGGGGAAGGTAAAGGTCTTCAATGGAGACTATTTAACATCTTAAGTCACCTTGATTATGCTGATGACGTGTGTTTGCTTGCACATACCCGTTCGGACTTAGAGTCAAATGTTTGCTCGTTGCATTCTAAATGCAAAGAGGCGGGACTGAAAATAAATGTGCGTAAAACCAAGTACATGCACATGGGTTCGAACGCAAGCACACCGATTGTTCTTAATGGACAGGATGTGGAAGAGGTGCAAGATTTTTGCTATCTCGGAAGCATTGTCAGCATGGACGGCGGAGCCGAAAAGGATGTTGAGGCTCGGCTAAATAAAGCCCGTCAGGCCTTCGGTATCCTTTCCCCTTTCTGGAGGTTAAGAGAGATCTCCCTTCGCACGAAGCTGCGAGTTTTTGACGCATGCGTCAAATCCGTGTTGTTATATGGTTGTACTACGTGGAAAGTGACCGTTCGACTTACCAAGAAACTACAGACTTTCGTAAACCAATGCCTCCGGCGCATTTTAGGAATATTCTGGCCAGAAGTAATCTCCAACGACGAACTTTGGAGTACAACTCGCCAGACTAAAATAGGTATTGAGATTCAACGGCGAAAGTGGCAGTGGATCGGTCATACTTTGAGGAAACCAGAGCAAAACATCGCAAAACAGGCTCTGGATTATAACCCTCAAGGAAGACGTCGGGTTGGTAGACCATGTAACACATGGAAGCGAGCAGTTGAGCAGGAGGCCAGAGGAATAAACAAGTCCTGGCAACAGCTTAAAGCCGATGCTCAGGACCGCGCCTTGTGGAAGAGAGTTGTTTCTGTCCTATGCCCCTATAGGGGGTCTTAACAGGAATTTGATTGATTGATTGATTAGAAAGTTACCCGTTGACACAAGAGGTACGCTGCTTTATAAATCCAGTCAGATAGTGGGTTATGCGGACGATATCAACATATTATCACGCTCTTTCACAT
The DNA here is from genome assembly GCA_963669355.1 of Chorisops tibialis. Taxonomy (NCBI): domain Eukaryota; kingdom Metazoa; phylum Arthropoda; class Insecta; order Diptera; family Stratiomyidae; genus Chorisops; species Chorisops tibialis. Next base: position 80,691,424 of record OY770263.1, read on the forward strand.
CCGCAAAAGAAACTCTACTAAGCCTTGATCAAGCAGCAAAAGAAGTTGGCCTGAAAATCAATGAAACAAAAACGAAAATAATGACACAAACAAGGAAAAGGACCCCCAATAGACAAAACATTACAATTGACGAATATAATTTGGAAAATGTGGACAAATTCATATATTTAGGCACAAAATTGACAAAGAGTGGAAATGAAACGAACGAAATAAAAAGACGAATCCAGCTCGCAAAAAAAACGTATTATTTAGTCTTAGCTATTCTTAAGGCCAGCTGCGTACACAGGAAGACCAAACCCCAAGTCTACAAATCAATAGTAAGACCTGTGCTTTGCTACGGATGCGAAACATGGACCCTTACACAAGCATCCGCAAATATGTTGAACGCTTTCGAAAGACGGGTCCTGAGACGAATAATTGGAGCGAAACGTGATGGTGACCGATGGCGAACTAGATACAATAGTGAGCTGTATGATATATTTGACGAACCGGAGGTTTCCACTATCATCAGACTGCGGAAGCTGCAATGGGCTGGCCATGTACAAAGGATGGACGAAACTCGAATACCTAAAAAGGTATTCGAGGGAAAAACGGAGGGCCGTAGGCCAGTGGGAAACGCTGGTCCGACTCTGTTGATGAAGACTGTTCATCGCTGCTCGGATTTCAAAATTGGAGGACGCGGTCACTGGAACGAGATCGCTGGAGACTTCGGCTACGGGAAGCCAAGGCCCGAAAGGGGCTGTAGCGCTGCGACGACGACGACGACGCTATTGGCCGCACATTTCCGAGCAGAGTGCGATTTGCTCTGTCTTTAAGTCCACCACAAAATACCACCAAGATGGTTTTGATGAGGGCAACGTAAAGCCAATGCACTACTTTAGGCTGCATTCCCCATTTCTTGCGTATGGCTTTCTTACAGAAGGAAAGAGCAACAGAAGCTTTGCTTACACATTCCTGAATATTAGATTTCCAGCTCAATTTCCTACCCAAAATAAGACCTAGATATTTTGCTCCATTAGCGAAAATAAGACTGGTACCATCCAGCGTAGGAGGGTCAATATGGGGAGCTTTGTGTTTCCTTGTAAAAACGGCATACTTGGTTTTTTGTGGGTTCACTCCCAATCCACATTCATTTAGTGGGTATTGAGAGGGAATTTTGCATAACCTCGCCCGGAATACTCGGGTGCTTACCAGAGATGGCTATAGCAACGTTGTCCGCATAAGCAATGGTCGTAATGAAATCCACAATTTTCAGCTCTCATTTATCTTAACGCTGAACGACATTTTATGTAATGGAGGAGATAACTAGATCTACCCCGGTTGCCGACAAGCTAATCCGTGCCAACCAGCAAGCTTGCAGCAGCCAAGCTCCCACCTTCCTTTATAATAGCGAAAATGAAACGTGCGAAACATGATGGCGAGGATAATTCAGTCGCATGCAATGTTTATTTTAAATGCGAATAATAGAAATAGAGAGTTTGGAATATAAGATACGAACTATACTGAGTAATTAGTGCCGTTTTTGTTTTTTTTTCTTGATGCAAGATAAAAGTTAGTTGTATAAAACAACAGTCATGAACGGAGAATTAAGGATTCTAAGAGCAACCCATCAAATCCAAAAGGAATAAAACGAAGATGATTCTTACGTACCAAACACAGAGTTTAACAAAAGAAGAAGATCTTGCATGTAAAGGATTTAGATAAAATTGCGAGAAAAATTTAACTTAGCGAATATTCATTTGAATGAAACTTAACAAAGTCCCCTTAGAGTTTTGTGGAAATTCGTATAGAGAGTTTTTTAAATTGCTAAATTTTTGCCCTTCTGCGGAATGAGCAAGAGAAATTTAATCCCCATCTCCTAAGAAACTTTCAATCAAAATTTGCTTTGAGCAATATCCCTCACTCACCCAAGGAATTGTGGCATCATGACGACTGCAAATAGTAGAGAGCCAAAGATCGATCCTTGTGGGACACCAGAGCTAGCTATTATTTATTTATATTAGGGGAACACGTGAGAGCACTGCGGCCTTTTTGGCCTATTGTGCTATTATTGCCCCTATACCCTACCATAACTCAATAGCTTTAGCTAATTTGAGTATCTGCAAGGGAGCCATGTTGGCTAGTTCCTCGGTGGAAATGAAACCTTTCCCCAGAAGATTATGCCTTTTCCTTGCCACTGCTTCACAGTGGCATGGGATATTTATTGTCGTTTCTAAGTCTTCGAGACAGAGACGGCAGATGCCGGTTTCAGCTAAGCCCATATTATTGAGGTGGTGGTTCACTCCACTGTGCCCCGTCATTAGGCCAATTAGAGTACCAATATCGCTCTTTCTGAATTTTAGGGTATCTCCCACTTTGTTTTTTTGTGGTATGATTAGTTTTTTTGAGGTTGATAAGCCTGGAAGTCTATTTCAGTAGATTTTGTGTTCTTGTTCAACCCACTTCTTAAGTGTCGAGCCTTGATGCCCTTTTGGTTTTCCTTAGAATGGCTCTGGACCAATAAAGTTTTTTTCCGCGCCATTTTTTGCAAGGCGATCAGCCTCTTCGTTTCCCTCAATTCCCATATGTCTTGGTACCCACATTAAGGTTACGTCGTTCCTTTTCCCCAGGATGATTAGGTCTTGAAGACAGTCCCAAACTAACCTCGGTCCGTGTTAATTGGGTGTTAGGGCTTTGAGAACCGCCTGACTATCCGATAGGATATAAATTGATTTGTTGCGATGAGCTCTCCTTATATTCTCTTGGGTACATAGCTCCATTGCAATTAGTTCAGCCTGGAAGATTGTGGCTTCTTTGCCGAGTGGTTTTGAAACCGAGAAGTTAGGGCCTTTGACTCCGGCTCCTGTCCCCTCAGAGGTGCGCGAACCATCTGTACACCAGATGGTTGATCCCTCTTCCATTTCAGGTAGCGTGGATTGCCAGTCCTTGCGTTCTCTGATTACAACTTTGAAGGGGGTTTCAAAGTTATATTTTGTCGGCATAGCATCCGATAGTGTGGAGATTAGAACCTCCAATTTTGGGTTTCTTAGGATTTTTAGGTGGCCTCTAAAATCCCCTGGTTTGTACTTGTTTTCCCTCTGAATGCGTAACACCCCTTTGATAGCTTCCTTTTTTATTTGTAGATGTATCGGAGGGATGTTAAGGAACATTTCCATTGCCGCTGTGGGACAGGTTTTCATAACTCCTGTGATACCAAGACAAGCTAGCCTTTGGATTTTTTGTAGCGTAAGCTGTGCTTTTCTTTGTAAAGTTTTAGTCCACCATATCGTTGATCCGTATGTGACTATTGGAAGAATGATTGTTCTGTAGCACCAGTGAATAATTTTGGGCTTAAGTCCCCATTTTCTGCCAAATAAGCTTTTACAGGCCCAAAATGCCCTTAGTGTTTTGGCATGAGTCCATTCTATATGTTTATTCCAGTTGAGTTTGCTATCTAGTATAACACCCAGATATTTTACCTCATCTGAAAAGGGTATTATTGTACCATTTATTGAAGAGGGTATGATGTACATTTTCCTTCTATTTGAAAATTGTACTAACTCAGTCTTACCTGGGTTGATGTTCAAGTTTTTAGACTGACACCAGTTCATTATCACTTCTAAGGCTGATTGTATCCTTTCTGATATAATTAGATCATGTTTGCCCCTAATGATAATGACGAGGTCGTCAGCATATCCTATAGCCTCGTATCCTTGTTCTGTTAGACGATCTAGGAGTTCATCTACTACAACTGACCAAAGAAGTGGAGATAGTACCCCACCTTGGGGACAGCCTCTATAGGTCTGTGCAGTCAATGTGCTATCCCCTAGATCCATGGTTGTTATTCGGCTCCTTAGCATGGCATGTATCCATCTAGTCGTGGCCGTTTCCAAACCCTTTTTCCTAGCCGTCGCTATTATGGCTTGATGGGGAGTATTGTCAAATGCTCCTTCTATATCTAGGAATGCACAAAGTGCAATTTCTTTATAGTCTATTGCCTTTTCGATTTGTCTTACCAGACCGTGAAGGGCTGACTCTGTTGATTTGCCCTTTTGGTAGGCATGTTGATTAGTATTAAGACGAACCTTGTTGGGTCCTGTTCTTGCGTGTATGTCCACTAACTTCTCCATCGTTTTAACGAAAAAGTAGGTAAGGCTTATAGGACGATATGACTTAGGCTGATCCATGGGACGATTGCCTGCCTTCGGTAAAAATACCACCCTCGCTTTCCTCCAAATTTTTGGGATGTATCCCCAAATAAAGCTGGCTTTAAAGATCTTTATCATTATTGGCATTAAGATCTCTAACCCTTCTGCAGTAATGTGGGGAATATTTTATCTACTCCGGCTGATTTTTAAGGCTTAAAGGTGTTGATCGGCCATCTGATCTTTTCCGGAGTGAAGATTTTACCAGCAATGCTTTTGCTGTGCGGAATTTGACGATATGTCCTTTCCTCCGCCTCTAAATCCTCATTGTTGTTTATTATTTTGCAGCCTGGGAAATGTGTTGCCAATAACACCTCAAGGGTTTCCTTGCTGCTTTTATTAGAGGACCCATCCGGTCTCTCCAAAAGTCCGATATTTATCGGGGTGTCTTTTGATAACACCTTTTGAAGTCTTGAGGCTGTTGGGAGATCATCTATCTCTTCCCAGAATCTTCTCCAAGACTCTTTCTTCAACTTTCTTAGAAGATTGTTATATTCGGTTAGAGACTCTCTGTAGTCGTCCCAATTCCCAAAGGTCTTTGCTCTGTTGAACAATTTCCTAGTTTGGTTGCGTTTTGTCGCTAGTTCCTCGTTCCACCAAGGTGCTTGTTTGGCCCTTTTTTTCTGTAGAACAGGACAATGTTGTTCGTAAGCATTAATTATATTGTTTACGAGTGATTTTATCGATGCAGTCTGGGCAGCTTATTGATTCATCTTCGATACCTTGTTCAAATTCTAGGGCTGACTGATACCGACTCCAGTTGGTGCGTTTAGCGTTTCTGTATTGTCCGATATATTCAAATGAAGTCTTAACATCAAAACAGATATGCCTATGATCTGATAATGAGGCTTCCTTTGATACGTGCCAATTTTCGCACTTGTCAGCCAGGCAGGGGCTTATTATTGTTAAGTCAAGTACTTCCTGCCTAACTGAGTTTACGAAAGTCGGTGTGTTACCTTTATTTATTACGTCTAGGTTGTTAGTAGTTAGATACTCCAAAAGTGACTCACCTCTTTTGTTGATATCACTGCTTCCCCAGATTATGTGATGTGCGTTAGCGTCACAGCCCAGAATGATTGGTATGTTGCGGATTCTACTGTGTTCCACCAGCTCCATGACGCCTTGAGGTGGCGCCTCTTGCTCCTCCCCCGGAAAGTAGGCCGAGACAATTATTACCTCTTGGCTTCCTCCTGCCTTAGGTATTCTCACCAGTACCGCTACTAAATCTGTTCGGATGAAAATAGGCATATTTAGGTAATTAATTTCTGATGATATTAGAATTGCAGCTCTTGGTCTGTCACTTCTTTTATCAAAGATCATCTTACCCATTTTTTTAGGAATCCCAATAATTTTGCCCGTAGCGGCTCTCGGTTCTTGAATTAGGGATATGTGGAATTCCTCTTTAGCGAATCTCCATGTTATTATGTCCATGGCCGCTGCTGCACGATGGAGATTTGCTTGAATAACTCTAATTTTGTTTAGAGTTATGGCCATCTTCGTTCAACTGCGGCTCGCCGCTCTTCAACTCCTTGACCTTAGGGCGGAGAGTCACGCTAGAGAATTTAAAGCAGACTCTATGCCCCTTTTGCTTAAGCTTTTCCATCGATTGGCCGTCGATGGAGAAGGTTATGATGGTGTTTGAGCCCTCTACTCTTCTGCTAAGAACCTTCCAGTTAGAGGCGCACAAACCAGCATTTTGCGCATCGATGAGAGTGGTAATTTCCTCTGATGTCTTTGTCTCTTGAGGAAAATATCCCGTGATTATTTCTAATCACGGGATATTCTCCTCACGGACTGCCCTGATGTTTGTGGACTCGTCCGGCTTGATGCCTTCTGCTGTTTTTTCTAACCATGCTGCGGTTTGCTCATCTAGGCAAATGATCAGCATCCAATCTGGCTTAAGGCTGAGTCCACCAAATTGTGGAACTATCTCCTCTTTTGCTGCGTTGGGAATCTCTTTCAGTATGTTTTCTTGTATTGCAGCTAGCTGCTCCGCTTTAAGAATCTTATGAGGATGTTCGGCATGTATTATTCCGATCCTGATCCCCTTTAATGCGTCTCTGTAGCTTGTGCCCGACGTGGAGGGCTGACCCTCATCTGCAGGTCTACGCACTACATTTTTGCTTACTATTTTGGGCCGTTTGTTACCACTTCCCACAGATGGCGGTGTTGTAGAAGAAGTTCTGCCTCTTTCCATTGCCTTTTTCTGTGCTGGCGATAACGTCTTTTCGATCGGCTGGCAAGCAAGATCATACGCTTCATTTGCGGATTTCCCTTGATTACGATGGTAAGAGTACCGTTTCCGGGCAGCTCCGCCTAGCCTTTTTTTCTTTTCTGTTAGCGTTAACTGTTTCAGCTCTGCTGATAACAGTTGCTCATCCACTAGAGGCTTACTAAGGGTATCTGCTTTGAGTGGCGGTCTGTTTTTCTTCATTGTGCTCGGAGGACTAGCCACTGCTTCACGAACTTTCGGTGGAGGATTTGTTGTTAGTTTTTCCTCTTCATGTACGACATCAGCCATTATTTGTGATGCTTTAGGGGGGGCATCTGCCCTTTAAGCTACATTTGGATTATCCATGTGATTTCCACGAGTAGCGCGAGAACGTAGAGATACCCCTGGCAGAGCTCCGCATTACCAGGGGAAGGCTAATTTAAACTGGAGGGCGCCTGGTATCCAGAGTTCGCATATTAATGATTAGTTACCCACTAACCATTCATCCATTGGCATATGCTATTCCACCGTAGATTAGGGGATTTTTATATACGAGGTTAGCTCCTCTAGCGTCGTACTTTATGAAGGTCACCATCTAGGTAGTACGTATACTTGCGAATCACTTTAGAGATAAATCTCCTTGTAACCATCAATATCTTGAAATCTGTCTAAAACATGACCAGTCCAGGTAACGAGAATATCAATGCTGCGATAGGATACGGAACCGACAGCTAGCTGAACGATTTGATCCCCCCTACCACATCCGCCAATATTCATTTGAATGAAACTTATCAAAGTCACCTTAGAGTTTTGTTTGAATTCATACGGAGAATTTTTTAAATTGCTAAATTTCCTGTCCTTTTACAGAATGAGCAAGAGGAACTCCATCCCCATATCCTAAGTAACTTTGAAGCGAACTTTGCTTTGAGTAATATCTCTCATTCACCCAAAGAATTGTGCCATCATGAAGAGTGCAAATAATAAAGAACCAAGGACCGATCTTTGTGGGATATCAGAGTTAGTTAAAAACTCAGCAGATAAATGACTATTAAACGTAATTCGAGCTAGTTTGATCTATGCGACCTTAAACATCGATTTTTTGCTGTGTATCAAAAAAATTTCCTGTTGAGACCACCTATGGGAGATTAGGATAGGAACAGTTCTCTTCAACAAGGTGCGATCCTGAGCATCGGTTTTAATGCCAAAGAATGTTCCAACAGAATCCGACTCTGCATCCGTTTCTGGTATCAATTACTGCAATTCTTCGAGCAAATTGGACTGACGTGAATGCGTGAATTCTACTTCTTCCTCTCATTGGGGATGAAATCCTTTATATTAAAAATAAAAGAAAAGCTTTGCTGCAATTTGAAATAAATTGAAATTTTTTAGGATTAAATTTCTATCTTTACTGTGATGAGAAAGCTTTCTAAAGCACAGGGTGTTTAGAGTACAATTGCAATGGAAAAAAACTTTTAATAATTACAGAACATTCAAAACAGCTCCATTGTTTCGGAAGAGATGCAGTATAATTAGTATAAACTTTACCCATAATTTCATTAACTGCTAATTATTCTATTAAACAGAGATACGTCAACTTATTCAATTTTAATTTACAAAATCAAGCTGTGTCTTAACTATTTGCTAATAATACATTAAACTCAACTCCCTCAATTTTTTTTTCGGTGACTGTTGTTGGCCTGAACTTCATACTATCGTAATTTGACCATTGGTCAAAATCACCGGAACTATCAGATCTCACAATCTTTCACCACAGTGAACCAAACGAAATCGTACCGACTAGACTGGCGAATGATTATACAACAGCACCACCAACAATAACAACTAAAAAGTTACAAATCCGCATAAAATGAAACCGCATAAGCCATCGTTACACCTCTAATGATCTTATGTCTCAGCATCCAACCTCAACCTCTATAGCATCTTCGCGAGAAAACTTTAGCGATTGTCTTCGCTGGTAATGATGCATTTCTATATATTTTGTGTTAATCACTACTCTGAATTGTTATTATTATTATTATTATTTTTTCTAGGTTTTTAATCTTGAGCAATTCTCTCATTTAACACAGGTGCTTAGTAAATGTTTCATTTTTCACGAAAAAAAAACAACAAGCATACATAGTCGAGTAAAATTTTCGTGTAAATTAAAATCCGAGCAAATATTGCATATGTTAGTTTAAATTTGTATAACTTGATGCGATGCTATTTATTAAATTGTGAGTTTTGCTATTTTATGCGCATTTTATAATTGTTGCATCACAACAACGCTAATGAGATAAAAACGAAGAGCTTTGTTTTTAGTTCGACGATGTAGTGTAATTGATTTAAATTAAAATTTAGTTGATTCTCCCATATTATGTAAATACTTTTTATTTGTAATTCATTGAAAAGTTAGTGAAGGTGTTGTTGTTGTTTTTAGCTATGTGAAAATGTTTAAAATATTCGTACAAAGTGTATGGATGTAGGTAATTTTAATCATGTTATTATTTAATTACAATATATTATTGTATAAACTGTGGGCTCAATTGTGGACAATGCGTGGATATTTAGAGGTAAATTTCTGGGAATTTGTGTTAATTTTATGTTAAGTTGATGGTTCAATTGTGACAATCAAATTTTTCGAAAGTCCCAGAGCATTACGGAAAAAATCAGCAATATTTTTAAATTTTAAAGAACACAAAATGATACGGTTGAAACTTGATAGCAGAGTTCTGAATCCAAAATTAATAAAAATACATGAAATCGCATTAAAATTTGATGTGATTTAAGTCAATGTATCGATATCGCGAATCAAGCAGTTTTCTCAAATTTCGGGCCTTGGCCTCCTGACCTTCAGGTTTCCTAACCTTTTTTTATACTCTAGTTGAAATCTGAGAGTTTTATAAGTTTGCCGCAAAATTTGTAACGCTAAGAAATGAGGCTCGGAGAAAGAAATGAATGACACAATAGTTCATATAATCACTTAAAAATCTCAAAACCGGATGTCCGTCCGTCTGTCTATCCGTCCGTGTACTCTCTAAATTCAAAACGCGTTAATCTAAAAAGTTAAAATTTTGTAGACAAGTTCGTGATCGGGCCGCTCCACCTCTTCTTCCCCTCACAATCAAAATAACACAATTTCGCAATTTGACATTAAACGAATTTTCACAAAAAGTATAAGGGCTATAGATCTGAAATTTGGAACGTAATATTTTTATAATGAATCTAATCTACTAAATAAAAATTATTTGTGATCTCCCCCTAGTTCCACCACCTCTACTTTTTCATGAAATGCTCTAAGGCAATTTACTCAGAGCGTTAAACATTTATCGATTTGAAATTGTGCACTAAATATTTATTTAGAATTATTAGTAAGACCAAAAAAAATCAGATGATTAGCTTTACCCCTTCTACCCCCTCCCAAACAATCTGACATAATTTCTCAACTTTACAAAAAGTCGATTTTCCTGAAAAGTTTGTATGCTTCTGATCTGGAATTCAAAACATAACAATTGCGTGATGTTTATAGTTATAACTGAAAAAGTCATTAAGGACTCGCCACTACTTCTACTACCTCCCATACAAACTGCACAATTTCACTAAATCCAATTCAGTAATTTTCTCAGAGCTAATTCAATTTTTGAATTCAAAATTTTGAATAAGACATTTTGATAGCAACTCTGGTGTGATGTGAAAAAATTGGTTCAATGTCGTCACCCCCTCTACCACTTCCCGTACAAAATTTATTATATTAAAACATAACAGGGCTACGATTGCGCGTAAAGTGCAATCTTACGATACTCTAGATGAAATAGAATTTTTTGTGATCTCAAGAAATTTTATATGGGGAGCGTTAGAAGAGGTGATACTGAACAACTTGAACTACTTTTTTTCCCATCATGCTAAAGTAACTATAAAAATGTTTTGTACGAATTGTAACCTACAAAAATTAAATAGGAACTGAGAAAACTAGTATATTAGGTATAGTGAAATAGTGCAGTTTGTATGGAAGGTGGGCGAATTTTAGTAATTTGTTTTAGGAATAACTACGAATGTTATAAAATTGATATCTCTTAAATTTCAGACAAGTGCCATTCATACTTTTCATGAAAATAGATTTTTTGTGAAGTTGTGAAACTGTGTCATATTGTATCGGAGGGGGTAGAAGCAGTGAAGCTAATCAATTAATTTTTTCTGATCTTAGTGATGATGTTAATTAAGTATTGAGTACAAAATGTGAGTTCGATAAAACTTAAACTTATAATACTCTCAGATTCCATCTCGAGTATAAAAAAAACTTTTTGAAATGTGACGAAAGCTGACAAAAGAGACCTTATCTTGCCAGAAGTCAAAATTGAGTTTTTGATATCATTGGATAAAGGGCAAAATTCTGAAGCTGATGACACAACAATCCCGCAAAAATTTCAAAAATTGACGAAGTTGAGGAGTTTTTGTCGTCATAGCAGCGCTACAGCCCCTTTCGGGCCTTGGCTTCCCGTAGCCGAAGTCTCCAGCGATCTCGGTCCAGTGACCGCGTCCTCCAATTTTGAAATCCGAGCAGCGATGAACAGTCTTCGTCAACAGAGTCGGACCAGCGTTTCCTGGGTTTTCCCACTGTCCTCCGGCCCTCCGTTTTTCTCTCGAATACCTTTCTAGGTATTCGAGTTTCGTCCATCCTTTGTACATGGCCAGCCCATTGCAGCTTTCGCAGTCTGATGATAGTGGAAACCTCCGGTTCGTCAAATATATCACACAGCTCATTGTTGTATCTGGTTCGCCATCGGTCACCATCACGTTTCGCTCCAATTATTCGTCTCAGGACCCGTCTTTCGAAAGCGTTCAACATATTTGCGGATGCTTGTGTAAGGGTCCATGTTTCGCATCCGTAGCAAAGCACAGGTCTTGCTATTGATTTGTAGACTTAGAGTTTGGTCTTCGTGTGTACGCAGCTGGCCTTAAGAATAGCTAAGACTGAATAATACGTTTTATTTGCGAGCTGGATTCGTCTTTTTATTTCGTTCGTTTCATTTCCACTCTTTGTCAATTTTGTGCCTAAGTATATGAATTCGTCCACATTTTCCAAATTATATTCGTCGATTGTAATGTTTTGTCTATTGGGGGTCCTTTTCATTGTTTACGTCACTATTTTCGTTTTTGTTTCATTGATTTTCAGGCCAACTTCTTTTCTGCTTGATCGAGGCTTAGTAGAGTTTCTCTTGCGGATGTGAAAGAGCGTGATAATATGTTGAAATCGTCCGCATAACCCACTATCTGACTGGATTTATAAAGCAACGTACCTCATGTGCCAACGGGTAACTTTCTGATGACGTATTCTAAAGCTAGGTTAAAAAGCAGAGGGGCCAGCCCATCACCCTGTTTTAGTCCGACATTTGTGTCAAATGCATCAGTTAGTTGGTTGTTGACTCTGACTTGTGATGTTGTTGATGTCATCGTCGCTTGACCGTAAAAAGTTGATCAGTCGTTGATCGACCAGCTCTAAAACCGCCTTGGTACTCCCCAATCACATTGTCTGCGTAAATTTTAATGTTATTTTCTAATATTTTTGTCAGTATCTTATATGACGTGCAAAGTAGTGAGATACCTCTGTAGTTTTCGCACTGCAGTTTGTCTCCCTTTTTGTGGATAGGGCAAATAATGCATTGGCACCACTCCTACGGTATTTGCTCCTGATTCCAGATGTACTGAATCACTTTATGGATGGCATTTTGGGTGCAGCTTCCGCCATATGGATTGGATCATGGGCTTATCACCCGTGATCTTAAGACCTAAATGATACGCGAAACGGATACATCGCCTCGGATACGGACTGATCCTACGGTAACGACTTTTGGCATTCGAAAACGGACTATGATTGGCTTCTGGAACGTTCGAACATTGAATGACGGGGGAAGAGCTGGGGTTACTCGGTCCTTGCATCGCCAATCAGGGATCGACCGTGAAATGGAGCACTATAACATCCAAATCTTGGGCTTGAGCGAGGTCAGGTGGACAGGATCAGGAGAAGAACGAACCCCTAGCGGAAACACTATTCTGTACATTGGCCCTGAAAGTGAAGCCAGAAATGGCGTGGCGTTCGTCCTTACGCCGAGAGCGAGAAACAGTCTCATTAGCTGGGAACCAATCTCGGATAGGATTATCGTCGTCAGGCTCAGGACCAGTGTCAGAAACGTCACAATTCTGCAGTGCTACGCACCAACTAATACCGCGACATCTGGTGACAAAGAGGAGTTTTATAGCCAAATGAGTGCCACCTTCGAACGTGTTCCAAGAGGTGATATTATTATCATCTCGGGAGATATGAACGCCCAGGTTGGATCAGACAACACTGGACTAGAACACGTTATGGGGAGGCATGGTGATCCTTGGGTCGACGCTTCACGACCTTGGATTAAGAGACCCGAAAACGGCGAATTATCTGTGGAGTTCTGTAGTACTCGGCAAATGGTCATCGGAGGGACCCTTTTTCCACGCAAGGGTCATCATAAAACATCTTGGGTTTCCCCTGATGGTGTTACTCAGAACCAGATCGACTTGGCTATAAGTCGCCGATGGAGAAGATGTCTCCACGATGTGCGAGCGAAACGTGGAGCTGACGTGGGGAGCGATCACCACTTGATGGTTGCCTGCTTGAGATTGTGTACAGCAGCTATCCGACGACCACAAATTCTTCAAATGAAGCGCAAGCTTAATGTGGATAAACTCAGAGATCCCAACAGAAAACGCGAATACACCACCATTCTACGCGAAAAGTCATCCACATTGGGTGAACATGAAATGCGCACACTGGACGCCAATTGGGAGGCAACCAGAAACACTTTTCTAACTAGTGCTGAAGAATCTGTGGGATATGCGCAAAGCGGTGAGAAACCCTGGATGTCACAAGACACATGGGACAAGGTTGGCAATCGGAAAAAAGCCAAATTGGCAATCATCTCTCAACCCGATGTCAACCAACGAACGCCCGACTTGAGGCAGAACTACCGCGATGCTCATATACAGCTTAAAAAGGCTGTTAGACGCGACAAGAGAAAGGCCATTGAAGATCTGGCAAACAAGGCAGAATCTGCGGCTTACCTTGGGGATATGGGCTCACTTTTCAAAATCATGAAACAGTTGACGAACAGGAATTTCACCGCCAACCACCTGGTGAGAGATGTCAACGGAACTCTCCTTAATATGAGTGAACACCAGTTGCGACGATGGAAGGAATACTTCTCTGATATTTTAAACATCTTGTCAGATGAAGATATTCCGGAAACAGAACAACTTCCAAACATCCAACCGCAACAATTCTCTATTAGGGACGATCCCCCAGATAAGGAAGAGATAGTTTCCGCCATTCGGTCAATGGCGGAAAGGAAAGCTCCAGGTATAGACGGACTACCAACCGAACTCCTCAAAGCGGACCCGGAAATAACAGCCGATATACTCCTCCCACTCTTCACTAAGGTGTGGAATGAAGGAAGATATCCGACTGAATGGAAGGAGGGCGTCATTGTGAAAATTCCGAAGAAGGGCGACCTTCGGGATTGTGGCAACTGGCGTGGTATATGTCTACTTACTGCCGTATCAAAAATTATGGCTAAGGTAATTCTCAATAGGATTAGTGATGTCGTCGAGAGCACTCTCGAAGTTTATCAGGCTGGATTCCGTAAAGGGTCGTCTTGTACCGACCACACAAATACCCTACGGATAATATTAGAGCAGTCAGCCGAAATGGGTTCGCCACTACATCTCATGTTTGTGGACTTCGAGAAGGCTTTCGACAGCGTTAAGCGAGATTACATATGGAATGCTTTGCGTAGGAGAGGTATTCCAGATAAGGTCATAGCTATGATTAAAGAATCCTACGAAGATGCAAGGTGTCGCGTCTTGCATAGAGGAGAGCTGTCCGAGAGCTTTCCTGTGCGAACGGGTGTCAGACAAGGCTGCATATTATCACCAGCCCTGTTTCTGGTGGTAATAAATGACATCTTAAAAGCTGCACTGGAAGGTGGGGAAGGTAAAGGTCTTCAATGGAGACTATTTAACATCTTAAGTCACCTTGATTATGCTGATGACGTGTGTTTGCTTGCACATACCCGTTCGGACTTAGAGTCAAATGTTCGCTCGTTGCATTCTAAATGCAAAGAGGCGGGACTGAAAATAAATGTGCGTAAAACCAAGTACATGCACATGGGTTCTAACGCAAGCACACCGATTGTTCTTAATGGACAGGATGTGGAAGAGGTGCAAGATTTTTGCTATCTCGGAAGCATTGTCAGCATGGACGGCGGAGCCGAAAAGGATGTTGAGTCTCGGCTAAATAAAGCCCGTCAGGCCTTCGGTATCCTTTCCCCTTTCTGGAGGTTAAGAGAGATCTCCCTTCGCACGAAGCTGCGAGTTTTTGACGCATGTGTCAAATCCGTGTTGTTATATGGTTGTACTACGTGGAAAGTGACCGTTCGACTTACCAAGAAACTACAGACTTTCAAAAATCAATGCCTCCGGCGCATTTTAGGAATATTCTGGCCAGAAGTAATCTCCAACGACGAACTTTGGAGTACAACTCGCCAGACTAAAATAGGTATTGAGATTCAACGGCGAAAGTGGCAGTGGATCGGTCATACTTTGCGGAAACCAGAGCGAAACATCGCAAAACAGGCTCTGGATTATAACCCTCAAGGAAGACGTCGGGTTGGTCGACCATGTAACACATGGAAGCGAGCAGTTGAGCAGGAGGCCAGAGGAATAAACAAGTCCTGGCAACAGCTTAAAGCCGATGCTCAGGATCGCGCCTTGTGGAAGAGAGTTGTTTCTGTCCTATGCCCCTATAGGGGGTCTTAACAGGAATTTGATTTGATTGATTCCGCCATATTTAATTAATTCCGCTGGAATTTCGTCGATGCCCGGCGCTTTATTGCTTTTCTGGCTTCTGATGGCAAATTCGACTTCTTCCAACGTTGGAGGATCCAGTGGGCATTCGTCGAAGGTTCGGAGACCTATCAGCTCCGATGTTCGGGAGCCGTGTGCGGGATTAAGGAGTTCTTTAAAGTATGACGCCAATCTTTCCTTAATCTGACTATCCTCGGCGATGATAGTTCCATTTCTGTCTTTACAGAGGGTTGTCTTAGGCTGATATCCACGTCTTAGGCTTTTCACTACTTTGTAGGCTTGTCTTGTTTTATTGCTCGCAAGATTGTCATCGATATTTCTCAATTGGTCATCATAATATTTTCTTTTCTTACATCTAATGGCCTTATTTGCTACTCGTCGGAGATTTTCATATTTTTCTCTCTTCGTTCTGGTATTCCTTTCGAGAAACCGTCTGTACGCCTGATTTTTCTTATCTAACGCATCCTGGCATTCGTCGTCGAACCAGTCATTTCTTTTGCGCCGAGCTTCATACCCAACCACTTATTCCGCAACGGTCTTTATGGTTGCCTTTACATCCATCCAAACTTGGTTCACAGGCTTCGGTATGTCATCCTGCAGAATCGGAGTGAGCTCTCTTTCAAGTGCTGCTGCATAATTTTTCCGCAACTGACGCCGTTTGGAGCTTTTCGACGTCGAACTTACGAAGAGGGCTGGTCTTTGTTTGATACGCCTTTGTCATACGACATCGATATTTGGATTTGACCAAGTAGTAGTCCGAGTCACAATTTGCTCCTCTGAATGTTCGAACGTCAATGATGCTGGAGGCCCATCTCCGCTGGATAAGGACATGGTCTATTTGGTTAAAGGTATTGCCATCTGGTGATGTCCATGTTCTTTTATGGATGCGTCGATGTGGGAAGCATGTCGAACTTATAACTATGTCTCTGCTGCATGCAAAGTCTATCAGGCGCTGGCCGTTGTCGTTACTTTCATCGTGGAGGCTATGCCCTCCAGTTGTTCCACGATGAGTCTCTTCGTTCCCGAACTTAGCGTTGAGGTCGCCAAGTATTATTTTAACGTCGTTTGAGGGCAATGAGTCGAATAGCCTTTCAATGCTCGTATAACAAGCATCTTTCGTTTCCTCATCTTTTTCTTCCGTCGAGGCATGTACATTTATTAGCCATATTTTGAAGAATTTCGCTTTGATGCGGATCGCACACATCCGTTCGTTAATTGGCTTGAAGTCGATGACGTGTTATTTGAATTCCCTATCCACAATAGAGGCGATTCCAAATTCACGGCTTCCTGAGGGCTTCCCACTTTTAAAAATTGTGTGCGATCTCATGTCCTGAATCTCACTACCAGTCCATTTCGTTTCCTGGACTGCCAACACATTTAATTTGTACTGACTGGCCTGTTGTAGTAATTCTTTAACAGCACCAGGTTTGTTTAATGATCTGATATTCCAGGATCCAAAAGCATAGTCCGTTGTACTTTTGCGCGGTCGTTTCCCTTGGTCCAATCCTATCCGAGGCTTCGTCTTGGGTTCCAAAACAATGAAGATTTTTTACGGTGACAGGGGAGTTAACCCTTTGCCCAACCTCCGCTCTGGAGGAGTGGTTATTATTGTTGTTTCCGTTATCAGGCGCGGAAAACTCGCCTTCACCCTCCTACGTTAGCAACTCTCAAGTGAGAGTTCCCAGCGGCCACCACGAGGAGGTGTAGGTAGGATTCGGTAGCAGAGCTGACGATGTTCTTACAGCAGGCTTTTCTCGGCTTGTAATACTTTATTGGAAATCAGTAAACCAATGCAGACCCGAGACCTTTTACTACCATTTGGCCACCGTTGAGGAGTTTTGGAGGTAGTTAATTTCCAATTTGCCAAAACCAAAGGGCAGATAATTAGTAAAAACCATTTTTTTTTTAAACCTTGTTAAATTCGTCAAAACAGCAATAAGACCAAGGTACAATAGGTCCAAGGCACATGACCTTCACCCACTTAATGTAGGACGTCGGTGCAGCGCACAGATAAACATGACGACTAAATAGAAGTGGGGATGCTTCGAAGATTGTTGTTGTTTTTATATTTTGCCTTCGCCTAATATTAGGCATTTTTAATTAGATTAAATTTGCTGTCTCGTCATTAGGCGCAAAAATTCATAATGATTTTAGAGCGCGATATACAATCGTAGACCAATTTAATTTAATTATAACATAAAACACTTAGTCTTAGGAATCTGTTTATGTTCTGCAACAGTAATTAATTAAAGTGTGGAATTTGAGAAAGTAGACAGCTTATACATAGTACAATATAAACATAATTTGATTTAGGGCCTATTGAATTGTTGTGATTAGTTTCGAGTTATTTATTGTTAATCGTTCGTGCCAATTGGTGATGTGCCAATTGTGTTTTCTGCAAAATTTCAAGCAAACTAAAAAATATTTTTAGCATTTGCGATGGAGTTAATTAAAAATTTGCCCGAGAATTTTGCTCCAAGTATTTACAAGCCGCCATTGATTATAACGATTGACGCGCTGCGAACCAGAGGGGTACAAATGCAAATTCAAATTTTTCTATGATAATGCAGGAATTCCATTTTTATAAGTGCCTCCAAGTATGTGCGAACCAATTAACTTGTACTACTGCTGCTAGTAGTACAGTTAATTGGTGGCTTATGTTTCGTATATAATTGGAATAAAATTAAAATAGGAATTGAGATGCAAGGGCGGAAGTGGCAGTGGATAGGCCACACTTTGAGGAAACCATAGCAAAACCTCGCTAAACAGGCTCTGGATTATAATCCTCAAGGAAGATGTCGGGTTGGTCGACCATGTAGCACATGGAAGCGAGCAGTTGAGCAGGAGGCCAGAGGAATAAACAAGTCCTGGCAACAGCTTAAGGCCGATGCTCAGGATCGCGCTTTGTGGAAGAGAGTTGTTTCTGTCCTATGCTTCTATAACAGTCAGTCTTAACAGTAATTTGATTGATTGATTTTGACATACTTGGAGGCACTTTTAAAAACGGGATTCCAGTACTATCAAAGAAAAAATTCAATTTACACAAATTTCCAAGACAAAAACAAAAATTTCTACGATATTTGGTTTTTAATCATGAGAACATATTGTTATAGATCTGGCAACCACGCAATATTGATCTTTCCCGAATATGCCAGAATTTTCTAGGACAGTCCCCCAATAGGTAAAAAGCCATAATGAAAAATCTAGAACCTTCCAGTATAGTCGACACACACACACACACACCCGACAAATACACCACGGAAGGTTCGAGAATTGGGAAAATGGTATAAAAGCACGAAGCTTTCAGACGAGAGTGATTAGCCGTTAAGCGACATCTGTGGAAGAACGCGAACCGGTGCAAGAACGCGATAGAACAATATCGGTGGTGCCAGATAGTGCGAATTAAGTTAAAGTGCGAATAAATAAATTATCACTTATTTATAAACGAATTGTGTTTTACTTGAAATCAAAAATTGGTCGAAAATATGGCTCATTGAATTAACAGAGAATCCGCCAATGGAACACAGCATGATAATAATAATTTTGAAGAGCAGTTTAAAAATCGTTTTTATACACCTCCATTGCAAATGCCACAATTTCAGAAATATTAATTTAACAATTTTCTTGAAATTTATAGAAGCACAAATCGTTTGCATACCATGCGAAGTTGCATAAGCAAATATTATAAACTTTCCCCACTCTATCCACAAAAATCACTATTCGCTATTCTAAACAATTTGAGCGAACATTTTTTCTGGCGCACTAAACTCTTTTCCAATTCATCTGCAGTATCACATGATCTGTTACGTTTTTTAAATGGCACCTTGAAGTTTTATTATCTTAAGAAAGTAATTCAAAAAAGTAGTTCATTATCGCTGTAAAAAACTTTTGTGTCTAACTCAAGCGCGTTTCCAGTTCAAATTTGTAGGATTATATCACATGCACTAGTCGACCACACATTTTGCTTAAACATAATGCTATAATTTAATTATCATTCCTCTGACACCAAAACCGAAAAAAAAAATATTTAAGAAGTATACAAACGTATGTGTATAAACATTCGCATAACTAGTCATAATCATAAACTTGTTATTTGGAACGTTTTCCTTCAGTCCGGTCAGTTGGCTTCGCAGTACCCCACAACCAGCTATTACTTTTGCTTAGTAACTCTAAAGAATTTTTATGGTTCAACATCGTTACTCTCATACGAGTTTAATGCAAAATTATAGCATTTCTGACCCAGACAGAAGTAACCTTAGAATGAACTTAAGACCGTAAAAATTACGAGATTAAGAGCGTCTGAATGTTATGTAGATACGCTGAGATATAAATTAAAAAACAATTTGAAGAAAGTAAATTGATTGTACCACAACTGGCTCACTTACGATAGAGTGGAGAAATTAAATCCCAGACCTGCCATGGTCGTTATTGAAATATTGAAGTTGCGATCTAAGCGATTGAAAGATGTAATATAATAAATATACGAGTAGCTCGGAAAGAACAACACTAAAAAAGAAACCCTGAAATTGATTCCAAGATGAGTAGGTAATAATAATATTAGTGAATTCCCCGTCAATTCGACATGAAAAATTGAAATTTGTCATCCACCATTTCTTAATTTCGAGGTAAATTTGCAGATATGTTCCTATAATCAAAAAAAATTTCACGCAAAAAAAAAATTTTTTTTTGTGCAATAATAAACTTCCAAAAACAGTAGGTCAAAATATAAATAAAAACTTTTTGGAAAAAAAATGACTACTTTTTTATAATACTAATAATAATTTGAGGCTTCCGTCGCGTAGTGGGCAGCGTGCTTGCTTCTCAGTCAATAGGTCGTGGGTTCGATTCCCACTCCAGACGGGATTTTTTTAAGCGTAAATTTTTCAGTCGCTACTGGTGATAAAAAATTATTCGCAATAAAATGGAGAAACGGTATAAAAGTGAAACAGTTCCACTTCAATAAGGCCTAGATACTCAGTAGATGGTTTCTGTTCGCTTTCTGTCATTCAGTCCCCCATAACATCTGCAAATATTTGTCAGTAAGCAGCCAGTACAACTGAGCAATATACCAGCTTCTCCACTCGCTACGGTCGTTCTCACTCCCCTCCCCAACCTTCCCAATCCCATTCCTTCCCTCCTTGACTGTGTTTGTGCATTGCACATAAAGGCCTATAACACAGGTCATTCTGTAAAAAAAAAAAATACATATTGCAATATTTTTTAATTTTCGTCCAATCGCGGTATTTTAATATTTTTCTTTTAAACTAGTCCTAGCAACAGCTTAGGGCCGATGCTCAAGATCGCCCCTTGTGAAAGAGAGTTATTTCTGTCCTTTGCCCCTATAAGGGGTCTTAACAGGAGTTTGATTGATTGATTGACTCTTAACTATACTTTGAGTTTTTTGAAGTTTTGAAGTAGCATTTGATTAAGTGAATCAAAAAATGCCACAATTTGGCCGGTTAGTTCATTTGTCTGTATCTTTTATTCCAAAAAATACTTTTAATTATACTCTAGATGAAATCTGAGAGTATATTGTGTTTGCCTTACTGTTTGTAACGCTAAGAAATAATGCTCGGACAGAGTCGCCAAGAGTACAGAAATATTTGTTGCTCAAAAATCTCGATTGCGAGTGACCGTCTGTCCATCTGTCCGACTGCCCGTCTGTCTACAACATAACTCTCGAAAGCTTTGACCTATCGTGCTGAAATTTTTCATATATCATTTTTAGCAAAAAAGTAACTTTAAGCGCGTGAACGGGCCTCTCCTTCTACCCGCTCCCATACAAATTTCATGAAATTTGGAAATTTAAAGAAATTGATTTTTCTCCGAAACCGTTTCAGCTAATGACTTGAAAATTAGGTAATAGTATTATAATAAGAATACCATTACTGTAAAAATTATTTCTCTGATCTCCTTACTCCTTCTACCCCCTCCCATACAAATGTACAATTTTCAAAAATGCATTTAATCGGTTTGCATCGCAACTAGCAAAGCTAAAAGAACCAATTTTTGTCAACATTAATATTATTACAATTGCAACCAATTTTGTAAAAATTGTCAACTTCACCTCATCCTTTCTACCCCCTCCCATACAAATTTAACGAAATTTCGGAATTTGAACAAAATTATTTTTCTCCAAAATCGTCAAGGCTATCAACTTTAAATTTTGAGGAAAGTATACTATTACAAGAATCATTGATGCCAAAAAATTTGGTTTTGATTCGAATACTCCTTTTACCCCGTCCCATACAAATGCACAATTTTGACAAGATGCATTTAATGGATTTTTATTGAAACTAGAAAAAGTACAAGTTTAAAATTTTGCCACAATTTGTCCCTTAATAATTGCAATAAATGCTAAAAAAAATATTAACTTCGCTTCACTCCTTCTACCACCTCCTATACAAATTTTTGTATTGAAAACTCAAGAAAAGTATTTCTTCTTCGAGCATATGAGTAACAAAGCAATATGATTAGGATGTTGAAAAGAAGATTCAAAATCATCCAAAACCCCCCACTTTCTCTGCCACCTCCCATAAAAATGCATAAATTCAGGCAAAAATTGATCAATTTCCTCGAAAATTATGAAAGCTACAAACTTTAAATTCAGCATGAAACACTTTGTATACTACGTTCGGTGTTATATACAAAAATTGCAAACCTTCCCCTTCTGCTTTTACCACCTCCCGTACAAAAGTCACAACTCACTATTCGAAAGAATTTAAGATGACATATTTTCCGGTACAATAAACTATTTCCTATTTCATCTAGAGTATCATATGATTGGGCGTTACGCCCAATCATAATTCTGTTATGTTTTTTTTATTATTTTTCTTTCAAAAACAGTAATTTCACCCTTATTTTAGGATAAATAATGTGAATGGTGTGTTTTAAGTTTTGGTTCAGCGTTTAATGTTGTGGAAAAAATATTTATAATTCCGGCAACTTAATTACATTTTTATAATTTCGCACAAAATAACACTTTAAATTTCGGATTCCTTAATTTAATAATAAAGTATTGTGATCGACGTGGAAAAAAAAATTTGCTACCCTGAAATTTTGTTTTTTAGCTTTTCATGACTAAAATATCCTAAAAATGCAAAAAAAAATATCCTCCTGTCTGTATGCCGTACGTGTACGCTCAGCGCACATTAATTACCAATTGGTTGGATTGTAGATGGTAGCGGATCTCAGGAGGACACCAATTTTGGAGGGTGTAAAGGTTAAGGAGGAATTGAGAATTCGAGCATCATGGCTCTAGATAGAAAGCTGAAAATCAACATATAAGAGGGGTTTGTGGGACGAACTTTAAAAATAATTTAATTTTTTTATCTATTGGGGTCCAAAAAGGGAGCGGGGGCTAAAAACAAATTGTCGGCCGAATTTTTTCTTAAATGATTAGATCTTCGAAATTACTTACCATAAAAAATTCATATGTTGGGACCATTAAGGTGGCATACAAATCCACTAGAATCAGCTTAGAGGGAGGCTAATTATTGTAAGAGGAATAGCAGGGGAGAGAGCAAAGAAAAACACTTAAAAAAATGAATATCTCAACTGTATCTTAAGCTATGTAATTGAAACTTTTAACATATATTAAGCTATAAAAAATATAACGTTTGGATAAAATAGTAGTGGGGGAAAACGGAGAGCATTTCATAAATTGTGCACTTTCCGAAATTTCAATTTACAGATATCAATTTGAGAGAAATTTTCAGATTGCAGGACTATATAGTCTTTAATTTTGGTAAACATTTTAAGTTGGAGGGTGTATGGGGAAGGAGGTGGTGAGCAAAAATGTGAAAAATTATAAGTATTTTTTTAGGCTTATCGTCATTTGATACAGGTCTCGCCAGAGACCGGAACGTTACACTTAATAAATTAAACAGTGAAAAATCCGGAAATATTTCGTTTTTATTTTAAAACTGCAATTTACTGCGAAATCGTGCATCTAACAATCAGGCAGACCCAATCTCATGCTCAGTATTGCCATCTCAGTGCGCATTAGTGATGTGAAAAAAGTAACTATTCATTACACGAGTACTTGTGGCTGACCGAAATCCGAAGTAACGAGTACAGACGCAGATTTAAACTCGTTACTTAAGTAACGAAATAAGCTTCCAAAATAGTAACTTAACTGCCAAAATTTTTGTTACTGTTTCTTTACTCGAGTATTCGTTCCACATGTAAAAGTACCTATTCCGAAAGTAACGTTTAGTTACTTTTTTCGTTACATCACAGAAGGGAAACCAACACTTGTGCATAGCCCGTACCGCCATCCCAAGAACGAGAATGAGTACTCTCACTTTACCTTACAGTAAAGTATTCTGAGAAAATGGTGTTTTGTTTTCGTTTCGTTTTCTTTCAACACCAAGAATATCGTCGAGCGGAGTTGTGGCGATTGGCTCGAGCGGCGAGGTAAGCAGTCGTTACTAGTGTTAGGGATGTTGGATCAGTTATACCAGTGATAATGTTTAATGTTTTTTTTGTTGAAGAAAATTCGATTTAATAAGAGTTATTTCCATCACATTGTTGTTTTATTACATATATCTAGGTTAGTGCTTAAAGGAATTTACTATTTAGAAGAGGGATAAATAAAAAATCGAATTTGGCATCATTCTGTTGATATACGTACTACGCCAACGAAATCAAGAGCTATTTATTATACTCTAGATGAAATCTGAGAGTATATTGTGTTTGCCTTACTGTTTGTAGCGCTAAGAAATAACGCTCGCACAGAGCCGCCAAGAGTACAGAAATATTTGATGTCGCTCAAAAACCTCGATTCCGAGTGACCGTCTGTGCGTCTGTCTACAGCATAACTCTCGAAAGCTTTGAGCTATAGTGCTAAAAAATTTTGTGTATCATTTTTAGTAAAAAAGTAACTTTAAGTTCGTGAGTGGGCTGCATCCCCCCACTCCTTCTACCCCCTCCCATACAAATTTCATGAAATTTCGAAATATAAAAAAAATGATTTTTCTTTGAAACTATGTATTTAAGCTATCGACTTCAAATTTAGGTCAAAATATTCTGATAAAGATGACATTAATATTACGAAATATTGATCTGATCCCCTCACTCCTTCTTCCCCCTCCCATACAAATGGACAATTTTGAAAAATACATATTTTTGATTTTCATTGAAACTAGAAAAATTACAAACTTAAAATTTTGCCAGAATTTGTTTTTTAATAGTTGCAATAAATGCTAGAAAAAATTATAAGCTCAACTTCATTCCTTCTACCCCCTCCCATATAAATATCTGTATTATAAATTCAAGAAAAGCATTTCTCCTTCGAATATATGAGAGCGATCGACTTTGAAATTGAATCAAAGCATGGTGATAAGACTGATGATAACCAGTTTCAAAATCATCTAAGACGTTCCACTTCCTCTGCCACCTCCCATACAAATGACCCAGTTACAAGAAAACTATGACCAATTTCTTTAAAAATAATGAAAACTAAAAACTTTAAATTCAGCAGAAAACATTTTGCATGCCATGTTCGATCTCATATGCGAAAAATATAAACCTCCCCTACTACTTCTACCACCTCCTATGCAAAAGTCTCTGTTCACTATTCGAAAGGTTCTGTTATGTTTTTTGTATAAAGTTAATGCATGGGAACTAGAGGCGATATCTTCTAATTGAATTTATGATTTGCGAAATCAGCTTACGCATCACTGCAACATGATATGGATGTCATTTCAAATAAACGATTACCTAGAAACGAAAAAAAAAAACAATTACTTTCCTTAAAGTAACCAATGTTACTTACCGAAAAGTAACGACACTTGACATCACTAGTGCGCGTAGTGAACATTTCACCTTGCACCAAACACATGCTCAATAATGTCTGTTCACTGCTCGTGCTCAGTGATATCTGCTAACAGCTCTGTGATATTATTATCTGCTCACTGCTCATTACTTACGCGCGGCGCTACTTGCTCAGTGTACCTAGCTTTAGCTGTACACTGAGAAGGTATTGAAATGAATGAATAGATGAGCAGGATTACGACATTACGAACTATGAGCAGATCGGTGAGCTTAGAGCTGCTATAAGCAGTTCAGTGAAGTGTAACTGTGATTTGTTTAGCGAGCTTTGATCTAAGCTACGATCTTGTCGAGGCAAAGTGTGATGTGTGAGTTGCGCGATAAATGTGCGAGGGCGAACAAAAACCCTGGGATTTGAAGCGATGATTATTGCAGCAATTTTATTGGAGGTAGAATGTAAGCAGTATGCATTAGCTCTGCTCTTTTAATCGCAGCTCTTTTAAATTTTTTGAAAGATCAGTGAAAAAATAGCAGGTATGCATACCACCTCTCCCTATGGGTCAAGGTGCCATTTGGCCTTTACAAATCCACTATCGAATACTTTTGTTATCGGAATTAATAATTGACCAAAATATAAACTCAAGAAAAATATTCCTGGATGCTAACAAATCATTCAAAAAGCTTGGCAAGAAACAAAACAGGACTACGATTGGGCGTGAAGCCCAATTATGCGATACTCTAGATGAAAGAAATTTTTTTTTTTGTTTTTAGAGACTTTGTATGGAAAGGAGGTAGAAAAACAAATTTTTTCACATCATGATAGAGTTGCTTTCAAACTGTTTCTTTGAAAATTAAAGCTTTAAAAATTAAATAGATAGTAACAAAATGAGTGTATTGGATTTAGTGAAATTTTACATTTTGTATGGGAGGTGGTAGAAGGAGTGGAGAGTTCTTAATAACTTTTAAGAAATACCTATAAATATCATTCAATGGATAGGTTGTGAATTGCAGATCAGTAGTATTCATACTTTTCAAGAAAATCGACTTTTTGTAAAGTCAAGCAATTCTGTCAAATTGTATGAGAGAGAGGAGAAGGGGTATTAGCTAACCGTCTAATTTCTTTCGGTCTTAATAATAATTCTAAATAAATATTTTGTGCACAATTTCAGTTAGATTAATTTCATACGTACTGAGTAACTTGGATTATAAAGTTTCATGAAAAAGTGCAGTTTGTATGAGAGGTGGTGGAAGAAGTAGAAGGAGTCAAATTTTATTCTGTTGATTGAAATCATCATAAAATAATACGTTCCAATTTTCAGCTTTCATATTTTCTGCAAAAAAACATTTACTGGCAAATTCCGAAAATGAGTCATTTTGTATGGGAGGGGTTGGAAGGGGTAGAACAACTTATCCCGTTGAAGAACTTGACTTTACTTTTTCACCAAAAATAACGCGTACAAAATTTGAGCTTCCTAGCTCAACACGTTCTCAAGTTAGGGAGCGAAAGGCCAGCCAGATGGACGGACGGACAGGCGGACATCTGGTTTCAAGATTTTTGAGCGACAACAAATATTTCTGTACCTTTGGCGTTTTTCTTGGAGTTATAAGCTTCAGAGCAAACTTATAATACTCTCAGATTTCACCTAGAGTATAAATATACTGGACGCCAATTGGGAGGCAACCAGAAACACTTTTCTAACTAGTGCTGAAGAATCTGTGGGATATGTGCAAAGCGGTGAGAAACCCTGGATGTCGCAAGACACATGGGTCAAGGTTAGCAATCGGAAAAAAGCCAAATTGGCAATCATCTCCAACCCGATGTCAACCAACGAACGCCCGACTTGAGGCAGAACTACCGCGATGCTCATATACAGCTTAAGAGGGCTGTTAGACGCGACAAGAGAAAGGCCATTGAAGATCTGGCAAACAAGGCAGAATCTGCGGCTTACCTTGGGGATATGGGTTCACTTTTCAAAATCATGAAACAGTTGACGAACAGGAATTTCACCGCCAACCACCTGGTGAGAGATGTCAACGGAACTCTCCTTAATATGAGTGAACACCAGTTGCGGCGATGGAAGGAATACTTCTCTGATATTTTAAACATCTTGTCAGAGGAAGATATTCCGGAAACAGAACAACTACCAAACATCCAACCGCAACAATCCTCTATTAGGGACGATCCCCCAGATAAGGAAGAGATAGTTTCCGCCATTCGGTCAATGGCGGGAAGGAAAGCTCCAGGTATAGACGGACTACCAACCGAACTCCTCAAAGTGGACCCGGAAATCACAGCCGATATACTCCTCCCACTCTTCACTAAGGTGTGGAGTGAGGGAAGATATCCGACTGAATGGAAGGAGGGCGTCATTGTGAAAATTCCGAAGAAGGGCGACCTTCGGAATCGTGGCAATTGGCGTGGTATATGTCTACTTACTGCCGTATCAAAAATTATGGCTAAGGTAATTCTCAATAGGATTAGTGATGTCGTCGAGAGCACTCTCGAAGTTTATCAGGCTGGATTCCGTAAAGGGTCGTCTTGTACCGACCACACAAATACCCTACGGATAATATTAGAGCAGTCAGCCGAAATGGGTTCGCCACTACATCTCATGTTTGTAGACTTCGAGAAGGCTTTCGACAGCGTTAAGCGAGATTACATATGGAATGCTTTGCGTAGGAGAGGTATTCCAGATAAGGTCATAGCTATGATTAAAGAATCCTCGCTCGTTGCATTCTAAATGCAAAGAGGCGGGACTGAAAATAAATGTGCGTAAAACCAAGTACATGCACATGGGTTCGAACGCAAGCACACCGATTGTTCTTAACGGACAGGATGTGGAAGAGGTGCGAGATTTTTGCTATCTTGGAAGCATTGTCAGCATGGACGGCGGAGCCGAAAAGGATGTTGAGGCTCGGCTAAATAAAGCTCGTCAGGCCTTCGGTATCCTTTCCCCTTTCTGGAGGTTAAGAGAGATCTCACTTCGCACGAAGCTGCGAGTTTTTGACGCATGCTTCAAATCTGTGTTGTTGTATGGTTGTACTACGTGGAAAGTGACCGTTCGACTTACCAAGAAACTACAGACTTTCGTAAACCAATGCTTCCGGCGCATTTTAGGAATATTCTGGCCAGAAGTGATCTCCAACGACGAACTTTGGAGTACAACTGGCCAGACTAAAATAGGTATTGAGATTAAAAGGCGGAAGTGGCAGTGGATCGGTCATACTTTGAGGAAACCAGAGCAAAATATCGCAAAACAGGCTCTGGATTATAATCCTCAAGGAAGACGTCGGGTTGGTCGACCATGTTACACATGGAAGCGAGCAGTTGAGCAGGAGGCCAGAGGAATAAACAAGTCCTGGCAACAGCTTAAGGCCGATGCTCAGGATCACGCCTTGTGGAAGAGAGTTGTTTCTGTCCTATGCCCCTATAGGGGGTCTTAACAGGAATTTGATTGATTGATAAAAATATCAGATTTATGATTGGGCGTAAGGCCCAATAATATGATACTCCAGATGAAATTTATTGTACCGGAAAATATGTCATCTCAAATTCATTCGAATAGTGAATTGTATGGAAGGTGATAGGAGCAGAGAGGGAGGTTTGTGGTTTTTGTAAATGACACCGAACGTGACATGCAAAATGTTTCGTGCCGAATTTAAAGTTTGTAGTTTTCAATATTTTCAAAGAAACTGGACATAGTATTGCTGAAATGGGGGCAAATGTATGGGAGCTGGCAGAGGAAGTGGAGGGTTTTCGATGCTTTTGAAACTGCTTAAAGCGTGGTGCTCTGTTTCAATTTCAAAGTCGATAGCTCCCATATGTTCGAAGCAGAAACGCTTTTATTGAATTTATAAAATAGATATTTGAATGGGAGGGGTTAGAAGGAGTGAAGTGCAATTATTAAGAGACAAGTTCTGCCAAAATTTTAAGTTTGTACCTTTTCTAGTTTTAATGGAAATGAAAATAATGCATTTACCAAAATTTATGCTTTTGTATGTGAGGCGGTAGGAGATCAAAACCAAATTTTTCATGGTCAATGGTATTTCTACTGTTTTACTTTCCACAAAAGTTCAAATCGATAGCTTTGTCACTTTTTAGCAAAAATAATTCAATATAACTTTCGAAATATCGTGAAATTGTTAGAAGGACTTGGGTGAAGTTTCCAAAATTTTGTGAAATTAGTTTTCCTTTGAAACTATTTAAGCTATCGACTTAAAATTTGGGTCAAAATAAAATGATGTATGTATCATTGACGTCAGAAAATATTGATCCGATTCTCTTGCTCCATCTACCCCCTCCCTTACAAGTGCACAATTTTCAAAAATGCATTTATTCGTTTTCCATTGCAACTTGAAATCCTAAAAGGACGATTTTTTTAAACAATTACTTCTATTATAATCGCATCTAATTTTGAAAAAAAATTTCAACAGATTATTTCCTCTACTCCTCCCATACAAATTTCACGAAATTTCGTAGTTTTAATTAAATTTGTTAAAGCTGTTGACTTCAAATTTTGACTAAAGTATAATAATGCAAATATCTTCAAAGTAAAATTTTTTTGTTTAACTCCCTCTTTCCCCGCCCATACAAATGCAAAATTTTTGTAAATCCATTATATCGATTTCCATTAAAACTACAAAAAGTAGAAACTTAAAATTTGTTCCTTAATAATAGCAATAAATGGTAAAAATAATATCAACTTCGCTTCACTCCTTCACTCCTCTCCCATGAAAATATCGACATTATAAATTCAAGAAACGCATTTCTCCTTCAATCAAATGAGAGCTTTTGACCATAAAATTGGAGCAAATCATGGTGATGAGGATGCCGATAAGCATACTGGTAATCAGTTTCAAAATAATTTAAAACCTTTCACTTCTTCTGCCGCCTTTATGATGAGCTCACGCAATAAATCCTAAAAATCCAATAGCTAATATTGCAGAAGTTATTCCTAGGGACCCAAAAGTTTCCATTTTGCCACATTTTCGTCTATTTCTGGAAAGTCATTAAGAACTCGCCTCTCCTTCTACCACCTCCCATACAAACTGCACAATTTCACTAAAATTTTCTCAGTACCTATTAAATTTTTCATCCTAAATTTTGTATAAAACATTTTGATAGCAACTCTAGCGTGATGTGAACAAATTAGTTCAATGTCGTCATCCCCTCTACCACTTCCCCTACAAAATTTTTTGGGCTTTACGCGCTGAAATTGTGCATTAAGTATTTATTTAAAATTGTTAGTAAGGCTAAAAAAAATTAGACGATTAGCTTCACCCCTTCTACCCCCTCCCATACAAAATGACACAATTTCGCAATTCGACTATAAATGGATTTGCTCAAAAAGTATAAAAGCTATTAGTCTGAATTTTGGGATATATTACTTTCATAATAATTTCAATATACAGTATAAAAATTATTTGCGTCCTCCCTTTCCTTCCAACCCCTCCCATACAAACTACACTTTTTCATGAAATGCTCTAAGCCGATTTTCTCAGAACATATAACATTTATCGAGCTCACATTTTGTAATAAATACTTAATTAGTATTATCACTAAGATCAGAAAAAAATAATTGATTAGATTCACTGCTTCTACCCCTTCCCATACAATATGACGCAGTTTCACAACTTCACAAAAATCTATTTTCTTGAAAAGTATGAATGCTACCAGTCTAAAATTTAAGAGATGTCAATTTTATGATATTCTTAGTTATTTCTGAAAAAATCACTAAAATCCCCCCATTCTTTCTACCACCCCCTATACAAACTGCACACTTTCACTAAATCTAACACACTAATTTTCTCAGCTCCTATTCAATTTTTGGAGTAAGCATTTTGTATAAAACATTTTTATAGCAACTTTAGCAAGATGGGAAAAAAATTAGTGGAATGCTATCACCCCTTCTAACACTCCCCATACAAAATTTCTTGGGACCACAAAAAATTCTATTTCATCTAGAGTATCTTAAGATTGCGCTTTACGCGCAATCGTAGCCCTGTTATGTTTTTAGTTTGCATTTGCTTTTTTCCAAATTGTTAAACACTGCTCTTTCTCTAAGTTTTTTTAAACCATAATTTCGTTTAAGAAAGCTGAATCATTTTCTGCCCCTTCGATGACCTTATTAATGGCTTCAGCTAGGTGGTATATCATGGTTTGCTGAATGTTTTCACAGTGCATTTTCAATTAAAAGAAAAGATTTCTGTATTTTGCCCTGTTTGATTTATTATGAGTGACGTTTCGGTCTCTGCTGAGTTCGATAAAACTCTCAGCAATGACTGAGACATTTTTAGTCTTCATAAACGACCTTCTGTCATTTACTCTCAATCCTATTCATTGCTTCGCAGATGACAGTACTTTGAATAATACCTTCAAATTTGACTTCCCTGCTGAGGCACGTGTAACATCAGAGGCGTCATGCCGTAATGAGTCAATACAGTCATTGGACACTGACCTCAGTTTAATCCTGGAATGGGGCAGGATGAACAGAGTAGAGTTTAATGCCTTAAAAACGCAGTCCTGTCATCTGTTTCTTAAAAATAACGTTCCGACGTCGGCCGCTAATATGCCCTTAAATGGCTTACAGATTTCACCTTCTGCTGACTTCACGTTACTAAGTATAAAGTTTAACAATCGCCTTGATTGGAGTCAATACATCTACAAAGTTGCTCTTGATGCTTCGAAACGTCTAGGTATTCTGCGGAAGTGTAAGAAATACTTTTCTACCCCAAAATCACATCATGGGGCTCCAAAATCACATCTGGCTCTACTTGACCGTATCCAGAAACATGCATTCCGATTAACTGGAGATGAAGCTATATCGGCCTCAATTGACTCCTGCCAGCACCTTCGAAATATCGGAGTACCTTGCATTTATTATAAATACTTCCGTGATAAATGCAGCAAAGATCTAAAAGTCATAGTACCACCTATATTCAATGCCCCCCGAAATACTCGCCAAGCTGCACGCTCACACTAGTACACTGTGAAGTCTTTGCCATGGAGAACAGTGAAGTTTAGGCAGTCCTTCGTTCCTCGGACGACAGTGTTGTGGAATTAATTATCAAGCAATATCTTTGAGTACAACCTCCAGCAGTTTAAGAACTACGTTCACCGTCACTTCAAACTCTTCTCTCCTGTGTTTCCCTGCTAATTTCCCTATTTCTTATTGTATCCCTTACCCATGTCGAATTGAATGTGCATCGCGCATTAAAGGGTGACCCTTAAGTTTTTTTTTTATGTAAGATAAGAATAGCTTTCTCTTGAATAATCTCTTTGGAATTTTCGCACCTTATTGAGAATATGTAATGTGAAAGCATATTGCAAAAAAGAACTAACCTCTGAACCAAAGTGGTGGCATTTTTTTTTCCAAAAACTTGGATCGACACCTCACTTAAAATACTTTTAGAATATTAAAGTAGAATTACTAAAATAATGATCCAGAAAAGGGTAAAATTGATATCCAATAGCCACGTAAGACAAATGCAAGCAAGAAAACCTCGCATTTTTATTTATTCACGTTATCGAGTGTGACGTTCTTCACGTTATAAGACAGTCATTGCTGGGAAAAACATTTTTCGCTTTAGTCCTAGGTTGACGTTAGCCGCTGTTTACTTTATCGCGACTGCACTGTACCATTAATGTCTAAAAAATTTATTTTGATCCGAAAGAAAAGATTTCCGAATTCTACACTGTTTGTTGTTTGATAAAGGTCTCAGCAGAGACCGAAACGTCACGAATAATAAAGCGCAACAGTGTAGAATCGGGAAATCTTTTCTTTCAATTCGAAATGCATTGTGAAAACATTCACCTATTCTTATATGTAGACAACTAAAGTCTATTTTACAAAGAAAAATAATAATAATAATAGAATAAATAACAATCATTCTTAATTCTAAATTAGAAATACATAAAAAAACTAAATAACCATTACTACAACTGCAATAATCTAAACAGCAAATAAAATATGATTGTATTAGACCTAAGAATTTTAATAATATCTTACATATTATGTTACAAATAAAGTCTTAAATTTAGTCATTATTTTGTTTTTGTAAGTATTTCTGCTTACAGAACTGTTGAAGCAATCTGAATGCAAATTAAAGTTTTTTATGGCACAAGCAATAGGGTCATTAAACATGAAATTAGAAGAATGATTCTCCATTTTCAGAATTCTATTGTTTCGAAGACTAAACCAGTGATCAACAAATATAAAGCGGGAAAGGAGCTCGTCCGAAATTAAATTATAATTAATTAAATCGAATGCAAGGGTTGCCGAACCAAGCTCTCTTCTTCTCTCAAGCGTGGTCATATCAAGCAAAAGTAGCCTACATTTGTAAGAAGGCAAACGGTAGCTACTAAACTGAAGGCTTCGTAAAGCAAACAGTAGGAATTGCACTTGTACTCTTTCAACCCTGTATGAGTCGACCTGAGTGGAAGGTGACCAGACAACACTTGCATATTCAAGCAGATGCAACAACAACGTAAAGAAAAGAGTTTTACACAAATGTGGGTTATTGAATTCCTTGACTCTTCTTTTTAAGAAACCCAACATAGCCATACCACTGTTCGAAATTTTATCTATGTGGGACTTGAAGGTCAACTTTGTGTCAAATATTACCCCAAGATCCTTAATTTGAGAGACACGTTTTAACTTTTCATTGCTAATATTGTAGTCATACTGCAAGAACCAGCTATTTTTCTAGAAAATGTTATTACTGCACATTTTTTTACGTTTAATTGCATAGCGTTGTTCAAACACCAACCAGATAAAATGTCAATATTGTTTTGCAATATAAGACAATCCTGATTTGAGTCAATAGCTCTGAAGATTTTTAAGTCATCAGCGTAAAAGGATATTTTGCAATCGTTCAAGAGTAATGGCACGTCATTAATGAAAATTATAAATAAAAGGGGCCCCAATATACTACCTTGAGGAACGCCAGAGGAGACTGTAGTCGTTTTAGAAAGATGTGATGAGAAGTTAAGTTGTTGTGTACGATCCATCAAGTAAAACCTCAACCACTTCAAAAAAACACCTCTTATACCATAACGCTCCAACTTGAAAAGTAGTAGACCGTGGTCTACAACATCAAAAGCGCTAGAAAAATCAGTGTAGATAGAATCTACTTGAGTTCTGTTACACAATTTTTGCCTAATGAAGGTAGAATATTCCAACAGGTTAGAGACAGTTGACTCTTCAAGAAACCATGTTGACAAGGATGGATTATTGGACTAACGATATCCACTAATATTTCCGCAACCAATTTTTCGAAAATTTTACCAATAGAGGATGAAATGCTTATTCCTCTGTAATTTCGAATGTCTGATCTATCCCCAGACTTAAAAATAGGTATTATATGCGCTGATTTAAAACATAAAGGAAATATTGATTGCTGAAGGGAAGCATTGAGTAAGGGTGACAATAGCCGAGATACAGTATGGTTAGTTTTTTTTAAAAAAATTGGGGGAATGAGATCAGGGCCAGCACCTTTATTAGTATTTAGGTCAACCAACGCTGAAGTTATTTGATCAATAGTTAGGACCACATCAGTAAGCTTCTGATCATGAACAGGAATATGAGAAAACCTGCTAGGATCAAACTTGAATGGCTTAGCTAGTTTGGATTTAAAGTGATTGGCGAACAAATCTGCAATTATTTTAGGATCGGAAGATGAGCGATCACCAAGATTCATAGAAGCCGGATAGCCACTTGTACCGCGCTTGTCATTAATGTGTTGCCAAAACATTTTAGGACGATCAATCAAACTATTTACTATTTTACGGTCATAAAGTGCAAGCTTCCTAACCATTATTTTGATCCGTTCGCTCATTTTAGCCCTGCCACACATTTGTGGTCATTTGACCAATTTTAACAAATAAATTTTATAGATATTCAATGAAACTAGAAAAGACTTAAACTTGAAATTTGGTTAGAACTTGTTTTTAGATAACTGTGATAATTACTGAGAATATTTGACGCCTTCTAACCACCCACATATAAATTTGTACACTAGAAATTTCATAAAAGAATTTCTCCTTTGAACATATGAGAGCTATCGATTTCAAAATAGGAACATAGGAACACAGTATTTGTGATAAGAATGTTGATAAGTATTTTCAAAATCGTCCAAAACATTCCACTCCTACACCATCTATACCAATTTAAAAGGAACAAAATATCAATTTTCATTTTTCTTTCTTTCATACAAAAGTCAGCAAATGCCATTCTGAAGAATTTCAGTTGACATAATTTCCGGAGCATTAAGCTTCATCCCATTTCATCATTCAAATGGAAATTTTTTTTCAACAATCAATCAATTAATTTCCTATTAAGACTTCCAATAGGGACATAGGGCATATGCGAAAAGGTGTGATATCCTGAACTTCTATACAAAAACTGTTTATCGTTAGAGACGACAATATCATTTAAATGCGTCCGAAGCATTGGTTCATGGTACTTTGCTTCATGGTAAGGTTAAATGTCCATATAGTACAACTACATATATAATAATATTGTCTAGGCTCCACCGTCAATATTGACATTGTTTCCGAGCTAAAAAAAAAATCTGCACCTCTTTCACATCTTGTTTATCCTGAACAATCGGAAAACTTTTGATGGAACCCATTTCGAAGAATTTGTAGCTTGTTTTCTTCTTCTTCAATGGCGCTACAGCCCAAATCGGGCCTTGGCCTCCTGACCTTCAGGTTCCTTAACATTTTTTCATTATTTATTGTGGAAGGGTAGTTTATTTTACCAACATTTAATTTCAGTGCTGGCTTTTATGGAGTGTAAATAGCGGACATTTTACTCTTGTTCTGAAGGGCTATGCGCAAGCAATCCATTATCATCAGTAAAATAAAGTTAATATACGATTTTAAGCCCTGAAGGACTTTACCTCCCCCAGCATCCACTGCAGTTTTATTGATTATCAGAAATAGTCCTGGTACAACAGACAAGATATTCTCGGTGAAACAGGTGCTTGAGAAATGCTAGGAATATGACACAGACTTGCCCCAAATCTTTGTAGATTCTGAAGAAGCATTCGGCAGGAGAGCAGTGTACCAAATCATGCATTATTTTTGAATTCTCCCAAACCTAGTCCGACTAGAGAGATACACAATGACGAACATTGAATCATAAGTGAGAAGACAAACCGACCCCACAACCAGCTTTCGAACGGAGTGTGGTTTAAAGCAAGGAGATGGTCTGGCCCCATGCGATGTATTTATTAAAGCTTCTAAATCTTTTATACAGATACAGAAATATGCAGACGACAAAATCTTTGCACAAATCGATTTTATTCCTTCCAAATATAAACCAACTTTACTCATCGAAATTAACGAAAATAACAATTTTCGTTAAAATGGGAGTAACCTTCGCAGGAAATTACTTATTCCAACCACCCATTAAATCCAATTCACACCTGATTTTATTGGAAAATTATCACAATTTTTCGCCAACCCAAATACGAAATACTGATCAACCTAACTTGTTAATAAACGTAAACTAAAAAATATATTAATGGATTTCTGTCTGAAAAACCTTGGAATTCTCTTGAAATTGCATAAACTTAACCGCTTACTAAGGCGATATTGCGGCTGTATTTATTGCAATACTTCTAAATTGTTCATTGTAGTGGATTTTCCAAAAATTTTACATGCATCGCAACGAATTGCATTTTTTGTTTTCTTGCAAATGTTATGTTAAATTATGCCCCGAAACGTCTTATGAATTCGCAAGATATGGTGCATAGGTAGGTGCAATATTTTATGGTCACTACGGTCAGTACGGCTTAGCCGCAATTAAACCAGGTATGATGCGATACGTCTACACCCACGGAATAATTTTACGAATTTGACGACTCTAGTGACCCTAACCACCGTTTACTACCTCTTGAAATTCATGAAAAATTTTCTCGCATGCAGAAATGATAAATTACGATGAAATTATGTTGTAATTGTTGCCTATTGTGTTTTAAAGAATGTTTTCTTTAAATGAAGATGTCACGGATAAAAACGATGACATTGTTTATAAAAATTTTACTTTCGAATTGCGTTAAAGTAAAAGGTACGTTACAAATGTTCATAGCCTCCTTGAAAGTTGAAGTATGTAAGTAGGACGACAGTACGTGAATTAAACTTTCACTTGACGATTTAAAATTACGTATTTAAGGATGCTATAATGATAAAATCAGGTGAAAAATTAAGACATATGTAACTCTAGGTCCCAGTTTAAATCGATGGTGTAAAATTGTTCATTTTTCACATTTTATTTATTTAATGCACAAAGGTTCGTACAAAACCATTTTAAACCTATAATTTAAACTGTTGTAACTCAATGTTAGAAGAGAACAAAATAAAAATAATAATAATAAAACCATATGCGTACTCGTATGTACTTCAATTAAATACAAGTTTAAACTAAGTTCTAGAAGCAAAAAAAAAATAGATAAAACTAAGCAAAGTCTATCAACAATAAGTAGAGCAAGCCGATTAAAAAACATAACAAGACTACGATTGGGCGTAAAGCCATGCGATATTCTAGATGAAAGAAAAATTTTTTGATTTTAGGAAATTCTGAAGAGCAAGTGGTAAAGAGGATGACGACATTGGCCTCATTTTGTCACATCACGCTAGAGTTGTTATCAAAATGTTTTATACAAAATTTCGGATTCAAAAATTTAGTAGGTACTGAGAAAACTAGTGTATTGGATTTAGTGAAATTGTGCAGTTTGTATGGGAGGTGGTAGAAGGAGGGGTGAGTTCATTAAGACTTTTTCAGAAATAACTATAAACATCATGCTTTTGATATGTTTTGAATTGCAATTTGCGGCATTCATACTTTTCAGGAAAATCGAATTTTTGTAAAGTTGTAAAATTGTGTCAGATTGTTTGAGAGGAGGTAAAAGGAGTAAAGCTAATCTTTTAATTTTTTTTGGTCTTACTAATAATTCTAAACTAATTTTATGTGCTCATTTTCAGCTCGATAAACTTTATACGTACTGACTAAATTTATTTAGAGTATTTCATGAAAAAGTGCGGCTTGTATGGGAGGTGGTGTAAGGAAGGGACGGACTCAAATAATTTCTATATAGTAGATTGAAATTATCATAAATGTGATATATTCCAAATTTCAATTCAATAGCTTTTATATTTTTCGAGGAAATCCGTTTAGTGTCAAATTGCGAGATTGTGTCATTTTGTATGGGAGGGGGCAGAAGGGGTAAAGATAATCGTCTATTTTTTTTTAGTATTATTTATGATTAAAAATTAATATTTAGTGTCCAATTTCAGATCGATATATTTTATACGCACTGAGTAAATTGGCTTAGAGCATTTCATGAAAAAGTGCAGTTTGTATGGGAGGAGGTAGAAGGAGGATTAGGATACAAATAACTTCCAAACAGTAAATTGATATCATCAGAAAAGTATTATATTCAAAATTTCAGACCAATAGCATTTATACTTTTCGAGCAAATACGTTTATTGTCAAATTGCGAAATTGTGTCATTTTGTATGGGAGGGGTAGAAGAGGTGGAGCGATTTCGCCCGTTCACAAACTTGACCTTACTTTTTTGTTAAAAACGACGTGTACAAAATTTGAGCTCTCTGGCTCTACGCGTTCTTAAGCTAGAGAGGACACGGACGGACAGGCAGACGGACGGACGGACAACCGGTTTTGAGATTATTGAGTGGTTCTGCATCATTAATTTTTTTCTCCGAGCCTTATTTCTTGGCGTTACAAGCTTTGTGGCAAACTT
Organism: Chorisops tibialis; assembly: GCA_963669355.1. Lineage (NCBI taxonomy): Eukaryota > Metazoa > Arthropoda > Insecta > Diptera > Stratiomyidae > Chorisops > Chorisops tibialis. The sequence continues at coordinate 80,730,253 of OY770263.1, forward strand.
ATAATACTCTCAGATTTCATCTAGAGTATAAAAAGTCCGTAACGTCGAATCTAAGGCCAATGAGGTCAGAACGGAGGATCAATGATCATGAAAAACTCTTTGATAGCAAATTGGATACGTATAAAGGGAGATTTCATAAATGATGTTGGTATTATGCTTTAGAATGCGGAAGGTATTTGCGTTCAGTTGACGATTGCCCCATTACCCTATAAAAACGTTCAATCTAGATAGTAGAACCGGTCAATTAATTTTGGCGGATGCTTTTTTATACAAAAACGATTCATCAAGCAACATTCCTCTATGGTGAAGTGATCCCCAAGTCATGCAACCTGATGGATACCCAATTTTCTTAAGATCCATTGAAAGTATAAGCGCCGAGTGAACAATCTTTGAGCTCATTTTATTTTGTCAATGTATACCTGATAAAATGGACTCCAAACCACTTCCATATTCCAGAAAGGTGCAAACTAGCGTAGTAAAGAGATAAATAAATGCAGCAGGTTTCGGACCGTTTCACCGCTTTGAAATATCAATCCTGTAGTTCGGCTTGTACGCTTTGGAACGAACGATGTTTGCATATCAATGGTATAGATCCTTTTACTCACAAACCCTGGTGAAGTCCGTACCAAGTAGACTATAATTGAAGACAGTTGTGTCGCGCTTTCTAGAGAACGACAGAACTGAACATTTATTAGTTTTCAATTGCAGATTATTCTTATCACCAACGAACAAAACACTCAACTTTTTTTTTGCACAAAATAAAGCGCATTCTCTTACGTTTGAAATACATGAATAAATCTTTAAATCATAAGCAAAGAGAAAATAGGGTGTAGAGAAGTGTTGCATAATATCATTAATAAAGATGGAAAAATAATAGGGCCAAGGACCGAGCCTTGAGGAACTCCAGTGGTAGAAAAAACGTTTCTTGAAGTAATACCATTTAGAACGTGTTGTGAACGATCTGTTAAATAAGAGTGGAACCATCATACAAGACTGTTATCCAATCTGAATAACTCCAAGCTCCTTATGATAGATAATATTATAGTTTATCTTATCAAATGCATTCTGTAAATCGGTATATACAACATCAACTTCTAGGGTATTGTCCAAAGAAGAAGCGATAAGTCAGTTAGAATTGATAAATTAGTTACTGTAGATTTTGCGGGAATGAAGCCATGCTGATTTTCAGAAATGTGTGGAATAATAAAAGTTATTAAAGTTGTATACACTGTATGTTCAAAAATTAACGATAAAGAATTTAAAATTCAAATAGATCTATAATTAGTTATGCTTGAAATGTCTCCGTTTTTAAAAATTGGAATAATAAAAGAGGGCTTTAAGAATGTCGGAAAAGTTTGTTCTTGTAGTGATTTATTGAAAAGGGTTCACTTAGAACAGTCGAACAACTTTTGTAGAAGGTGTTGGGAATGCCATCAGGACCTGGACCTTTATTCGTGTGCAAATTGGAAAGTACTTTCTTAACCCTTTCAATGCTGATATGTGGCAAAAATATTGATGCAGTTGCCCGTTCGCTGGTACTGCACAGAACATTAGTATCACAATTGTCCTGTACATAAGTACTCTCAAAATATTGTGCAACTAAGTTACAACAATGTTGGGGACTACATAGAAGCAATTAAATCATTCAAGTGCATGTGTTGAGGCAAACTATTAAATAACTTTAAACTCTTTGTGTAAGAATGAAAAAATTTCAAATCTTTATATGCAGATGACTCAATATTTTCTATAGAGTTTGTGACATGTTTTGATTTCACGTTTAGCAACAGCACTAAAGTAAGAGAAGGTTTTATAATGTTCATCAGATTTGTATTTCCTACATAATTTATGGGCAGAAGATTTTTCCTTCATTGCTTTAATCGCACGTTGAGAGTACCAATTAGGATACTTATTCCTTTTAGAATTTTTAAGCGGAACATGCTCACCAATGAGTTTATTAATTAGATCAGAAAAAACATAACAAGACTACGACTGGGCGGAAAGCCCAATCGTCCGATACACTAGATGAAATAGAATTTTTTTCATTTTAAGAAATTTTCTAGGGGAAGTGGTAGAGGGGGTGACGACATTGAAATAATTTTTCCACATCACGCTAAGGTTGCTATCAAAATGTTTTATACAAAATTTAGGATTCAAAAATTTAATAGGTACTGAGAAAATTAGTGTATTGGATTTAGTGAAATTGTGCAGTTTGTATGGGAGGTGGTTGAAGGAGTGTGAATTTATTAATGACGTTCTTACAAATAACTGTAAACATCATTTATTTGAAATATTTTAAATTGCAGATAAGTAGCGTTCATACTTTTCAGGAAAATCGACTTTTTGTAAAGTTGTTGAATTGTGTCAAATTGTATGGAAGGGGGTAAATGGAGTGAAGCTAATCGCCTGATTTTTTTAGTCTTACTAATAATTCTAAATAATTATTTAGTGCATAATTTCAGCTCTATATATTTCATACGTACCGAGTACATTTTTTTAGAGTATTTCATAAAAAAGTGTAATTTGTATGGGAGGGGGTGGAAGGAAGGGGAAGACTCAACTAATTTTTATACAGCAGATTGAAATTATTATAAAACTAATATATTCAAAATTTCAGATCAATGGCTTTCATACTTTTTGATAAAATCCGTTTATTGTCGAATTGCGAAATTGTGTCATTTTGTATGGGAGGGGGTAGAAGGGGTGAAACTAAATTTTTTATTTTTTTGGTCTTACAAATAACTCTAAATAAATATTTAGTGCACAATTTCAGCACGCTAAATTTCATACGCACTGAGTAAATTGGTTTAGAGTATTTCATTAAAAAGTGCAGTTTGTATGGGAGGTGGTAGATGGAGAGAGAGGATACTCATAATTTTTATATGGTAGATTTATATCATCATGATTTGGCCCGTTCACGAATTTGTCCTTACTTTTTTGTCAAAAACGACGTGTACAAAAGTTGAACTTTCTAGATCAACGCGTTCTCAAGCTAGAGAGGATACGGACGGACGGACGGACATCCGGTTTTGAGATTTTCGAGTGATTATATGAACTTCTGTATCATTAATTTTTTTCTCCGACCCTTATTTCTGAGCATTACAAATTTTGTGGCAAACTTATAATACTCTCAGATTTCATCTAGAGCATAATAAGCACACGCTTCATTGGTAGTTGAAGATTCTATTAGAGAAAAATTCTGGTCAAGAAAATTTTGAGTTATTGCAGGAAAATTGGCTTTAGAAAAATCTTAATTAGCTTTTTATAATCCAGACGAAATCTGAGAGTTAATTGTGTTCTCCTTTCCGTTCGTAATGCTATGGAATAATGCTCGCACAGAGCCGCCAAGGGTACAGAAATATTTGTTGCCGCTCAAAAACCTCGATTTCGAGTGACCGTCTGTCTACAACATAACTCTCCAACACTTTGAGCTATCGAGCTGGAATTTTGTGTACGACATCTTTAGCAAAAAAGACACTTTAAGTTCGTGAACGGGCTAAATTTCCTCCCATACAAATTTCATGAAATTTCAAAATCATGAGAAATCTATTTTCTCCGAAACTATTCAAGCTATTGGATTGAAATTTAGGACAAAGGATAACAAAATATATATCTTTATTGTCACAAACTATTGATACGATTCCTTTACTCCTCCTACCGCCTCCCATACAAATGCACAATTTTGAAAAATACATTTTTCCGATTTTCAATAAAACTAACAAAACTAGAAAGACAAAATCCCGAATAGGATTATCGTCTTCACGCTCAGGACCAGTGTCAGAATCGTCTCAATTATAATACCGCAACACCTGGTGACAAAAAGAAGACTTATAACCAACGGAGTGCCACATTCGATCGTAGTCCAAGAGGTGATATTATTATCATCTCAGGAGATATGAACGCCCGCATTGGCTCTAACAACACTGGACTAGAACACGTCATGGGGAAGCATGGTGACCTTTGGGTCGACGCGTCATGACCTTGGATTAAGAGACCCGAAAACAGTGAATTATTTGTGAAGTTTTGTAGTACTCGGCAAATGGTTATCGGAGGGACCCTTTTCCCACACAAAGTCACAATAAAACATCTTGGCTTTCCCCTGATTGTGTTTCTTAGAACCAAATCGACCAATTGGGTATACATTGTGACCAGAAAGTACCGACACTTTTTAAATAAAATTACTTTGGAGAATGATAGACTCAGAAACACCAACAGAAAGCGTGAGTACACCAACATTCTACGCGAAAAGTCACATTGGGCGGATATGAAATGCACATACTGGACGCCAATTCGGAGGCATCCAGAAACACGTTTCTAACTAGTGCTGAAGAATCTGTGGTATATGTTCAAAGTGGTGAGAAACCCTGGATGTCGCAAGATATATGGGACAAGGTTGGTGATAAAAAAAAGCCAAATTGGCAATCATTTTTCAAGCCGATGTCATCCAACGAACACTCGACGTTAGACACGATCCTCATAGATAGCTTAAAAAGGCTATTAGATGCAACAAGATGAAGGTCATTGAAGATCTGGCCAATAAGGCAGATCTGTGGCTTACCTTGGGGATATGGCTTCACTATTTAAAATTATGAAACAGTTGACGAACAGGAATTTCACCGCCAACCACCTGGTGAGAGATGTCTATAGAACTCTCGCTAATATAAGTGAACATCATTTGCGGCGACGGAAGGAATACTTCTCTGATATTTGAAACGTCTTGTCAGAGGAAAATATTCCAGAAACAGAACTACTACCAATAGTCAAACCGCAACAGTCCTCTATTAGGGATAAGGAAGAGATAGTTTCCGCCATTCGGTCGATGGCGGAATGGAAAGCCCCAGGTATAGACGGAGTACCAACCAAACTCCTCAAATCCGACCCGGAAATAACTGCAGATATACTACTCCCACTCTTGACTGACATGTGGAACGAAGGAAGATATCCGACTGAATGGAAGAGGGCCTCATTATGAAAATTCCAAAGAATTGCGACCTTCGGGATTGTGGCGATTGGCATGGTATATGTCGACTTACTGCCGTACCGAAAATCATGGCTAAGGTGATTCTCAATAGTGATGTCGTGGAGAGCATTCTCGAAATTTATCAGGCTGGATTCCGTAAAGGGTCGTCTTGTACCGACCACACCCTACGGATAATATTGGAGCAGTCAGCCGAAATGGGTTCGTAACTATATTTCATATTTGTGGACTTCGAGAAGGATTTCGACAGAGTCAAGCAAGATTACATATGAAATGCTTTGCGTAGAAGAGGTATTCCAGATAAGGTTATAGCTATGATTGAAGAATCCTACAAAGATGCAAAGTGTCGCGTCATACATATAGGAGAACTGTCCGAGAGCTTTCCTGTGCGAACGGGTGTCAGACAAGGCTGCTTATTATCAGCAACCCTGTTTCTGGTGGTAATAAATTACAACTTGAGAGCTGCACTAGAATGTGGGGAAGTCACCTTGATTATAATGAAGTCGTGTGTTTAATTGCTCATAACTGTTAGACTTAGAATCAAATGTTCGCTCGTTGCATTCTAAATGCAAAGAGGCGGGCCTGAAAATAAATGTGCGTAAGACCAAGTACATGCACATGGGTTCGAACACAAGCACATTGATTGTTCCTTAGGAACAAGATGTGGAAGGGGTGCAAGATTTTTGTTATCTTGGAAGCTCATCAGGCCTTCGGTATCCTTTCCCCTTTCTCGAGGTTAAGAGAGATCTCCCTTCATACGAAGCTGCGAGCTTTTGACGATATAGGGTTGCACTACGTCCAAAGTGACCGTTTGACTTATCAAAAAACTGCAAAACTTTCGTGAACCAATGCCTCCGACTCGGTTTAGGAATATTTTGGCCAGAAGTTATTTCCAGCGACGAACTTTAGAGTACAAATGGACAGACTAAATTAGGCATTGAGATTCAAAGGTGGAAGTAGCAGTAGATCGGTCACACTTTCAGGAAACCAGAGCAAAACATCGCCAAACAGGCTCTGGATTACTTTCTCAAGGAAGACGTTGGGTTGGTCGACCATGTAGCACATGGAACTGAGCGGTTGAACAGGAGGCCAGAGGAATAAACAAGTCCTGGCAACAGCTTAAAGCCGATGCTCAGGATTGCGCCTAGTGGAAGAGAGTTGTTTCTGTCCCATGCCCCTATAGGGGGTCTTATCAGGAATTTGATTGATTGAAGCCTTCAAGCATTTGCATCTAATAAAAATTACTCATAATTAATTTTTTTATAAAACACAACTGAATCCATGTATGTTCAGTGACGAGCAAAACTGTAACACCATTCTTTATCAACAATATTTTTCTGTTAAAATAAAACATTTCCGGATTTTACACTGATTGATTTATTATGTTTGATAAAGATCTCAGCAGAGACCGAAACGTCACACATAATAAATGAAACTGTTTAAGATCCGGGAATCTTTCGTTTTAATTCAAAATGCACTGTGAAATCATTCAACAAACCAATATTTTTTTGGTATTTTAAATATCTTAATATATGAATGTAAGCAAATGCTCTTTTTGGTATTAATTTTGGTAGTATATTTCCCTACACCTTGCGCAATAAAAATTGTTTAAATAATTTAAGTTTTTGCGAGAGGGACATAAAAGCTTCGCTAAATGCTACAGTTTTGCATTCTCTTAAATCAAAGTATATCGGCGTACCCTAATTTTTTTGTTATTATTGTTTGAACGTGAAGAAATTTTGAAATTATGAAATTATTAAAAGCAAATGAATCCGTCAGACATAGTGCAAAAAAAATAATAATATTATATTAAAAAAAACATCAATTTGACAAACACAAGAAATATTGGAGGGCATCCAAGAAAAATAGATTACCGAACTAACCGCCACATTGAACTTATTGCTTGCTAAACAATCTATTGCTTTCATAGATTATAAGGAACTTGATTGAACTATCGACGAAACTTGATGTAAATTATTTTAGATGAGACCATAGAAATAATTATAAATGGCAAATATGTATTACTAAAAACTCAATCAAAGAATCAGTCATGACCAGGTGTGAGATAGATTTTTAGTTTCCACCAGGAACGAACTTGCTCAACATTCAACAGTGTAGGATTATGTCACAAAAAAAAATTGGTTACCTTTAAATGGACTCTCGTTTTCATTGTTTACCTAATTCCAACTTTAACTACATTAGTCATAGCCGCATAGCCTGTCAGTAGCGCGTACCACCAACATTTTCGACCCAGATATGTCCTGGACTGGATACCTTGTCCAAAGGTGACGGCTATAAATTATTGTTTTCTGCTCGGTTGATCTTGCGCTCAGATAGTCGACCCAGGGTGAAATATGACCAAAATGTCTTGCTTGGCTTGATACTTACCTCCCATACCTATGGTGACAACAACAATCTTATACCGCGGCGTTTTAAAGTCATGACTTGCCAATCTTATCCATTATTTAGCTCTAAGCGGATTTCATTGTGATTTTCAGTAATAATTATAATAATATTGCCGGGCACTCGCTGCCATGTCTTTTATAGCTCGTGCCCATATTTTCGGTACAGAAACTGATGTATGATTCGTACGAGTGACTTGGGGCCGGTTTTATTGACCGGAAATGACCAGCAGTGCAGCGCTTAGTTCTTTTCAACTGAAGAAAAATCGCGTAGATTAAAAATCAACCTTGACTGCTTGAATAAGCCGCAGCGCTGTGTAACAACTTGCGATGGAACAAGGAACCCACTAGGTGTGCATGTATCTTAAACCCGATGAAATTAATAAGATATTATCAGAACTTTATTTTGCTGATGGTTTTACCTTAATGTATGTCTGTAGTTTTGGTTTGTATTAATTACAAGATTTCAGATCGATTGAACGTACAGCGTGGGGTGCAATAACATTTTTCAGAACACAACACTACTCGATATCCTTCAAGCGACTTTTACGATCAATACAATCGACTTGCACCAGTATCAAAATCTAAACTTACCGAGTTCATTTCTACAATTTAAAGATCATTAACCGTCGTACCATTCACAAAATTATCGGATTAAGAAAAACCCCCCAAGGCATCACCTTGACTGGCTGCTCGCAAGCGCCAGTTAGGTGATCGCAACTTATTCAAATTCAGATCACATACGCGGCATGTGACCATTACAAATAGCGAACAAAATCGCTCACCTACGAATGATGTGTCGCACGTACCGCCATAACTTTGAAAATTCCGTATTACGCAAGATTCTGTATCTTTAAATGGGTTTCCTTCAAGTTCAGTCTTACCTGAATGAGTTTTGAACGCGACTCAATGCTACTTGTATTGAATTGATATGCGACTAGAAGAGCTCGTTACCAAATAAATTAAAAGTGGTTGATTAGAATCTTAGATTACAAGGAGAGTGTGAACTTGTTGTAATTTTTGGCTAAGCGATATTAAAATTTTGGAGATACAGGACGTACATAAAAGTTATAAGCTCGATTTTTTTTATTTTTAGAAACTTACGCTAAAAATATTCCTAATTCTTGAATGAAATTTTATTTATAATCAAAATTCTGACCTGCAGCCGAATCTGTGAGCCTATCTTGAACCGTACTTATGACGAAATCCTGAAACAGAGCTGTATTTCTTATGTGATTATTGAATTCAGCTTCAGTTTCAATTCCTGGATCCTTTTCTCGAGTCAATTCAGAAAACTTTGGAATAATGACGTAAGATTGATAAAAACCTTCTGCATTTTAATGCAAACAGTTCTCGCGATTCTAAATGATTTTTAGTTGCCACCAGGACTTCATGATTATTTTGATATTCTGATCTCCTTTTCAACTACTCGTTTAGTCTCAAATTAATTATGCTCTTTCCTTTAATTTTTGGCTTAAGTCAATTTTAGTGCAATTTATTTAAACTTTACGAACCCAACCGTACAGGAATGAATGCACGGTTAGAAATTTTGGTGTAAACTCTGTAACAAAATGATATTAATATAAATCCTTACAAATTATTTATAAAATGAATGTTATCCATCTCGATCAATTTTATAATTATTGAGAATGAATTTATACTTTTACTTATAGAATCATTTTATAACATTTTAGTATAAATGTTATTAGCATTATTTATGAAAATATTTTATAAAATTAATAGCAAAAAATATTCACTGTGTATCCAAAGCTCCTATTTAATCTATCCTTTAATTTATTGAGATCTCTATACCTCTTAAGTATACATTTTATATTCTTGTAATCTGGATAAAATTTACCTCTACAACACTACCTCTCAATCTGTAATTCTTAACAGTTTTATCAAAAACAATTTTAATATTTATTTCAATATTAAAAAATAAAATATTGTTGTGAGCTAGGTGTTCGCCGGGATTTCAAGTAAAAACACAATTCGTTTTAAAATAAGTGATAATTTATTTATTCGCACTTTAATTATATTTCCCGCTTAGTTCGCACTATATGGCAATTCCGCCGCGTGCTTTTCTATAGCTTTCACTGACGTTCACATTTCCGTAATAAAAATTACTGACTGACTCTCTCGCAGCTTTCGTGCTTTTATAGGTCTCTTCTCATAATCATGACTGTTATCGAAGCTTCCTTCGGTGTGTATGTGTAAACCATACTGGGAAGCTCTAGATCTTTAATTGTAGCTTTCTACATAGTTGAGTATACTGTTCTACATAATTCTTGTCTATTCGAGAGAGATCGAGCTGCGAAGCTGCCAGGTCTGCATGTAACAATATATTATATTACAAAATTAAATTACATTTTCAGCCATATAGATATGCTATAGAACTAAAGTATACATTTTTAAAGGACAATTTTCCGGTTTTCAACATGACGTTTCGGTCTCTGCTTAAAACATTTATCAAAGAGTTTCATAAAGTTCTTCAACCAGTTTGATAAAGGTCTCAGCAGAGACCGACACGTCATGATTGATAAAACCAGAAATCTTTTGTCTAAAGTCAAAATGAACTCTTAAAACATTCACCAAACCAAAAACTACAGGTGTTTAATTTGACTTTATATATAGACGGTTGACAAGCAGATGTGTTTAAGTCCAATTTTATAGAAATTGTTTTTTTTGTAATCGAGTTAGTGCTGTCTTTAAAACGTTTTGCAATATTAAAAGTTTATAATTTCGGCTTAAAATTATTCGAAATATGAAAAATATCGACTTATAATTTTTTCCAGTTTAATTATCACAGTGCATTTCGGTTTCCAAACGCGCTGATGCAGAATTTTCATTTTGGGACTTAAGGTACGTGTACATCTGACACTTATTGCCTGAATTTATGTCCGAGAGAAATCGTGACTAGTGTAAACGGAGATGAATTTATGTCCGACACATATATTCTACTATCGGAGATAAGTGTCGACACTTCTGTCGAAACAGATGTAAACGCTGATTATTTGTAAGCTCAAACTCGCTCGACACTTATCGCAGAAGTTGACTGCTCGTCTACTTTTGCAATAAGTGTCGGGAAAACTGTAGGATGCAATGCAGTTCTTTTGTAACGTAAATAAAAGCACTTAAAAATTAATAACCCGACTATCTTTTAAACTATGTAATTGAAACTTGAAACATAAATTAATCTATACTAGCGGAATATAAGAAAAATATCATATTTAGGCATTATAGCAGTGGGGGGAAATGGGGAGCATTTCAAAATTGGTGAATTTTTGAAAATTTCAAACCGTTATATCTAAAAATCCAATGCAGGTACATATTAAGTTGAAATTTTGTGTGATTGTCGAGCTCTATGACTTATAAATTTGAAAAAATTTTTATTTTGATGGCTATAAGGAGAGGGAGGTGATGGCCAAAAATATCGAAAATTTTGAGAAATTTTTGTAGGGCTCTGGTAAATTCAGGTTTGTGCGGGAATGGCTCTGAAAAAATTGGGCTTTACGCCCAATCGTAGTCCTGTTATGTTTTTTTTTCCAAGTCGATGACAATACTTTAGTATTCAAATAATAAAGTAATAAACAGAAATTTTCACGTTTTTATATACCCTAGTTATTAAAAATTCATCCGTCACCTGCAATCGTAGCACTGTTATTTTTATTCACTCACTTATAATTACACTCACCGCGATTTTTCGTTTCGATACTTTCATCTTGACCACATGAACTGAACTGCAGGATGGAAGATATGTACGACACATGTGTCCGTATGTATGATGTAAACGGGTCTGACATTTCTTCCGAATTTCAGCATTGCAAGAACTGTCGGACACTTATCCACGACATAAGTGTCTGGTAATTTCTCTCAGATGTAAACAGTCAAAGCGAATTTCTGTCGGACACTTGACACTTATGTCCGGAGAGAAGTGTCAGATGTAAACGTACCTTTAGACACCCCTGCTTGTCAACCGACGATATAATATTAAAAATATTACTTTGAAGTTATATAGGTATATTAGGCGTTCGCTTGCAAAACTGTCTAAGTGACGATTAGATGCTTGTGAGATAAATGCAATTGGAATAATTGAGTTTTAAAAGCGAACACATCTTTTAATTTTTTTAGAAAAATTTTAACTCACTGATACATATTCAGTGTCAAATCATAGTTAAGACGTTGTTGCATTGAATAGTAATAACGTTTTAACTCATAACACAACCAGTAAAAAGTGCAAGTAAGAATTTAATCTTACAAATCATTAATTGTAAGCAAACCCAAAATTTTTGAAATGTCTTCGCAATCAGTGCGAGAAATTATAAAATAATAATATTATTTTAAAATTATCTATTTACATTTACTGTGGGGGAGAAGGCTGGGTTGTGAACCGGGCTGAGTAGTGAACTATCAGCACTTTTTTTCCCCTAATTGACCGATATCGCCATTTGTCTCCGTAAGCTTGTATTTTATCATGAGCCAGTTTTTGTGCTAAAACAAAAGCATATGGTCAGATTGCTTGTGACAGCTGCAGACGTGGTATTGACGATTGATCGCGAAAAGTTTTCTGATTGTTTGTAAAGTGGCTGAATTTTCGTCGAAAAGGTAAGTGTTATGCATATTTGTTGAGTGTTTTGATTCTATTTTTCGATCCAATATTGGTTTATGTCGTATTGAGATTGTGAGTATTTTGTGTTTGACGTTTCCAAAACTGCGTTATGGCTGGGTTGTAAACCATCTCGGTGGCTGGGTTATGAACCACCTGTATTTCATGCTAGAGTTGTATCATAACTGTCAAATCTCATTAGATACATTGAAACAAAGTGTATTTATGTAATTTTACTCTATTTGTGTTACGTTCATGTTTATTTATTTTTATTTTCAGGCATGTCAACCTTAAAAACAACCTCCGCAACACCAAAGAAGGCTGCCGTATCCAAAGAAATGAACTTTAATGCGTTGTTGGATGCCATTAAAGACAATTTGTTGAAGGAAAAAGCCATACGAGCGGCTGCCCGTGAATATGGAGTCGATAGGATCACGCTGACCCGTCACGTGAAAAAAGTTTCCGACCATTTCACGGATATTTCTACCGTCAGTGACGTTGATTTGTTTGAATTCATCCGCACTTCCAATACGCACATTCCGTCGAGTATGGTTTTCTCTCCCTCACAAGAAAGAGCCCTCGTTGAGTATATCCTGAAGTGCGTCAATCATTATTATGGCCTCAGCATTAATGAATTAAAGGAATTGGCGTATCAGTTTGCAGTCAAACTCAAAGTCGATTATCCTGAATGTTGGAATGAGAACTCGAAGGCTGGTCGTATGTGGTACCGAGGCTTCATGAAGCGCAATAAAAAGCTAACGTTGAGGACACCCGAGCAGACGTCAATGAACCGAGTCAAAGCTTTTTGCAAGACAAACGTAGATAAGTTTTTTTTACATTTGGGTCGGTTGCTTGACGAACACTGCTTTGACAGCACTTCCATTTGCAACATGGATGAAAGTGGATTCTCAACGGTGCCAACAAAAAACGGCAAAGTCATTGCCTTGAAAGGGGCGAGGCGCGTTGGGCAATTGGAAGCTGCTGAGAGAGGCACCATGATTACGATGGCTCTCACTGTGAGTGCGAGTGGGAATTCTATTCCTCCCTTTTTTTTGTTTCCGCGTAAGAATGTCCAGGCGTGTTTCATGGACAATGCGGCAAGTGGTGCAGCAGGATACGCCAATTCATCTGGATGGATGTGCCAAAAAGAGTTTGTGCGTTTTATCGAGCACTTCATCAAGTTCGTCAAGGCGACAGTCACTTCGCCAGTTTTGTTGTTGTTGGACAACTACACATCTCATCTATCGGTTCATGCCTTGGATTTGGCGGCTGCAAACATACTCTCGTTCCCCCCCCCCCCCCCCCCCACTGCAGTCACAAATTGCAGCCACTCGACGTTTCCGTGTTTGGGCCAATAAAGAGTTACTACAAGACCCAATGTTCCGCTTGGCAAAAAAACAATGCCAATAAATGCTTGGAAATCCGGCACGTTGCTGGTATTGTTTGTAAGACATTGGACTTGGCTTTGACGCCCAAAACAATAAAATCAGGATTTTCGGCAACTGGTATTCAACCATTCAACCCTGACATTTTTAGCGAGCTGATTTTGTCCAGGCTGTAGAAGTGAATGCTCGTGAAGTTGAAGTCGATGCTGATCTCGGTGAAGACGAACAACGACGAACAATTTCCGATCAATTGAACGTCGGGTGTGAAGAAACCATTGACAGCACTCCATCTACTTCTCGTGATTTACCTACTTCTCGCTCTGTAACAGCCTCGCTACTCAGCACCAGTTGTTTCGTCGCTTCTGGACGAAATTGGGCCATTACAAGGAGCCACACCCCGCAAAAAAACAAAACGTGGCCGAAAGGCAATGGAAAGCTGCGAATTGACTTCTCCAGACAACATTCATCTTTTGAAGCAAAAGAAACAACCAACAAAGTCAGCAGGAAAGGCAGCGAAAAGGAAGGCACGACCACCACCAGCCATGCGTCTCAAGACAAAAAAATCATCAACACCTTCAGAACCATCACCAGATAAAGACATCGATTTTTGCACCATTTGTTTGCGGATTCTGCCAAAAGAGCTGACTCCTAAAAACTCCATCAAATGCAACTTATGTGGCCGGCCTGTCCACTTGAAGTGCGCCAAAATGACGCGTTCGTATTTCACGTGCAGCTATTGCGATACTGATGATGAATGAAATGGTGATAAAAAAATTCCATTCATTCCGATGGTTAATCCAAAGTAGAGTCATTGCTTTATTACTTTCACAACTTGTACTTGACTTGTTTTGCCTCTTAAAGCATTGTAAATAAAAGCACTTATCGTTTTCCATACAATTATGAGTGTTCCACTTTGATTTTTCCAATTTTCATCAGGATTTGACCAGTGGTTCACAACCCAGCCGCTTTTTTAAAACAGCCAAAAATCACGTCCTTCGAAAATTGGCCGTAGAAATTTACCGAACGATCAAAACAGAAATTTGTTCAAACAAAAAAGTTGTGTGTTATATTCAGCTTTCAAAAAGTTATCTTGCATTCTTTGATATCTTCATTCTATAAAAAGTTACAGATCAAAAACAAAACCCGGTTCACAACCCAGCCTTCTCCCCTACTTATATAACTACTAATAACAATACCTAACTGCTATAATTTATGGCGATTAGTTGACCGAATTTCGCACATACTACTTCTTAGTTCCATAACCCAGCCTAGAAAATAGTTTGATTTACTATAAAATTTGAGTGATTTAAATAATTAAAAAATTACGTGTTGCGCATTTGCCAATACGTTAATATGTGGGCAACTTTTTTGTTTCCATTCATTGGAGGTGGCAGTAATCGAAACAGATTAAGGCAGGGCAGCGAACCCTTAGCCATATGACAAAATAATATCAATGTCTTACATTTTAAAGTTTTCTAGAATAGACTATGCTAAGTCTATTCTTTTAAGAAATGTAGATTTTTGAAGATGCTGTATAGGTTGCTGCCTTAGAAACAATTTCCACAGCAATATTATTCGTTTCCGACTTCTAAACTATTATCCAATTTCTTCCTTATATGTTTTCATCTGAATTGATGGGTAAGGTAACCAATGTTTACTTCACAATTTTTCTTCCGTTTGTATAGATAAATAAACAATATTGCATAAGAACGTTTTTCATTCTTGGATTTGAAAATTTGTGAATTTCACTATAAATTGGGAAAACTATTATAAGACTTGGAAGTATATTATACATACCTGAAATACAAAACATCTATTTTATGCACACTCTTCACTGATAAACTTGTCCACTCGCACTATTTTGACGAGAAAATTAAACTAGTCAAGAATCAATGCAATTATGATGTAAATTCGAAGAGCAAATAAATTTCATCAGCATTTTATAATAAAAAAAAAATAGAATAAATATAAAAATCATATGCATGGCGAACATTTGTCAATCACACGTATAAAACCTATCGCGCGACCTATAAAAGCATCTTCCAGGTGATTCCATTTGTTTCTAACGATTTTATCCAAAAAAGCTTATCTAACGTTGTTATAAAAGCTATTGTGGTTAGTATAAGAAAACCATTTGTTTTGCAACTTTTGAGTGTCTTTAGCAGTTCTTAAGATCTAATTTATACTGAAAGGAAGATAACATTATTAATGACCATATTCTGGTATTCATTCAATAGCTATCATGATAAATTTTATGCATAATGGAAAAAAATTTATTTTGCTTAAATTAAAGGCAAATCTTTATATTTAAATCCATATACACTCTAAGCCAAATTAATATAAAGCATTATTATATAATTGTTTTTCATAAAAACCATACCAATTATCAGATACTTCACTTTTATAATAAAAAAATAATAGATGAGTTTTATCTTTTACAACAATATTTTTAACCGTGTGGCATTCTAATCGTAAATAGCATTTTACATATAAAAAAACAACTATCAAGAATTTTTACACTTAAATTTTTATTATCTTCAATGGTTTTTGATTAGTTTATTTGATTTCGTGCGATTATGAACAACTTACAATTATAATAACAACTCGATTAATTAGTTCCGACACTGGTTTTGTCTCGCTAGCACGTACTATAAAATTTGCCATGCAATCGAATAAAAAATGAATAATGAATCAGTTTCTTTTATACTCCACTTTTTTGCTGTGCATTCGGTATTCGCAATATCTTAGTGATTATTGTAATCCGGATTTATGCAGAGTTAAACGGCATATCGGATGCGAGAATAAAAGCAGGGTGAAATTTCAATAAATATTTCCGTTTCACTCATAATGATATTGGAATTTATGTTTACAGGTTTACAACTCGAATTGTATTTCGGGCAATGAATTAGATAATATTACAGATTATGAAAATTTAATGCATAATCAATACAGGAATCGAATAGCTGGCGGATAAACTCGGAGTTTTAGATCAGCTGCTCGAATGGCTGCAATGGTAAGTAAATAGCTAAAAATCGGGTAATAAAATAAAGAATAAAGGAAGAAAAAATTTGTCTTGGGATAGCAAACTAGCCTATCTAGCTTCTTTGAACGTAAAACAATGCGATATCAAACATGACAAATGCCGACATACCGACAAATTTCACTATGTCGGGCAAAACTTAGCAAAATGCAAGCAAGCATACCCCCGAAAATTCCCAGCGTTGATTAGTTTTCCGAGCACGAAATTGCAACTATGGATGACATCAATAGATTCAAGAGGACAAAGTAACGACTCATTGTTATTGGCTCTGAGTGGAATTTTTCGAAAATTCATTTAGTTTTTTAAATTTTTTAGTAGAAGAAAAGGACATTTCACTGTTAGGATGCAAGAGAAAACTAGAATATTACTTCGCTTGCAACTATGCAAGTACATATATGGCGGAAAGACCGACCTATAAAACTTGCCGTACAGCTTCGAAATGTACTAAAAGCAGAAATGCACCACGCTATCCGGCACTTTGCAATCCATCAGAACCGATTGATCCAAATGCCTAGTGAATAATTAAGTACCTATTTGTTAATACAGAATAATTTTAGCAAAAATAAGCATAAGCTGTTTATACTCTAGATGAAATCTGAGAGTATATTGTGTTTGCCTTACCGTTTGTAACGCTAAGAAATACCGCTCGCACAGAGCCGTCTAGGATACAGAAATATTTATTGTCGCTCAAAAACCTCGATTCCGAGTGACCGTCTGTCTGTCTGTCTGTCTGTCTGTCCGTCTGTCCGTCTGTCCGTCTGTCTACAGCATAACTCTCGAAAGCTTTGAGCTATAGTGCTAAAAAGTTTTGAGTGTCATTTTTAGCAAAAAAGTAACTTTAAGTTCGTGAATGGGATACATCCCCCCACTCCTTCTACCCCCTCCCATACAAATTTCATGAAATTTCGAAATATTAATAAATTTTGTCAGAATTAATTTTACTATAATTGCAATTTATTTTAAAAATAATTATCTACTTCACCTCACTCCTTCTACCCCCTCCCATACAAATTTCACGAAATTTTGAAATTTAAATTAAATTGTTTTTCTTCGAAACTGTTGATGCTAGCAACTTGATATTTTGTATAAAGTATACAAATAGAAATATTACTAACGCAAAAAAAAATTATTTAGATCCGTACACTCCTTCTACCCCCTCCCATACAAATGCATAATTTTTGTTAAATGCATTTTATGGATTTCCATTAAAACTAGAAAAAGTACAAACTTAAAATTTTGCCAGAATTTGTTTCTTAATAATTGAAGAAAAAGCTATCAGCTCCGCTTCACTCCTTCTATCACCTCCCATACAAATATCTGAATTATAAATTCAAGAAAAGCATTTCTCCTTCAAGTATACATATGAGAGCTATCGACTTTGAAATTGAATCAAAGCATGGTGATAAGGCTGATGATAAGCAGTTTTAAAATCATCTTAAGCGATCCACTTCCTCTGCCACCTCCCATACAAATACCCCAATCTCTGGAAAACTATAACTAATTTCTTTAAAAATAATGAAAACTAAAAACTTTAAATTCAGCAAAAAACATTTTGCATGCCATGTTCGGTGTCATATACGAAAAATACAAACCTCCCCCTCTACTTATACCACCTCCCCTGCAAAACTCTCTATTCACTATTCGAAAGAATTTGAGATGACATAGTTTCCGGTATATTAAAGTCATTTCCATCTCATCTAGAGTATCATATGATTGGGCTTTAAGCCCAATTATAATTCTGTTGTGTTTTTATGCTCTAGATGAAATCTGAGAGTATTATAAGTTTGCTCTAAAGTTTGTAACGCCAAGAAATAAGGCTCGGAGAAAAAAATGAATGATACAGAAGTTAATATTATCACTCAAAAATCTCAAAACCGGATGTCCGTTCGTCCGTCTGTGCGCTCTCTAACTTGAGAACGCGTTGAGCTAGATAGTTCCAATTTTGTACGCGTCGTTTTTGAAAAAAAAGTAAGGTCAAGTTCGTGAACGGGCCAAATCGCTCAACCCCTTCTACCCCCTCCCATACAAAATGACACAATTGCGCAATTTGACAATAAGCGGATTTGCTCAAAAAGTATAAAAGCTATTGGCCTGTAATTTGGAATATGATATTTTTATGATAATATAAATCTATCGTGTAAAAATTATGAGTGTCCTTCCCCTCCTTCTACCACCTCCCATACAAACTGTACCTGTTATGAATTACTCTAAGCCAATTTACTCAGTGCGTATATAATTTAGCGGGCTGAAATTGTGCACCAAATATAAAATTCTTAGTAAGGTAAAAAAAATTATACGATTAGCTCCACCCCTTCTATCCCCGCCCATACAAAATTACACAATTGCGCAAATCGACAATAAATGGATTTACACGAAAAGTATAAAAGCTCTTAGTCTGAATTTTGGGATGTATTACTTTCATAATGATTTAAATCTACAGTTGAAAAATTATTTGCGTCCTCCCTCTCCTTCGACCCCCTCCCATACAAACTACACTTTTTCATGAAATGCTCTAAGACGATTTTCTCTGAACATATAACATGTATTGAGCTCATATTTTGTAATAAATACTTAATTAGTATTATCACTAGGATTAGAAAAAAATATTTGATTAGCTTCACTGCTTCTACCCCCTCCCATACAATATGACACAGTTTCACAACTTCACAAAAAATCGATTTTCTTGAAAAGTATAAATGGCACTAGTCTGAAATTTAAGGAATATCACTTTTATAATATTCCTAGTTTTTCCTCAAAAAATCACTAAAATCCCCCCACTCTTTCTTCCACCTCCCATACAAACTGCACATTTTCACTAAATCTAACTCACTAATTTTTTCAGTTCTGATTCAATTTTTGGAGTAAGCATTTCGTATAAAACATTTTCATAGCTACTTTAGCATGATGGGAAAAAAATTAGTTCAATACTATCATCCCTTCTAACACTCCCCATACAAAATTTCTTGGGATCACACAAAATTTTATTTCATCTAGAGTATCGTAAGATTGCGCTTTACGCGAAATCGTAGCCCTGTTATGTTTTTTTAATAGAAGTAGCTTGTAACGCATATTTTTTACATAGAGATATTTATGTTCATACATACGAATCAGTGTATTATTCGCATCAAAACATTCGACTTAATCATTCAATCTTGAAACGAGAAAATCCTTAATAAACGATTATCAAAGAAACGTGGGGAGCTCCCATGGTCATCTACTCATCATCCTTTGCACATACTAAGATAGCACCGATCTTCAAATATGCTAAGGAAAATTAATGGAAAATATTTATTTAAAATAAGTATCAGCTTTTTAATTATAAAGTTATTGAAGTGCTTAAGGGAAGTAAAACTGAATCTATTGAAATAACCGCAAACTTTATTTATCGCTTTTAAGATTAATTTTAACACACTTGATCGCCTTAATATTCGCGTTGTCGTGCTCCGTCATCAATTACGACTCTAAACATCGACTGTGTCTTCCGCTTCCGCCGTCGACTATCTCCATCGAATTCACTAGGTGATGACCTGATCTCGACTCTTTCGCTTTCAAATATTAACTCGACTGCTAATCTTCGATATCGATCAGCTTACTGGATTCCACCTGCCAATCACAAGACTTACTACCGCCTGTTGATCACAGGACTTACTCGCATACTGAACTCCGCCTGTCGATCACAGGACTTACCCGCGTAATGAACTCCGTCTGTCGGTCACAGGACTTACTCCTGTCCAGACTATTTTGGATTCTTTCTTGGCGGGATGGCGGCAGCTGGAAAGCTGTAAAACGGCCAAATCCTTTTGGGAAGAACCGAACAAAAATATTACAGCTCAGCTGTTACAACGTAGTCGCTATAGTATCCGAACTATTGTCGGCCTGACCACAGGCCATTGCTTGCTAAGGCTGCATGCATTTAGGGTGCGGATCGCGAGCGACAGCTTGTGCAGAGGTTGCGAGGAAGACGAAGAATCTATCGAACATTATCTTTGACATTGTCCGCAAATCTCCAACAGTCGTCTCCTTTGTTTAGGCTCTAGATTCTTCTCAGTAGACGACCTCAGAGGCGTCCAACATTCGAGCCATTCGAGCAAAATTGTAGATAGCTGAAGATAGCGAATATTCAATGAACCACTAGAGCAACTTTGGTTTCATCTCATTTTTATGTTTGTAACATTTTTAAATTTTTTCCTATTTATTATGAAAAATGGTCTTTTTTATGTTATTTTCCTTGAAAAGTAATATTGGATACCCAATATCTGTTCTATCTCATTGCTTTGGAACGAAAATTGTGTGAAATTATCATACATTTACTTAAATCGTAAAAAAATGCAGGTCGAAAATCGTACCTGGGACGCACGAGTCGCAGGCGAGCATTCTATCACTAAACCACCGATGCTGACGAATCTCATCTCGCCAAAATTTAGCCACCTCCTTAATTTGACTCACGTGACTTCAAATATGTGCACAATTTTTACTTATTATTATGGATACATATATACAGAATCAGAAAAATACTTAAGTTACTATTGCAATCCCTTTGATCACCACGCGAACTTTTTCTTAGAACTAGTACCTCATGTTTAAAGTGTATAATAAATTTTAGCGTAGAATAATTAAATTGCAGTTCTGTATTATTGATGATCTTATAAATTGGTAACTAGTTACTACTCTAGCCTTGCAACAGTGTATACCCTTTGCTGGGTATGATTCAGAAAAAGAGAAATGAGAAAGAGAAACAAAAAGGAATAGCTAGGATATAGCCTAGTAGGTAGTGTGTCTTGTAATGCGAAAGTCGTGAGTTCAAATCCCGGTCGGCGCAACATATAATTCCGGCACATTGCCTGCTTGGGAATACCTTTTTTCACCTTAATCTAAGAAACTGAAAAAAATCGTAGAAAGAGAAAATGAAAAATGTTAAGGAACCGGAATATCAGGAGGCCTAGGTACGATTTGGGCTGTAGCGCCATTGTAGAAGTAGATGTAGAAAGAAAAAGGAATAGGATAATATTATCACTTTTCACACTGTGCTGAAAAACAAACTGCTTCTCTAAAATGTTCAGCAACGAGCTGCGACGGAAGTACTACAATTACTTTAAAAAATTCAACAATGTTTTGATTTTCAGCTGTTTTCCTGAACATTGTGTAAAATTTCTTCGAAAAATAAAGAATACGTGTTTAAGCATTTACGTAAAATTTCACTCGGACTGTAATCTTGCACTATTTTTCATATTTCAATCTACGTACAATTACTACAAGCCCGGGAAATTTCCAATGACATTCTAAAGTGTAAATTTGTTTTTTTTGATTCCTGCATTTCCACTCGAATTTACCGATTTTCCTACATAAATATCATAAAACTGTGTCATTTTAGTTTAGGATTCAATCCAAAAAGAAAGTGTTTTTTTCAGCAGTATCAATATAAATCCTTGTACTTTCTCAGAAACCTACTCACCCCAACTATAACTTTTCTTAAAGTTGCTATCATACTACGTATAACCTAGATTTTTAACACTCTTGATTCGATGATCTTCAGAAATACCGAAGTTTTGCCAAAAATATGATCTCGGTCATGTTTGAAAAGGCCACTTCTTTCGATTTAAACGGAGCTGTTAAATTGACCGATCTCGAAAATGTACCCTGCGGTCTCACTTTCGAGACCTATAGGCACGCATTTACGTTAAACACAATCGAATTCACACACCTCTTCTACAAACAAACTTAGTCGAAGTCTTAACGTACTCCTTGGCGTCATCCTTCACGCAATCGAAATTTATTTGCATAATACTCGTATTTTCTCGAAAGCCATTCACTTCATGCTCGCATATGCTGCGCGATAATAAAAGAGTAGCAAGCGCTTTTAAGATTGCACGTCCAACTCCATCTTTCTCGAGCGAATTCGATTATGTTTCTTGTAAGAAGTTCGAATGCAACGCTTTTACTTTTTCTCGAACCGAACTGGTAGGTATCTTAACATAAGAGCTAGTCGTATAGCTCTGCTGAGATACTTTAAGTTGATTGAAAATTGCCGTGATTCTTCTTCTTGTTGTTGTCAAACAAGACCAACGCTGGCATCCGAAAGATCGAGATGTGCTCCTTGAGATTTTAAACTAACGAAAAACTGGAAGAAACTCGAAGGCAACTGAACCAACGCTAGACGGCATTGGCTCGATGTCACGAAGTGTCAAATCGTGATGGGAGTGCACGATTAGTTCGTTTGGCACATAGCTGGCGCAAATATTTCCAAGTGTACTCGAATCGTTTCTACTTCAGAAGTCGCTACCATCATGTCTCATCGCTGGCTGGAGCGTATGTATCTAGGACCAAGGTAACCTTTGTACTCTTGGAATTCCTTAATGATGTTCCATAGAAGGCGACGAATGTGGGCACAATAGAACGCACTATGCTTTGAATCGAACCTTAAATCAACCTTTCTACCAGCACGGGTAAAATTCGGAAAGGATTTCCTGATTTCATTCATTCAGGTGAAAGACGATATTCGGCTGGATAATATGCAAATTATGGCAGGGTACCACTTGGAGATTCCGTTCCATCTAAATCTCAAGTCAAACAAGATTACAGCATAATTGTCGGAAATTAATGCCACAATGAAGACGCGATACGAACGAATTTCACTGACGATAGCATAATTTTATTCCTACCTGAGATTGTTGGCCCGCGATAGTGCAGAAGATTTACCACACCACCAGGCCCGGTAATATTGGAATTTTTGTTTACTAGTCAAGTAAAAACCACCTCCAAGGGAGTTGATTTATGATGTCCGGGGTGATTTTTGATAAATTTTCGCGCCGCTTTATTTGGATAACAAAGTGAGGTTATGCGTGCTTCTCGTTGGGTGTGCTTTTCAAACAAAAATATTCGAGTTCATTATTAAGCTTAAGTCATCGCCTGAACAAAATGAGGTCACAACAAACAAATTCAATGTGATATTTATTTGCTGTGAGATACAGCTACGCGAAATGTTGCGTAATGTAATGCATAGTGCATAAACTCTGTTCGTGTAGGAATGTAGCCGAACAATTTTAAGGACCTGAAACCAACGTCAGATTTGAATTTACTTGCTCTAGATAAAATCTGATATTACTATAGGCTAACTAACTAAGACTCGAAGTAAGAAACGTATTGAAAGAAGTTCTCAGGTCTGTCCGTACGCTCTGCAATTTGCTTGCATTTTGAGATAAAAAGTTGCACACGATATTTGTGACAAATGAATAAGGCTAAGCTTAAGGATGAGCCAAATCTGTTCTCCACAAAAATTCACTACAATTTTTTTTCGCGTTTTAATACTATTCGTCAGCTCAAATGAAAAATAGTTTAATGCACCGGAAAATATGGCATCTGTCATTGAATAGTGATTTTGGTATGGGAGATGGAAGAAGGATAATGTCGAAGTTTATATAACTTAATTATTCTAATAATGAAGTATTGTGATTGACACAGAAAAAAAAAATTTGCCACCCTGAAATTTTGTTTTTTCACGTTTCATGACTAAATTAGCCGAAAAATGCAAAATAACAACTCCGTCCCGCCATACATATGGACTCATATCTCCGAGACCGTTAAAAGTAGAATGTTCGTTTTTGGGTGGATTGTTGATTGGGTAAGTGAACTCTATTTTCTAAATTTTGGGGGGTGTTAAGCGGAAGAGGGAGGCGGGGGAGGGAAAGAGTAAAAAAAAACACTTGCTAATATCTCCACCACGAATGCAAATAAGAAGTTGAAAATCACTAGAGCCATAGAGAGGGTTGTGGGACAAACTTTAAAAATAATTTAAATTTTTTATCCATTGGCGTCCGAAAAGGGAGGGGGGGGCTAGAAACATATTGTCGGCCGAAATTGTTTTTCAAATGATTATATCTTCGAAATTACTTATCATAAAAAGTTTATATTTTGGGGCCATTAAGGTGGCATATAGTTCCACAGGAATCAGCTTAGAAAATGGCTAATTATTGTAAGGAGGAGGGTCAGGGAGGGGTTACAAAGAAAAACACTTAAATATGAGTATTTCAACTATCTCTTAAGCTATCTAATTAAAACTTAAAACATATATTAAGCTGTACTAGAAAAATACGAAAAAATATAACATGTTGAAATACAAGTAGTGGGGGGGGGGAAATGGGAGCATTTCAAAAATGGCGCACTTGCCAAAATTACAAATCCTTATATCTCAAGACAGAGTACAGATGTCAAATCAAAAATTTGTCATTGTCATTTGTGGAACTACATAGTCGTTAATTTTGGTAAAAATTTTAAGTTGGGAGGTGTAAGGGGAGGGTGATAAGCAAAAATGTCGAAAATTTTGAGTGATTTTTTTGAAAGATGAGGTGAAAGATAAAAAGTTTAAATTTTGCATGTGAATACATCTATTTGATGTAACTAGAAAAATAATAATAACTTGTTCCTTAATTGTTAAAAACCGACCCCCCAACCACCGAAATGCGAAATGCATTTAAAAAATATCCCTAAATAAACAAAATATTAACTGGTCGAAAACCTTTAAGACTTCTACCCCCTCCCATACAAAATTATTTTTTCGATCATTTTTAAGAAATCAATTATCACCTAACTATTTACAGCTTTCAATTTAAAATTTTACTTAAGAACTTTTAAAAATAATTGAAACAAAATTGTGTCAAAAGTCTTAAAATCACTCTTGCACTTCAACCCCCTCCCATACAGAAGTATGATTTCGACCAATTTCACTAAATCAACTAATAACCAACAAATTAAAAGCTACGATCTTGGAACTTTGTACAAGCACCTTACAAGAGAAATGAAATAAAACTGCATCACAAATTTTATGGATCCCTTACCTGCTGTACCCCCTACCATACAAATGTTCGGTTTAGTGAATATAAAATACACCGAATTTTATGAAAATTCTAGGCAACTTCGTCTATGAAACAAATTCTATACAGAGAATATTGGACGTGATTCAAGCAATCAATTAAAAAGCTATAAACATCCACCCACCCTTACTATTACCCCTCCTCCTGCCCTCATAAAAACCCAAACTTGCAGAAACGAATGAAATATTGTTAAATTGACAACAGCCCTGCCCAAGAACTCCCTTTCACTTAGTCTTCCCTATCCACTCACCCGCAACTTGTCCCAAGAATAATAAAGTTTCGCCCGACTTTTTGGCAGTTTATTTTTTTAATATGACACATGTGCCAACATGCTGTGCTAAAATTATTGTTTGGTTCCATAATTTGCAAGGATATCGATATCCGTTACCTTTCTGAAATTGTGGTCGTTACATGGGAGGGGGTGAAAGGGTTGGAAGGCTTTGAACTATTTGCAAACTGCTAATCATCATTATTATCTCCGTGATGTGATCCAATTTCGGAGCCGATTACTTTTATGTGATCGAAAGGAAAGGAAATTTTCTTGAATTTCTAATATTGAAATTCGTATTAGAGGGGTAGAAGTAATGAGGCAAAGTTGATGAAGACAAACTATTGAAAAATTAATGGTTTCTACCTTTTTATTTATTTATTTACGGGTACCAAACCCTCAAATGAAAGTTACAAACTTATAAATATAAATGTAAAAGAGAACATAATAAAAATATAAATGTAAATGTAAAAGAGGACATAATAATAATATAAAGGTAATAACATAAATATATGAAAAAAAAAAGAGTAAAAAAAGGAAATGAAAAGTAAGACAAAAGTAAATAATATTTTAAAAACGAAATAACAAAGAAAATCATAATAATTGTATTGCCTTAAGGCAGTCGATATTAGTAGAGAATATGTCCAACATAGCTGAGTGCTTGTTAGCAGTTCTCATCAAGCGAGTGGCCGGACTATTGTTAGCATAACTAGTAACATGACGCGTGACATAAAAACTATCGGTAGAGCGTGATGCATGACTTGGAACCCGAAAGTTTAAAACTTCAAGAAATTCAGAGCAATCCAACTTATCATTAACAATTTTAAATAAAGCTATTAGCTCATATCGTTCACGTCGTTTAGACAGTGGCTCCAGATTCAAGGTAGTGAGCAAACAGTCATAGTCAATTGTTTCGACAGGTATGCGAAGTTTAAAGGCAATGTACCGCAGGAATTTGTGTTGAACAGTTTCAATATGGGCGGAGTGAATATGGAAAAAGGGGTTCCAAATGACAGATAAATATTCCAGATGTGGACGCACCAATGAGCAGTAAAGAGTTTTCAGGGAATAAATATTTTTGAAATCTTGACTATTGCGTATAGCGAAACCCAGCATTCTCCGAGCTGATCTACAAATTTTGTTGTAGTGAGGCACGAATGTCAATTTAGAGTCAAGTAATAGACCCAAGTCATTGATAACATCAACCACTGGTAAATCGCAAGTATTAAGGTAATAGTTAATATTGACCCGCTCACGACGTCTGCTGAACGCAATGTAATTACACTTTGAAATATTCAATGGAAGACGATTTGTGATACACCAATCATACAGGTAATTAAGATTATTTTGAACAATTGTACAATCGTTTACAGTGTTTATAATTTTATAGATTTTAAGATCATCCGCGAATAACGAAAAATTTACGTTTACGAATATGTTGGATATATCGTTAATAAAAACAAGAAAGAGCAGAGGCCCTAAATGCGATCCTTGTGGTACTCCTGATTTTACGAGAAAAGGTTCCGAGTGAGCAGATTTTATATTTACAATACTATAGCGATCATGGAGGTAATCACGTATCCAACTCAGAAGATCGCCAGAGATGCCTATGGCGTGAAGCTTCGAAACGAGTAGGCAGTGATCAACTTTGTCGAAGGCTTTTGAGAAGTCGGTGTAGATTGCGTGGACCTGGGAATTAGACTCCATTGCATGGATAATAGTCTCAACATAAGGCAAGAGATTAGTCAGTGTAGACTTCCGTTTTAGAAAACCATGTTGGTGAGGGGTAATATAGCTCCTCAGTAATGGTGTTAATTTGTTCGTGACGATTGCATCAAAAATTTTGGATAGGGTCGATTGGATAGAAATGGGCCTGTAATTGTGAACATTGCATTTATCATTGGACTTATGAATTGGTATAACAAAAGAAGTCTTCCACAATTCAGGAAAAAGACCCGAACGTAAGGATAAATTTAAAATAATCGTAATGGGTAACGCCAAAAACTGACGACAGTTAAACAGAAACAATGGTGGAACACCATCGGGTCCCATACCTTTAGATGTATCAAGGGTATCAAGCATTGATGTGACATCTGAGATGACAACATTTAACGACGACAGATTTAGGTAATAGTTGCCCAGTGATGATAAATTCGGCACTGCAGATGGAATAGTGCTATTATCGGAGTACACACTGGAGAAATACTTAGCAAAGAGGTTTGCAATGCTAGAAGGATCAGATGCAATAATATCATCAGCATACATACAGGAAGGAAGAACATTGTCTGACCTAAGAGAATTAACGTAGTTCCAGAATGCCTTAATGTTATTGGAAGAAATATTAGCTTCAATATTACTAGTGTATTCAGTATAACAGGAAGCCTTTTTAGCTTTACAGAGACTGCGTAAACGTGAGAATTCCAGGTAGTCACTTTGGGAGAGCGATTCCTTATATTTAGCATGTGCTCCTTTTTTGTTTTTGATAAGTTGACGCAATTGCGCGTCGTACCAACGGGGATATAACGAGCTAGAAATAATTTGAGAAGGGACCAAATCATCGATAACTTTGTACAGAATGCCATAAAATCTAGAAACGGCTTCGTTTATGTCAACTATTTCGAGTAAGAGTGGCCAGTCGATTAATGAGAGCTGCTCACAAATGAAACCATAGTTGGCAATTTTAAAATTATAGGTGGCAAAGGGAATATTGTGAGCAATATTAGTGATAGAATTTAAATTAATGATTATATTGAGTGCTGGATGGTACCTTTTATCAAGCGGCAGCAATTCGTCGTGCGATGAAACCACTTCAGGTGGTGGTGAAAGGTTAGAAAATACCAGATCAAGTAGATTCCCTTTGGCGTTGAAAATGCGGTTACTTTGCGTAAAGTTAAGATCACAAGTTTTAATTGAAACCGATATAGATATATATATGATTTTGTATTTGTATGGGAGATGACGTTGGTAGGCTTGAGCTGATCATAAGGGAATTTTTCGGCTTCGATGAAAAAATCAGCTCAATAGCTTAAACGTCATCTTCGAAACTCTTTTTGGGTGGTTTGTAGATTCGGGAGGAAAATTTCATAACTTAAATTTTTGTGGAGTATTACTCTAAAGAGGTGGCAGGAGAGGGCTAGAATCGAAAACTTCACTTGCTAATATCTCTCTAGGAATGCAGATAGAATGCTGAAATTTTGACATTCGTATATTTTTGAAAAAAGGGAGAAAAGTGGAAATAAATTAAGTTTTGCATACGGTAGGGTAAGTCCAAGGGCCTGAACGAACTCCTTGCTTCGTCTTCGTCTAGTTATGAGGTCAGAATGTCATCAGACGTAGCAAAGATCTGCCCCAGTTCTTATTTGCCTGTTATCTTTGCTTCAGAGTTTTTTTTCGTTTATAACAGTTGAGGGACTCAACGTGAAAGCTGACTAGATGAAATTGTCATAATTTTTTGGCGGAGACAAAATGTTTTAAAATTACCACGACAACTATCTTAAACATCAAGCTATAAGCTTTGCAATGCGAATGAATTAGCTTGACTTTTTACAATCGTGCCAAAAAACTTAGCCAAATATAAAGCTAAGCAAAAGTTTGATAAAGCCTCGAAAAACCCAATTTCTGCCGAATTTTTCATCAAATGATTATATTCTCCAATTTATTCAACACAGTAAAATAATACTTAAGACCATATAAGCGACGTACGACTCCACTGTAATCGATCTTTCGTGTGGCGAATACTTGAAAGGGGGAGGGAGAGAGAAAGTGTACTAAGAACTATCTCGACTATCACTTAAGAGACTAAGTTTAAACTTGGAACAATTCCAAACTATACTATAAGAACGGAATAAATATTGGGCAACTCAAAATCCTATCCTTATACTAAGTCGAAACCTAATCAAATTATGGAGCTACATATATCACCGCAGGGGGGCAGTTACTGGTCTGAAAAGCCTCGGCGATTCCAGTAAAGTACCTTTGCAGCGTGGCGGCTTCACGGAACTGAGTTGATCAATCAGTATCAAGGCTGTGCAAGAGAAGTTGGATAGATCCTATGAAAGCAGGACCAAACGCCTAAGACCTAGTGCTATGGGGAAGGTGTCTAAGATCTCAAACCATGTCGCATTGGAGGTATGCAATGAGGTTAATAAGCTCTGTCGGACTATAGGCATATAGTTTTACAGAGCAGGCTCTGTTTACGGATAAACAGCAGAACTGACTGAGATCAGAGGTACGGAAGGATGAAATGGTTAGGAACGGACGAAACTGGTGAACCGACGAAACAGTAAATCGATGATGAAAGTAGCAAAAGAAAGAGAGTGTAGCCTGCACGAACTATGGGGAGCAAAATCGAGGACAATTATTGTTGAGGAGGTATAGAAAACTAGTAATGGACTAAAGTGAACGAAATGCTCTCCCTCAAGCTAGCTAAACTGGGGAGGTTTGACAAAGTAGAGACATGAATGATGCGAAAATGGAATAAGATTGTACACTTAATGCTGAATTACCAAACTAGCATTCTAAATATCTACCATTCTGTGGATCCCGGCACCCGGTTGATGAAACACAACTCATCTTCATTTTTGGGCATTAAACTATAGCCACCGCATTGCTCCACAAGGACCCTTGCATCCACCTGCCGGATGGAAGTGGAGGTAATTTTCCATGGGCACCCCCGACACCCGTGATATCATAAAATTTCCGGTCGGATTTTGAAACTCAAAGAGTTGCTGCTGTTGAGTGTTTTACAACGCACACCTCAGGTGCATAAAGACGATATGAAAGTGGAAGATATCAACTGTTCTAAAACATTGCAGCCAAAATACAATTTCTTAGAATTTACTACCTCTACCACGCAGGATTTTAAGCATGGTTCATGTTATCCATTTAATAATTTCCAACATCCACACACCGATTCTACTACTCTTCCATACAAACACAACCGGTGGTCCGCGAGACCTACGGGAGAGGTGCGGCACCAGAAAAAAATGTAAGGACAAACCCCTGAACCGAAATGTAACATAACGAAAGGAGAAAACAATAAAGTTGTCGTAAACTGGAGCTCATTGCGACAAGAACCATATCTTGTTTTGTTTAACGTGGACAGCATGACACTAAGTCTCCATACTACGGTTGTCTTTAGCAAAACGGATTGTTTAGATGAAATCTGAGAGTATTATAAGTTTGCTTCAAAGTTTGTAACGCCAAGAAATACTGCTAGCACAGAGTCGCCAAGGGTGCAGAATTATTTGTTGTCGCTCAAAACTCTCGAAACTGGATGTCCGTCTGTCTGGCCGTTCGTCCGTCTGTTCGCTCTTTCGCTTAAGAACACGTTGAGCTAGGCAACTCAAGTTTTATACAAGTTACTTTAGTGAAAAAGTAAGGTCACGCTGAATCACTCCACCACTTCTACCCCCTCCTATACAAAATGACTTAATTTCGGAACGTTTTTTCGAAAGTATGAAAGCTATTGATCTTCAAATTGGAACGTATTGTTTGTACTATGATTTCAATCAACTGTATACAAATTATTTGAATCCCCCCCAGCTCCTTCCACCCCCTCCTTCACAAATTGGACTTTTTCATGAAAAACTATAAACAAATTTACTCAGTACGTATGAAATTAATCGAGCTGAATTAGTGCACAAAACATTTATTTAGAATTGTTAGTAAGGCTGAAAAAAATTAGACGCTTAGATATTCCCCTTCTACTTCCCCCATAAAAAAACACAATTGCATAACTTTACAAAAACTCGATTTTCTTATAAAGTATGCATGTAAAACATATCAGTTGAATGATGTATATAGTTATTTCGTAAAAGTCAATAAGAACTCCCTAATCCTTCTACCACCTCCCATACAAATTGTAAAATTTTACTCAATCCAATACACTTATTATTACCTATTTAAATTTTAAAGCTTAATTTTTAATAAAACATTTTGATAACAACTCTTGCATGTGTGAAAAAATTAGTTCGATGCCGTCACTCCTTTTACCCCCTCCCCATACAAAGTTTCTTCAAATCAAAAAAAAATTTCTTTCATCTAAAGTATCGCATGATAGGGCTTTACGCCCAATCGTAGTCATGCTATGTTTACACTCTAGATGAAATCTGAGAGTATGTTGTGTTTGTCTTTCCGTTTAATAAATAATAAATAACTAATTCTCGCACAGAGCCGCCAAGGGTACGGAAATATTTGTTGTCTCTCGAAAACTTCGATTCCAAGTTGCTGTCTGTCTGTCTTTGCATCCGTCAACAACATAACTCTCGAAAGCTTTGAGCTATTGTGCTAAAATATTTTGTGTGTTATTTTTAGCAAAAAAGTAATTTTAAGTTCGTGAACGGGCTATATCCCCCCACTCCTTCTACTCCAAAACAAATTTCATGAGATTTCGAAATATTAAAAAAATTGATTTTCTTGAAACTGCTTAAGCTATCGACTTGAAATTTGGGTCAGAGTATTAAGATGTAGATGTCATTAACATTACAGAATATCGATCTGATCCCCTCACTCTTTCTATCCCCTCCCATATAAATGGATAATTTTGAAAAATACATATTTTTGATTTTCATTGAAGCTGAAAAGACGAAATTTTGCCAGAATTAATTCTATTACAATTGCAATTAGTCTTAGAAAAAAATATCAACTTTACCTCACTCCTTCTACCCCCTCCCATACAAATTCCATGAAATTTTGAAATTTTAATTAAATTATTTTTCTTTGAAACTGTCAAAGCTATCGAGTTCAAATTTTGTGCAAAGTATAAGAATAAAAATATCATTCACGCAAACAAATTTTCGCACGAAGCTGCGAGTTTTTACGCATGCGTCAAATCTGTGTTGTTATATGGTTGTACTACGTGGAAAGTGACCGTTTGACTTACCAAGAAACTACAGACTTTCGTAAAGCAATGCCTCCGGCGCATTTTAGAAATATTCTGGCCAAAAGTAATCTCCAACGACGAACCTTGGAGTACAACTCGCCAGACTAAAATAGGTATTGAGATTCAACGGCGGAAGTGGCAGTGGATTGGTCATACTTTGAGGAAGCCAGAGCGAAACATCGCAAAACAGGCTCTGGATTATAACCCTCAAGGAAGACGTCGGGTTGGTCGACCATGTAACACATGGAAGCGAGCTGTTGAGCAGGAGGCCAGAGGAATAAACAAGTCCTGGCAACAGCATAAGGCCGATGCTCAGGATCGCGCCTTGTGGAAGAGAGTTGTTTCTGTCCTATGCCCCTATAGGGGATCTTAACAGGAATTTGATTGATACTCCTTCTACCCCCTCCCATACAAATGTATAATTTTTCTTAAATTCATATCGATTTCCATTAAAACTAGAAAAGTACACAACTTAAAATTTTGCCAGAATATGTTTCTTAATAATTGATGCTAGAAAAAATTATCAGCTCTGCTTCACCCCTTCTACCACCTCCCATACACATATATGTATTATAAATTCCAAAAACACATGTCTCATTCGAATATATGAGGGTAATCGACTTTGAAATTGAATTAAAGCATGATGATACGGATGATAAGAAGTACATTCAAAATTATCTTCAACGCTCCACTTCCTCTACCACCTCCCATACAAATGCCCCAACTTCAGGAAAACTGTCCAATTTCTTTAAAAATAATTAAAACTAAGAACTTTAAATTCAGCACGAAACATTTCGCATGCCATGTTCGGTGTCATATACAAAAAAAAACAAACCTCCCCCTTTACTTCTACCACCTCCCATACAAAAGCTACTATTCACTATTCGAAAGAATTTGAGATGAAATATTTTCAGGTACAATTAACTCTTTTCTTTTTCATCTAGAGTATCATATTGTTGCGAGCTAGGGGATCGCCGATTTCAAAGAAAAACACAATTCGTTTAAAAATAATAGCTAATTTTATTATTCGCACTTTCATATAATTTCTTGATCACTTTTAATTAATTCGCACTATATTCGCCGATTTGGCAATGCCGTCGATCTTATTCTTTCGCTTACTTGTACCGATTCGCGTTCTTCCACCGATAGGTGTCGCCAAATGACTAACTCGTTGTCTGAAAGTTGGCGGATATTTATACTAAGTCTCCCAGACAGGTGTCGTTGTGTGTGTGTGTCTAGAAAGATTGCCTACATTGTGGAGTTTAGTAGAAGTTGCTGGATACATGTTTATAGCGTTTTACATGTTGATGGACTTTTCTCGATACTTTTGGCAACATCCAAATTGCGTGATTGCAAGATCTATAACAATATGATTGGGGATTACGCCCAATCATAATTCTGTTATAGTTTTTTTTATAATTTGGGGAATACGTGAAAGCACTGCTACCTCTCTCACGGATTGCTATTGTTCCAACAATCATTAACGCCCCATGAAGTTGCAGTCTATATAGAATGCAGGTTCAATAATCATATTGGTGGATGTCAGACATATCTAAATCTCCGCTCTTACAATCTTTCGGTCATGGCACCGGGTTGAAAAACGGAACTCCACGACGAACTTTTAGGAGGTCTTGCCGCGATGTGGCCAGTAACCACAATCACCACGATTCTCCTGTAATGACCAACTTCCATTGCGGGAGGTAGAAGCCACTTTCCATGGGCTCATCGACGCTCGTGGTACCAGAAAACCTCCAGTCAGGCTAGTAACTTTAAAAATTCCTTTAAGTTTTTCCCTTTGCGAAACCGTGACTGGTAGCATTACGCTTCGGGAAGCGAGGAGTCAGTAAACTCCAAAGGTAATACCGGAATTGGCCTTAATCGTTCACCTGGTTGTGATTACTAACGTTATCCCTTCGCTGCATATAGGAAATAAAAGTAACATCATATGTTTTGTCTGCAAAGTCTAATCCTACACGTACTCCGTCAATAGCCCGGTACGACTTTTCTTCTTGAATGCCTCGCATGCAAAAACACAAAGGCATTCAAATATTTGCCCACGTGTGAAGCCCCTCCTTAAGTCCAACCCCTCCCCAATTCCTGCGGGTAGTTGGCAGTTCAGCTACCACTGATCCGCATATCTTGAATACTCAGCAAAGATGTAAAGCCAGCTTTTAAACGGTCCCAGCTCGTCGCCTCACTTTGATCCACCCTGTAGAGGAATAGTCTCACGGTGCCATGTCGAAAGATAGCCCAAACTGAGACAGAAGTCAAAGTCTAGGCTATCTCGCAAAAAGCTTGCGACTGTCAGAAAGCTGTGCGTCACCCTACCGTTGTCGCTGTATCCCACTTGGCCTGTCACAATGACGTAAGCTGAAGTTCGAGGAGTTCTTTACATTCGCGAAGGCTCCCTTACTAACTTTTCCCAATCACTAACCAGCAATGGAATTTGATTCCGGGTTTTGTAGGTGACAGCACGATCCTTCACCTCCAAATCCAATAGTAGAGTACCCATGAGACCCTGTATGGCCACCAACACCTAAACATGCACTCAGGCTACTCTTTTGTACGAATTAATTAAGCGAGAGCCCTCGACAGTCGCCAAAAATTCGCACTACACAGATCGCCCATACAACGATAGTCTAGCGTATATAACACAAAGCGAGCATCTGGAGAGGCCTCACTCGTATCGCAGAACCCCGTGAATTGGGTTCACCCTGGAGAGAAGACACCATCTGACCTCTGGCAGATGAAGTTTGAATACCAACCGCTCGTCAATTCTAATAATAATAATAGTTAAAATATTAATGTGCAAAAAATTAATATAGAATATTTATCAACAAAACAATTTCCTGTTAAAAACGCCCTATAGAGACATAAAACAGAAACAGTTCTCTTCCACAAAGCCCAATATTTAGCATCGGTCATTAGTTCTCCCCATGAATTCTTGTTTATTCCTCTAGCCTCCTGATGAACTGCTCCCTTCCATGTGCCCGACGCCTTCCATCAAGGTTATAATCGAGAGCTTGGTTGTGTTTCGCTCTGGTTTCCTCAAAGTATGACCGATCCACTGCCACTTCCGCGTTTAAACCTCAATGCCTATTTTAGTCTATTCTATTTAATTAATACATAGATAGATAGATAGATTCTCTCCTCTACACCAGGATAAAAAAAAGTAATTTCGAGAAAAACAACTTCAAAATGTTCCTCTCGTTAAAATGCTTCTTTTAATAGAAATAAGTGAAATTTAATTCTAAAACCAATACAATTCGGTTGTCAAAAAAATAATTGATTTTATGAAATGCATTTTCAATTTGAACTTCATACTACCTACTAACGAATAAAATTCCTTTTCTGCAACATATACATTTTCCTAGCTAACCAGAATCCAAATACGCCATTCGATTGCATCGAAAATAATTCATACAGAATGTAATGAGCTGTTGAAAATATGACCACGACTAATTTTCATATTTCATGGTTCAATGATATCAAAGTACTTCGTTTTGAGGTAATTTTACGCCAGACTATGATGGTATTTTAATAAAAAAAATAATCACGGAAATTATGACTGGTAATCCAATGTAGAGAAGGTTTTTTTTATTATTCATCCGTTATTGTACAAATGAATAAATTTACCTGAAAGCGATCGAAAATTTTAATTAATTAAGAAGTTATCATCCAGGTTGATGATCGATTTAATCGATCAATTAACGCTTATCAATCTCAAAAAGTGTGAAGTCTATGCAACATGAATATCAACTATCTGTTGTAATTTATTTATGAGTATAAATCGGTGTTTTCATCGAAATAATGAAGGAATAAGGATTTGATAACAATGGACTCAAGTTGACATAGAGTATTCGAGCTGAAAATATTGATAAAAAATTTACATTAATCGAATACTATAAAATGCTTTTAGGATTGATTGAATTATTTGGTTCAGATTTCAATGAAAACTGAGATTGTATTGAGTTTTTATTTAATTTCTGACTGCTTACTTTCCAGTCATTATTCATATTGTGTTTTTTTTGTTTAATTTTATGTATTTGTAAAAATAGAAAATTTTCCTGCAATTAGCTGAACATTTATTATTAATCTATACATACGATAGTTCCGCTTATATTAATTAATCTTTATCTTCGTTTCGCCGCTAATTTTCATGCCATCTGCTGTATCTTAAAACGAATACAACATTCAAAAGAACAAAACGAATATCAACTAATTGAAATGAAATTTAAGGGAAAACTTGCATTTCTTTAAACAGTTAAGTCCACAATATCGAAAAAAAGATACTAATTTCCATACAGCTCATTCTAATTAGTACGAAAGGTCGCACATACCTTAAACTTATCTGACTATGTTTTATAAAATTACCCGTTACGCTATCTTTTCCTGTCACATCACCATAAATCATAATTTAGTTTCAAGTACCAAAGTTAATCGCATATGAAACTGTTCTTTTTTTTTACTATACCTAAAAATTAATTAATAAGCATTTTTCGTGTAATTTCTACGAAATATGAACACTATCCGTATTTGATTTGGTGACTTTCTTGTTCAAGTAGATTTAGATACATCAAATAAATCTACTTGAATAAGAAAGTCATCATCAACAAAATGTTTAACTACATTGTGGGCATGATAAAAGAACACTTTGAGCTGCGTGATGCAGCTTTCACTACTACAATCGCTATGAAATTTTTTTATGATGTTGGGCGACGATTTTATTTTTTCAAAACTTTTAATTATTAAATTAGCTGCATTTATACCATGTTACTTGTA
Organism: Chorisops tibialis; assembly: GCA_963669355.1. Classification (NCBI taxonomy): domain Eukaryota; kingdom Metazoa; phylum Arthropoda; class Insecta; order Diptera; family Stratiomyidae; genus Chorisops; species Chorisops tibialis. Next base: position 80,767,461 of record OY770263.1, read on the forward strand.
AACTGGTTAGGTAGTAGGTGGATAGGTAAAAAATTATAAGTGATGTTATGGAGAGAAATTATAGATAGATGATTGCCTAAAATTAAGGTTCAAGAATCGTAATGCAATCTTCAATAATTCGAACAAGTGAATCGGAATTTGACGACTCATTGCACTTGGATCGTGTTCACGAGTGACTCTTGAAAGTGCGAAGTAATGAAATTTGATTTTGTTGAATTGAATAATGATAGTTTGATAAATACTCTTATAACTTATATTCTTTTGAAATATTTCAATTTCGTCATTCGGGATTTTAACAATAAATTTTCTGTGCATATGTGTGTAAAATTTCTTTTCTCCAAGCAAGTGATAGGCATTTGAATAAAGTGCATGGAATAAATTTTTCTTGAATTACGTGATTTTATGCCGTCGAAAAAAAAGGTTAAAAACCTTTTTTTGAACCTAAAAAAATGACGTAATAAATTGAATTATTACAATGTTATAACATGTTAGCTCTACTTGCTTATTATGTACCACTAAGCACTCAAGAAAATAATGCACGCGTACGAACACTATAAGGAACACCTGCATGAACTCGATCGGAGTGTTCGAAATCTCAGCAAACAGTAATGAAAGAACACGTGCACCAACAACAAATTACACGGGTAATGTCGAGAAGCAATAACGACTACACGTATGGGCTCGTACGACAGGAAAAAGACTCGGACGACGAGGAAATACTTCATAGAAGCAATTAACAGCGATCGGCCGAGAAGGAAAATATTCTTACGACAAGGGAAATGATTCATCCGACAAGAGCAATATAAGAAGGCAAGCATTTTTGATAAACAGTCAGCCTGGTTTGGAACCGTCAACGAGTCAGTCGATATGCAGAATGCCAAGGAGTTAAGATTGGCAAGCGATAATTTGTGAGCGCAAAAGTTTCAAGTGAAAAGTGGAAAGATAATTAAATAAAGTTTCGCGGTTAAATTAAAGTGTACTTGTTAAACTTGTAGTTTTATTTTTATTTATAATCCAGCGACGAATTGCGCAATTCAATATATTAAGAAGAATATTTTATTTTTGAGTTTAGTAATTGTTATACTTTGGTCTTAAAAACTGAACTCCTTTCTATTTTTCCTTAGAGATTTCGAGAAAAAAATGTTTAAACGGAAATAAGTTAGAAAAAAATCGATAATGTAGGAGGATATAAAAATTGCTAAAATGCTAATGAAAGTAAAAGAAAAACCAATGCACTTTATTATTAAGAAAACTGAAACTTTATCCTTTCGCCTGTAAAATAATTACAACATTCTTTATAGTGTAATATGGCTGTTGATCGAAGAAACTTATTCGCTTCAGAATTACGAATATTTCCGATTTATATATCCGCACATCCGTTCCAGAAGGTTCTTGGCTTTTCAGTAGAGCATATATATCATATAAATATTTTTTATTTATTTATTTTGAACATTAAATTGCTAGTGATAAATTATGAATTCAAAATTTAATTACAGCATTATAGAAAGCAGTTTTTAAAGTAATTAATTTTAAGTTACCGTTAAGAAAAATAATTAAGTTAAAGAATTTGTTAATAACCTTTATCAGTTGATTCAGGAGACTATTTACACTAAAGTTAGTCCGATAAAAACGTAATTTCAAAAATTGATAGTTTGGACGTAGATTAATTTGCTTAATGTTGATGTTTAAGTGGTTGACTACGCCACAATTTATTACTTTGACGGAGAAATAAATTTGAGGGTATTGTCTTCGTGCATAGAACGATGGTAGAGATCATAAAGGGTGTCCCATGAAGACCGTCTATTTTGTAATTTAAATAAAAGCATAACAGAATTATGATTGGGCTTAAAGCCCAATCATATGATACTCTAGATAAGATGGAAATGACTTTAACATACCGGAAAATAAGTCATCTCAAATTCTTTCGAATAGTGATTAGAGACTTTTGCATGGGAGGTAGTAGAAGTAGAGGGTGAGGTTTGTATTTTTCATATATAACACCGAACATGACATACAAGATGTTTTTTGCTGAATTTAAAGTTTTTAGTTTTCATTATTTTTAAAGAAATTGGTCATGGATTTCCTGAAGTTGGGGCATTTGTATGGGAGGTGGCAGAGGAAGTGGAGCGTTTAAGATGATTTTGAAACTGCTTATCATAATTCTTATCAACATGCTTTGATTCAATTTTAAAGTCGATAGCTCTCATAAACTTGAAAGAGAAATGCTTTTATTGAATTTATTGAATTTATAATACAGATATTTGTATGGGAGGTGGTAGAAGGAGTGAAGCGGAGCTGATAATTTTTTCTAACACTTATTTCAATTATTAAGAAACAAATTCCGGCAAAATTTAAAGTTTGTACTTTTTCTAGTTTGAATGGAAATCGATAAAATGCATTTAACAAAAATTATTCATTTGTATGGGAGGGGGTAGAAGGAGTGTACGGATAAAAAAAAATTTTTTCGTGGTATTAATATTTCAATTTGTATACTTTATACAAAATATCGTGTTGATAGCTTTAACAGTTTCGAAGAAAATAATTTAATTTAAATTTCAAAATTTCGTGAAATTTGTATGGGAGGGGGTAGAAGGAGTGAGTTGAAGTTGATAATTATTTTTAAAATAAATTGAAATTACAGTAAAATGAATTCTGACAAAATTTCGTCTTTTCAACTTTACTAGTTTCAATAAAAATCGAAAATATGTATTTTTCAAAATTGTCCATTTGTATGGGAGGAGGTAGAAGGAGTAATGGGATCGGGTCAATATTCTGTCATTTTATTGATATTTATATCATAATATTTTGACCTAAATTTCAAGTTGATAGCTTAAATAGTTTTAAAGAAAAATCAATTTCTTAATATTTTGAAATTTCATGAAATTTGTATGGGAGGAGGTAGAAAGAGTTGGGGGATGTAGCCCATTCACGAATTTAAGGTTTCTTTTATGCTAAAAATGACACACAAAAATTTTTAGCACTATAGCTCAAAGCTTTCGAGAGTTGTGCTGTAGACAGACGGACAGACGGACAGACAGCAACTCGGAATCGAGGTTTTTGAGCGACAACAAATATTTCTGTACCCTTGGCGGATCTATGCGAGCATTATTTCTTAGCGTTACAAACGGTAAGGCAAACACAATATACTCTCAGATTCCATCTAGAGTATAAAAATGCAGTGTTTATTTGAAAAGCCCTGCATTTTTCACTTTAATAGTTGGTTATTTATGGAACAAAATATCTGATAAACATTGCACGACCGAAATAAATAAAAATTAGGCTAAATCCGAAATAGGTGGTCTTAATGGGACTCCCATTTTGTTTTTATTATTATTTGGGGAATACGTGAGAGCATTGCGACCTTCCCGGCCTATTGTGCGTTTATCGAAGTATCTTTAAGGGAGCCATATTGGGTAGTTCCTCTTGAAGTAGATCGCATTGGTTGGTAATCTCCATCCCATTAAGACCGCCTGTATGGAAATTCGAAAAACGCAGTGGTTATTTGAAAATCTTTAATGTTTTTATTTTAATAAAGTGTGTAGACATGATGGCTATGTATGGAATTGAATATCCAAAAAACGCTGCACGACCGACACAAAAAACTGGTACTAAAAAATTAATTCAAAATGAGCGGTCTTAATGGAACACCCTCTAGTTGAAGTCGGTTCTCAAATGGTGGTAAATCAATTAAATTGCTCCAAGGCAGACTTCTCAGTGCATAGTGCAGAAAATCTCCTTTGGACAGGTTCCAATCGATAATATGGTGACCAAAGTATGTATTCATCCATATTCAAAAATAAGTCTGACAAACGAGATGTTCAACAGCTTAATGACAACCGGATCATGAAAATCTCATGAGAAACGTTTTAGAAACACCAATGTTGGATTGAATTTTTAATTATTCGATCAATATGAGGTAGAAAAGTTAGGTTAGGATCTACTGCTGACGACTGTGGCGAGTATTTGTAAAGATACTGAGTTTGAACTGTAATTATTGTATTAAATTATGTTTTTACGGCCTAAGCTCATAGCTTTGCACTTGTCAAGAAAAGCTTATTTACGGTTTACCAAGTAATGATCTTCTTAAAGGATCTTAACATTATTGACGTAAATAAGAATTTTAGAGTTACAAATAACCTTCGGTAAGTCATTTATGAATAGAACAAATAATATTGGACCCAGATGGCTCCCTTGTAGAGCTGCAGAGTTTACAAGGAATTTATTTAATCGGGTGTTACGGTAAGGAGCTCATATAATCTCTCAGATAGGTAAGAGCTAATCGATTTTAAGAACCCAGCGCCAAATCCAGTGTTTCTTAATTTCGGAAAAAAAGCTTATGGAATGCTTTGCTAAGATCAATGAAAATGCAGTCGACTTGTATTACCTTGTTATCAAAAGTAAAAACAATCCTACAATATGCAGCAAACTCATTCAAATCGGAGGTAGTAGGCCTTCCTTAGACAAAACCATAATGAAATGGAGTGATAATAGACTTGTTGTGAAATGGATGCGACTCTGTTACCAAAGATTCAAAAAGCTCAGGAATGGATGATAGCTTGGCAATTGGCCTGTAGTTCGTAATTAAACTTTTAGGTCCTTTTTAATAGACAAGAATAATAAATGGGTTCTTTTACAATTTTAGTTGAGAATGGAATCCCTTATAGCATTTTCACGCGAAATTTAAGGAGTTTAAGCATGAGTACTCAGTTGAGTTCAGTGTTAAAATTACGCTCATGTCAATATCTTTAAGGCAGTATTAAAGAACTATCTTTAAGGCAGTATTAAAGAACTGAGCACCTGTCCAAACGTGGTTCGGGAGCTACTAGAACGATGCAATCAGGTTCTAGTAATAATATGGAACAGGCAAATTCTGTATTCACTGAGAGTATTCCGTGTCAGAGCTCAGTCATCTTGAGGCGAAAAGTTCCAGTATATCAGCCAGTTCTCTGATTAATAAAGCTAGCACTTTCGAAGTGAATGTGGACAGGATAGTACAGCCTTCTGTGAATGAGTCTTTGCACGCCTCGACTACTCCGTTGAAAGACGCGTCAAACAATGCTATGGATAGTGCTCTGGTTACGAAACTGTCGGCAACAAAAAGGAGGAACATGCAAAAAGGGGCAGCCCAACGGAGAAAGACTCGTAGCTTGTCCCCGAGTCCCTAATCAGCTGCTATTCCTACTTCACAGCCGTCAGTGTAGAATGTCGAAGTGGATAAAACACTTTCATTCCCACTTGCGTCGGGACGATCGGTTCGTGGCACAACCTCAGGCAATGCCAAAGAACCCTCATCGCCCGCGTGCACAGTCGCTGGTAATAAGCTCAAACCACTGAAGCAGAAACTCAAGCGCATCCGATCGGATGATAGCAATACGCGATACGTGCAGCAAAAAAGTAACTGCCGAGATCGGTTACCTACAGCGACGTCGCTAGGAGTACCCTCTACGCAGCAGTCATTAACACCAACAATTTGTTAGGCATCATACCAGAGTCAGTGAGGCCCCAGATCTACTCTTCATTGAAAAACATTCACTCTTAGGTAATCCACCATTTAAATCAAGCTTTTGAAGCACGATTTCAAGCCAGGTTATCTTAGGATAACTTATGCAGATCAAAACACTTTGGTACTCCATCAGGAGGTGGTTCCCAAAATTAACGATCTCTTGAAAGATATCAAGCTACAAGTCGTGGAAAATGCCAAGGCTCCTAGATTGACGAAAGTACTTACATGAATCCCAGTTATCGTTGAAGACTCTAGGTTCCTATTGAAGGTCAAACTGCAAAACAATCGGAAGCTTTTCCATAGAACACAAAAAGAAGAGTGGCTACCGCCCTTTCTACAGCAACACCTATTAAGAGGGCACACGGATGTTGCACTTGACCAGGAACCGTGATTAAGTGGCTCTACTACATTCAAGACAGGTGCCAAGAAACTTTTACAGTCCTTCATGGATTCAAAACAGGTAAGCTATGGACTTGTGTCATTCCAAAAAAAAGTACTTAAATTTGCACTAATTCCAAAATTTAGCAGTCCAAACCAAACCACGACGCTCTGGGAGTGGTCCTAGAACACCACTTCTTGTTAAGCTGGTTTTTTCATACCAGCCATACGAAGCAAGGGATGCTCCAACGACTGACCTGTGCCAGCTTACGATGGCAATGCCCATCACACCTACTAGTCCAATACTGACTGTAACGATCGCAGTAAGTCAATTTTTTAATTTCTTAATATGAACAACCTAAAAGTTTGCAATCTAGTCCCACCTTCATAAATTGGAGTAAGACGCGAGGTTACCGTCCTAACTTTGCAACTAATTCTAAATTACTAGTGGTTCGCAACTAGTTAAGGTATAGCCCAGTGGGTAGAGTGTTGGTCGCTAAAGCAAAGGTCGTAAGTTCTGTTCCCGCTCAACGTATAATTCCAGAGCACTGTCCGCTTGGCTACACCTTAGTTACCTCAACCTACGAAACTAAGAAATCCGTAGATGGAGGGTTGTGTGAAGAGCTTACAATCCTTCCACAATAAGTAATGAAAAAGTTAAGGAACCCGAAGGCCAAGAACCGATTTGGGCTGTAGTGCCATTCCAGTAGTAGTAGTGGTCCGCAACTGGAGGGTCTCGAAACCATCCTTGTTTAACAACATCTGGATAAGATTTAAAATAGCGGGATCAACAAAAAATAGCCGGTTTTACAGGAATCCAGGTAGAATGGATTGGGTGAAATATTAAGAGATAATAAGCCATAAACTACAGGCAATAGTTCCTCACCGAAAAAAACACCGAATTTCTTAGATAAATAAGTTGGTATGCTATCAAATATGCCAACAACCTCCCACAAGAGCTTCTGCTCTCAGTCCGTCAAGGATAGTAACAACGCTGTCTGGTGGAATAACGGTCTTGATATTCTGAAAAAACGTGCTAGTAAGCTTTTTAACAAAGCTTATTCCAACAAACATGACACTGACTGGGACCAATAGCAAGCATCACTTATTGTGTAAAAAAAACAGCTAAGAGCCGCCAATCGAATCTCATGGAAGAGATTCTGTGAAGTAATCGATAACGTCAACGATACCACTAGGAAAAAGAGGACTCATACATGCCTGAATTATAGGATAAGGATGATGGTTCTTGGACGGGGTCTAGCGGCGAGTCACTTGAGCTTTCAATGCAAACGCATTTCCCCGGATTCTTTGAGCCCCCACCACAAAGTTTATATGCCGATCGTATTCTAACTAGCTCGGAACTTAAGGCCAATACAGTCGTGACGCCAGGAAACATAGGAATAGCATTCAGTTCCTTCAAACCTCACAACTTACCAAGACTGGACACCTAGTTGATATGTACAAAGCATATATCAATCTCTGCCACATACCGAAGCTATTGCAAGAGGTTATGGTGGTTTTTAGACCTAAACTAGGCATGGTCTCCCATAACATCCCGAAGGCTTTCCCACCAATCAGCCTAACTTCGTTCCTTCAGAAAGGCCTGGAATGACTAGTGGACAGCTACCTATGTGCAAATCGATCAGGTGCCCTCACAAATACGCATATCTGAAAGGTAAGTCAACTAATACCATCTTACATGTGACCATAGCCGCCGTAGAAAAAACTTTTTATCATGAAGAAATTTCACTCGGTGCCTTTCTAGAAGTGGAAGACACATTTAACCTTGTCATGTTGATGCCTTGCGTAGCCACAGTGCAGAACTTCCCTTGACTACAAGGAAAGCAAAGCTTCTTCGTTTTCAAAAAATCGTAGCACTGATAAGTAAAAAGACAAAAAAAGAACATCACAGGGTGGCATAATATCGCTTCTACTGTTGGTCCTAACCGTGAACGAACCCATTTCAATTTTAAATCGGAACGGCTATCCCACAATAGCATATGCAGACGATCTTGTCACCATGCTAATTGGTAAGATTAAGCAAGTTCTTGGTGCCCTTATGCAGTCCACTCTGCAACTGCTAGACACGCTTGGCCAGTGAGGATCAGCAAATAATAATTCCATTAAGAAGTCAGTCGATGTAGCACCAACCGTGCTAATAACTAGCTTCAAACAAACTATTGTGGATTCTTCCTTGACAAGTTGGTGGTAGCTGGATAGCTGAAGAACGACCAAATAGTTTTCGGAAGAACCGAATAATGAACCATTGTCAGCTTGACTACAGGTCATTGTTGGCTAAAGCTGCACGTATTCACGCTGCTGATCGCGAGCGACAGCCTTCGCACAGGTTGCGTGGAAGACGAAGAATTTATCGAACATTATCTTTGTCACAGTCGCCTCCTTTATTTATGCTCTAGATTTTTCTCCGAACTAAACAACCTCAGAGGCGTCAAACATTCGAGCTTGCTTCGGTTCGCAAATCGTACCATGTACCTACCACAAGAGGAGTAACATTGATCTCATAATCAATAGGAGGAATACAATGGACCCAATTAGATGATCCTAGTGCAATGTGGTTCTTCAAAAGCACAACCTACAACCTAAGCCTAAGAAGTGAGCACAGAACTGAGTAAAACACTGAGCGATAAGCAAAGATTGAAGCACTGAACAGGGAGGTCAGACTGCGAGCAAAGAGGCGAAGAAATCATTGGTATTTAGTGATATCGAAATGAGGGATTTTCGCACTGAGATTTCGTATTTTTCTATAGAAAAACTTCTCATTTTGGCATCAGCACATCAAAAAATCAACACTCTGCACTGATGTTGAAAAAGAGCAATCGCAACCGATGACTGTGATTGGAAAAGTTCAGCTTTTGTCATACCTAATTGAAAACCAACACGCTACCAACAAGTAGGCTGTACTAACAGATTATGGTCATGCCATAAATAAAACTCGGAAATAATTCAATGCAACAAGTTGAGTGATACCTAAGTAATAAAATCATGCTCCAAATATTAAAATTCATGCGTGGGCTAAGAAAAGAGGTAAAGAAATTTTATGAAACTAGAAATCTAGTTACTAAAGACATTATCGAATGTTTCTTTACTTACTTAATTTCTCTAATATAATAAAACTTGGAGCCGATAAGCATATTACACAAGAAACGTAAATAAGAAAAGTTCAAGCTTCTGATGGTTCTGTATTCCAAACTTTCAAAAACCAGTTCAAATATATTATGTTTGTTATTGCATATTTATACCCTAGATGAAATCTAAGAGTATTATAAGTTTGTAACGCCAAGAAATAATGTTTGCACAGAGTCGACAAGGGTACAGAAATATTTATTGTCGCTCAAAAAAATTTGTTCAATGCCATCACCCCTTCTACCACTCCCCATATAAAATTTCTTGGGATTACAAAAATTTCTATTTAAAAGAGAAGATTTCCGAATTCTACATTGTTACGGTTTATTATTCGCGACGTTTCGGTCTCTGCTGAGACCCTTATCAAACTGATCCACAGGACAAAAAACCATTGGAAACTGAAGGAATGTATAAAATACATTGTGGATCTGGCGTGTTTCTATTTTGTTTTTTTTTGTGGTAGGATTTTTACTTTAAAATAGTTTATATTGTGATCGACTTGGAAAAAAATTGCTAACCTGAAATTTGTTATTTTCGGTTTGCATGACTAAAATAGCCTAAAACTGCATTCGCCGTACGTGAACGCTCAGCGCACATTAATTACCAAACCTTTTAAGATAGAAAGTTCACTTTAAGGTGGATTTTAGATGGTTGCGGATCTCAGGCGGCCACCCATTTTGGAGGCAAGGGGAGTGCTAAAATCGAAAATTAAGAATTCAAATATCTCAACCATAATTCTAGCTAGAAAGCTGAAAATCAACTTACGCATAGAGGGGTCTGTGGGACAAACTTCTAAAATAGCTTATTATTTTTATCCATTTGGGTCCGAAAAGGGGGGGAGGGGGGGTGAAACAAATTGTCGGCCGAATTTTTTTTTTAAATTATTAAATCTTCGAAATTAATTACCATTAGAAATTCTTATATTATGCCCATTAAAGTGACATACAGGTCCACCAGAATCAACTTATAGGGAGAATAGTTATTGTAAAGGGGAGGGTCAGGGGGTTCAAAGTGAAACACTTAACAATTAATATCTTGACTACCTCTTAAGCTATGTAATTGAAACTTGGAACATATGTGTATAGAGCTATACTAGAAAATTATGAGAAAAAAATAACATTTGGACATAATGGTAGTAGGGGGGAAATGGGGAGCATTTCCAAAATGGTGCACTTTCCAAAATTTCAAAACATTATTTTTCAAAACAGAGTTCAGATATCAAATTGAATTTTTGTCAGATTGTAGAGCTACATAGTTTTTAATTTTAATAAAAAATTTAATTTGTTGAGAGTAAGGGGAAGAAGGTGGTAAGAAAAAATATCAAAAATTTTGAGTGACTTTTTAGGGCTCAAGTGAAAGATACAAAGCTCAAATTTTCCATGAGGATACATCTATTTGATGCAAAAAAAATAATAATTTGTTCCATAATTTTTATGCACCGAACTCCCTGCTCTAACGTACACAATGAGTTTCATGAGCAATGAAAAAGACTCATAAACTGAAAACTTTAAAATGAAATTTTAAGTTATAGACTTAACAATTTGCGAAGTGCGTTTAAAAAAAACCCTAAAGGTGTAAAATATTCACTTCAAAACTTCTACCCCCTGCCTTACAAAATTATTTTTTCGACCATTTTTAAGAAATCAATTATCACCTAACTATTAAAAGCTATTAATTTGAAATTTTGCTAGAAAAATTTTAAAAATAGTTGAAACGAAATTGTTTTGAGTTTTGAGATCGCGACTGCCCTTTAACCCCCTCCCAGACAAAATTATAATCTCGACCAACTTCAATATATCAAAAAATAACTAACAAATTAAAAGATGCGCAGTTGAAATTTTGTACGAGCATTTTACAAGAGAAATGAAATAAAACTGCATCAAAAATTTCACGATTTCCTTACCTCCTCTACCCCCTCCCGTACAAATGTTTGGTTTTGTGAATGTAAAATACAACAAATTTTATGAAAATTCCATGAAACTTCGCCTGTGACTTATACAGAGAGACTTAACTCAAGCAATCAATTAAAAAATTATTGACATACACATTGACATACTATCACACCTCCTCTCTCCACCCATAAAAACCAAAACTGCAATAAACGAATGAAATATTTATTGTATGTCGTGTAGTTATCAATCGCATTCGCAGTTAAGTGTTAAATTTACAACATCGCTGCCCTAGAACCTGCTTTCACTTAGTCTTTCCTAACCACTCTAACCTGCATAACTTGCATATTGACTTTTCACGCATCCTCAACTTGTCCCAAAAATAATAAAGTTGTGCCCGACTTGTTGGCAGTTTATTTTTTTTTATTTTTGAGATTGATAAACCTGGAAGTCTATTCCAGAAGATTTTATGCTCTTGTTGAACCCACTTTCTAAGTATAGGGTTGGAGTACCCTCTTTGTTTTCCCCAGAATGGCTCTGGTCCAATAAAATTTGTTTCTGCACAGTTTTTTGCAAGGCGATCTGCCTTTTCATTTCTCGCAATCTCCCTATATCCTGGAACATACATTAGGTTAGATTAGGTTTTTGCTTTTTCCCAGTATGATTAAGTTTGAAGGCAGTTCCAAACTATCCTCGTTCCGTGTTTATTGGATACTAGGGCCTTGAGAACCGCCTGATAGGATATAAATAATTTTGCTGCGATGAGCTCTCCTTGGAAGCATAGCTTCATTGCAATTAGTTCAGCCTGGTAGATTGTGGCTTCTTTGCCGAGTGGTTTTGAAACCGGCTCCAGTCCCCTTAGAGGTGGACGAGCCATCTGTTTACCAGATGGTTGATTCCTCTTCCATTTCAGGTAGCATGGATTGACAGTCTTTGCGTTACCTGATTATAACTTTGAAGGGAGTTTTAAAGTTGAATTTTGTCGGCATAGTGTCCAATAATGTGGAGGTTAGAACCTCTATTTTTTTTTAGAATTCAGAGGTTTGTATTTGTTTTCCCTCTGTATGCGCAACACCCCTTTAATAGCCTACTTTTGTATTTGGAGATCAGAGGGCTGCTTAGGAACATTTCCAAAGCAGCAGTGGAACAATTATTCGTTGTTCCTGTGATACCAAGACAAGCTAGCCTTTGGATTTTTGTAGCGTAAGCTGTGCTTGGTCCGTATGCGACTATTGGGAGAATGATTGTTCTGTAGCATCAGTAGATCATTTTGGGCTTTAAGCCCCATTTTCTGCCAAATAAGCTTTTGCAGGCCTAAAATTCCTTTAATGATTTCGGATGAGTCCATTCTATATGTTTGTTTTAACTAAGCTTACTATCCAATATAACACCTAGAAATTTTACCTCGTCTGAAAAGGGTATTGGTGTTCCTTTATTGAGGTATGATGTGGATTTTCCTTCTATGTGTAAATGGCACTATCTCAGACTTATTACGGTCGATGTTCAAGTTCTTAGACTGACACCAGTTCATTATCACCTCTAAGGCAGATTTTATTCTTTCCGATATTTTTAAGTCATATTTGCCTCTAATGATAACGACGGTCATCGGCATATCCTATTGCTTCGAATCCTTGTTCTGTTAGGCGGTCCCGGAGCTCATCTACTACAATTGACCAAAGAAGTGGAGATAGCACCCCTCCCTGGGGACAATCCCTATAGGGCTGTACAGTTAATGTGCTGTCACCTAGATCAGTGATTGCCATTAGGCTCTTTGGCATGGCGTGTATCCATTTTATCGTGGCCGGTTTAAAACCCTTTTTCCTAGCTGCCGCTATTATGGCTTCATGGGAAGTGATGTTAAATGCTCCTTCTATATCTAGAAATGCGCAAAGGACAATTTTTTTATAGTCTTTTGCATTTTCGATTTGTCTTACCAAACCATGAAGTGCTGACTCTGTTGATTTGTCTTTTTGGCAGGCATGTTGATTTTAATTAAAACATATCTTGTTAGGACCTGTTCTCAAGTGAATGTCCACTAACTTCTCCATCGTCTTGACGAAGAAGGAAGTGAGGCTTATAGGGCGAAATGCCTTAGCTTATCGATGGGACGATTCCCTGCCTCTGGTATTGGTATTGCTGAACGGAGTTTGACGATACGTCCTTTCCTCTACCTCTAAATCTTAATTGTTCTTAATTATCTTGCAGCCTGGGAAATGTGTTACCAATAACACTGGAAGTGTTTCCTCGCTGCTTTTATATAGTTAAGGACCCATTTGATCTCTCTAATAGTCCGATATCTATCGGAGTGTCTTTTGATAAGACCTTTTGGAGTCTTGAGACCGTTCGGAGATCATCTACCTCTTCACAAAATCTTCTCAATGACTCTTTTTTTAACTTCTTTATAAGTTTGTTATATTCAGTAAGGGGCTGTCTGCATTCGTCCCAGTTACCAAAGGTTTTAGCTCTATTGAACAATTTTCTAGTCTTTTTTTTTTTTTTTTGTCTTGCCGCTAGTTCCTCGTTGCACCAAGATATTTGGCCAATTTTTTGGATAGATCAGGACAACTTTGTTCGTAAGCATTAATTGTTTGCGAGTTTGATAGTAATTTAATCAATGCAGTCTGGGTTGCTTATTGATTCATCTTCGATACCTGGTTCGTACTATTCGTAAGGTTGACTGGTAAAGATTCCAGTTGGTACGTTTTGAGTTTCTGTACTGTCCTATATAGCCAAGTAAATTCTTAATATCAAAACCTACGATCTGATAATGAAGTTTCTTTTGATACGTGCCAATTGTCGCACTTGTCAACCAGGCAGGGGCTTGTTGTGGTTTGGTCAAGTACTTCCTGCCTAGCTGATTTTATGAAGGTCGTTGCGTTGCCTTTATTTATTATATCTAGGTTGTTAGTAGTAAGATACTCTAAAAGCGAATCACTTCTGTTATTGATATCACTTCTTACCAAGATAGTCTAGTGTGCGTTAGCTTCGCAGCCCAGAATGACTGGTACTTTGCAATATTCCATTGCATATGGTTCCAGTAAATCTTTCCTAAGATTCATTTCAGCGGATTGGTGAAAAAGTTTCTTAGATACATTCGTTTTTAGTGTAGCTGACGAAAGCTGAAAATTAAAACTAAGCCGGATAAAGAGACAAAGTTAGGACTTAGCGATAGGCATCAATATCGATTTTCTTCTTATTTTGTACTTTTGTGAAACTTTACATCTTAAAGTCAAAATTTCCACTCTTGCAAGTTATGTAAGTTCTAGTGGTATTGATATAGAGATTAATTCGCTGCAAAGACACAATTGATCAAGCCGAATTTAACAAATAAGTCGAATTAACTCTAAGATTTTAAATTACAACAATCCTATCTTCAATATCACTCATAAATTCAAAACGTTATTAATTTGTTACAATGTATAAATCCACCTGGCTTGCTAAAACCGTAAAATTCCGCAAGAATCTCAAAAAAAAGAGAAATTCAGTGTTGAAGCGCCTTGATTTACTAAATAAATAGCTGAGTAGAACGCTTAATAATTTAACCTAGATTATAAAATTCTCCAAGCCCTAAATGATTTTAAGCTAATTCATACACTGTTATTCAAATATTTATTTTGTAAATTACAAATTAGATACTACTGTCTGTTCTATTTTTTTTACATAATTATTCATCTATCCTGACCCATAATATTATGATCCCAGATTTTTATGAACTCAAATTGTTCTCAAAATATCTAATTCGTTTGAAACTTGTTCCGTTGTTTAATTATTGTAAATTAGTTCATTAGACTGAAAAGGAATTACGACTAAGTCCAAAACTACGTGCCAAATTAATATAAAATAAAAAGTGTATCATAAACACTTACTTACTCAAATTAGATAACAATTGATAATTTACTCATAGTTTTACACGTAAAACAACAAAAAATTACCGAATTAAATCCTTAGGTAGGCACCAGCCTTTTGTTAGTTTATTCAAGCATAATTCCCGAGTATATATAATTGCTGTGCATTTCAAGCGTTATCTAATATTTCAGAATCTTAAAAATCTTCAATCTTCATAAAAACATATTCGCGAAAATATTCTGATTTCAGTTCAAAATTGAATTTGGTTCGGTCAAGAAGTGAGGTGGCACATTTGATTTTATTTTTTGTGTAATAATGAACTTTTCTAAAGTTACTTCAATCTTTTTAATTCTCTATATCGCGTATTGTAACGCTCAAGACAGATATTGTGAACCAGAATTGTGCAATGGCAAGAAACATGTGGCATGTGAAAATAAGATTGCTGTAAGATCGAATTTCTAAAATTTGTTTCGATTCGAAATATGTCCTAATGATTTCTATTTTGAAAATTGTTAGGCTTTCAGTTCGGCATGTGAGGCGGATCGACGATTGCTCGATATACGAATGTATAAGCCATTAATAATTCACACCCATAATAAATACCGAAGTCAGATTGCATCGGGATCACTGCGCCGATTTTGGCCTGCATCAAGGATGGCTACAATGGTGAGAAATGAGCCAATTGTGAAAAAAAAAAAGAATTAAAAAAAAGTGAAAATTATCCTTTTGTGGTGAATTTGTCTGAATGTTTGGTGAATTTGCCTCTATTGTGGTGAATATGTGTACTTGTGTAGTGAAAAAGTCAATAATATCGTCAAATTTCAAATAATTTCAGTTTTGGGATGACGAATTAGCCTACATAGCATCATTAAATGCAAAAACTTGTAAACTCGAACATGACGAATGCCGAAATACGATAAGATATAAATTTTCGGGCCAAAATCTTTCGCGACGCTGGTCCAAACCGAATATATTTACACCAAAAGATGTTATAGTTTCGTCCATGTTCAACTGGTTCAATGAGAACAAGGATGCCAGTATGGCGGACATTAAGAGCTATGATTTAACCTCGTAAGTATTCGATGAAAATTTCGTCCGAAGAAATTCATTAAGTTCTTTTCAATTTTCAGTCGAATGATTGGCCATTTTACAGTGATGGTTGCCGAAAAGAATACACGAGTCGGCTGTGCACTGGTCAAACATCGTCCCAGAGATGGCGTTGAGTATTTCTTTGCTTGTAATTATTCGAGTACGAATGTAATTGATCGACCCATTTATCCATGGGGCTATGTAGCTTCTAAATGTGTTACCGGAAAAAATCCAATTTATCCGGGACTTTGTTCGCCACTTGAACCATTTGATTTGAACAAGTGGTAGATACGCGGTTTAGATTTTAGTATTTTATTTATGCGATTGTAAATTATATTTGAAAATAAAATTTTAAGAGTAGAAAGTTGAGCGAAAATAAGGCTCCAAAAATTTGTATCTAATTGGCTAAATGATTAGATGCCTCGCTTTAATTAAAATGTTTGCTGCAGTTATCTATATACATACATATATGTATATATATACATAAATGTATGTGGCCAAAAAACCTACATTTATTTGGTGTCTGTATCGTTTGCGATCTCATACCTTTCACCCATTGGTCACTTTTTGGTCCCCAATTTTTTGGGGGAGCCAAGTGTGGGAGTTTTCCCGCCTGTTGAACAGAAGCGGAGTGTAATAACACTTACATGAACAAAGGATCCTTTTGGGGTCCAGGTCGCATTTACGTGTTCCCAGCTGTTTTACGTATTTCTGACCCACAGCAGCTAGTATAATTTTTTTCACGCACCGATTATAACTTAGGAGAGGATGAAATTGGGTAGTGTTATGGGAATTTTGGGGGAGAAAGACGGAAATGGCGATGGACACAATTTTTGAAGCGCTGAAGCTTATACTTGCTTGGAATTATATTAGCAGGCAATGCGTTTCAAATTCTGGACGTTCGGGAGATGAATGACTGTCTATATTTCACTGTACGAGTAGGAATAGGGTTGACGATAGTATACTCGTGCACCTTTAGCTTACCGAGTATTTTGGGTGAAGGTGTAAAGTGAAGGAATGAGTGATCCACGCAGTATATTCGCAAAGAAAGTAGCGATAGTAAATGCTGAGTACTCCAACGTTCCTACAGTGCTCGAAGGAGTCAATAGAATTCGTAATGGCAATTAGTCGAAACGCAAGTTATAGGATTCAATCGAGCAGCGGAAGGTGTGTTTTAGGTGCCCCAGTCCATAAATGTGACTTGTACTCTAAACGAGGTCGAATGTAAACCTTGTAAATAGTAGCTAAGTTGTGAGGCTTAAATATTTTAAGCATTTGCGAAAAATTACTAGGAATTTGGAGGTATCAAGGGCAAGATCAAAGATATGTTTGCTCCAGTCAATTATTTAACTTTGCACCTAATAGGATAAACTCATGTAATGGTCGCGCGGATGACAGAAAAATATTTTAAGATAAAATATAAAATTAGATAAAACAACTGGGTGATCAATTCGTTGCTGGGTGTTTGGTCTTTCTATCATCTCACAGATGGTGCGACAAACAGCTAAGCGTCACTGGGAAAACCTAAGTGACGTTCGCAAATTGTCCGTTAACGGTTAGGCCGAGGTTTCTTGGGAACAAATGAGGATTTGCTCGTTCGTTTTTTTTGGTACGTGGAAGGGGTCGGACCTCCCCAGAGAAGAGGTGAAGATTACGTAGTGTTTGAAAGACCCGCATGTTTTTCTGATAAGTGTATTTGGAAGACCGTCTTAATTTTTTTTAGTGAACAATTTACAGGACTTCGAAAAAACCGCTTTTTTTTCTAACAAGTGTATTTGGAAAACTGCCTTACCCTTTTAAGTGAAAATTTACAGAATTTGGAAAAAACCGCATGTTTTTTTTTAACAAGCGTATTTGGAAAAACCGCATTATTCGTTTATGTGAAAATTTACAGAATTTGGGAAAAAACCGCATGTTTCTTTCTAACAAGTGTATTGTAAAAAAAACCTTTAGTGTTGGAAATCCACCAGAACCAAAATTAATGTTGGAGCGGTAAGTGAAACCATCTTTTCAATACAATTATATAGAACCCAAGAAATTTTACGTAAAATAAGCTTTCTTCCTTGCATGATACCACAGGACTTCGGTACAATTGTTCCGCTTTATTAGGTAAGCATTTCATAATTTTTTAGAATTACGTTAAAGTAAAGGCACCTGCAATAGTTATGGTTGATCACGGATTTTCTGTATACTCTTGTTGAACTTTAATTGTCTAACCTAATGGTAACTAAAAACAAGAGATTCAGATGGAAGGCTAGAAGATCTGGGTAACAGGGACGGGAGGAGGGCGAGAGAGAGAGAGAGGATGTCTTAGCCCGCGTGGTCGAGAGATCCGCCCCGACTGCAATTCCGTTTTCCCCCTTTCAAATAATGTTCTGGATGTTGCTTGCTGACTACCTCACCAGGACCTCCCAAACCTGGTGGTCAGCCTCCTTTTTTCGGTACATAACTTTTAGTATGTCCATGAGGAGAAGTGACAAATCCCTCCCCACCGACGAGCTAGTACGTGCGTTTGCTAGATGTACCACCCGTCACTTCGTAGGCACTTCATGGGACACTGCCATGGTGGCGTGTCAGCAGGATGCCGATGAGAGGGTTTCTGGTGAAACCACTCGTCGCGAATGTTACACTCATCTGAACAGTAAATTGATACGCCATTAAAGGCTAAATTAGACGACGACGATGCTGGAACATCACATTTAAGGGAAAGATGAGAGGCTTGTAATTTTGCATCGTTGAACTCTACGCTTTTGCTGCCTCATTCCAGGATTAAGTCAAGGTCGGAGTTCAGCGAACTGAATAACTCCCTTCATTTGGAAGCAACTGATTGCTTGTGAGAATCCGCACGGGAGTTAAATTCAAAGGTGGTATCTAAAGTTCTGTCATGTGTAAAACTATGGATTGGATTGAGAGTAGAAGACTGGGGTCTGGATAGCTCAGTGGTCAGCACGGACGCTTTCCAAATCGAAATCCCTGGGTTACAACTCCACTTCCTGCACAGTATTCCCTTAGTGTCTAAGGCAAGGCCTGCTTACACAAGCCTTACTAACGAGTCCGTCGTAAGCAGGCCTGGGACGAAACAAAATACAGCGCAGTAGCCGCTCGCTCGCTACAACTACTCGTTTAATGCGTTTGGACAGGAAACTCTCAATCCATTTAATGAGGGTAGCATCGAGGCTAAGAGCCGTTAGCTTAAAAAGCAAACATTCATGCCAAACTCTGTCAAAAGCTTTTGCAAAGTCAAGAGCAAGAACTTGAAAGAAGCAATTTCGGATTTTTAACCTCAAACGGCAATGGAGTATATTTCGGGACATTTTTTCCCAAACGGCTTATCAAGATTACCTGATAAAAAAGGGAAGAGCGTAAAAGATAAGGCTGTCCTTATCGAGTTCTCGGCATAATGTGGGTCCTCGAGTCCAGTTCTGGCAGAGGAAGGACTCCGATTCAATAGACGATAAGATTCCCCCGGTTTAATATTGGGCCAGTTCTGACAAAGCCCAAGAGACCGAGTAAGAAGGTGTCGTTTCGAAGTGGGAAAAAAAAGTTGACGGACCAAGGGAAGTGTCTCGATAAGTACTATCATGAAGAACCTGAATTCAACTCGGAAATAGAGGAATAGTCGTAGAGGAGGGAGTTTGGATGGAAGCCCTAAGAAGAATGTCGATGTAGCTTAAAAAATGAATGTGATCATCGCAAAACTGGTTAGGATGGCGGAAAACCTCCGAGGCCAGGCGATAGTCGAGCTAAGTTGTACCTATGTGTGGGACACAGTGCACACACAGCATCGGTAGGCACCCTTTTGAAGCTGTCGTACCAGATCGTCGGCCGATCGGCAGAAGTAGAACAATATTAGTGGAAAGTACAAAGGAAGCAAAAAATATACAAAACTGCAATCGATGCACTGGCAATTGATGTCTGATTGGATTCGAGAGGAACTGATCTTGATGTATAACAATATGCAGTTGAATTTCCGGCTCCGTATCATGGCATCAAGCAGTTCACAAATTACATCCAACAAAGATGATGGTATCGTATATGTCACTTGACCACTAGCGGATCGTGGCAAGAGCTTGGTAACTCGTAAATTCTGGAAATTTCCTTGCAGCCGGAAGCCGATAGCATTAATGGTCTAATCACTGTGTGGTTGGTTGCAGTTAAGGACCATGTACTGTCGCATTGCGGTATGTCTCAAACGAATCCGGCCGAATAGGGAACATGTTCCGAGTGAGAACCCATTGATTTTGATAACTTATGGACTGACCAATAAAGTCTGGGCAATCGGAAGAAAAGGGTTCGTTTTGCTTCCGCTTCGGAATCACCATCGATAAGCAGCTTCATGATAACATATTGCCGCAAGTGCGGTCAATCAAAAATTGAAACCATTCTCTTCCTTTTCTTAAAAAGCAGAGCAAAAGCTTCCGTGCAAAGCACAAATGCATGTGCTAATTACATATAAAGTTTCAATCAAATTCGTTAATTAACTGAGCGTACAGGTTCGAGTAAAGCCTTCGAGAATCTCCTTGTGACGTCAAATTTCGAAGATACTCGTCGATGTGTTCGTTTGTTCAGGAACTTAGCCCAGCGTTGCACCCATCCTGGATTACGATCAAATCCAGTTATGTTTCTGTAGTATGGAAAACACTTGGATATTGATGTAAGGATGTTGGAAAAAATGGATGAGGATAAGAACAGACGATAAGACAGGCGATAATATAGGTTTAGGGAAGATGGCGCAACATGAAACGAATTGACTTGAGGTATATAAATAAGTGATTAAAGGTAAGCAAAAAAAATCACGTAACATAGCTATCGGGGAAAAACAAGAAAGCTAAATACGGCACTTTTTACATAACACAACTATATGGGAGACAAGAATCAAGATTGCAGGATATTGCAAAGTCTTAAACGGATCAGAACCAGTAATGATTCTGTTCTGATTCTTTTTATACGGAAGCTGTTCACGCGCAACTCTCACTTGAAACAAGTGCCTGATCTCCTTGCCTTTATTTAACCCTTCCTCTCTTTTGTTCAAAACGTACACCTGATAGTCAAAATTTCAGGATAAGCTCCTAGGCCTTAAGAATACAGTCGCATCTTAGATTAGGTGCCCTAAGTGTGAAGCGTATTCATTCAAAATATCTGCCAATAAGTCGGGCGCCACCTCACCGTTTCTGAAACAAGCCAAGGATGTATGGGAAATCAACAAACAGACTTTGCTGGACAGAGAGGCCATTCAATACTCAACCGCGATCACGATCAACTACCTAACCACACAGAAACAATATCTCATCCGTCCACCCATGTAAGTCTACACCTACATCGGGAGGGTGCGGGGACGGAAGTCTGGATGGGCGCTCATAATCATTCAATTGAATGGTCGAACCCATACAGAATGCCAACCTCACAGACGAAGTTTGATAAAATTTCCAGGAAACTCTGCGTAATTCAATCTCATGAAATCATAATTTCGTAAGGGAGGGGGTAGATGAGACACAAAGTTGCAATATCCGTGACTCAGACCCACTCTGCCTCGTCCGAAAGACGAAAGCTCGTATCCTTGAACCCGTTGGTCACCAGGCAATCTATCGAAACAAGTCGAAATCACACCTATGGGAGGGGACAGAAGGGCATAATGGACCTCAAAAACCCGAACGCAATTACGCTTCAAACATACCCAAAAGAGCCTGTACAAAACCTCTAGCCGAACACCTCCAATGATTTGGTGATATTTGTCACCTCAAAAATAGTCGAAAAACGCTCGTCCATGGGAGGGGGCAAAAGCCTCGCAGATATTTGACCAGTCAACATTCTACACCTTCTTCCCCTAAATAAATTTCGCAACTAGTGAAGCTTCCAGCCCACAATCCTAATCAAAAACCCTGAGCTCCCATGCCTCTCTCGACAGACACCTCATGCAGGGCAGGGCCTCTTCCTGGTGCATAACAGTTTCGGTCAAAACAACCATTCCCCCTCTATGCATATCAAATAGATGCATAGACCCGCAAGACCCACAATCAGGTGCAAAAACAAGAACAATAACTGGCAAGGTCCCCAATCTGTTTTCAGCCCCTACTCTTTGACCCATCTGGACACAAAAATCAATCCATTTCCGCCACTCTTCTCTCCCCCCCCTCCGAAACACAAACAAACCACCAAACACTCACAAACCAATACATCCAAATATCGGGATTCAGTCTCCCATCCGCACTCGCAGTAGAAACACCAGCAAGTGTAGTCTTCATCCCATCCCGCCTCCCCACACTCAGCATTCTCAAAAAGGCAACGGAACTCACTCACCCCATCAACAATCCTTCCAAAAATAAACATCCCATCCCAAGGATCTCGGAGACATAAGTACACATGTGCGGCGGACGATGCACAGTCCGACGGTCCCTGCTCTTCCAGCATATTCAAGCCAATCCAGCCATGAAACGCAAGCAAACCCGTCACGGCAGCAAATCCTTTTTTCTTTCTTTCACGCGTCAATTCGAAAACCTTACCACCAGAACAAGAAAGTAAAATTAATTTTATGGCCCCGGAACTATTGTTCCACCACGAAATTTCTACATATGCATTTACATAGCAAAATTTCAGAATAAGTTCCTAGCCCCTAGCATTGCATTATCACTAAATTCTTTGGTGACCTGGGTGTGAAGATTAATAAGCAGATAAGCAGGTATAATGATCTCAATAGTGTAACCGTTCAAAAATCAATTTCATGGCCCCGGAACCATTATGCCACCAACGACGAAATTTCTCATCTACACATTTAAATACAATTGCAGTATCTGCCTGTTATTTGATTATAAATCCCTATAAGCTAGTGTTTTGCTTTATTTAGATAATAACTAAGCATGAAAACACATTTTTGAAATCCTTCTCCTTCTGTATCCGTCTGTATGACCGAATTATCTCAAAAATAGCTGCACCGATTCTAATGAAGCATTCACAGTTTGTTATGATATGCTTGGACCATTATCTGCTTTCGGTTTCATTTCAATCCCTTTACGCCTTTTACCACCTCCCATACAAAATGACTCATTTTACTTTATTATTCTAATAATAAAGTATTGTGATCACAGAAAAAAAAATTTACTACCTTGAATTTTTTTTTTTTTTTGCGTTTCATGACTAAATGCAAAAAAAAATCCGTCCCACCGTACGCCGTCCGATACATCTATTTGATATATATAGAAAAATAATATTAACTTGTTCCATAGTTGTTATAAGCCGACACCCCCAGTCTAACATGCACAAGGTGTTTCATGTGCATTGAAAAAAACACATAAACTGAAAATTTTTGAGTGAAATTTTAAGAAAGACACTTGAAAATTTGCGAAATACATTAAAAAAAAATTCCTAAATATACGAAATACTAACTGCTCGAAAACCTTTAAAACTTCTACCCCCTCCCATTCAAAATTATTTTTTCGACCATTTTCAAGAAATCAATTATCACCTAACTATTAAAAGCTATCAATTTAATATTTTACCTAAGAACTTTTAAAAATAGTTGAAATAAAATTGCGTCAAAAGTCTTAAAATCGCTCTTCCCCTTCTACCCTCTCCCGTAGAAAAGTCTGATTTCGACCAATTTCATTAAATCATTAACCAACAAATGAAAAGCTACGAACATGGAATTTTGTACAAGCACCTTACAAGAGAAGCGAAATAAAACATATCAAATTTTACGATCCCCCTACCTTCTCTGCCCCCTCCCATACAAATGTTCGGTTTCGTGAATGTAAGATACACCGAATTTTATGAAAATTCTATGCAACTTCGTCTATGAAACACATTCTATACAGAGAATATTGGACGTGATTCAAGCAATCAATTAAAAAGCTATTAACATCCACCCACCCTTACTATTACCTCTCCTCCCCCCCTCATAAGAACCCAAACTTGCAGAAATGAATGAAATATTGTTAAATTGACAACAGCACTGCCCAAGAACTCCCTTTCACTTTGTCTTTCCTAACTAGTCTAACCTGCATATTGACTTCCCACTCATTCGCAACTTGTCCCAAGAATAATAAAGTTTCGCCCGACTTGTTGGCAGTTTATTCAAAGATATGTAATAATCTAATTTTCTGGAAAACTATAACCATTTGAAATTTTGATTATGTGATTTTAATCATAAATATGATCTATGGTGATAAAAAATTTTCAAATTCCCGACTCCTTCCACCACGTCCCAAACAAACTGCACTGTATAATTTTTCATGAAATGCTATAAACCAATTTTTTCAGTACGTATAACATTTATCGAGCTTAAAATTTTTTACTAAATCCATAATTATTATTAATATCGGAAAAAAAGTCAACGGATTAGCTTCCCTCCTTTTGTTTTCTGCGATACAATGTGACACAATTTCACAACTTTTCGAAAATTCGATTTCTGTGAAAAGTATGAAAGTTAGCTATCAATTGCATGATGATTGTAGTCGTCTATCAAAAATTACTAAGAACTCCCCACTCCTTCTACCACCTCCCATTCAAACTGCACTATTTCACTAAATCTAATACACTAATTTTCTCAGTACCTATTTAATTTATGAAGCTTAAATTTGGTACAAAACATTTTTATAGCTAATCTAGTATGATTGTGAAGCAAATTTTAGTTCAATGCTGTCACCCCTTCTAATGATGCATGATGCAATGGCGCTACTGCCCATATCCAGCCTTAGCCGCCCGGATGCTCCTCCTTCAGTTGTCTCGGTCCAACGACACTCCAGTTTAGAAAATCGAGAAGCGATCTGAAATCTGCGTCGACTGAGTCCTTCCATCGCTTTCGTGGCTTCCCCTGCGGTGGGTTGCCTTGAGCTTTGCCCTTGAGCACTCGTTTTAGAAGTCGTTCCACGTGCGTTCGCTCCACATGGACAGCCCATTGTAGCTTACGCAGTTTGATCACGATAGATGCTGGTGGGTCGTCAAATAGTTGATAAAGCTCATGGTTGCATTGAATTCGCCAGTCATCTACTTCCTGAACTGCTCCGTACACCTTCCGAAGAATTTTTCACTCAAACGTGTCGACTGAATTCTCCGACTCCCGCGTCAAAGTCCACGTTTCGCATCCATGTAGCAGCACATAACGCAGATGCAGATGCGTAGTTTTTTGTTTCAATGGACCCTCCTTGATTTCATTATGGGGAGGACCGCATAAAATGCTTTGTTAGCTGGCGTAGTTCTTCTTTGAATTTCATGTCGTTCATTGCCGTCTTTTGTGAGAAGGGCTCCCAGTTATACGAATTCATCTACCTGCTCGAAGTTGTATTCGCCCATAATAATATTCTGCCTCTCTGGGACAATCATTCGTGTCTGGGTCACATGTTTAGTTTTCGCTTCATTGACCTTGAGCCCTACTACACATGCTGCCGACTCCAACTCCTGGGATACCTCCTTAACACAAAGTATTGATCAGGCCAGAATATCCACGTCGTCTGCGTACACCACCAACTGTGCGGATTTTATGAGTAGCGTACCTCTGGTGTTAACAGAGGTTACTGAAGTTGCCTTCCTGACGACATATTCGAGCACCAATTTAAAGTGCTAGGACGCCCCCAGACAATCTCCTAGTTTGCAACCTGACTCTATTGGAGAGCTTTGAGTCAACTCGTTTTGGATTTTTACTTGGCACTCATTGTTTTCCATCTTGGCTTTTATTAACCGAACTAGTTTCGGTAGGACACCTAGTTCAATCGTTATTCTGTACAGAGCATTACGGTCGACACTATCGTATCTAGCGCCTGTTTTATTGAGAATAACTGGTCCGTTATAGATCGTACAGATCTGAAGCCACTTTGATATTCTCCAATGATGTTGTCAGCTTATTCACTGAGTCTTCGTTCGATAATTTTCGTTAGAATTTTGTTACACGTACAGAACTGTAACAAACAGCGAGACTGCGCATTGTCGACCAATCCGTCCCGGAATTTTCATCCACCAGCGGGATCGGCGAGACTCTTCAGTAAAGAGGGAGCAGGCAGTCTGGGCAGACGAGCGTTGCGTGTTGTGTGGGGTGCGAAGTTCAGGAAATAAAATGTATTAATAGTGCAATGCGTTTTGTGCGAGGAGCAGCATTAAAACGGTAGAATTCCCTTTTTTTCTTTCCGCCTCCTTAACAACAACAATGATATTCCTTTGTAACTTTCGCAAAGCAGATGGTCACCCTTTCTGTGTACGGGACATATAATGCTATTCCGCCAGTCTTCGGGTAATTTTTCTGTTGTCCAGACTTTTGAATAATCGACTGGTGAGCACTGTTCCACCTTCTTTCAAGAGCTCTGCAGGGATTCCGTCTCTACTTCTTCATACGTTGGAGCAATGGGTAGTTGATCTCGATCTGGATCTTCCGGAATTATAAAAGGTTGAGTATGTGATGTCGTTCTATTTAACAGTGCTGAACCTATCGTGCACTGATTTTTGTAGCTTATGATGTTGCCTTCTTCGTCCTTACAGATGGTAGTTTGCGGTTTGTAACTTTGTCTCATTTCTTTCACGGTGTTAACTGCTGAGCGCACGTCATTTTTCTTCGTTTTTGTCCAGTGTTAAAGTTTAGTCATTGTTCATTTTCCGTTGTTTTCGTCTACAGATCTTCTTGGCGTCTCGCCAGAGCCGGTGATAGTTGTCTTCTCCAGCTCGTGATCGTCTTTCAAGAAAATGTCTATAGACTTCGTTTTTCTTGGTAATCACTTCTTGGCATTCCTCATCAAACCAATCATTTCGCTTTCTCCGCTTTAAATGTCCTTAAGTGTCAGCTGTGCGCTGAATACCATTCTTAATGCTCCGCCACATTTGGTCAATACTTCCCTCAGGCTCAGCCTAAGGTAATGCTTTGATGTGGTCATAAATTCCACTTTCGTTGTGTCGTCCTTCAGTTTTTGCACATTGAGTTTAGGAGCCCAGCTCCTTTTAGTGTAGCCCTTGTTAGCTATGCGACAGCGGTATTTAACTCGAACAAGTAAATGGTCCGAATCTGAATTTGCGCCACATAGAGTCTTGGAATCTAGAATGCTGGGGGTAGCCCTTTTTTCGATGGGAACGTAGTCAATTTGAGTGAAGGTGTGCCCATCTGGTGATGCCCACGTCATTTTGTGAATGTTTCTATGTGGGAAGCAGGTGGAGCTTATGACTAGGTTCCTACTACTGGCAAAGTCAATAAGTCTTTGGCCATTGTCGCTAGTTTCATTATGGGCATAGCCCTCCTGTTACGCCCCTATGAAACACTTCGTTTCCAATTTTACCGTCGAAGTCTCCTATTAGAATTTTTTGTCATTGGAGGGCAACCCATCGAAAGTGCTGTCAAGCCGGCAAAGAATTCGTCTTTAATGACATCATCTTTCTCCTCTGTAGGAGCATGGCAGTCGATAAGCTAAACGATGAAGAACTTCAACTTGAAACGAATTAAGTAGATTCGTTCGTTGATCGGTATAAATTTCGTTTTCAAGTTGTTTGAGCGCATTATCTACCACAAAGGCGACACCGAATTCTCTGCTTCCTTGCTTTTTGTTTAGAGACATCTCCTGAAGAAGTTCAGTACACCCGTTCGGAAGAGTAAACGCATATTCCAAGATCCAAAAAATAGACCATTTTCCGTTTCCGCAGTCGTTGCCCTTTGATCCGTCCAATCCAAGGCAGTAATACGGGTCTCCGGACATGCGAGTTTTTTTGGAGGAAACGTTGTAAACATTTTGCCCAACTCCCAACCTGGAGGGCCAGTCTGAATGGGAGTTCCGACTAGAGGCGCGGAACACTCGCAGTCACCCTTCTCTGTCTGCTGTTTTGAACAAAACACCCGGTGGTCATCGCGAAGAGGTGGAAATAGGATTCAGTAGAATCATTATTTACAGTGGGCTTTTCAAGGATTTCATGTTACGTCGTGTACCAGATCACGATTACGCCTTGTGACTTATACTACCATTCGACCACCTTTTTCTACTTAATAAAAAAACATAACAGGGCTACGATTGCGTAATGCGCAATCTTACGATACTCTAGATGAAATAGAATTTTTTGTGACCCCAAGAAATTTTGTATGTGGAGTGTTAGAAAGGATGATAGCATTGAACTAATTTTCCCCCATCATGCTAAACTCGCTATAAAAATGTTTTATTCAAAATGCTTACTCCAAAAATTGAATGGGAACTGAGAAAATTAGTGTGTTAGATTTTGTGAAAATGTGGAGTTTGTATGGGAGGTGGTAGAAAGGGTGGGGGGATTTTAGTGAATTTTTCAGAAATAACTAAAAATATCATAAAATTGACATCTCTTAAATTTGAGATAAGTAACATTCATACTTTTCAAGAAAATAGATTTTTTGTGAAGTTGTGAAACTGTGTCATATTGTATGGGAGGGGGTAGAAGCAGTGAAGCTAATCAAATATTTTTTTCTTATCTTAGTGATAATGCTAATTAAGAATTTATTACAAAATATGAGCTCGATCAATCTTATATGTTCTGAGAAAATCGTCTTAGAGCATTTCATGAAAAAGTGATGTTTGTATGGGAGGGGGTGGAAGGAGAGGGAGGACGATAACAATTTTTCTACTGTAGATTTAGATCATTATGAAAGTGATATATCCCACAATTCAGCCTAATAGCTTTCATACTTTTCGAGTAAATCTATTTATTGTCAAATTGCGAAATTGTGTCATTTTGTATGGGAGGGGGTAGAAGGGGTGAAGCTAATCGTCTATTTTTTTTCGGCCTTACTAACAATTTTAAATATATATTTGGTGCACAATTTCAGCCAGCTAAATTTTATACGCACTGAGTAAATTGGCTTAGAATAATTCATGACAAGTACAGTTTGTATGGGAGGTGGTAGAAGGAGGGAGAGGACACGCATAATTTTTATACGGTAGATTTATATTATCATAAAAGTAATATATTCCAAATTTCAGGCCAATAGCTTCAATACTTTTCGAGCAAATCTGTTTATTGTCAAATTGCGCATTTGTGTCATTTTGTATGGGAGGGGGTAGAAGGGGTGGAGCGATTTGGCCCGTTCACGAACTTGACCTTACTTTTTTGTCAAAAACGACGTGTACAAAATTTGAACAGTCTAGGTCAACGCGTTCTCAAGCTAGAGAGCGAACAGACGGACGGACGGACGGACGGACGGACGGACGGACGGACGGACGGACAGACGGACAGACGGACATCCGGTTTTGAGATTTTTGAGTGATAACATTAACTTCTGTATCATTTATTTTTTTCTCCGAGCCTTATTTCTTGGCGTTACAAACCTTAGAGCAAACTTATAATACTCTCAGATTCCATCTAGAGTATAAAAATTACAAATAGACGCGCATTATCATTATATATATTTATTTATTTATTTATCATAACAAGATAGCTTACATAATAATAAATTGCTTAATTTAATTTAATTTAATTTAATATAATCTAATATAGTTAAATTTACCGTAATCAATTAAACACAATTTGATATAAGGATGATAGGTACTGGTGGAAGGTCAAAAGGGGTGTGGGGACCTTATAAAACGGAGCATAGTTTCAGTTTTTATGTCAGCTTATTTATTGGAGGTGTATAGTATGGGCTGAATTTGTTAAATATTCTACAACATCTGTTGTTCATTTTGTCCGTAATCTGTACGATGTGGATATTCCTTAAGTAGTTTTGAATGCCTCGTCAGCCTGACATTGTCATTAAGTCTGAATTTATTTGAGATATGGTCAACCATAATATCGCCATTTCAAACCTCTAAGGTGAAACAGGATGTGAGCATAGTTCTTCTAGAACCAAGAGGTAAAATATTTAATAATTGGAGCCTAACTGTGTAGGGTGGAAGGTTTTCAAAGTCTCTAGGATCATACAAGTCCCTGAGAGCAAAAAGAAGGAATTGCTTCTGGATTGACCCTATTCTGTTGCTGTATAACGGGATGAAGGGGTCCCAAATTGGACATACATATTCCAGAATAGGGCGCGCAAGAGAACAGAATAAAGACTTAGTGACCCATACTTTCTTAAACTCTTTGGCTTTTTTCTTTATGAACCCAAGAAGTTTATTGGTTTTTGGAATTATTCGATTATAGTGAGATTTGAAGTACAGTTTGTTGTCCATTAATAAGCCAAGGCCCTCAATTTAATCAACACGGTATAGTTGAGTTCCACTTAGGACAT
Source organism: Chorisops tibialis (assembly GCA_963669355.1). Classification (NCBI taxonomy): domain Eukaryota; kingdom Metazoa; phylum Arthropoda; class Insecta; order Diptera; family Stratiomyidae; genus Chorisops; species Chorisops tibialis. Next base: position 80,797,459 of record OY770263.1, read on the forward strand.
AGTCATGGTGATATGAGGATGATTTACGTAAGAAGCTTATCACGTGGCATTTACTGACATTAATCTTTAATGTGTTCTGACTGCACCAATGATCTAGCGCAATAAACTTGGATTGCAGAAATGCGACATCTGCGGGCGAGGTTATGGCATGATATATTTTCAGATCATCAGCGTACATCAGATGTAAAACATTTTCCAATATTTCTGATAAATCTGAGATGAGAACATTAAATAGCAGAGGCCCCAAGTGACTTCCTTGGGGTACCCCAGAGGACACTAATATTTCCTTGGAAATAAGACCTGGAAACTTAACAAATTGAGATAGGATTTAAGCCATTCAAGTAAGGATCCTGTCACACCAATTTGTTTTAACTTTAAAATCAGGACATTGTGATCAACTCGGTCGAACGCTTTGCTAAAGTCGGTGTATATTGTGTCGATTTGATGCCGATTTTCAAGTGCGCTGAACGTATCAGATACAAGAATCATAAGATTCATTGTGGTCGAGCTACCTTTTCTAAAGCCGTGCTGCTGGTCATTAAGAATAGGGTTGATCATATTGGTCAATTTATCGCAGATAATTTTTTCGAATAATTTCGGTATGGCTGATAGAATAGCTATACCTCTATAGTTCTTTACATTTCGTTTGTCACCATTCTTATGGATGGGTGTGAGATGCGACGATTTCCACCGATAGGAATACTCCCAATGAGAGTGACTTGTTAAAGAGCCAGTATAAAGGTGTTGAGAGCTGATGGGCACACTTTGACAAAAATAGGGGAGAAATAAGATTAGGACCGGGACATTTTTTGATATCAATAGTTTTGAGAGCATCGAGCACCTCCTCAATAGACAATGCGATATTATCAACAAGTGTAGGAACCGAAATGTTGGGTTCGCTGTGGGTTGAATCTGACTGGGCACCAAAAACTTCTTGAAAACGGTCAGCAAACATATCGCAGATATTACGCCGGCAGGAAGATTGTGTGATCACATTGGATATAGTTACGGGATAACCCGATATTTTTCGTTTCGTATTAACAAATTTGAAAAATCTTTTTGGATCTGTTACAATATCTTCACCAATTTTTTTTACATAACACAGTTCTCTTCTTGCGTATCCCGGGACTTAGAAGAGAACTCTGAGGCCAGCTTTTCATAACTTCTCTGAAGATTAGGAGTATTCGCGCCCGTTTTCTTAAGTTTTTTAAATAGCTTATTTCTTCTATTCCACAGTGATCTGAAGCTTTGATCTAACCAGGGTTCTGAAGCTTTATCTTTTTGTATTATTCTACATCTTCTACAATGGCACTACAGCCCAAATTGGGCTTTGGCTCCCTGACCTTCAGGTTCCTTAACATTTTTCATTATGTATTGTGGAAGGGTTGTTAGACCTTCGCACAACCCTCTATCTACGAATTTTTACATTTTTGTAGATTGAGGTGACCAAGGTATACCCAAGCAGGCAGTGTGCTGGAATTATACGACCAGAACTTGAGCTCACGACCTTCGCATTGTAGATCACCACGCTACCCACTAGGCTACATCTTAGCTTTGTCTTATTACAGGGACATAATTATCGACAATTTTAAAGATCACATCATAGAACGATGTTTAGGCATTGTCAAGATCATTACATGATTATTAATGCAAATTATGTCACGCTGTAGAAATACTCTGGTAATTACATTACATTACATAATTATTGTTCAATACTAAGTAATAGTCTTTAAATCTGTGAAAGTAATGGATCTGAGTTTCTCTTTAGTAGATTTTAAATAACTGATTTTAACTTTCAACACATCACTTCTTAAATAAAGATGAATTAAGGGAGGGTACCAATAGCAAACGTTCTGTATTTTATAATTGAGCAGAATGGTATTTAGTACCCCACGAATATTCTAAGAAGTACCGGGCTTAAATATGGACAATGAATTTACAATTTTCGCACATCACAAAATACAAGTAAAACCCACAAGCAAAAGGAAATTTTTCGCCGGAAAATTCCTAAATTGATGCTACGATATGCTGACCAAACTTTATTATGAAATTCACCTTCAACAACTAGAACTCAATTTTTAGAAAAGATTTTCGTCTTCATTTTCTTGGCTATCGTTGTCCTTGTCGGCGGACCTGTGATTTCTTGAGTCGGATTACTTGAACTGTTTCTGTTTTCTTGCCTTTTAGTTCAGTTCTCATAATGATATTGTGTATTTGCTATATCTACACAATCCTAGGAAAACTTTGCCCTAGTGAGAGATATACCTACCGAGTTTAATATGAAATTTTGCCTCTGAATATTTTAAGGATTTTCAATTTATACCGTAAAACTATCAGTAACTGGGGCTTGAGGCAGTCGATTCGGGTTCTAGAGCATATTGTGTAGCTTCAAGTATTTGTTCTGTTGGATTTTGAGGATTATGAAGGTATACTTTGAAAAAGGCTTAAATAAGTTTAAGTCTCTGGTCAAGCAAAAGGGGTCACTACAGGAGCGTAGATTCGAATCCGGTCGGAATTCATTAAAATGCTCACAATTCTGAGAAAATTCTGAGCGATTAATCAGCTTGATTAGTTTCACAATCTCTTCAATAACTTTAAGTAAAATTTCGTTAACAACATCAATAAATTTATTTTTTTATAAATAAATTTTCAAGTACTTTTAAAACAATTCTCAATACAGAGAACTCAGTAAATCAATAAAAAAAATTACTTACTTCACAATTTGTCCGCAAATCATTCTGTGTTCGAATACTATGAAGGATTTCAAGTTTACAAAACTAATTTGCGGTAGAGTATCCTGTTTTAGCAGTAAAACGACATGAAGAAAATCAATACAGAAAATTATTTCGGAGCTGTTTTATTGATATTTAGAATTGTTTTTTGTTTTTCTTATTGAAATATTGACCTTTGATTTAATCGATGGTAAATTTGTAGGCAATCGTGTTTTTTGAATGTTCATTTTAAATAACTCTGTAGCAAAAACGGATTCGTAATTAATTTTGATGGTAATTAAATCGAGAAGATCCCCTGCTCGAATGTTCTAGAAGATGTTTTTGTATAAATTGAATTGAACTTTGAAGCTTTTGAGTAATTGGAAACATTTTCGTACTCTTTATCGGTCTGTTTGAGCCGTAGTACTCAGCGTCATAAGCTTTAGTTTCCTGGAAAATAAATATGTAATAATGTCCCTGAAACGTTTGAAAAACATGGTTGGACTATTTTCTTCACATAAGAAAATGAAAATTATTCCAAAAAATTGGAACAATTAATATTTTTTAAGTTAAGACAAGGGGGTAGTTGTAGTATGAGGTTTTACCAATTCCTGCAACTATCTTTGGAGTTAGCGACTCCACGGACCTGAGCTAACTATCCCCCTCTGGGATGGGGGCTGTAGAATTCACCCACAGCCAGTCCTGCTTGCCCTAAAAATGGCAAATGGACACTCACTGGATCATGGGCTTATCACCCGTGATCTTAAGACCTAAATGATACGAGAAACAGATACATCGCCTCGGATACGGACTGATTCTACGGTAACGACTTTTGGCATTCGAACATTGAATGACGGGGGAAGAGCTGGGGTTACTCGGTCCTTGCTCCGCCAATCGGTGATCGACCGTGAAATGGAGCACTATAACATCCAAATCTTGGGCTTGAGCGAGGTCAGGTGGACAGGATCAGGAGAAGAACGAACCCCTAGCGGAAACACTATTCTGTACATTGGCCCTGAAAGTGAAGCCAGAAATGGCGTGGCGTTCGTCCTTACACCGAGAGCGAGAAACAGTCTCATTAGCTGGGAACCAATCTCGGATAGGATTATCGTCGTCAGGCTCAGCACCAGTGTCAGAAACGTCACAATTCTGCAGTGCTACGCACCAACTAATACCGCAACACCTGGTGACAAAGAGGAGTTTTATAGCCAACTGAGTGCCACCTTCGAACGTGTTCCAAGAGGTGATATTATTATCATCTCAGGAGATATGAACGCCCAGGTTGGATCGGACAACACTGGACTAGAACACGTCATGGGAAGGCATGGTGACCCTTGGGCCGACGCGTCACGACCTTGGATTAAGAGACCCGAAAACGGCGAATTATTTGTGGAGTTTTGTAGTACTCGGCAAATGGTCATCGGAGGGACCCTTTTTCCACACAAGAGTCATCATAAAACATCTTGGGTTTCCCCTGATGGTGTAACTCAGAACCAGATCGACCATTTGGCTATAAGTCGCCGATGGAGAAGATGTCTCCTCGATGTGCGAGCGAAACGTGGAGCTGACGTGGGGAGCGATCACCACTTGATGGTTGCCTGCTTGAGATTGTGTACAGCAGCTATCCGACGACCACAAATTCTTCAAATGAAGCGCAAGCTTAATGTGGATAAACTTAAAGATCCCAACAAAAACCGCGAATACACCACTATTCTACGCGAAAAGTCATCCACATTGGGTGAATATGAAATGCGCACACTGGACGCCAATTGGGAGGCAACCAAAAACACTTTTCTAACTAGTGCTGAAGAATCTGTGGGATATGTGCAAAGCGGTGAGAAACCCTGGATGTCGCAAGACACATGGGTCAAGGTTGGCAATCGGAAAAAAGCCAAATTGGCAATCATCTCTCAACCCGATGTCAACCAATGAACGCCCGACTTGAGGCAGAACTACCGCGATGCTCATATACAGCTTAAGAGGGCTGTTAGACGCGACAAGAGAAAGGCCATTGAAGATCTGGCAAACAAGGCAGAATCTGCGGCTTACCTTGGGGATATGGGTTCACTTTTTAAAATCATGAAACAGTTGACGAACAGGAATTTCACCGCCAACCACCTGGTGAGAGATGTCAACGGAACTCTCCTTAATATGAGTGAACACCAGTTGCGGCGATGGAAGGAATACTTCTCTGATATTTTAAACATCTTGTCAGAGGAAGATATTCCGGAAACAGAACAACTACCAAACATCCAACCGCAACAATCCTCTATTAGGGATGATCCCCCAGATAAGGAAGACATAGTTTCCGCCATTCGGTCAATGGCGGGAAGGAAAGCTCCAGGTATAGACGGACTACCAACGGAACTCCTTAAAGCGGACCCGGAAATCACAGCCGATATACTCCTCCCACTCTTCACTAAGGTGTGGACTGAGGAAAGATATCCGACTGAATGGAAGGAGGGCGTCATTGTGAAAATTCCGAAGAAGGGCGACCTTCGGGATTGTGGCAATTGGCGTGGTATATGTCTACTTACTGCCGTATCAAAAATTATGGCTAGGGTAATTCTCAATAGGATTAGTGATGTCGTCGAGAGCACTCTCAAAGTTTATCAGGCTGGATTCCGTAAAGGGTCGTCTTGTACCGACCACACAAATACCCTACGGATAATATTAGATCAGTCAGCCGAAATGGGTTCGCCACTACATCTCATGTTTGTAGACTTCGAGAAGGCTTTCGACAGCGTTAAGCGAGATTACATATGGAATGCTTTGCGTAGGAGAGGTATTCCAGATAAGGTCATAGCTATGATTAAAGAATCCTACGAAGATGCAAGGTGTCGCGTCTTGCATAGAGGAGAGCTGTCCGAGAGCTTCCCTGTGCGAACGGGTGTCAGACAAGGCTGCATATTATCACCAGCCCTGTTTCTGGTGGTAATAAACGACATCTTGAAAGCTGCACTGGAAGGTGGGGAGGGTAAGGGTCTCCAATGGAGACTATTTAACATCTTGAGTCACCTTGATTATGCTGATGACGTGTGTTTGCTTGCACATAACCGTTCGGACTTAGAGTCAAATGTTCGCTCGTTGCATTCTAAATGCAAAGAGGCGGGACTGAAAATAAATGTGCGTAAAACCAAGTACATGCACATGGGTTCGAACACAAGCACACCGATTGTTCTTAACGGACAGGATGTGGAAGAGGTGCAAGATTTTTGCTATCTTGGAAGCATTGTCAGCATGGACGGCGGAGCCGAAAAGGATGTTGAGGCTCGGCTAAATAAAGCTCGTCAGGCATTCGGTATCCTTTCCCCTTTCTGGAGGTTAAGAGAGATCTCCCTTCGCACGAAGCTGCGAGTTTTTGACGCATGCGTCAAATCCGTGTTGTTGTATGGTTGCACTACGTGGAAAGTGACCGTTCGACTTACCAAGAAACTACAGACTTTCGTAAACCAATGCCTCCGGCGCATTTTAGGAATATTCTGGCCAGAAGTGATCTCCAACGACGAACTTTGGAGTACAACTGGCCAGACTAAAATAGGTATTGAGATTCAACGGCGGAAGTGGCAGTGGATCGGTCATACTTTGAGGAAACCAGAGCAAAATATCGCAAAACAGGCTCTGGATTATAATCCGCAAGGAAGACGTCGGGTTGGTCGACCATGTAACACATGGAAGCGAGCAGTTGAGCAGGAGGCCAGAGGAATAAATAAGTCCTGGCAACAGCTTAAGGCCGATGCCCAGGATCGCGCCTTGTGGAAGAGAGTTGTTTCTGTCCTATGCCCCTATAGGGGGTCTTAACAGGAATTTGATTTGATTGATTGAAGTTAAGACAAATTTTTAATCTGGAAAGAGTCCACGAACTCAGATGAAAAACTTTTTAAAAGCAGCATTCTACCTAAAAAATAGATTTACAAAAAAAATTCATATATCTGAAAATTCAACTTAATTTTAAACTTTTTGCCGGATAGTATTGTAGCTCATTCTCGAGCCACTTCCAATTCAAAGATTCTTCCGTCTTATTGAAGGCACCGCCAAACTTCTGGGAATAACTTCAGTTATAAACTGGGCTGACTTAAGCGAAGCACTTATTCTATAATTTCGTCATCTCAGTAGGTAGTAGTAGGATGCGGTTTTTACAAATTCCTGCAACTATCTTTGGAGACTTCTAACTATCCCTCTGTAGGATGGGGTCAGTAGAATTCAACTACAGTCAGTCCTGCTTGCCCTAATGGCAAATGAACACTCACTAGATTATGGGCTTATCACCCGTGATATAAGAACCTAACTGATAGGGGAAACGGATACACAAAAATGACGTAGCGGTCGTCCTTACAACGAGAGCGAGAAACAGTCTCATCATCTGGGATCCAATCTCGGATAGGATTATCGTCGTCAGGCTTAGGATCAGTGACAGAAACGTCACAATTCTGCAGTGTTACGCACCAACTAATACTGCAACACCTGGTGACAAAGAAGAGCTTTATAGCCAACTGAGTGCCACATTCGATCGTGTTCCAAGAGGTGATATTATTATTATCTCAGGAGATATGAACGCCCAGGTTGACTCTGACAACACTGGACTAGAATACTTCATGGGAAATCATGGTGACTCTTAGGTCCACGCGTCACGACCTTGGATTAAAAGACCCGAAAACGGTGAATTATTTATGGAGTTTTGTAATACTCGACAAATGGTCATCGGAGGGATCCTTTTTCCACACAAGAGTCACCATGAAACATTTTGGGTTTCACCGGGTGGTGTTACTCAAAACCAGGTCGATTATTTGGCTATAAGTCGCCAATGGAGAAGATGCCTCATCGATGTGCGAGCGAAGCGTGGAGCTGACGTTAGGAGCGATCACCACTTGATGGTTGCCTGCTGCAGCAGCTATCCGACCCCCACAAATTCTTCAAATGAAGCGCAAGCTTAATGTGGATAAGCTCAGCGACCCCAACAAAAAGCACGAGTACACCACCATTCTACGCGAAAAGTCATCCATGTTGGGCGGATATTAAATACGAACACTGGACGGCAATTGGGAAGCAACCAGAAACACGTTTCTACCTGGTGCTGAAGAATATGTGGGATATGTGCAAAGTGGTGAGAAACCTTGGATGTCGTAAAACACATGGGACAAGGTTGGCGATCGGAAAAAAGCCAAATTGGCAATCATCTCCCAACCCGATGTCAACCAACGACACCCGACTCAAGGCAGAAGTACCGCGATGCTCATATACAGCTTTAAAAGGCTGTTAGACGCGACAAGAGAAAGCCATTGAAGATCTGGCAAACAAGACAGAATCTATGGTTTACCTTGGAGATATGGATTCACTATTCAAAATCATGAAACAGTTGATGAACAGTAATTTCACCGCCAACCACCTGGTGAGAGATGTCAACGGAACTCTCCTTAATCTGAGTGAGTACCAGTTGCGGCGATGGAAGAAATACTTCTCTGATATTTTATACATTTTGTCAGAGGGAGATATTCCAGAAACAGAGCAACTACCAAACACCCAACCGCAACAATCCTCTATTAGGGATGACTCCCCAGATAAGGAAGAGATAGTTTTCGCCATTCGGTCAATGGCAGGAACGAAAGCCTCAGGTATAGACGGACTACCAACCGAACTCCTCAAAGCGGACCCGGAAATAACAGCCCACTTATTACTGAGGTGTGGAATGAAGGAAGGAAGATATCCGACTGAATGGAAGGAGGGTGTCATTGTGAAAATTCCGAAGAAGGTCGACCTTCGGGATTGTGGCAATTGGCGTGGTATATGTCTATTTACTGCCGTATCAAAAATTATGGCTAAGGTAATTCTCAATAGGATTAGTGATGTCGTCGAGAGCACTCTCGAAGTTTATCAGGCTGGATTCCGTAAAGGGTCGTCTTGTACCGACCACACAAATACCCTACGGATAATATTAGAGCAGTCAGCTGAAATGGGTTCGCCACTACATCTCATGTTTGTGGACTTCGAGAAGGCTTTCGACAGCGTTAAGCGAGATTACATATGGAATGCTTTGCGTAGGAGAGGTATTCCAGATAAGGTCATAGCTATGATTAAAGAATCCTACGAAGATGCAAGGTGTCGCGTCTTGCATAGAGGAGAGCTGTCCGAGAGCTTTCCTGTGCGAACGGGTGTCAGACAAGGCTGAATATTATCACCAGCCCTGTTTCTGGTGGTAATAAATGACATCTTGAAAGCTGCACTGGAAGGTGGGGAAGGTAAAGGTCTTCAATGGAGACTATTTAACATCTTAAGTTACCTTGATTATGCTGATGACGTGTGTTTGCTTGCACATACCCGTTCGGACTTAGAGTCAAATGTTCGCTCGTTGCATTCTAAATGCAAAGAGGCGGGACTGAAAATAAATATGCGAAAAACCAAGTACATGCACATGGGTTCGAACACAAGCATACCGATTGTTCTTAATGGACAAGATGTGGAAGAGGTGTAAAATGCTTGTTATCTCGGAAGCATTGTCAGCATGAACGGCGTTCGTCAGGGCTTGTGACGAAAAACGAATGTAGAAGACCGAAGTCTTCTAAAATTTTCATTCTTCGCCATCAGGTTATTTTAGCGAATGTTTTCTTCGGATAAAACACGATTTGCCGACTAGTCAGTAACATGGGAGTGGGTGGACATGCTCCGAAGAAAAAACATTTTTTTTCGCTCTGGTACGCGCTAGACGGAATTAAAAATGACGGATATTCACCTTACTCCTATTTACCTAACAAGGAAGACAGCGAGGTAAGAAGAAGGCATTTCATTCCTTCGGAGTAGTCCCAGAGTATGGAGGCTCTACTTCCCGCTCATCTTCTTCATACTTTAACAAAATAAATCCCCGAGAATAGATATATGGCGTTCCGCGACACTCGTGCTTGCCCCTAGAACACGACACAAAAAATCTTGACACATAAAATAAACTAAGAAAAGAAATAACGCAATGGAACGAAGAGAAAACTAATAACTATTAATTCAAGTTAAATTATCAAAAAAAAAAGAAAACTTAAGGGAAAAACTTAAATCTAATAAAAAAAAATTTTGTTAGGATCCTTGCTGCTTACCAGAAATTTTTTTCGGTTGATGATGATGATGTTTCAGTTGTTTTTTTTTTATTTTTTGTTAACTTTACTTTATTATTCTAATAATAAAGTATTGTGATCGACACAGGAAAAAAAAAGAATTTGCTACCCTGAAATTTTTTTTTTTCGCGTTTCATGACTAAATTAACCTAAAAATGCAAAAAAAAAACAACAAAATTGTGATTGGGCGTAAAGCCCAATCACATTGTTATAGATCTGGCAATGATCTCTCTCAAATCTGCCAGAACTATTTAGAATATTCTTCCAACATGTAGAGGGTCATAGTAAAAGCTTCTAGTAACTTCTCGAAGACACCAACAATGACACCCGACGCCATCTAGTAACTTCTAGAATAGTCCAGACCCAGCAGAAAAACATACACCAAAAAAGGTTCGAGAATCGGATAAATCAATTATAAATAGCCAGAGCTCTACGACAAGGGATGATTCACTCAGTGACAGTTTCATGGAAAACACCTGTCGGTGTAAGTAAGCGAAAGCGATAGATCGGCGGTGTTACTGGGTTGTGCGAATTAAGTTTTTAGAGCGAATTTAGTGAAGTGATCGGGAAATTGTGTATAAAGTGCAATAAATAAATTATCCTTATATTTTTAAACGAATTGTGTTTTACTTGAAATCGGCGATCCCCTAGCTCGCAACAATTGGTGTCAGAAGTGGGATTTCAAGGATAAATTCGGGTTAAAAATCGCGAGTGAAATTAAAAATTCTCGGAACGGATAATTTTGTGAGAGCGGAAAAGTGAAACTAAAATTCTCGAACGGACAGTGAGAATATTGTGAAATCGAATATTCTCGAGTGCTCTAGTGAACAGTGACTTTAATTAGCGAAGTAAAATCGCGGAACTAAAATTCTCGAACGGACAGTGAGAGTTTTGTGAAATCGAATATTCTCGAGTGCTTTAGTGAGCAGTGACTTTAATTAGTGGAGAAAATTTAAGTGAATTCGGATCGCGGAAAAACTTAAAATAATCGGTAGTGAAAATGCCGCGTTATTTAAAGGACTTAAAATTAACGGAGCTGAAGGAAGAGCTCAGTAGACGCGAGTTATCTACGACAGGGAGCAAGTCTGAACTTGTCAGCCGTATGATCGAGACACTCCAGGCTGAGGGTGAGGATGCAGATAGTTTCGAGTTCCAAATCAAAGAAGCTCGTGGAGATGAGTGTTCTGGTGCAACGGATGCTCTAACACAGTTAATGCAGCAAATGATGAACAAATTAGAACAACAATCAGCGGACATGCATCAGAAATTTGAACAACAATCAACGGACATTAATCAGAAACTAGAGAAATTAGACCAGACTTCAAAGGACCTTAACCAAAAATTGGAGCTGCAAAATGATAAAATAGACACCATGGGTAAGGCCATAGAAGAAAACGTTGAGAAGAAACTTCGAATCTTCGAAGAACAAATTACGGAAAAGATATCCGGGATTGTACAAGAAGTCGAACGCCTAAAAAGGGACTTGGATAACGTGAAAGCAGTCGGAGTCATGAAAGCAGAGCACGTTACGCATAAGGGTTTCAAAGCTCCAATCTTCGATGGACAGACACCGTGGGCTATTTATAAGATCCAATTTGAGGCTGCCGCCAGAAACAACCATTGGAATGATCTCGAACGAGGAACGGCTCTTATATTGGCGTTAAGAGGTCCACCAGCGGAGGTTCTTCAAACGATTCCGCAGGAAAAACAACAAGATTTTTCAACGTTAGTCCAAACATTGGATCTTCATTACGGCAGTGACCGCATGAAAGAGATCTACAAAATAGAGCTGTACAACCGAACTCAAAAGAATGGTGAAACACTTCAGGAGCTGGCACGCGATATTGAACGACTCACATTATTATCGCTGCCCAATGCGCAAACAGAGCAACGCAACGATATGGCTGTTTTCGCATTTAACAATGCTGTACTGGACAGAGAGCTGCAACAGGCGTTGAAATTGGCAGGTAAGAAAACGATAGGCGAAGCCTTGGTATATAGGCTGACGTTCGAAGCTGCCAAGCAAAGCTCACGGAGTAATTATCGAGTCCGAGAAAGAGCAAAAGAGTGCGTGTGCCAGAAAGCAGAGTACACCAAACGGAGCGAAAGATTTGGTGCCCCCCGATGCTGGAATTGTGGACAGGCAGGACACTTGAGACTCGACTGCCGAAAAGCGACCAACTATTGTTCCGGCTGCGCTGCTAACCAATGCGAAGATGGAAATCGGGCAGGTAGTTCGTGGTCAAGAACTAGTCGTCAGAGTTCAAATCTTACACACGGTTTTGATAAAAGACGCCGGAGTCGATCGAAAACCCCGAGTCGGCAAGCTCGATTGCAACAAGAGCAATACACAGGGAAAGATCATGGAAGCAAAGATGGACAATTGAATAAGGATCGCGAACGAACGGGTAGAAGTCGTGACGGTCAAGTACTTCATGCGAATAATCGTGACAAGACCAAACATGGGAAGCGATATGATCGAGAAGATCGCGAAAGGAAGAATGCGGAACGAGAAAAGGGAAGTAAACGTGCCGCTAAGGAGGAGAATGAGCGCGAAAAGGAAACGGAGAAAGAACGCGAACGTGAGAAGGAAAAAGAAGCCGGAAAAACCATTCGGGGGTTAACGATCGAACCAGAGGATGGATGGAATCAGCGAAAACCGCGTACCAAAATGAAAGTGGTACATCTCGACCGATTAACCAAGTACCACGGTGCCATTGCGGAAGTGAACGACTCTGTTCGGGACGAACAGGGACTAAGGAGAGGGTAATGTTATAGATCTGGCAATGATCTCTCTCAAATCTGCCAGAACTATTTAGAATATTCTTCCAACATGTAGAGGGCCATAGTAAAAGCTTCTAGTAACTTCTCGAAGACACCAACAATGACACCCGACGCCATCTAGTAACTTATAGAATAGTCCAGACCCAGCAGAAAAACATACACCAGAGAAGGTTCGAGAATCGGATAAATCAATTATAAATAGCCAGAGCTCTACGACAAGGGATGATTCACTCAGTGACAGTTTCATGGAAAACACCTATCGGTGTAAGTAAGCGAAAGCGATAGATCGGCGGTGTTACTGGGTTGTGCGAATTAAGTTTTTAGAGCGAATTTAGTGAAGTGATCGGGAAATTGTGTGTAAAGTGCAATAAATAAATTATCCTTATATTTTTAAACGAATTGTGTTTTACTTGAAATCGGCGATCCCCTAGCTCGCAACAATATGATACTCTAGATGAGATGGAAAAGACTTTAATATGTGAATAGAGACTTTTGCATGTGAGGTGGTATAAGTAGAGGGGGAGGTTTGTATTTTTCGTATATGACACCGAACATGGCATGCAAAATGTTTTTTGCTGAATTTAAAGTTTTTAGTTTTCATTATTTTTAAAGAAATTGAACATAGTATTCCTGAAATTGGGGCACTTTTATGGGAGGTGGCAGAGGAAGTGGAGCATTTAAGATGATTTTGAAACTGCTTATCATCATCCTTATCACCATGCTTTGATTCAATTTCAAAGTCGATAGCTCATGTACTTGAAGGAGAAATCCTTTTCTTGAATTTATAATACAGATATTTGTATGGGAAGTGGTAGAAGGAGTGAAGCGGAGTTGGTAATTTTTTCTAACACTTATTTAAATTATTAAGAAACAAATTCTGGCAAAATTTGAAGTTTGTATTTTTTCTTGTTTGAATGGAAATCGATAAAATGCATTTAACAAAAATTATGTATTTGTATGGGAGGGGGTAGAAGGAGTGTAAGGATCAAAACAAATTTTTTTCGCATTAATAATATTTCTATTTGTATACTTTATACAAAATATCAAGGTGATAGCTTTAACAATTTCGAAGAAAAATAATTTAATTCAAATTTCAAAATTTCGTGGAATTTGTATGGGACGGGGTAGAAGGAGTGAGGTGAAGATGATAATTATTTTTAAAATAAATTGCAATTATAGTAGAATTAATTCTGACAAAATTTCGTCTTTTCAGCTTTACTAGTTTCAATGAAAATCGAAAATATGAAGTTTTCAAAATTGTCCATTTGTATGGGAGGGGGAGTCAATATTCCGTGATATTAATGACATCATCAGTGGAAATTATTGAAAAGTTTTTTGACAGCCTTTCGGAAACTGTCAACTCAGCTGGCGCTACCTCGACATTTCTTATCTGTGGTGGCTTCAACCTCCCCAATTTACAATGGAAAGCAGACTGGTCACACCCTACATTGTCTTTATCTAGCATAGACTTGTGTGTTGATCACTTTATGAACCTGTGTTCACTTACTCAACAAAATACTAACACAAATCGTCGGGGGAAGATCCTAGACTTGATTCTTTCCAATGTCAGTGTTTCTCGGATCAATGTTGACACCTTTAGTGGATTAGTTCCACCCGACCCTTATCATCCCCCCATTCAGATCAACCTGCAAATAGAGTTATGTAATCCTTCTCTTATTTGTACGGATAAGAAATACAATTTCTATAAGGGAAACTACGAGCAAATGAGTTGTGACCTCGGTAATATTAACTGGTTTGAACTTTTTAGCAGCAAAAGCTCTAATGAATCATCGATGCAACTACACTCCATCCTTGATGATATAATTCATCGGAATGTTCCCTATCGTGTCATTTCTAGTCGTGACCACCCTGAATGGTATAACCATTCTATTATTTGCGCTCTTCGTAAAAAATAGCGTTTATAAGCGTTCGTCTCTTCTATCCGATTACCAAAACTATTCCCTTCAGCGTAAGCAGGTCAAATTGGACATGAAGAAGACTTTCTCTGCATTTATTTCTCAGCTTGAGGCGGCACTGTTGCGCAATGAGACCAAACAGTTTTGGTCGCATGTTAGAAAGCGTAGAAATAAATTCCTTCACAACTTAAGTTTGGTGATACTGCCACTACCCCTCCACAAGAAATGCGTGAGCCTTTTGCCAAATACTTTTCCTCTGTGTTTAGCCACTCGAGTAATGATCTGTCTTATGACTTCTTCATCCCACCCCAGGAGTTGATCTCTGAGATATCCATTAGTGAGAGTGACATTATATCAATCATCAATTCTCTAGATTCAAAAATCGGTGGCGGACCGGATGGGATCCCGAACCTTTTTGTGAAAGCTCTCTCCTCGGAGCTCTCTCTATCACCAGCCCAACATGGATTCGTGAAAGGTAGATCTACTTCTACTAATTTATGTGAATTCACTTCATAAGTCCAAGTCATATATACCGATTTTTCAAAAGCTTTCAACACTGTTAATTGTAAAATTCTAATCTCAAAACTTGGAAGGTACGGTGTCTCTGGCTCTCTCCTAAACTGGTTCAGTTCGTACCTTAAGGACCGTCGTCTCCGAATTACGTTCAACGGATACTCCTCTACTGAGTTTCTTGCTAACTCTGGTGTCCCGCAGGGATCGATCCTTGGTCCTCTATTATTACTCTATTATTTACTCTCTTCATAAATGATTTGCTCCAATTTGTATCTTCGAACTGTCTCTTATTCGCTGATGACCTCAAACTGTTCCGGGAAATTTCCTCCGTTTCTGATGGCATGATTCTCCAGGCTGATTTGTCTGCTGTCTCTCGTTGGTGCTCAAACAACGATATCTTTTTGAACATAGAAAAGTGTTTTACTATGGAGTACTCGTATAAGACTAGCTCCTCTGTTCTCTCTTACTCTATTAATGGATCCATCCTTACAGCAGTAACCACAACAAAGGATCTAGGAGTGGTCTTTGATCGTAAACTTAAATTCGTCAATCATTTCTCCGAGATTACTAATAAGGCATGCAGACTTGCTGACTTCGTCCTCCGCACGACCGTCCAGTTTAATCGTCAGGAACAGCTGCACTCCTATTTTCCACACTTGTCCGTAGTATCTTGGAATACTGTTCCACCGTCTGGAACCCACACCATTCTTGCCATGTTCGAACCATCGAATCTGTTCAGCGTAGATTCACTCGAACCCTTTTCTATAGATTAAGGAAGCCTCATATCGACTACAATGGCAGACTTGAAGTACTACACCTACAGCCACTGCATTTAAGGCGGACCTTCCTCGATGCTTGCTTCCTCTTCAAGCTGTGCAACTACCTGCTCAATACCCACCTCTGTGACGACCTGAACTTTAGACCAGAAATAGTCTCAACAAGGAATTCAGACATCTTCAATCCTCCACGAGCCTCTCTCGATGTATACCATCACTCTCCGATGCTAAGAATGCAAATGAACCATGTCCGACTTCAACTTGATTCTTTAGCTTCTTCTTTTCCATTATTTAAGAATAGAGTTAAATCTATCATATTTACTGTTTAAATTTTTATCTTTACTATTCATTTATTTTTTAGCGTATATTATAAACTATCATCTTCAATCTTTAAATTTTCCTCATTGCTATTCGTTTATTTTCCGCTTTTGTTTAATTGAAATTGTAATATTTTTGTTCAAGAGCCCAAATAAATAAATAAATAAATCTATATCGTAATACTTCGACCTAAATTTCAAGTCGATAGCTTAAATAGTTTCAAAGAAAAATCAATTTCTTAATATTTCGAAATTTCTTGAAATTTGTATGGGAGAGGGTAGAAGGAGTGGGGGGATGTGGCCCATTCACGAACTTAAAGTAACTTTTTTGCTAGAAATGACACACAAAAATTTTTAGCACTATAGCTCAAAGCTTTCGAGAGTTATGCTGTAGACAGACGGACAGACGGGCAGACGGACAGACGGAAAGACGGTCACTCGGAATCGAGGTTTTTGAGCGACAACAAATATTTCTGTACCCTTGGCGGCTCTGTGCGAGCGTTATTTCTTAGCGTTACAAACGGTAAGGCAAACACAATATACTCTCAGATTTCATCTAGAGTATAAAAATCCGTCCCGCCGTACGCCGTACATATGGACCCATATCTCCGAGACCGTTAAAGGTAGAATGTTCGTTTTTGGGTGGATTGTTGATTGGGTAAGTTAGCTCTATTTTTTTAATTTTGGTGGTGGGGGGGGTGTTAGGTGGAAGGAGGAGGCGGGGGGAGGGAAAAGTCGAAAACTACACTTGCTAATATCTCCACAACGAATGCAGATAGAAAGTTGAAAATCAGTAGACATATAGAGAGGGTTGTGGGACAAACTCCAAAAATAATTAAATTTTTTTATCCATTGGCGTCCGGAAAGGGGCTAAGAACAAATTGTCGGCCGAATTGTTTTTTTCAAATGATTATATCTTCAAAATTACTTATTGTAAAAAATTTATACCATATTGGAACCATCAAGGTGGCATATAGTTCCATCGGAATCAGCTTAGAGAGTGGCTAATTATTGTAAGGGGGAGAGTCAGGGGGGGGGGGAGGCAAAGAAAAACACTTAAAACTGAATATCCCAACTATCTCTTAAGCTATGTAATTTAAACTTGAAACGCATATTAAACTATATTAAGAAAATACAAGAAAAATATAACATGTTGAAATAATAGTAGTGGGGGGAAATGGGGAGCATTTCAAAAATGGCGCACTTATCAAAATTACAAATCCTTATATCTCAAAACTGAGTACAGATATCAAATCGAAAATTTGTCAGATTGTAGAACTACATAGTGGTTAATTTTGGTAAATTTTAAGTTGGAAGGTGTAAGGGGAGGGAGGTAATAAGCAAAAATGTCGAAAATTTTGAGTGATTTTTTAGGGCTCTGGTGAAAGATACAAAGTTTAAATTTTGCATGTGGATACATCTATTTGATATACATAGAAAAATAATAATAACTTGATCCATAATTGTTATAAACCGACCCCCCCGGTCTACCGTGCCCAAGGTGTTTCATGAGCATTGAAAAAAACACATAAACTGAAAATTTTTGGGTCAAATTTGAAGGTAGAAACTTGTAAATTTGGGAAATGCAGTTAAAAAAAAATCCCTAAATATACGAAATGTTAACTGGTCGAAAACCTTGAAAACTTCTACCCCTTCCATACAAAATTATTTTTTCGACCATTTTTAAGAAAGAAATTATCACCTAACTATTTAAAGCTATCAATTTGAAATTTTGCATAAAAATTTACAAAAATAGTTGAAATGAAATTACGTTAAAAGCTTTGAAATCGCGCTTGCCCTTCTACCCCCTCCCACACGAAGCTATGATTTCGACCAATTTCATTAAATCAACTAATAGCCAACAAACTAAAAGCTACGGACTTGAAATTTTGCACAAGCAACTTACTTCTACAATGGCGCTACAGCCCAAATCGGACCTTGGCCTCCTGATATTCAGGTTCCTTAACATTTTTCATTACTTATTGTGGAAGGGTTGTTAGCCCTTCGCACAACCCTCTTTCTACGAATTTTTTCATTTTCGTAGATTGATGTGACCAAGGTATATCTAAGCAGACAATGTGCTGGAATTATGTATTGCGCCGACCGGGATTTGAACTCACGACCTTCGCATTACATGACCAACACGCTACCTACTAGGCTACATCCTAGCACCTTACTAGAGAAACCAAATAAAACTGCATATTACATTTTACGATTCCCCTACCTTCTCTACCCCCTCCCATACAAATGTTCGGTTTCGTGAATGTAAAATACACCGAATTTTATGAAAATTCTATGCAACTTTGTCTATGAAACACATTCTATACAGAGAATACTGGACGTGATTCAAGCAATTAATTAAAAAGCTATTAACATCCACCCACCCTTACTATTACCCATTCTCCTCCCCTCATAAAAACCCAAACTTGCAGAAACGAATGAAATAGAGCTCCCTTTCACTTAGACTTCCTTAACCACTCTAAACTGCATATTGACTTTCCACTCATCCGCAACTTGTCCCAAGAATAATAAAGTTTCGCCCGACTTGTTGGCAGTTTATTTATTATTATTGTCCACCTTGTCTTGCTCTTATATTGATGTTATTCTCAATTGTTATTATGTGTACTGCACTGTTTATTATTATTCGCTGTTTCATTTTTTTTTATTTCACTTTGCTCTTCTCCATTCGCACGAAGCTGCGAGCTTTTGACGCATGCGCCAAATCCGCGTTGTTATGTTGTGGTTATACTACGTGGAAAGTGACCGCTGGACTTACCAAGAAACTGCAAACTTTCGTGAGCCAATGCCTCTAACGCATTTTAGCAATATTCTGCCCATAAGTGATCTCCAATGACGAACTTTGGAGTACAACTGGACAGACTAAAATAGGCATTAAGATTCAAAGGCGGAAGCAGCAGTGGATCGGTCACACTTTGAAAAAACCAGAGCAAAACATCGCTAAACAGGCCCTAGATTATAATCCTCCAGGAAGACGTCGGGATGATCGACCATGTAGTACATGGAAGCGAGCAGTTGAGCAGAAGGCCAGAGGAATAAACAAGTCCTGGCATTAGCTAAAGGCCGATGTACAGGATCGCAGCTTGTGGAAGTGAGTTTTTTCTGCCATTTAAAAGGAATTCGATTGATTAATCTACCCTTACTATCACGAATTCCCCTGCCCTCATAATAACCCAAATTTGCATAAATAAACGAATGAAATATTGATTGTATGTACTGGAGCTATTGATCGTATTCGCAATTAAGTGTGAAATTGACAACATCCCTGCCCTAGAAGCCCCTTTCACTTAGTCTTCCCTAACATGCATATTGACTTTCGACGCACATTCAACTTGTCCCAAGAATAATAAAGTTGCGCCCAACTTGTTGGCAGTTTATTTTTTATTTTAGAAGACATAACTTTCGGTATATGATTGGGCTGTACTCCCAAGCATAATTCTGCTACGTTTATACTCTATATGAATTCTGAGAGTATTATAAGTTTTCCACGAAATTTTTAAGGCTAAAATATAAGGCTCGAAGAATAAAATGAATAATACAGAAGTTATATAATAATCACTCAAAAATATCAAAAGCAGATGTCCGTCCGTCCGTGCCTCTCTAGCTTGAGAACGTGTTGAGCTAGAAAGTAAAACTTTTGTACACGTCGTTTTTGACTAAGGAGTAAGATCAATTTCGCGAACGGCCCAAGTCGCTACCCCCTCCCGTACAAAATGTCCGAATTTCACAATTTGGCAATAAACAGATTTCCTCAAAAAGTATAAATGCTACTGATTTGAATTTATTTTTATGATTGCAATCTACTGTATAAAAAGTATTTGTATTCTCCCCTTTCTTCCACCACCTCCCATACAAACTGCACTTTGCATGAAATTAAGCTAATTTACTCGTATAAAATTTATCGAGCTAGAATTGTGCACTATATGTCTATTTAGAATTATTGTTAACACCAAAAAAAATTAGACGATTATCTTAACCCCTTTTACCTCCTCCCCTACAAAATATCACAATTTTACAATTCGACAATAAACGGATTTGCTCGAAAATTATAAAAGCTATTGAACTGAAATTTGGAATATATTATTTTTATGATGATTTCCATGCAATATAAAAATTATTCGAGTCCTCCCAGTTCTTATGTGAGGTGGTACATACAAACTGTACTTTTTCATGAAATATTATAAACCAATTTACTCAGTACCTATAAAATTTATAAAGCTGAAATTGTGCACTGGATATTTATTTAGAATCATTAGTAAGACTGTAAAAAAACTGGACGATAAGCTTCACTCCATCTAACCCCGCCCATACAAAATAACACATTACACAGAACTGTACAGAAAATCGATTTTCTTGAAAATTATGAATGTTATTGATGAAATTTGAAAGATGTCAACAGGGTGAAAACCCCACGTTCCTTCTACATACAAACTGCACAATTTCACTAAAACCAATGCACTAATTTTCTCAAAACCTATCAAATTTTTGAACCTTAAATTTTTTATAAAAAATGTTGATAGCAAATTTTAAGAAATTAGTTCAATGCCGTCGCCCCTTCTACAACTTTCCATATAAAATTTCTTAAAAATCAACAAATTTCTCTCCCATCTAGAGTACCGTAGTTCTGTTATGTTTTTTGAAAATTAATTAGAAGCGACTAAAAAAATCTAGTTATAGGAATTCCAAAATAGAAAACTTTGTCCGCGGTTATCCTTAGAAAGTAGCTAAGATTTTGAAATTTCAGAAGTTTGTGTTATTATTAAATTGAAGTCATTTTAAATAGATAAAAAAAACTGCAGAAAGCCATCAAAAAACCTTTTATTTTCCCGAATTTTCCTATTTACACGTAGATAAAATCTCCCTGAGACAATCGTGGACATTACGAGTAGTATCTAATTACATTACCTAATTAATAATTGATAACATTACATTATGAGGTTCTGATAAAGCTCAAATCGGCGGATTTCGCGTGACTTGCAATGATCGCGTAACACGAGTCGTAAGCCTTCCAAACAAATTCAGATGGTTCTCTGTTACGAAATCTGCGAAACACATTATTTACTTTCACTGCATCGAAGAATCTGCTTCTGAGTTATGATTGACAGTACAATCAAAAATTTTAGTATAGCACCGTGTAATTATACCAAACGAAAGTTTTGTTCAACAATCTAATCTAAAAGATACATCTAGCTAATACCTCCCAGCTTCTTGACAATAAGCCAAGTCATCTAAAGTTTCCGATTCGATTTTCTTCCGCTAGATGTGTACGTCCTTCGATCCAATTTAATGCACCCCGGAACGGACCGGTCTTACGACGTAATCCTATTTCGATCAGGGGTCAATTTAATTGTTAGGTCACATCTTAAAAGTAATTGTGATTCGAACGTATCGAGAAGAAAAAAACACCGCTCAACTCATAAGTTCCAGAAAAAAAGCTTTTGTAATCGTAATGATCTGCTTTCTCGTCAGATCAAATCGTTAAGTGCCGATCGAGTAAAAGTGAATGGGATTATCGCGTCTTAAGATGGATTAATGCGTTAATCTGGCCATCAAAGCCATGCGCTTGACAAACCTTGCAATGAGGTGCGAATGCAAATTTTTACTTATTTACGCGTTTACACAACTCCACTTTAAGAGTTTGGCCGGAGGTATCTAAGGTCGAAAATAAACACAATTTTATTGCGCGAATGCATAATGCAAACGATTTCAAACTGACATGTAAACTGGAGCAGTAAACAGAATAAATTATCAGAAGTTTGCTTCGTATACGAGATTATTTGTTTGGCAAAAACAAAAATTTAAAAAAAAAATAAGTCAAACAGTGGAACTGGCGCGATGAGCAAACACCTCTAAAGTTGTTAAAGTTTGTTACCTCACTATGCTGCTTATAGAGAGTCATCATGAAGACTTGCGGTCCTCGCGCAAGTTTCAAGTATCTTTTGTTGTTTGCGAGATACTTTTTCTCAGGTAAATTATGGATTTATTTCGATCGATTTGGAGTACTCTAGGTATGATTTCTGATTTAGCATTCAGAAAACTCATATCTATATGCTTTGAGTTATAAATTCATTATGCAACATCAAGTTACAGTTTGTTATGTGAATCCTTTAATTCAAATGCAAGTTTATTTGAATTTCGTATAAATTGTATTCATCAAATCTACATTTTTTTTGGATTTCGAGGAAAAAACAAAACTCATTTTATTAAAATGAATTTTTTATAAATAGTTTGGAATACTTGAATACAAATTTCAAATACTTTTAAGTTTGTTAATACGAGTCAAATTGAATTTGTGATACATTCTGCGATTTATGAATTTGAATAAAAAATTTGAGTGAAAGATATCAATGTAATGAAGTACGTAAGGGAACGCTGGATTTCAAGTAAAAATAAACTGTCAACAAGTCGAGCACAACTTTATTTTTTTTGGGACAAGTAGAGGACGCATGCATGTTAGAGTGGTTAGGAAGGTCTAAGTGAAAGGGAGTTCTAGGACAGGGCTGTTGTCAATTTTACACTCAATTGCGAATACGATCAATAGCTCCAGTATATATCGGGTTTTCCAATAGGGACTTGACAACTTTGAATTCAATTTGTGAACGCACCCTTTCACTAATCATCAAACTGTTACTGTCAATTTATTCAGTAAACTTAACATTTTTATCATGGTAAAGTACACGAAGGAACAACGTCTCAAATGGTTTGCATTTTATTTTGAAAAAAAGTTGTCAAGTCCTTATTGGAAAACCCTTTATAATCAATTTTTCATTCGTTTATTTATGCAAGTTTGGGTTCTAATGGGGGGATTGGTGGCAGTAAGGATGGAAGGATGTTAATACTTTTTTAATTGATTGCTTGAATCACGTCCAATACTCTCTGCATGGAATATACATTTCATAGGCGAAGTTGCATAGAATTTTCATAAAATTCGTTGCGTTGTATTTTACATTTACGAAATCAAACATTTATATGGGAGGAGGTACAGAAGGTAAGGGAATCGTAAAATTGTTGATGCAGTTTTATTTCGTTAGATGCTCGTACAAAATTTCAAGTTCTTAGTTTTAATTTGTTGGTTATTAGTTGATTTATTGGTCGAAATCATACTTTTGTATGGGAGGGGGTTGAAGGGCAGGCGCGATTTCAAAACTTTTGCCGCAGTTTCGTTTTACCTGTTTTCAAAAGTTTTTGTGTAAGATTTCATAGTTAGGTGATGAACACGGCCCAACAGCATATCTGTTGCATGGAATATTTTGCTTGTTTCTAAGTTAATTTCTGACGCTGATTTCAAATATGTTAACAGTTTTTATGTATCAGCTTTAGTTTTTTTTAATTATAAGGGGTTCTTTTGAGAAAAAGATGAACTCACCTTATAAAAATATCTAATAATAAAAAAACTACAAACTCTGCAATTTTCTTTTATATGATTTTCTACTATTGCTGAATGGCGAAATGCTACTCTGACTACTCCAGCAAAAATCGGCCATCATATGTACGTTTCAGCGACCCTGGACTCGTTCCTCCATAGTCCGAATATCTTGGTGGAATCGTTCGCCCTGTTCTTCACTCAAGTCACCTAGATTCTTAGGAAAACGATATAAATAGCTGTGCAGGAAGTTTATTTTGATACTCATGCTGCATCCAAGTAGCTGAAGGTGAAACAACATCTCGTCAACGTGCTCAACATAATCATCATCCTTTTTAATGCCTAAGAAATTTTTAATAACCCAAACAAACGAATTTCATGCATTCTTCTCAATTTCTGACATAGAACTGCTGAAATCAGGATCGTTCACCAATTTGCGAATTTGAGGGCCGTCCACTACGCCTGCTCTGAGCTTTTCTGAAATCAGATTCGGAAACATTTTTGAAATATATTTGAAACATTCACCGTCTTTGCTTAGTGCTTTAAAATATTGTTTCATCAGACCAAGTTTAATATGCAGAGGTGGCAATATGACATGATCTCGTGGCACAAGCGGTACATTTATAATATTAAAGCTACCTGGTTCTAATGCTTCCCTAGGAGGCCATTCTTTTCTTGTCCAATGCTGTGACTTAGCTCAGCTATATATAAAATTCGTAGATAGAGGGTTGTGCGAAGGGCTAACAACCCTTCCACAACCCTTCAGGAGACCAAGGTCCGATTCGGGCTGTAGCGCCATTGTGGAAATAAACAACATTCGTTCGAATCATATCTCTGCAAGCCCATGGCAGTCATCAAACCAGAAATATCTTTGCAATACACATTTCTCTCTTTTAACCGGGAAGCTAGTAAGTAATTCAGAAAAAGTTTTCGACAATCCAAGGTCTCTAATTAAATCATTAAGATCGTTTTGATTGAATGGTCTCGGTTCGAAATGGCTCGTCATTGCTCGTGCAGCATAGCTAATCCAATTCGTCAGAGCTTTCTTTAGCTGTAGATGGCAGTGATAAAAATGTATCATTCGAACTCCTTACAGATCTAACAGCTGATGTTGATGTAGGGTAAATCCATTTAGAGTGATTATTATTGTTGATTTCTTATATATTCACAACTCAAAAGTAGCAGTTATCGTGGAGACTCGAACTTGAAAGAGGTTCTCTTCTTAGTGGCCCGTGAACGTAACATAGATTTCGCATACTACATTGGGCGTCCAGTACTTGTTTCCAATGGAAAACCAAAACACTTCAAATATGTTTGTTTTACGAAATCTGAGACACTCAAACAAATTTTTTTTTAAATATATTCACCACAGATATTACAAAAACTATTTGGTTAGTTAATGCAGACCCTTCTTGATAAAGACATGATAGAAATTGCAAAGATTTATATAAAATGCGACCGTAATAGACAAAGATTGATGCAAACAGACTCAATATGTACTACGTACAGCTAGGGTGTAATTCCAACACATTGCCTGCTTGGATATACCTTGGTCACTTCATTCTACGAAAATAAAAAATTCGTGGAAAGAAGTATGTGCGAAGGGCTAACAACCTTTCCAGAATAAGTAATGAAAGATGTTAAGGAACCTGCATGTTAGGAGGCCAAGGTCCGATTTGGGCTGTAGCGCCATTGTAGAAGAAGAATGTACTACGTGATTTATCTCAAAAACTGGAGCTGCTCGAAAAAAACTGAGGGTAGATTCGAAATCAGCGATCTCGATATTGAAATTGGTTGTAAACATTGTTGATCTCGTTTTTTGTGTTTGATGATGCCTTTTTTCTTACTCTTCAGCTTCTTACTGATACCATTTCCTAGTGTTGGTGAATCGACAGTCCTATCCGTGGGACCATCCGTCTGATTGGAAGTGTTAAGAACCGCAGGAACATTGCTCGATTTTTTCATCTGGGACGATATGACGGAAAGAGATTTATCCTTGCTGTCTGCATGCAATTTCACAACTTTTAAATCTCCGTGCATTATCTCAAGTTTATGCAAGAGAGCATTACTGGCTGGGGTTGGCACATTTATAATACTCCTTGAATATCCAGTTGCAGAGTTAATATCCGGAAACCTACTAAGAATTGTATTTAATTTGACATGTGAATGCGCACATTTATTAGTTAGCATATCATGTTCGATTAAAGTGCAACATGCGAACAGTTTGTCAAACTGCACAGCTCTTCTCTATGCAAGACGCGACACTTTGCATCTTTGTAGAATTCTTTAATCATAGCTATGACCTTATCTGGAATACCTCTCCTACGCAAAGCATTTCCATATGTAATCTCGCTTAACGCTGTCGAAAGCCTTCTAGAAGTCCACAAACATGAGATGTAGTGGCGAACCAATTTCAGCGGATTGCTCCAATATTATCCGTAGGGTATTTCTGTGGTCGATACAAGACCCGTTATGGAATCCTCCCTGAAAAACTTCGAGATTGCTCTCCACGACATCACTAATCCTATTGATAATTATCTTATCCATGATTTTCGATATAGCATTAAGTAGACATGTACTACGCCAATCGCCACAATCCCGAAGGTCGCCCTTCTTCGGAATTTTCACAATGACGCCCTCCTTCCATTCAGTTGGATATCTTCCTTCATTCCACACCTCAGTAAAGAGTGAGAGGAGTATATCGGCTGTTATTTGCGAGTCCGCTTTGAGAAGATTGGTAGGTAGTCCGTCTATACGTAGCCTTCTTCGCACCTCATCAATTATTTGCTATTACGAGCTGGTGTGGTGACCAGCGGTGGTACTAAGAACCAACCTAGCACCTTTACAGCTAATCCAACGGATGGCATGTCTGTGTATAACAGGTGCCCTTAGAACAAGGAGGTTATTTTCTCACTACCTCCACTTGATCTTTTTATAAAACAAGCAGCGGGTCTAGCTGCCATTAGATTAAAAACCACTAATTCGTGGTCAGCGCCACAAATTAGTCATGGCAAAATATTAAAAGTCATTAGAGACGCAAACTCCCTTTTAGACCGCACCTATGATTGCATGAACCTACTGCAGGTTGAGAAACGGAAGTTTCACATTAAGTTTCCTGAACGAAACGAATGGGCGACAAACACGATACTCAGCACCTGTACAGGTCCTCATCACTATACGGACGGATCTAAACTAACCAGGGGATAGGTGCAGGGATTTATTCCCACGACCTCGACATCCAAACTTCATTTCATCTTCCAGTACACGCGACAGTGTTCCAAGCAGAAGTATTAGCCATTAACAAGTGTACAAAAATTATTCTAGATATGCAGAACAGTCTCGGAAGTTGCTACATTTTCTCGGGCAGCAGGGCTCGCTTCTGGCACTCCAATCCAAACTAGTGTCCATTTGTAGACACAATTTAAATTGCCTAGCGTCCGTAATTGACGTTTTTCTAATTTGGATACCGGATCATAGCGATCTGCTAGGTAATAGGCAGCAGACACTCTTGCATGGCAAGGATCTGCAAACATTAATTCCACTAGAAAGTCACTCGATTAGCACCAACAGTGCCGAAGACTAGCTTCAAACAAACTATTTTGGATTCTTTCTTGGCAGGGTGGCGGCAGCTGGAAAGCTATAACGGCCAAACCGGCTTTTGGGAAGAACCGAATAAAAATATTACAGCTCAGCTGCTACAACGTAGTCGCTATAGCATCCGAAATATTGTTGGCCTGACCACAGGTCATTGCTTGCTAAAGCTGCATGCATTTACGATGCGGATCGCGAGCGGCAGCTTTTCGAAAATTATCTCTGTCACTGTCCGCAAATCTCCGACAGTCGTCTCCTTTGTTTAGACTCTAGATTCTTTTCAGAACTAGACGACCTTAGAGGCTTCCAACATTCGAGGCTGCTACGGTTCGCAAGCCGAACCAAGTGGTTAGAGCAAGAGGAGTGACTTCTATCTTATAATAAATAGGGGGAGTACAATGGGCCCAATTAGATGGCCTCAGTGCATTGTGGTTCTATGGAACCACCCTCCTACAACCTAAACCTAAACCTACCTGGGGCTTTCCTTCCCGCCATTGACCGAATGGTGGAAACTGTTTCTTCCTTATCTGGTGGATCGTCCCTAATAGAAGATTGTCGTGGTTGGATGTTTGGTAGTTGTTCTGTTCTGGAATATCTTCCTCTGACAAGATGTTTAAGATATCAGAGAAGTATTCCTTCCATCGCTGTAACTGGTGCTCACTCATATTAAGGAGAGTTCCGTTGATATCTCTCACCAGGTGGTTGCCGGTGAAATTTCTGTTCGACAACGGTTTCATGATTTTAAATAGTGAACCCATATCCCCTAGGTAAGCCGCAGATTCTGCCTTGTTGGCCAGAACTTCAATGGCCATTCTCTTGTCGCGTCTTACAGCCTTTTTAAGCTGTATATGAGCATCGCGGTAATTCTGCCCCAAGTCGGGTGTTCTTTGGCGTCCAGTGTTCGCATTTCATATCCGCCTAACATGGATGCATTTTGTTGGAGTCTCTGAGTTTATCCATTAAGCTTGCGCTTCATGTGAAAAAGTTGTGACCATCGGATAGCTGGTGTGCACAATCTCAAGCAGGCAACGATCAAGTGGTGATCGCTCCCCACGTCAACTCCACGCTTCGCTTGCACATCGAGGAGACATCTTCTCCATCGGTGACCTACAGCTAAATGGTCGATCTGGTTCTGAGTAACACCGTCGGGAGAAACCCAAGATGTTTCATGGTCACTCTTTTGTGGAGAAAGTGTCCCTCCGATGACCATTTGCCGAGTACTACAAAACTCCACAAATAATTCTGGGTGGTATGACTTTAAAATAAACTGCCAATAAGTGGGGCGAAACTTTAATATTTTTGGGACAAAATGCGCATGCGTGGAAAGCCAATATGCAGGTAAGAGTGGTTAGGGAAGACTAAGTGAAAGTGGCTTCTTGGGCAGAGCAGTTCTCAATTTAACACTTTGCGGAAACGTTCAAAAGCTCCATATTTCATTCGTTTATTGTCATTGAATGACGACTTGGCTAAAATTCTTAGTTGGGGCAATAAGAATCAAGTTGAGTTTAATATTTTGAAAACCCAGTGCTGTCTTGTGTCCCACAAACGTGACTCTAACTTTGACCCAATCACCTTCGAAGACCAGCCATTAACCTCTTCTTCAAGTGTTAAGATGTTAGGTACCCAAATCACAGATAACTTATCTTGGAACGATCATATGTATATTTAACATCGCCAAGGAAGTATATAAATGTTTGGGCTACCTAAAACGGTGTAAAAACTCCTTCACCCCTTCTGGGTTACTAACAATTTATAAGGCCTATATTAGGCCACGTCTTGAATTTAATTCCCACCTATGGACGGGAGCTGCAAAAACTTCTCTCTCCTATCTGGATAGTATCCAGTCTCGGACTATTAAAATTATAGGAGATTCTGACATCACTTCTTCGCTCGATTCACTCGAGCATAGACGAACTGTAATCTCCCTAACCCTTTTGTATCGCTACTATAATGGAGATTGTTCGGACGAAATCTCTAATCTCTTGCCATACGTGCCTTTACCCCGTAATACTCGAACTGCTTCACACGTTATAAGTATTCTCACAAACCTATCTTCGGTCACACTGTCAAATTTCGTGAGTCGTTTTTAAGCCTGACTGTTCGAATATGGAACTCGCTGCCCATCTCGGTGTTCCCGCATGACTACAACATTCAGCAATTTAAAGGAAATATTCATAGCCACTTCCGTCTCTATCCCCTTAATTCCCAAAAACCAATATCCTTCACCCCTCACCAGAGCTGTGCTTCGGTACAAAAGGACAACCCCTCTAATTCCGGTGACACATAAAAAAAAAATAAATAAAAAATTAAATAACTCACTTACTTTTCGGGATAAATTTATGTTCGTTTCTTCAAATATTTTACACACCAAAGCTCACAAAAAAAAAATTAGTCCGGCGCCATCGGCACGATCACCTTCTCGAGCCTCTTTTTTTTCTCCCGTTGACGTGGTCATTGCCGAGGTTTCTGCCGATCTTTTGAGCAATCTGCAGTGGTTGGGAATTTCGGCCGATCCCTAGATGGCGTGAACCCGTCACACATAACAGAGTGCATACTTTTTCGTAATAACTAAAATTCTACATTTTTCGGTGTGAAAATTAACCGGAGAACTCTGCACAATATGAGTGACAGATTTTCTTCGGTGCGAGATACCGAGATTTCATTTTGATCGCACTTTTTTCAATTAAAAATCTATTGCACTGATATCAACGTGTAATAATAACATGCCGAGCACTATAAATAAAGTACCTTAGAAAGCTGAACTATCTTTAACGCTGCATTTAAGAATAAACACGATTCTTACGAAGCCCGCCGTGTCTGCTCCGTATAAAAGCGAGCGAATTTGTACGGAACTGTCATTTTTGTTATGACTCCAACGTGTTGTTGTTGGATCGACTTACATAGCTTTCTACTTTAGAGGGCTTTGCCATTACAGAAAAAACTGATTCCAATTTAAAGTTCTCCGCCTCCCCTTTTTTTTCTAGAAGGCCTTGACTAGGGTCGATTGAGATGCTGTAATTTTTTTCCACATTCGCAAAATAATTCTTGAAATACTCGCAATGTTTCCAGCATGTTCTTCAGCGTAGAGTGTGTCACTACACTCTCAGATTTCATCAAGACTGTAAAAATTCTTTTGAATTGTTGCGAACGTGCTCCAAAGTCAAAGGTTTTCTCTCCCTGCCTAACAAATACCGCTTCCCCGTTAACACAGTGCTTCTCAAACCGTCGTGTGGTATTTTGCTGAGCAAACTTCTTCGGCACCACACGCACATGCTGCTGCCCATGCACCGAAGAGAGCGGCGGCTGCTTTTATTTCTTCTCGTGCCTTTTGATGTTCTGTGCAAATGTAGCCGCCGTCAGTCGTTCGCCGGCATTTAGTCAGAGAGGTTCGTTCGTTCGTGGTATTTCGTTCGCGCTAGGATTTTCATTACGGCGAGATTTTGTCGTCGCGCGTGTTTCTCTTACCTGTTGACGATTTTCCCTAAGAAAATCGACAAGTTTGACGGATCATCGAAGAAATTATTCAACTCGACATTCGATTCGAATTAAGGAGCGTTCTGGTTTCCCGTAAAGTCAGCGCGGTTTCTTGACTTTCCGAGGAAGTAAGTGGTGAAGTGTGTTTTTTGGTGCGTTGCGAAGCGGCGTGGAATGTGTGATAAATTTGCAGTGTTCTTGAAAGTGCTGAATAGTGCGGATTAGATTACCGATCATCGGTCATCTTCTACTCTCCTGGACGACAACGAGACGTGGTGGATTACCTAGAGACGACGTATCAAGTGCCGCAGAAGTGCAGTTTTTTCTTTCATTATCCACGACGACGCTGCCTGCCAGTTTTCGTTTCTTTTTCGCAGGTAGGCTCAATTGTTATTTTATCCTTCGTCAGGTGAGATGATACGGGAAAGAAGACGATAGATCGGGTTACGTGAATCGAAGACTTTCCCGTAAAGGCTCCGAAATGTTTCCATTTTGTGCATGGAAATGTGCATCGCAGGTATTTCGTTTCTTCGAATCTTACGTGCATGCATGCGAGAGTCCCTCTCATTCAGGGCGAGACGTCTGAAGAAAAAGAAAAGAACCGGTTTTCGACCTTCCTCGCTCGCTAAGAGGTGATCGTGCTGATCTTACGGGCCACAAGATGCAAGTTTTCTTAAAAGTTAGCGGCCTTTAAAGCGGAACAGTCGGATATCATCGAAATCGACGTTTTATTAGGTTTTTTGTGCCATTCCGTTGTTGTGACAGTTTTTGTTTTTTTGGGGAGGCAGAGAGGTGGAGATGAAGATTGGTTTTAGATGAGTTTTTGACGATAAATGTGATCGAGATGCGAAATCGAAAGTATCTATAGTTTTGGAGAGTTGAAGATTAAGACGGTTGCTCGATGAGAAAAAGGCGGAACATTCTGATCTTGAGGAAAGTAGGTTTTGGTCAATCGAATTCCTGTTAAGTATGGGCATAGGACAGAAACTTTCTTCCACAAGGCGCGATTCTGAGCATCGACCTTAAGCGGTTGCCAGGACTTGTTTATTGCTCTGGCCTTCTCCTCAACTGCTCGCTTCCATGTGTTACATGGTTGACCAAACCGACGTCTTCCTTGAGGATTATAATCCAGAGCCTGTTTGGCGATGTTTCGCTCTGGTTTCCTCAAAGTGTGACCGATCGGCTGCTCTTCCGACGTTGAATCTCAATGCCTATTTTCGTCTGGCCAGTTGTACTCCAAACTTCGTCGTCGGAGATCATTTCTTGCAGGAATATTCCTGTTAAAGGTTTTGGTAATACACCCGGTTTGTTTTTAAGATCAGATACAGCTAATAGCAAAAACTTACGATTGTACTTGGTGTTTTTCAAGAACACGAAAAGCAATTAAAGTCCTTAAATAAATCCTTAATATCATTCCTAGGATTAAGTAAGATAGTCCTATTATTCATTTTGAATTTCTTTGAAGAAACCATATAAAATCGAGAACTACGATTGCGCGTTTAGCCCAATCACAAGATACTCTTGATTAGAGTTATTATATTGGAACGGACTCTCTCTTATTCGAGTTTGAACACCAGATTCCAGCATAGAGCGGGAAATTTTCAAACCCAAGATCTTAGTCCACGTATTTTACCTTATTTTCAGCGATAGATTTTCTTTTCCGTTTAAATTTTCTTCTTCAATGGCGCTACACCCCAAATCGGGCCGTGGCCTCCTGATATTCAGGTTCCTTAACATTTTTCATTACTTATTGTGGAAGGGTTGTTAGCCCTTCGCACAACCCTCTTTCTACGAATTTTTCATTTTCTTAGATTGAGGTGACCAAGGAATACCCAAGCAGGCAATGTGCCGGAATTATATGTTGCGCCGGCCGGGATTTGAACTCACGACCTTCGCATTACAAGACCAACACACTACCCACTAGGCTATACCCTAGCTTTTTAGGCCAAGTATAAATTGAAAATCTCGAGAATTACGTTTCAAGTAGTTTTTTTTTTGTGAAAACGCATCTTTTATAATCTTTTTAGTACGAGCTGTCACTCGTCAACTTTTTGAATATCGACGAGTGATAGCTCGATTAACAGCTCCGAGGTCAAACACCAGCAGAAGACGGCACGTTCCTATAAGATTTACTGTACTCTTGATGTAACAGAAAATCTTGTAGCTTCTTATTTAAGAAATGGTGGGATATGGCCTTAAGTAACGTTTTTTGCCAATAAACTATTCTGGAGGGTGTCCCATTAAGACCGCCTATTTAGATTTATTTTGAATTTAGCCCCATTTTTTCGTGTCGGTTGTGCAGCATTTGTCGGATATTCTATTCCATACTTCCATGTCTACACTCTTTATACTCTAGATGAAATCTGAGAGTATTATAAGTTTGCCACAAAGTTTGTAACGGCAAGAAATAATGCTCGGAGAAAAAAATGAATGATACAGAAGTTCATATAATCACTCAAAAATCTCAAAACCGGGTGTCCGTCCGTCCGTCCGTCCGTCTGTCTGTCTGTCTGTCTGTCTGTCTGTCTGTCCGTCCGTCCGTGTCCTCTCTAGCTTGAGAACGCGTTGAGCTAGAAAGTTCAAATTTTGTATACGTCGTTTTTAACATAAAAGTAAGGTCAAGTTCGTGAACGAGCTCAATCGCTCCACCACTTCTACACCCTCCCATACAAAATGACACAATTTCGCAATCTGACAATAAACGGATTTGCTCGAAAAGTAAAAATGACATTGATCTGAAATTTTGAATGTAATACTTTGATGATGATTCCAATCTACTGTATAAAAATAATTTGTGTCTTCCCCCTCCTTCCACCACCTCCCATACAAACTACATTTTTTTATGAAATGCTCTAAACCAATTTACTCAGTGCGTATAATAGTTTTCGAGCTGAAATTGTGCACGAAATATTTGTTTAAAATTATTAGTAAAGCAAAAAAAAAATAAAACGATTAGCTGTACCCCTTTTACCCCCTCCCATACAAAATGACACAATTTCGTAATTTCACAATAAATGGATTTGCTCGAAAAATATAAAAGCTATTGATCTGAAATTTGGAATATATTACTTTTATGATGATATAAATCTGCTGTACAAAAGCTATTTGAGTCTTCCCCCTCCTTCCTCCCACACAAACTGCACTTTTTCATGAAATGCTCTAAGCCAATTTACTCAGTGCGTATAAAATTGATCGAGCTGAAACTGTGCACTAAATATTTATTTAGAATTATTAGTGAAATCGAAAAAAATTTAGACGATTAGCTTTGCCCCTTCTACCCCCTCCCATACAAAATGACACAATTTCACAACTTTATAAAAAGTCGATTTTCCTGAAAAGTATGAATGCTACTCATCTGCAATTTAAAACATGTCAAAAGCATGATGCTTGTAGTTATTTCTGAAAAGTCATTAAAAACTCGCCCTCCTTCTATCACCTCCCATACAAACTGCCCTACTTCACTACATCCAATACACTAATTTTCTCAGTACCTATTAAATTTTTAAATCCTAAATTTTGCATAAAACATTTTGATAGCAACCTTAGCGTCATGTGAAAAAATTAGTTCAATGTCGTCACCCCCTCTCCTACTTCCCCTACAAAAATTTCTCCTTCATCTAGAGTATCGCACGATTGGGCTTTATGCCCAATCGTACTCCTGTTATGTTTTTATACTCTAGATGAAATCTGAGAGTATTATAAGTTTGCCACAAAGTTTGTAACGCCAAGAAATAAGGCTCGGAGAAAAAAATGAATGATACAGAAGTCCATATAATCACTCAAAAATCTCAAAACCGGATGTCCGTCCGTCTGTCTGTCTGTCTGTCTGTCCGTCCTTCCGTGTCCTCTCTAGCTTGAGAACGCGTTGAGCTAGAAAGTTCAAATTTTGTAAACGTCCTTTTTAACAATAAAGTAAGGTTAAGTTCGTGAACGAGCCAAATCGCTCCACCCCTTCTACCCCCTCCCATACAAAATGACACAATTTCGCAATCTGACAATAAACGGATTTCCTTGAAAAGTACAAATGACATTGATCTGAAATTTGGAATGTAATACTTTTATGATGATTCCAATCTACTCTATAAAAACAATTTGTGTCTTCCCTCTCCTTCCACCACCTCCCATACAAACTGCACTTTTTCACCACCAATTTACTCAGTGCGTATAATAGTTATCAAGCTGAAATTGTGTAAAAAGTATTTATTTAAAATTATTATTAAGACCAAAAAAAATGAGACGATTAGCTGTACCCCTTCTACCCCCTCCCATACAAAATCACACAATTTCGTAATTTCACAATAAACAGATTTGCTCGTAAAATATAAATGCTATTGATCTGAAATTTGGAATATATTACTTTTATGATGATATAAATCTACTGTACAAAAGTTATTTGAGTCCTCCCCTTCCTTCCACCACCTCCCATACAAACTGCACTTTTCATGAAATGCTCTAAGCCAATTTACTCAGTGCGTATAAAATTGACCGAGCTGAAATTGTGCACTAAATATTTATTTAGAATTATTAGTAAAATCAAAAAAAAAATTAGGCGATTAGCTTTACCCCTTCTACCCCTCCCATACAAAATGACACAATTTCACAACTTTATAAAAAGTCGATTTTCATGAAAAGTATGAATACTACTCATCTGCATTTTAAGACATGTCAAAAGCATGATATTTATAGTTATTTCTGAAAAGTCATTAAAAACTCGCCCCTCCTTCTATGACCTCCCATACAAACTGCACAATTTCACTAAATCCAATACACTAATTTTCTCAGTACCTATTAAATTTTTAAATCCTAAATTTTGTATAAAACATTTTGATAGCAACCTTACCGTCATGTGAAAAAATTAGTTCAATGTCGTCACCCCCTCTACCACTTCCCCTACAAAATTTCTTAAGATACCAAAATTTCTCTTTCATCTAGAGTACCGCACGATTGGGCTTTATGCCCAATCGTACTCCTGTTATGTTTTAAAATAAAAACTTCAGATCTTTTCAAGTAAACACTGCGTTTTTTTTTCAAATTCACTCGACTTGAGATAGAACTACCGCGATGCTCATATACAGCTTAAAGGCCATTGAAGATCTGGTCAACAAGGCAGAGTCTGTGGCTTACCAGAAACAGTTGATGAACAGGAATTTCACCGCCAACCACCTGGTGAGAGATATCAACGGAACTCTCCTTAATACGAGTGAACACCAGTTGCGTTGATGGAAGGAATACTTCTCTGATATTTTAAACATTTTGTCATAGGAAGATATTTCAGAAATATAACAACTACCAAACATCCAACCGCAACAATCCTCTACTAGGGACGATCCCTCAGATAAGGAAGAGATAGTTTCGGCCATTCGGTCAATGGCGGGAAGGAAAGCCCCAGCTTTAGACGGCCTCTTAACCGAACTCCACAAAGCGGACCTGGAAATACTCCTCTTACATAGAGGAGAGCTGTCCGAGAGTTTTCCTTTGAAAACGAGCGTCAGACAAGACTGCATATTATCATCAGCACTGTTTCTGATGGTAATAAATGACATCTTGAAAGCTACACTGGAAGGTGGAGACTATTTAACATTAAATCACCTTGATTATGCTGATGATGTGTGTTTGCTTACACATACCCGTTCGGACTTAGAGTCAAATGTTCGCTCGTTACATTCTAAATGCAAACAGGTGGGACTGAAAATAAATGTGCGTAAAACCAAGTACATGCACATGGGTTCGAACGCAAGCACACCGATTGTTCTTAATGGACAGGATGTGGAAGAGGTGCATGATTTTTGTTATCTCGGAAGCATTGTCAGCATTGACGGCAGAGCCGAAAAGAATATTGAGGTTCGTCTAAATAAGGCTCGTTAGGTCTTTGGTATCCTTTCCCCTCTCTGGAGGTTAAGAGAGATCTCCCTTCGCACGAAGCTCCGATTTTTGACGCGTGCAAGGCGCTACCAGGGAGTGAGCAGTTTTATTCTGTTCCCGGATACCACCTTATCCCAGCATTTTTTCGCCAGCGGGGGATCGCTCTCTACATCCGCGATGATGTGCCCTTCCAATTGGTTCCGCATTAAGGTAACTGCTCCAATCCGGAATTTAATTACATCTGGATAAAACTTTTAATCCAAGGGCATATCTTGTATTTTTGTTACGTTTATAGAAGCCCGGCATTGAATGCTGCTAAAACAGCTAATGAGCTGGATGGTTTGTCAGAATCCATCCAGTCTATTTACACTGCACACCCTGACGCTGAAATCGTTATCGCGGGCGATTTCAATGTTCACAACACTGCCTGGCTTAAATATTCTTCCTGCACGGACCAAGAGGGACGTGATACTGAGCTCTTTGCATCGTTAAACGGTCTAACACAGCTGGTTAAGGAGCCTACTCGCTTACCAGAAATTGCAGGTCAATTCTCTAATTTACTTGATATATTTCTCACCAATCAACCTGACAAATACTCTCTCTCTGTAATATCCCCATCGCCAATTGGAAATACGGATCACTTCTTGATTCGTGCACAATTTCCTGTTGTAGCACTGAAACCGCTGCCAG
This sequence comes from Chorisops tibialis, assembly GCA_963669355.1. Lineage (NCBI taxonomy): Eukaryota > Metazoa > Arthropoda > Insecta > Diptera > Stratiomyidae > Chorisops > Chorisops tibialis. Next base: position 80,834,571 of record OY770263.1, read on the forward strand.
TTAAGGCACCTCGAAGAACTGTTTGGCATTTTAAAAGAGCAAATTGGGGGGCGCTAAACGAGTTCTTCAATGCCTTCAATTGGAAATTGAGCTTCGATTCTAATGACTACGATGAAGCCTGTAAACTTGTCACCGAGACCATCCTGAAAGGTATGAAGTTCTACATGCCTCCAAGTCCAAAGAGAGTTCGGCCGTCGAAGGACTCTTGGTTCACTAATGAATGTCTTGCAGCAATTCAGGCTAAGAAACAATCGTTTCAAAATTTTTCAACTCCAGCTAACAGAGAGCGTTATAATGCATCAAGAAATACCTGCAAATCTATCCTTGAACGTGTTAAATTTGATCACGACCAAAAACTTCGGCGCAAGATCCTTCAGAGTCCAAAAGGCTAAAGATCTTTCTGGTCTTTTGTCAAAACGGTCAACAATAATTTCATTTCTTCATCAACACCACCACTCGTCGATGGAGACCGTACTGTTATTGATCCGGTTGAGAAAGCGAACCTATCGGCAGTAAATTTCGCGAGAAATTCTACACTACCATTTTCAAACCAAACCCCTCCTATTGTAACACCATCAGGTTTTTCGCTGCCTCCGCTACATTTTCGCACGCGTCTCATTTTCAGGATCCTGCAGAAGCTCAATGTTCATAAGTCGGTTGGTCCAAATGGCATTCCCCCTATTACCCTTAAAATGTGTGCCTCCTCTTTGGCTAAACCCCTTCGCAATCTTTTTCATCTATCTTACTCTTCTGGGTGCTTTCCACGATTCCATTGATTGTCAGTAAGCAGCCAGTACAACTGAACAATATACCAGCTTCTCCACTCGCTACGGTCGTTCTCACTCCCCTTCCCTAACCTTCCCAATCCCATTCCTTCCATCGATGACTGTGTTTGTGCATTGCACATAAAGGCCGAAATTGCCTATAACACAAGCCATTCGGTACAAAAAAAAAAATTGTGGAAAGTCGCGAATGTTCAGCCAATTCCCAAGAAAGGAAGCAAAGCGAACCCCGCTAACTACCGCCCGATAGCCATTACTTCAGTGCTCTCGAAAGTGATGTGTCAATCGCAAAATCGTTCACTATCTTGAGGATAAACAGCTTATCCACGATCGCCAATACGGTTTCCGTTCTGGAAGATCAACGGGAGATCTCTTGGTATACCTGACGGAACTTTGGACTCTTGCTTGCACAAATACGGCGAAGGTCAAGTTCTTGCTCTTGACATTGCAAAAGCTTTTGACAGAGTTTGGCATGATTATCTCCTTCTTAAGCTAACGTCCATTGGTCTCGATGGTTCCCTCATTCGATGGTTGAGAGTTTCCGGTCCGAACGCACTATACGAGTCGTATTAGATGGCGTTACTTCTTCCTCTTTTCCAACTAATTCTGGTGTCCCTCAGGGTTCTGTCCTATCGCCTACTCTGTTCTTATTATCAACGACCTTTTGTCTTCTACTCTCAATCCGATCCATAGTTTTGCAGATGACATTACTTTAGATGACCTTTGAATTTAACTCTGCTGTGGATTCTCACAAGCAATGTTGCTTCCAAACGCAGGGAGTTTTTCGGTTCGTTGAGCTCCGACCTCGGCTTAATCCTGGAATGGGGCAGGAATAATAGAGTAGATTCAACGCTGCTAAAACACAGGCCTGTCATCTTTCCCTTAAATGTGATGTTCCAGCGTCGTCGTCTAATTTAACCTTTAATGGCGTACCAATTTGCTCTGTAGATGAGTTTATCATATTAGGCGTAAAATTAAATAACTATCTTGATTGGAGCAAACATATCTTTGATGTTGCCCTTGATACCTCCAAACGCCTAGGTATCCTTCGCAAATGTAAAAAATATTTTACACCTCACGACTCATAGCTACCATCTACAAGGCTTACATTCGACTTCGGTTAGAGTACAATTCGCATGGGCTGGGGCACCCAAAACACACATTGCGCTGCTCGATCGAATCCAAAAACATGCGTTCCGACTAATTGGAGACGACACCATTACGGTTTCTATTGACTCCCTCGAACATCGTACGAACGTTGGAGCACTCAGCATCTACTATCGCTACTTTCATGGTAAATGTAGTGCGGAACTTAAATCACTCATTCCTTCACTTTTCATTTTTCCCCGAAATACTCATCAAGCTAAACGCGCACACGAGTTTACCGTCAACCCTATTCCTACTCGTACAGTGAAATATAGACAGTCATTCATCTCCCGAACGTCCAGACTTTGGAACGCGTTGCCTTCTAGCATATTTCCAAGCAAGTATAACCTTCAGCGCTTCAAAAATAATGTCCATCGCCATTTCCGTGTCTCTCCCCCAAAATTTCCACAACACTACCAAATTTCATGCTCTACCTATACCGACATAACTGTGTAATGCAAGTTATAATCGGTGCCATAAAAAAAAACCCATGTGATATAGTTGTATTACGTGGAACGTTCGACAATGGTCACTTTACACGACGAAAGTCTGTAGTTTCTTGGTAAGTTGTCACCAAGAAACTAAAGACTTTCGTGAACTTTGGAGTACGACTGGACAGACTAATATAGGCATTGAGATTCAAAGGCGGAAGTGGTAGTGGACCGGTCACACTTTGAGGAAACCGCTCTGGCTTATAATCCTCAAGGAAGGCGTTGGGTTGGTCGACTATGTAGCACATGAAAGCGAGCAGTTGAGCAGGAGGCCAGAGGAATAAACAAGTCCTTGCAAGAGCTAAAAGCCAATGCTCAGGATCGAGCCTTGTGGAAAGAGAGCTGTTTCTTTTTATGCTCCTAAAGAGGTCTTAGCAGGGATTTGATTGATTGATTGATTTATTTTTCAAATTTCAAAATAGGCTGTCTTAATGACAAAAACGATAGTCCATTTGTTTATTCATGACTGGTTCTATCTCTAACAGAATTTTGCCACTTAATTTATCTCTTTCTCTGACAGCAGCAGCTTCATAAAAGTTGTGTTTAGACTTCCAATACGGGGTCACTCTTATTTGTCGTGCGATAGGGACTTCGGTCTTGAAGAAGCTGAAGGAAACATGGCTGATACTACACAGAAATAATACTTTCATCTATAAACAGGGAAATTTCGCTGTGGATTTAATATGAACAGCTGACATTTTGGATTCTCAAAGTTAGTGGCCCAAATTTTATAAAAACAGGACTATTTCTGAAGAAAGAAAGAAAAAAAAAGAATATTTCGTTGTATTTCATGCCAAGAGTTCATGTTCCAACAATCCAAGATAGGAGTAGTCATTGCATATGACTTCATTGGTAGATTCCTCTGAAAAACTTTCAAACTGGCTAATGAAATTAATCAAATCGGACAACAATAATTTTGTATCATTCTCAACACCCCCTCTTCGTAATGGTGACCAAACAGTTGACGACCCTTTGGAAAGGTAAACGTTTTTGGTTTTGCTAGGAACTCTAGACTTCCATAGTCAAATCAGAATCTCCCGCAATTACCACCCTCTGATTTCACGCTTCGTTTTCGAACTAGAGCTATTTCCAAGATATGCAAGAGCTCAATGGTAATAAGTCGGTTGGTCCGGATTGCATACCCACGATCGCCAATATGGTTTCCGTTCGGGACGTTCTACTAGTGTTGGGTTGGACAAGAATTCTCGTCTCAAGTTTTTATGGAGTGCAAATTTGTAATTTGAGGTGGCATAATGTCCCACCTCAAATGTACCAAGTCACATACATGGTAGGTTCGCATACATACAATTTGTCTCACGAGGTGAAACACTAAACATTCTTCTGAAGTGAGATCTTGCATCAGCTCTTTCGGTCATTCATAAAGGGTGTCCCATCAAGAGCGCCTATTGTTGTTTCATTGCAGGTTCTTCTTTTTTGTTGACAAAGGTCGATTTTGTTATGAATCTCTCAATTGTTAGTAGTCAATGCTACTAACTCCCTAAAAAAGTAGAACCCGCGGTCAGATCTGGAACATCTCCATTGTGGGTGCTGAACGTGAAATTTTGAGATCTGACGAAGGTGCTATAGAAACTTAGTCTAACAAGCGAATCGTTAAATTCCTTGGACAAGCGTGTGGTAAATCCCCCTATTAATATGCAGACCAAAATCAATTTTATGGACAAATGTAACACACATGTAGTCATTAAGACTGTAAATTATCACAAACGGAGAGATTTCCTAGTGAATGACATTACATGAAATTTATCTGAATTCAGTTTAAGTCTGGCGACACCAGTTATTAAAATTGATCAAATCCTCCTGAAGAAAATTGTCAGAGTTGGAATTAAGAGACCTAAAGATTTTAATGTCATCAGCATAAATGATTACCTCCGAATATTTAAAAACAAAGGCCCCAAATGACTTCCCTGAGGAACACCAGAATGCGCAGTAAATGGCTTAGAAGTACAGCCCCGAAAAAGAACTTGATAAGTTGCATCAATTATTAGGTGTTGGAATTAATTCGTAGCGTTTGATGGCTTATTCTGAAAATATTATTACAGTGGTATTATTGAAAGTATTGTCCATAGTTTTCTACTACCTTTTTCCATCTTTCTAGCAAAGCACGAATACCACGTCGAAAGAATTCTTCGTCTGTAGATTCGATGAATGAATAGATCCAATTCTTGGTACTTTCGTAGTTGTCAAAGTCTGCTCTAACAAGCCATTCGCCATGGACAGGAATAAGTGATGGAGTGATGTCTGGTGAATATGGCGGGTGGGATAAAACTTCCCATTTCAGCGTTTCTAAATAAGTTTTCATCACTTTTGCAACATGGGGTCTGGCATTGTCGTGGAGCAAAATCACCTTGTCGATCCTTAAATTGGGGCGCTTTTCTTTTAATGTTTTGCTCAAACGCATCAGTTGACGTCTGTAGAGGTCCCCAGCAAGCGTTTGACACGGGTCTTCATCGAGCATTGTCACCAATTCTTCATCTTCAAACTTCTTCAGCTGTCCGGGACGCTCCTTGTCTTCCAAGCCAAAATTTCCATTTTTGAACCGAGCGAACCACTTTCTGCACGTTTGCTCAGCAAGAGCATATTCACCATAAATGTCTACTAAAATGCGATGACTTTCCGCGGCACTTTTCTTCATGTGGAAGTAATGAAGCAACACTCCCCGCAAAAACAGATTTTCGGACACGAACGTTGACATGTTTGATGACGCACAACAAAATGATATAAACTCGATAAAGAAATGTCGTTCAGTTGACTAGATGCGCCATAACAGTAGCTTTATGGAGAATATTTGCTTTTGTATATGTGACTACGGATACTTGAGTAACGCCACCTTTTGTAAACCGCTACGCTATTAATTCCAACACCTAATATCAATCAAATCGAAATTGCTAAGCCATGTAGGAAAACCCAACAAGTCCAATTTGAACAATATAATGGAGTGAGCTAATTTATCAATAACTTTGCTAAAATCAGTTCATATACAATCAACCTGCTTACCCTCTTCAATAGCTAAAATGGATTTATTTCCGAACTCTATCAGATTAGTGACAGTGGACCTATTCCTGAAGAAACAACGTGCACTCAACACTATAGACTTAACATTTTTTGGAATAGCTGACAGCTTAGCTCGATAGCTTACAGTACCAGATTTTGCTCCACTTTTACGGGTCGATATGACAAAGGAGGCCTTCCACACAGGAGGGGAAATCCCTGTTTTAAGGAATCTCTGAAATAGTATAGAAAGTGGCTCAGCAATACAGAGACAGCAGCTTTTAAGGATAACTGCTGCAACCCCATCAGGTGAAGAAACATCCTTAAGGTGAGAGATATGATAAACTACATCATCATAAGAAATCGGTATACTAAAGCAGAATCTGTAAAGTCATTAAAGTGCAATATGTCAGGGATAAAGTCGCTACCAGTAAAAGATCCACTGCATATGACAAAAAAAAACAACAAATAGTAAACACCCTGTTGCCGTTTTTCAGCGGAAATCCGGAACCCGATCAGGTAGAAACCTAGAACTCAGAAAAGGCACACGTTGAGGAAAATACCTTTCCAATGGTATTTAGTTTGTTGATTTTGGCTCATTGGTTTTGGCTGTAGTGAGTTAACAAAAAAATGTTTATTCTTTTAAATATGTATCGGGTGAGTGCAAAAGTTCATGTGGAGTTTGAGAGTAAAATTCACACAGTGATAGGCAAACAAAGTTGTTTATTCAATCAGTGATATGTTCTCCATCGTTTTCTATAATCTGTTTCCAACGTTCTGGCAGCATACGATCATAAAAACTGCGCGGTTTAGATTCGAAGAACGAAGACACGACGTTTTTTAAGGCATCCAAAGAGTCAAGTTTTTTTTCCATTTAAATGATTTTGCAATGACCGGAACAAGTGATAATCAGATGGTGCGATATCAGGAGAATACGGTGGATGAGCTAGGACATCCCATTAATGCTGTTCAGTTTGTCTGTCTCGAAACGTGTGGTCTGGCGTTGTCGTGATGAAAGACTACGCCCTTGCGATTTGACAAAATCGGACGTTTCTGTTTGATTTCTCGATTCAGATTGGTTAATTGGCGACAGTACTTGCCCGAATCAATCATTTGGCCAGCTGGGAGAAACTCAAAATAAATTATGCCCTTGCAATCCCAACAAACACAGAGCATCACCTTCATCGGGTTCAAACTGGACTTTGCCATTACGTCACCATGCTCACCTGCCTGTTTCCATGGGCGTTTGCGCAGAATATTGTTGTACAGGACCCATTTCTCATCGCCCGTCACTAATCGATCCAAAAACGGCTCGTTTTTGAGCCACCCGAGTAAAGAAACGGCAGCAGAAATTCGCTCGATTTTGTTCCTCTCGGTCAGCAAATAGGGCACCCATATATCGAGCTTCAAATCGAATCCCAGGTTTTGTAAACGTCGAAAAGTGGTTGATCGGTCAACGTTAAGTGTTGTAGCAACTTCCTTTGTTGAAATTCGCGGAGTATTCTGAACTAAAGTACGCACAGCATCGTCATCTATGTGTGAAGGTCGGCCTGAGCGTGGCTCGTCTTCAAGGTTAAACTCTCCGCGGCGAAATTTCGCAAACCATTTTTCCACAGTTCGTTTAGCTGGTGCTTGATCTCGATAAACCTCATGGATATTTTTTACGGCTGCTGCAACGTTTATTCCCTTCCGAAACTCATAAAGCATAACATGCCGTAAATGCACCTTATCATTTTGAAAGTAATCTTTCTCGAAGCAGTTTGTATTTACACAAATTATTTTGTTTCAAATGAAAGCTTACGTAGTCTTACGTAGATGGCAGTATTAATGACAACACTTTACGCTGCTTCAAACGCCACCTATTGCACTTCCGCACGAACTTTTGCACTCACCCAATACATTGCGATCGTCTAGGAAAAAGAATTTGTTACCCTGAAATTTGGTATTTTCGCGATAACTAAATTAACTTAAAAATGCAAAAAAAAATCCGTCTGTCCGTACATATGGACTCATACCTTCGAGATCATTAAAGATGGGAAGTTCATTTTTGGCTGGGCTGTAGATTGGATAATTCAGCTCCATTACTTTAATTTTTGGGAGTGTAGGGTGGAAGGAGAAGACTGCAGATAGAACGCTGAAATTCAAGATTCCGATGTATTGGATTATGGGGCAAAAATCAAAAATAAATTAGTTCTTGTATCCAGTGTGGTCGGAAAAGGGGAGGCTAAAACCAAATTGTCGGCCAAATTTGTTTTCAAATGCTTACTTATATCTTCGCAATTACTGAATGCAAAACTTCATATTTTAGTTCCATTTAGGTGGTGTAGAGCTTCACTGTTATTGACTTCGAAGAGTGCCAAAACTTGTAAGAGGGCATAAATCTACTTCTACAATGGCGCTACAGCCCAAATCGGACCTTGGCCTCCTGATATTCAGGTTCCTTACCATTTTTTCATTACTTATTGTGGAAGGGTTGTTAGCCCTTCGCACAACCCTCTTTCTACGAATTTTTTCATTTTCGTAGATTGAGGTGACCAAGGTATATCCAAGCAGGCAATGTGCTGGAATTATATATTGCGTCGACCGAGATTTGAACTCACGACCTTCGCATTACAAGACCAACACGCTACCTACTAGGCTACACACTCTTCGCATAAATCGCTATCTACGAATTTTCATATTCGCAGATTGAAGTGGCCCAGATATACCCAAGCAGGCAGTGTGCTAGAATTATGCGTTGACCGAAATTTGACCTCACGACCTTCACATTGTAGACCAACTCGGTATCGACTAGGCAACCACCAGGTTTATATTAGTACATGTCAAAGCTGAATTGAATAAAACAAACATCTAACTTGAAAAAAATTCGAAGAATAATGAAATCAAGTGGAAATGGATGAAAACTGCATGTTTTTTATTATTCCCCAGCACTACGGTCTAAATCGGAACCTGACCTCGAAACGTTATTTTTGGAGATGAGTCCAATAAATGGAGTTCTTATTTCTAAAAAATAGGAATTATTACGAACCGTCATCACTATCTGGACAGGTCAAAAAGTGGCAACTAAAATCACAAATAATATTTATGAAAGCAACTGAAATTAGTTTTCAAAATCTAAATAAGCAATGGTTTTTATTCAATCGAATTGCATCGATCTTATGAACAAAAACTCTCAATTGAAAAGTAAATGCTTAGAAAAATAAAACCCATCAAAATTACCGACGAAACTGATTATTTGCAAAACTACAGTACTTAAATAATAGCAAATTTATTGCCTGTAGCAATTTGTCCATCTAACGACCATAACAGCAACACTAACTATGTTATTAATTTTTTTCTTAGATTTAAGCCTAACACTAATTTTCGATCAGACAATCACGGCTAAGTAGAAAGTAAAAGAAATGTTTTAGTTTTGTTTTTTCTCGCCTTTTTTTTATTTTCGTAAGTTTTGGCAGCTTTGTGTGCGATTTTTGCAGTATCTTTTTTTTAATATATATAGGAAGTGAAATGCTTAATAGCTGCTCAAAAGACGTACCCGCTAACTTTATAAAAAATACGGAAGCGATAAAATGCATCACCACATGAGAATTTTTTCGCCGATTACAAAATCTATGCGAGTCCATAACTCCCGCCATAATGTTATGTCAACGAGGGGACGAGGTGGTATTTGGTAGAGTCCACAAGATGATCCACCGCGATAATGCTAAGATATCGTATGCGAGTTATAAGAAACGATAAATTTATTAGCATATTTTGTGGTTGATGTGATGATGGTGCCTAGTGAAGAAGATTGGACCGTTTTTACATGGCTTCTCGATACAGTCAAATTCGAATCGTATATGCTGTGTCTTCTTGTTTATTTGATAAATTGTATACCAAAATTTGAATTTATAAACAGATGGTTTTGTGATGATTTCCGGTTATGTAAATAAACTGAAAAATTGATTGTTTAAATTGAGTATGAAATCGAGTTTGTGATGATTTCTCCAATCGGGCATTTTAAATGGAATTCGACAACGATTATACGAAGAGCAACACTCGTGGTATTGTCGTATCCAAACAAGAGATTTCGATGAACATAATAATTATTGTCTGAGTACAATATTGTTTATTGTTTAAACGGAATTGAAATCAATGGTCGATGTTTTAATTCTTACTCCTGCAAAAGTTTTTCTTCGGCTATGGTTCTACAGGCAATTTTGTTATGTAACCCTCTTTCGCACTGGAATGGAGCAGATTCCATAAATGAACAGTCCGGTTTAATAACGAATCAGACAATTTCACAGTACGACCGAGGCTGAATTCGAAGGAATACCTATTTCTGTTTAAATCAGCTCAGATATATAGTGTATCCACAAGAGGTGTAAGATTTGTTTTTTTTTGAATAAAACGAATAATTGTTTTGATGTCTCTGAAATTTTTATTGCATTATAAAGTAGACATGGTGGGATTATGTATGTAACATAATATCTGTCAAATGGCCACCTTGGCTTTACTTGCTTTACTTCATCCTTTTCTGGAAATTGCCGATCACTCTTTCGCATAATTGGGGCTCTATTTCGGCGATGGCGCCTTCAATGTTCGCTTTGAGAGTTGGAAATGTTTGCGAATGGTTATCGTTGACCTTATTCTTAACATAACTCCAAATATATTTTAGATTCATTTGATTGATTCTCTCTGAATCCGAAATCGCAGTACAGACGATTTTAATGTCCATAATATAAATTGGCTTCGATACTCCCGTAATACATCTCAGCCGGGCGATTTGTTGAACTATTCGCATCGAATAACCTATGCCAAACTGTAGACAGGGCTACTCGTATCCCTGACGTTGCAGGCCAAGGAACTTATCTTCTTGATCTTTTTTTAACTTCAGACCCAGCTGAATACTCGACTTCTGTTAATCCTCCACTCGGAAGCTAAGGCCATGAGTATGCTTCTTCCGCAATAAATGAGATCATCTTTAAAAGAAAAGATTTCCGGATTGTACTCTGTTACGCTTTATTATTCGTGACGTTTCGGACGAAACGTAACGAATAATAAAGCGTAACAGTGTAGAATCCGGAAATATTATCTGTTAATTCGAAATGCACTATGAAAATATTCACCAAACCATGAAATCATCTTGATGGGCATGAGACTGTTCATCCCCCAAAGCTACAAACCAGTCAAGCCCAGTTCTAAAGCTTGGTTTATTGAAAAATTCAGTACTGACAAACGCGCTGAAGAGGCAGCTTACCGTGCTTATAAGCTCTTGCCATCTGAAGTTAATTGGATTAATTTCAAAAAAGGAAGGAATCTCTGCAAATCTAGCTTACAACGAGAAAAATATTTGCATGAACCAGAAAATCAGGCAAAAAATTTTGAGATATCGTAAGGGCAGCAAAAGTTTCTGATCTCTCGCTCGCTACATCCAAAGTAGTTCTGCATCATCAATTCCATCTTTAGTCTACAATAATGAGGTTATTACGGATCCTAACATGGAGGCGAAAATCTTAGCGGCTGCCAACTTTTCTTTACCACCAACGAACTCTAGCCTTCCAACGTATACTGCGCTAAATCCCTCCTTGGGACAAGTTAACATTCGTCCGCGTAACCTATACCGAGTTCTTACGAATCTAAATGCTAACAAATCGTCCGGTCCAGATGGAATCCCTGCCCTTGTCCTTAAAAATGGCTGCACTTCTCTTGCTAAACGTCTATGCAAACTTTATTGTCCTCCACTGTCCCATCTTCATAGAAGCTTGCAAATATTCAGCCAGTCCCAAAAAAAGGAGAACGCAGCCATCCCGCTAATTATCGCCCAATAGCAATAACCTTACTTCTGTCGCAGGCCATGGAAACAATAATTCAACAATAGAGCTATAGAATATCTCAACTTTAATGATATTATTGACGACAAACAGTATGGATTCCTCAAAAAAACGTTCCACAGAAGACTTTTTAACCTTCCTCACTGAACGCTGGAACAAGAGCATTCACCAGTTTGGTGAATCTTGTATTATCGCCCTCGATATTTCCAAGGCTTTTGACAGAGTATGACACAGCGTCCTTTTAATGAAACTTGAAGCTATTGGCTTGGGCGACTACCTTATTTCCTGAATTGAAAATTTTTTAGCCAATCGTTCAATGTGTGTGGCATTGGATGCTGTTGCTTATAAAATTATCGCTGGTGTCCCTCAGGGCTCGGTCCTTTTTCTAACATTTATTAATGACTCAGCTTTCAATCCTATAGCTTCGCTGATGACAGCACATTAGACTTCTTCTATCACTTCAACACTGCGCCCTTAGCCCGATGTACTAGTTTAGTAGAACAACGTAGGTACGTGGTTCAATCATTGAATGAATGAGGCTTCCGTGGTGTAGTGGGCAGCGTGCTTGCTTTTCAGTCAATAGGTCGTGGGTTCGATTCCCACTCCAGACGGGATTTTTTTAAGCATGAATTTTTCAGTTGCTACTGGCGATGAAAAATTATTCAAAATAAAATGGGCAAACGGTGTAAAAGCGAAACAGTTCCACTTCAAGAAGGCCTAGATACTCAGTAGATGGTTTCTGTTCGTTTCCTATCATAACATCAGCAAATATTTGTCAGTAGAAGCCAGTACAACTGAAAAATATATATCAGCTTCTTCACTCGTTACGGTCTCTCTCACTCCTCTTCCCCTACCTTCCTAATCCCATTCCTTCCCTCCATGACTGTGTTTGTGCATTGCACATAAAGGCTGAAATTGCCTATAACTAGATCATTTTGTAAAAAAAAAAATGACAACTTGGCTAAAAATTTTAGTTGGGTAAAGTCGAGTTTACGCAGTGCTGTCTTGTGTCCGACAAACGTGACTCTAACCTTCCATCACATTCGGAGGTCTGCCATTAACTAACTCTTCAAGTGTTATTATGCTGTATTCTACAATGGTACTACAGTTCAAATCGTATATTGGCCTCCTGACATTCAGGTTCCTTAACATTTTTTCATTATTTATTGTGGAAGGGTTGTTAGACCTTCGCACAACACTCCATCTACGATTTTTTCATTTTCGTGGATGGAGGTATACTCAAGCAGGCAGTGTGCTGCATTGTAGACCAACGCGCTACCCACTAGGCTACACCCTAGATGTTAGGTATCCAAATCACAGATAACTTATCTTGGAACGATCATATATTTAACATCGCCAAGGAAGCACCTAAATGTTTGAGTTATATAAAACGTTGTAAAAACTCCTTTACCGCTTCTCTATTACTGACAATTTATGAGGCCTATATTAGAGCACGTCTTGACTTTAATTCCCACCTATGGGCGGGATTTGCAAAAACTTCTCTCTCCGATCTGGATAGTATCTCGGACCATTCAAATTATAGAAGATTCTGACATCACTTCATCGCTCGATTCACTCGAGCATAGACGAATTTTAAGCTCTCTAGCCCTTTCGTATCGCTACTACAATGTTCGTACGAAATCTCTAATCTCTTATCCCCCCATAAGTCTTTATCCGAACTGCTTTACGCGCTCATAAGTATTCTTTCCACCCTATCTTCGATCGCACTGTCAAATTTCGTGATTCATTTCTAAACCGAACTGTTCGATTAAGCAACTCGCTGCCCATCTTAGTATTCCCGCATAACTACAACATTCAACAATTCAAAAGAAATATTCATAGCCACTTCCGTCTCTATCCCCTTAATTCCCAAAACCAATATCCGTCTTCCTTCACCGAAGCTTCTGTACAAAAGGGCAACTCCTCTAGTTCCGGTGTAACATAAAAAACAAAAAGAAGAAGCTTAAAGGTTTTAAATCGCAACATCATGGTGGCCAATTGGTGTCTCTAAGACGCGAAATAACGAGACCAGGGAACTTCGTACGCAATAACTCGATTATTTCGGAACATGTATGGCGCGTAGGACCATTCTGTTGCAAGTAGACGTCGTCCGTGTCCCTATACTTGATCTCCGGTCACAAAAATTTGTTTATCATGCGTCTGTAGCGCACTTCATTATCTGTAACGACTCGTCCATCGCCATTTTCGACGCCTCCTGCCCACAATCCGCATCAAACAGTCACTCGTTGGGAGTGGGTTGTCTCCTCTTAAATCACTCGCGAGGTTTCGGATCCACAAATGCCGAAATTCTGCTTATTAACGCAACCGCTAATGTGAAAATGAGTTTCGCCAGAAAACACAATTTTATTTTTGCAAAAACCGTACGCACCATCATCATTCATATTTTCCAAGACCCAATCAAAGAACGTACGGCGCTGCTAGTGGTTCGCCGGCTGCAATTCTTGAGTCAATGCAGAGCCAAATCTTTCAACAATTTTCGCTGTAGTGTGGACGTGGAGAGGTTGAGTTCTTGAGCACGGCAAAGAGTTGAGATGTTTCAACACTTTCCTTCACTGCGGCGATATTAGTTTCGACGTCTTCACATCTTGTACTCACCAGTCTCTTGGAATTTTTTGACTAGGTTGCGTAAACACTTCAAGACTTTGGAACGATTTGCCAGCTAGTTTGTTTCCCAACAAGTACAACCTGCGGTGCTTCAAGAACAATGTCCATCGGCATTTTCGTCTCTCTCCATCTTAATTCTTCTACTTATTATACCGACATAACTGTGCATTGCATTAAAGGGTCACCCCCTAAGTTATACTCGGTTCCGTAAAAAAAAAATGTGTAGCTGATTCGACAAGTCTGCTGACTCAGATGGAATCCGCCCCATTGTCCTTAAAAACTGCGCTTCCCCCTAGATAAACCTCTTCGTAATTTCTATCATCTTTCATACACTTCAGGATGCTTTCCTCAGATCTGGAAGGTCATAAATTTTCAGCCAATTCCTAAAAAAGGGAGCAGAGCGAACCCAGCTAGTTATCGCCCCATGGCTATTACCTCAGTGCTTTCAAAAGTAATGGTCAACTTTCTGTTGACAAAAACTTCATACATGACCGCCAATATAGATTTCGGTCGGGAAGTTCTGCTGGCGATCTCCTTGTCTACCTTACCGAGCGTTGGAACTCCTGCATCCACAAATTCGGAGAAGATCATGTCTGTTAGTCAAGCTGAAAGCCTATGGTTTTAACACAGCTTTTCTTAAAAGGATTGAGAATTTTTTCTCCGAGCGCTCTATTAGAGTCGTGCTAGACGGAGCAACTTCTGCACTCTTTTCCATTGATTCCGGCGTTCCTCAGGGCTCAGTTTTAGGTCCTACCCTCTTCTAAATCTTCATAAACGACCTCATGTACTATCAATCCTATTCATTGTTTCACAGATGACAGCACTTTGGTTAACACCTTCCAATTTGACTCCCCGTCCAACATCAGTGGCCTCATGCCGTAATGAGACAATATAGTCATTGAACTCCAACCTCGGTTTAATTCTGGAGTGAGGCAGTCGACGTAGACGTAGGCTAGCTTCAAACAAACTATTTTGGATTCTTTCTTGGCGGGGTGGCTGCAGCTGGACAGCTGCAGAACGGCCAAACCCTTTTGGGAATAACCGAATAAAAATATTACAGATCGGCTGTTACAACGTAGTCGCTATAGTGTCCGAACTATTGTTGATCTGACCACAGGTCAGGCTTACTAAAGCTGCACGCATTTAGAATACGAATCGCGAGCGACAGCCTTTGCAGAGGTTACGAGGAAGACGATGAATCTATCAAACATTATCTTTGTCACTGTCCGCAAATCTTCAACAGTCGTCTCCTTTGTATAGGCTCTAGAATCTTCGACTTCGTTTCGACTTATTGAAGATGATACCATAACGGCATCTTTAGATTCCCTTGAACATCGCAGAAATGTCGGAGTATTCACCCTCTACTACAGATATTTTCATGGCCGCTGTAGCCATGAAATCAGTCGTTTTATTCCTCCCTTATTTAAATTCATACGTAATATTCGTGCTGCTGAACGCGCTCATTAGTACACGGTTGAACCACCCAAATCACGTACGGTGAAATTTTGGCAGTCGTTTTTACCTCGAACATCCAAAATGTGGAATGCACTACCCGCGGTCGCTTTTCCTAGCGAACATAATATCACGCAATTTAAAAGCAACATTCAACGATTTCTTTTATCTTGTCCGTCCTTATTTAATTAAATGCTTATTTTCTTTATTTTCATTTTGTTTCATCCTTTCCTAAACCAACTGGACTGTACGCTACAGTATTCAAGGGTGACCTCTAAGTTCAACTTGGTGCCATACAAAAAAAAGACGACCTCAGAGGAGTCCAACATTCGAACATGCTACGCTTCGCAAACCGAACCAAGTGGCTAGAATAAGATGATTGACTTCCATCTTATAATCAATAGGAGGAGTGTAATGGGCCAACTAGATGGCCCCAGTGCATTGTGGTTCTACGAAAGCACCCTCCTACAACCTAGACCTATAGGGCAGGAAAAACAGAGCATAGTTTAATTCCTTAAAAACGCAGTCCTGTCATTTTTTCTTAAACATAATGTTCCGACGTCGGCCGCTAATATGTTCTTAAATGGCGTACAGATTTCACCTTCTGCAGACTTCACGTTACTATAGGGTTATTCTATAAGATGTGTTATTTTGAATAGCCCGCTATTTCGGTAGATGTCACTTTTGAAGCTGTCATTTTTTGACATTTGACAAGTAGAAACTACGCCATTAATAAAAATGGAACGATACATGCTTCAACAACGCATTGAAATTATTAAAATTCACATTATTAAAATTCACTATTCTTGACTGATGAGGCCCATTTCCACCTCGGTGGCTACGTCAACAAGCAAAACTGTCCCATCTGGGGCTCGGAAAACCCAAGAGTTATTGTTGAAAAGCCTCTCCATTCTCAACGTGTGACTGTTTGGTGCGGTTTATGGTCCATTGGACCTTACTTTCGAAAATGAGGCTGGACCAACAGTTACGCTGAATGGATTGCGCTATCGAGAGATGATTAATGATTTTTTATGGCCGGAATTGGATGATATTGATCTGGACAATGTTTACTTTCAACAAGACGGCGCTACGTGCCACTCAAGCACCGAAACCATTGATCTTTTACGGGAAAAGTTTCAAAATAACACCTCTTATTGGAAAACCCTATAGTTGTAAAATTTAACAATTGCCTTGATTGGAGGCAACACATCTACGAAGTTGCTCTTGATACTTTAAAATGTCTAGGTATTCTACGGAAGTGTAAGAATACTTTTCTCCCTCCGAACTAGCTACCATCTTTAAGGCTTACATCCGACCACGTCTTGAGTAAAACTCGCATGTTTGGGCTGGGGCCCTAAAATCACATCTGGCTCTGCTTGACCGTATCTACAAACATCCATTCTGGTTAATTGGAGATGAAGCAATGTCGGTCTCAATTGACTCCTTCGAGCATCGTCAAAATATCGGAGTACTCTGCGTTTACTAAAGATACTTCAATGGTAAATGCGGCAAGGAACTAAAAGCTTTAATACCACATATATTCAATGCCCCCCCGAAATACTCCCCAAGCTGCCCGCTCACACGAGTACACTGTGAGGCCTGTGGCGTGGAGTGTGAAGTTTAGTCAGCCCTTCATCCTTCGAACGATAGTGTTGTTACCATATTACCAGGCAATCTCTTCCGCACTGAATAGAACCTCCAGCAGTTTAAAATCAACGTTCACCGCTATTTCAAACTCTCCTGTGTTCCCCTGCTTATTTCCCCTATTTACACTTGTTTTCCTTACTCATGTCGAATTAACTGTGCATCGCGCATTAAAGGGTGACCCCTAAGTTTATTTCGATAACCATAAGAAAAAAAGAAGGCACAAGATTACGATCAAAATTTGCTCGAATTTTGCGCATCGTAACTGGGATTGCACGCGAATTTTCGTAATAAAATTTAACGATTTCTATTTTCTCTTCCACTGCGTAGCGTCCTATGGTAAATTTCCGGCGTTAATAGCTCACAAATAACAATATTTGACAACTATCAAGCGACCAGCTCTCGGATAATAGGCCTTTCCAACCCTACACCTCTTGTTGATACACAATTTATTTTGTATAATTTTGAAAATTAATCCAGCTGCATATTTCACTTTATTTAGACTGCAACGATAATGCGTTTCAAAGGCGATGCCTTCCCTTGCCGCTTGCATAATAATTTCCGTATTTAAAGTTCCTTAATGATTGTCATCCTATCTCACATACATATATGTACATAGTGAGCATAGATAACGTGCTTTTAACATTTTCGGTAGACCACAAATTTAAGATCTTCGCTTTTAATCTGCTCAGAGATGTCAAAGGTATCTCCTTGAAATCTGTTTATCTGATGTGGTTAGGCACACATCTGACATCTACATATGTGAGTATCCTTTTGGGAGTATATTATTGAAACCACATCGGGTTAGTCTCCGTTTAATATCCTGTTCATGTAACTAACTAGAGTGCACGGACAAGGATACTCTAATTTGGGTTAGGAATTGATTGGAAATTTCGTAACACAATTAAATTTCTCAGTATTTTCGTACGCTGTGAAGCTACAAAGTCGATTTTCTTGCAATCTAAAAATATACCTGCTTGATAGCTTGACTTTTCGAATAATGCCATCCATCTCGTTCCCGTTCTTGAAATTCGCAATCTAAATCCAATAATAAAAACTTTCCTAATGAATGTTTTCGCTGAGTTGTTAGAGCTGACATTAATTGCTCCTATTCTTTTAGTACGTTCTAATTAAATGGTGTGATCCGTTCTTATAGTGTAACCTGTTTCCTCAAAAATCGGTCAACTTTCTAATACCGATCAAAGAAATAGGCTCTAAAAATTCACATCTTCAATGAAGCTCTTGATGAAGATGAACTAACTGAATTAAATTGCCCAAAATCTCAATAAAATTAATCGTTCCGATCATCACGATCATGCAATAGCGATCGACGGGTTGATCGTTGATCTTTACACACAAAAAAGAGCTATTCGTGCCCAATTGGCATATTCATTGGAACCTGTGCGCACCTAGAAAGTGCATAGGTAATCTGCGAATTTCAGGCATTATTGTAACAAAACGATCGCGATCATAATGTTAATATTCGCGATGAAATGTCATCATGAATATTTTTTTTTTGTGAAAGTCGGGAAATCTATCCCGAACCCAGAAAAAAAAACCACGCGCTATTTGTATTTTGCGGTGATCATCTTCAACTTTTTAGCATGGCGTCTTGATCACTGAAGATCGAAATTTTGGCTTGTCACCACCAACGCTGAAATTTTTCAGTCAATTTTAGACTTTTACTTTCCGTAGGTTAATGTTCCATAATAGCGTCGGCGAGGTGTTTTTTTCGCTTTGTTGAAGAAAAATCAAGGTAAAAATTGTGGAGTGGTTTGAGTTTAAAGGAATGCAACAATAGCGCAGCATACTACGCTGTGCACAACAACATCAAATAAGTTGTGGCTCAATTGTGAAATTCTCGCCGTTGTAACCAGTTTGAATATTAGCATAATCATAAGATGGAAACTGGTCCAAGATACAGCTGATCGCGCTGATTCACAATAAAATAGCTTTATGAGGTTTATAGCTTAACGAAATAAGATATGATTGAAAGTTTTGTTATAAACGTTTAGCAGTTTGTTTGAGACACGATCGCATTTTGTTCCGTACACCAATCTTTCGATCTCTTCAATTGACAGTCGGATCGATGCAGCAAGTTGCTGAAGAAAGTAAAACTATCACTTCGGCTTAGAAATTGTAAAGAAAGAAATATTGAAAATATTTAGCTTAGTTTATTTATAAATGATTTGAACTCACGACCTTCGCATTGTAGACTAATGAGCTACCCACTAGGCTACACGCTAGAGCCTAGTGGGTATCGTGTTGGTCTAGAATGCGAAGTTCGTGAGTTCAAATCTCGGTCGATGCTTAATCCCAGCACACTATCCCCTTGGTAATACCTCAATCTACGAAAATAAAAATTTGCAGATAGAGGGTTGTGCGAAGGGCTAACAATCCTTCCACATAAGGAAATGAAAATGTTACGGAGCCTGAGGGTTAGGAGGCCAAGGTCCGATTTGGGCTGTAGTGCCATTGTGTTTATTTACAAAAAAATGTATTATCCAATATTCTGAGGGATCGAATTTATGAGAACCTTAAAAGAAAAAAACATAACAGAATTATGATTGAGCGTAAAGAGCAATCATATGATACTCTAGATGAAATGGGAAAGATTTTAATCTACCGGAAAATATTTCATCTCAAATTCTTTCGAATAATAAATATTGACTTTTGTATGGGAGGTGGTAGAAGGAAGGAGGGGACAGGTTTAGGTTGTAGGAGGGTGGTTCCATAGAATCAAAATGCACTGGGGCCGTCTAGCTGGGCCCATTAATTATAAGATGGAAGTTACTCCTCTTGTTCTAGCCACTTGGTTCGGTTTGTGAATCGTAGCGGGCTCGAATGTTGGACTCCTCTGAGGTCGTTTTTTTTTTCTTTATAGCACCAGTGACCCAAGTGATTCTCCGACTCAATTGATTCGCTGATTCAATTGACTCGCCGACTCAATTGACTCGCCGACTCAATTGACTCGCCGACTCAATTGACTCGCCGACTCAATTGACTCGCCGACTCAATTGACTCGCCGACTCAATTGACTCGCCGACTCAATTGACTCGCCGACTCAATTGACTCGCCGACTCAATTGACTCGCCGACTCAATTGACTCGCCGACTCAATTGACTCGCCGACTCAATTGACTCGCCGACTCAATTGACGCGCCGACTCAAGTGACTCGCCGACTCAAGTGATTTTCCGACTCAATTGACTCGCCGGCCCGTTTTTTCAGAATATCAATATTGTTATTCTACCAGATAGCGTTCGTACTATATTCTGGACTTCTGAGGGCAGAAACTCTTGTATGAGGTGGTTAGTATATTTGTTAGCATCTAAGGAATCTGGTGTTTTTATTGGGTGAGGAACTATTATCGGTAGTTTACGGTTTATTAGCTCCTGATAATTAACCCAATCCGTTCTTGCTGGATTCCTGTAAAACTTGTTATTTTCCGCTGATCCCATCATTTCAAATCTTATTCACATGTGGTCTGACAAGAATGTTTCTTTCGAAAATCTCCAGTTTCGGGCCACTAGTGATTTAGAGCTAGTTGCAAGAGTCGATAACTTCGCTTTCTATTTTATTTATGAAGGTGGAACTATTACCAACATTACAAACATTTACATTGTTCGTTCTAAGAAATTCTAGAATTGACTAACCGCGATCGTTGCAGTCTGTGCCAGACCAGCAGGTGTGATGGGCATTGGCATCACAACCCCTGTGTTGGACTGAACAAGCTGGCACAGGTCAGTCGTTGGAACATCCCTTGCTTCGTATGGCTGGTATGATCAAACCAGTTTAACAAGCTGCGGGGTTCCGTTAAAGGACCTCTCCCAGAACGTCGTTGTTTGGTCTGGACTGCTAAATTGTGGAATTAATGTCAATTTTAGTGCTTTTTTACAACAACACATGTCCGTAGCTTACCTGTTTTAAGTTGTGTTGCACAAATCTAGAATGTAGTTAGAGCCACTCAGCCAGAGAGGTGTTGTTGGAGAGTTGCGGTATCCGCTTTACTGCGATGTAGATTGGCTTGAACCACTTTGAGTTTATCGGCTTCTGAGGTTGGCCGCATTTGGTTTCGAGAGTTTGAAGTGGACCTTGTTGAGTCAACAATCCGCGAATCCTTTTGCTACAGCCAACTTTTCCATCGAGGCTTGGTCAATTTCGAGAACAAGAAGTTGGCTCTTGTTTCTTTGTTCTTTATGAAAAAGCTTCCATATTTCTGTGGAAAGATTGTTTTGCAGGTTAATGTCCTTCAATTACAAGGAGTCCAGGGTCTTGAATGATATTCGGGATCTATACAGACACTTTCGTCAGTCTAGGAGTCCCGGCACCTTCGACCTCTGTAGCTTGATGTCCTTCAAGAGCTCGTTCATCTTGGGAATCGCCTCCTGAAGGAAGACCAGAAGGTTTTGGTCTGCACAAGTTACCCTAAGATGACCTGGCTCTAGCGTCTCGAATGATACCCGGGATCCTAAACAGACACTTTCGTCAGTCTAGGAGCTTCGGCACCTTCCACCACATGTAGCTTGATGTCCTTCAAAAGCTCATTCATCTTTGGAACCACCTTCTGAAGGAAGACCAGAGGGTTTTGGTCAGCACAAGTTATCCTAAGATAATTTGGCTCCAGGGTCTTCAATGATTCCCGGGATCTAAACAGACACTTTCGTCAGTCTAGGAGCCTCGGCACCTTCCACTACATGTAGCTTGGTGTCCTTCAAAAGCTCATTCATCTTGGAAACTGCTTCCTGCAGGAGGACCAGAGGGTTTTGGTCAGCACAAGCTATCCTAAGATAACCTGGGTCGAAGTCGTACTTTAAAAATATTGGTTTACCTAAGACGTGTTTCCTCATAATGTTCCTCAGTGAAGAGTAGATCTGAGGCCTCACCGACTTCGGTATGATGCCTAGCAAGTCGTTGGTATTAATGACTGCTGCCTGGAGGGTACTCCTAGCGACGTCGCTATAGATAGCCGATTTCGGCTGTTTCTTTTTTGCTGCAGGTATTGGCGTATTACATCATCCGATGGGATGCGTTTGTGTTTCTGCTTCAGTGATTCGTGCTTATTACCGGCGACTGTACACGCGGACAATAAGAGTTCCTTGGTATTGTCAGAGGCAGTGCTGTGAAGCGATTGCCCCGACGCAAGCGGGGATGAAAGTATTTGAACAAACTGGATGTATTAGCTAATTGGGGACTTGGATTCAAACTATTAGTCTTATTCCGTTGCGCTGCCCTTCGCTGCCGATTGCTTCGGAACCACAGCGCTATCCGTATCCAATGGTTGACGCCTCTTTCAGCGGTGTGGTCGGGGCGTGCAAAGACTCTTTCGCAGAAGGCATTACTATCCAGACCACATTCGCTTCGGAAGTGCTAGCTTTATTAATCAGAGAAGTGGTTGGGATACTGAAACCTTTCGCCTCAATTCTGATTACCGGCCGGCACGCTGGTTGGGCGTGAAGCTTCTGCAGCCCATAAATCGTCCGTCCCAGAGGACAGTCGCGTCAGAACTGCAGCCACTTTAGCCTCTACCGCATCGTCAAACCTTGCTTTGACTGGTTTTTTTTTTTTTTTTTTGGTTGGTCTTAGCTCGACGACGGGCACGACTGCTAACACCATCTTGAGGGTTCAGGATGGAGCCTAGATAGGTGTGTAGGATATTGAGTGATCACTGAGCTCTGACATGGACTCAGTGCGCTGGGTGTTTCGCCCGCAATAAGTGCCAGCGTTAAGTCGTTTGTGTAATTAGTCTTAAGAACGATATTAAGGTTCTTTTTTGGCATAATAACCGTACGTTTCTTACCTTCCTCTTTAGAATCCATTAGCTTGTAGTTTTGTAACGTCAGGCGTTAGATCCCTCCGTTGCCGAAGATCCATGGTTCTTGTATTAGCGCCACATCAAAATTTCCCTTCTCCAGGGTGAGCAGTAGTTCAACCGAAGCTAAACTTCTGTGATGCAGGTCAATTTGAATCACTTTTTGCATACTGAGGAGCCAGGGTAGGATTCAATGTTACGGACGAAGTAGGAGTAGTGTCTGGACCTGTTATCTCATTTCTGCTATCATCGTCCGTGTTGATGGAAATCTTTTTGGCGGCGGAAGTTAAAGTTTTTATTCTTAGATCCCTTTCCATTTCGTTGGCCTCCAAAAACAAAAACACTCTTTGTTCCCGTCCTCGAGGTTTTGGTCCCGATTCTCCAGGACATTTCCGTGAGTTCCTTATTAATCTGGAGAATCAATACTTGGCCGTCGTCCGCATCCAGTGGCTCCCCGATTTTAATTACTCTCCAATTTCTGCGGGCATCAACCTAGGCAAAAATATTTTGCCCATAGGTATTGAAGGTAGACTCGCGCTATCCTCTATCTCCAGTTTCGCTCTTTCCAAGGTGTTTTCGAGAGTGTTCACTGCCTTCCAGAACCAGTCTAGGGTGAATTGGTCATTGTACTTCACAATCTTGATCTCGTTGAACTACCCCGCACCATCAGGTGAGTCAAGCTGAGTGTAGCTTAGTGAGTGGCGTGTTGGTCTACAGTGCGAAGGTCGTGAGTTCAAATCCCGGTCAAAGCATAATTCCAGCACACTGCCTGCTTGGGTATACCTTGGTCACTTTAATTTACGAAAATGAAAAAATCGTGGATAGAGGGTTGTGCGAAGGTCTAACAACCACAATAAATAATGAAAAAATGTTAAGGACCTTGAAGGTCAGGAGGCTAAGGCCCGATTTGGGCTCAAGCGAGGGCATGGGCTGATCTACATTGGTCTCCATGTGCCTCACGATTTCGTCTAGTAGTCTTCTCTCCACAATTTTCGACTTTTCCAGATTTATCCTTTCGAGTGGGTCACTATGGTCGACTAGAGCTACTATGAGATAATTTTTAGCGACATCTACCATCGAATCAGAAGGGACTCCCTGATTGGTCTTTTTAAATTGGTCTTGTGCCTCTTCGTTTCCAGATTTTTATGCACGTTTTCTTCGTCCTGGTTGCAAAAACTCAGGTCTTTGCTTCCAAGGCCCTAGATCCTTTATTGCCTTTGGAAAAAGTTCTTTCGTGTTGCATCCCCTGCATTGAAAGCTTGAGAGCTATTGGTTGCAGTGTACAGTACCCGAAAGAATTCGTATACCATCTAGGGCCAGCAAACCATGATAGTTGACATTTCCCAGGAGGATTGCTGCTTGGCCACCCTTGGGCAGTCCATTCTATGATCAGGTTGGCTGCCCGAACACGATCGACTACCCTTTCACACACTGGTAAAAGAAATACATCTATTACAGAAATTGTTGTTAGGTTGAATATCATTTTGAGTTGTAACAGCTAAAAGTAAGCGTTCAACCCCAATCAAAGAATCAATGAATACTTGAAGCGCTGAACGCTTAATTTCACCGATTCCGATAGTATACAATCAATGCACCGGATCGTTGCACCCGTTATGCAATAACACTTAGCTCGGATAATTCGTTATTACGATCGCGGTAGAATGAGATGCGCGGGTGGCCAATATCGAAACCGCACAATAAAATTGATGTTACCGATTGAATTGACCCCGTGTATCTTCTCCGCGACCGCGTTTAATCGATAATTGAGATGTCAAATTTTTTCATTTTTTTTACCCCGATTATTATCGATCTTGTGCAACATTAGGAAATCTTTCGAATCGAATTTAACCTGAGGCCGCGAATTATGAATCGAAATTTTAATTTGATTGAACGATCGTTTTGCAAGCGCGGCCAATATCGAATCATAAGCGGTTTCACTTTTGGCATTGACTTGACTTACTTATACTGCCAGAAAAATGATTACAAATGAAATTCATTCGTTCAGTGTGCGGTAGCGCCAATGTTTGTTTATGATTTGAATGCCAAGCGATTAGTTCTACATAAAATGATGTGAGAAATATTGATTTTTGAATGCTTTGTCGATTTCAATTATGCCTTGATTTTCATAATTAAAGGTCATCAAAATTACAGGCAATGAGCTACTGATTTATTTTTTACCATTGCAATCTTTATCGAATAGAAAGGAGAGCCGTATCTTACGGTTTTGTAACACTTTCGCGAACGTGAAATGAAGATTAAAAAAAAAAAAATCAAAATTCAATAATAGGAGAGTTTCAAAAAAATTTGGCACCGAATGGAAGGTAGTTCTTTATTTGAACAGATTTTTTTTTTAATTAGAATGCAAAAAAATCTGAGGAAGAATATTATTTATTCAGTGCAGTAAGTACGATATATTGTACAATACAACTTGTCAACACGTATCTTGGAAACGATAAAACAAATTTAACATCACCGAAATTCAAATGAAACTCTTTCTTATGTCATCGGGCCCTTTTCTGGTAAAGCAATTGTGTTTATGAAAAATTACCGGATAGGGGTAGTAACCCTTCTTGATTGCTTTATCGATATAAACGACCCTTTTGTTACTGCAACAGTCTGAAGTGTAATTAAGGACATGTGAGCAAGGATGTTAGGTTTTAAATTACACTCCTAAATTTTTCATCACCTACAAAGTGAACTGCTCTCACTGTTTTTTTTCTGTCTTGTGTTAAAGGCAATTTCGGCCTTTATGTGCAATGCACAAGTAATGCCATGGATGGAAGGATTTATGGGAATGGGAAGGTTGGGGAAGGAGATTGAAGACGACCGAAGATGTGTGGTGAAACTGGTGTATTTGCAGATGAACTGGTTGCTACTGACAAATATTTGCAGATGTTATAGGGGACTGAATGATTGAAAGCGAACAGAAATCATCTACAGAGTATACAGAGCTTCTAGAAGTGGAACTGTTTTACTTTTACATCATTTGTCCATTTTATTTCGAATAATTTTTCATTTCTACAGTGGTACTACAGCCAAAATCAGGCTTTGGTCCTGACCTTCAGGTTCCTTAACATCTTCATTATTTATTGTAGAAGAATTGTTAGCCCTTCGCACAACCCTCATCTACGAATTTTTAATTTTCGTAGATTGAGGTGACCAAGGTACACCCAAACAGGCAGAGTGCTCGAATTATACGCCGATCGAGATTTGAACTCACGATCTTCGCATTGTAGACCAACACGCTACCCACTAGGCTACACCCTATCTAATTTTATATTGCTAGTAATAAAATTCGTACTTAAAAAAATCCTACTACCTGGAGTGGGAATCGAAATCACGACCTATTGATTGTGAAGTAAACTCGCTGCCAAGAAGTCCCAAACATATTGGACAATTTTTTGAACAATTTGACATAAGCTTCGCAATATATTTTCTTAAAATCAAACGTGCAGTTCAACAGCAGACATGTTTATTAAGAAAAAAAAAACCTCAGATAAACTCATCTCTGTCAGGAACCACGAAACAAATGAAAGACACCGAAATATGTTTCTACATGCATTTACTGTGAAACAAAACAATCATACCAAATAAATTCTTAGCAAAAAATTATAAATCGTTCATATTGCAGTGCGCTAGGGATCGGTGGAATTCGAATCAGCATTCAATTTAACGAGCGCTCGCAAATAACGATCTTAAAACAAGTATGGAATGACACAAAACAAATAAACTGCGGTGAACAACCTACAGTTTGCAGAGAAATCCACGTGTAATTGCGGCGTGTGTCCGTGAAATGTTCAAAATCATAAACAATAGAAACAGAACAAGAAACAATTGCGATATTCGGAGATCTCTTGTTTAACATCGAAAGTTCTTTAATAAATCGTTAATGCTTCATAAATAACATCGTTTATGAATCGTTAACGATATTCATTAATGAAGTAAAATAAAAATCATTGACGACAACACATTAATGATTCATTTATAACGATTTTTTACTTGCTTATATACTCGTTTCTGTTAAGCGATATACAATTCATTATTGAACATTAAAAGTAATTCATTAACGAATGTCCATTTAGTCCGCTTAATAAATCGTTAATTAATCAAATCGCTCGTTAATATGATTCATTGACGATTCCTTAATGAACTATTTTGTTTGCTGGGGAGTGAAAATAAAACTAGATCGCTTTCGGCTTATTTCGCCTCAATTCTTGCGCTCATCACTCTGTCGATCACACAACATAATCGCTTTCCAGTCTCCGACACTCCTGCTAATTTCCGTCGTTCACACGACGTATTCGCTTACCGAATTCTGCTTGTCGATCACAGGACTTATTCGCTTACTGAACTCCGCCTGTCGATCACAGTACTTACTCGCTTATTGTTGCTTACTGCTGAACTCCGCCTGCCGTTCACAGGATTTAATCACTTACTAAGCTGCTCTCTGCTATTACCTCCATAAAATCGAATGCTACTGGTCCTGACACTCTACATTCAAAATTTGTTAAATTTCTTCGCCTGCTTATTTATCACCATATGCTAGATATTTTAAATACCTGTTTATCCAAGGGTACCTTTCCTATGTCATGGAAAGTTGCCTCAGTACTGCCTATCATAAAAACGAATTCTCCTAATGCACTGATCTCCGTCCTATTATCATTTTATACTTTTTATCTAAAGTTCTCGAGAGAGTTATGTCCATTCAAATGCAGGAGCACTTATTGACACGGTAGCAATCTGGGTTCCGGACGCAACTTAGCTGTGAGTCGGCGCTTTTTAAAGTAACTTCCGACATAAGAGCCGCCATGGATTCGAATCTGATAACATACCTTGTTCTACTTGATTTTTTTAAAGCATTTTACCTTCTAGACCATAATACAATCTTTGGCAAATTATCATCAAATTTCTTTTTTTACCCCTAGCGCCATAAAACTTTTGAACAATTTCTTGTATGACCGCTGGCAGGAAGTGCGGGTCGATGATTAGGTCTCTTCTTCTCTACCTCTCTTGCGAGGCATACCACAAGGCTCTATACTGGGTCCATTACTGTTCAGCCTCTACATCAATGATTTGCCAAACGTACTGCAAGACTGTAATATTCATATTTACGCTGACGATGTTCAGTTTTACTTGAGTAGACCAGTGGGTCTTATTGATGACCCTGTTCAAGAAAGGCAAAAGGAACGACTTATGTAATTACCGGCCTGTAGCTAGGCTGTCTAGTGTTCCAAAATTATGCGATGCAATTGTCTGTGACATAATGTATTTTGGTTTGGTGAATGTTTTCACAGTGCATTTCGAATTGAAAGAAAAGATTTCCGGATTCTATACTGTTACGCTTTATTATTCGTGACGTTTCGGTCTCTGCTGATACCTTTATCAAACTGATCGACAATTACAAAATACAATTAATATATAGAAGGAAGGGTAATTAAGGTTAAATTAGTTAATTAAGGTTAATTAATTAGTATCAGGTAGTTAAATTAGTTAAGGATTTCTGGGTACGGATTTTGTTCTTACCAAATTTTAAGGCAGGTAGCCAAACTGCTGATAACTTGTATCCGGTGTCTCGGTTGAAGTTCTGTGGATGTTTAGAAATTTCTATTGCTTCTCGTACTATGCGTTGATAATATTGATTTGTCCTGGCCAGAATTTGTACATTGTCGAAATCGATTGTATGGTCCTCTGTCGTTGCATGTTCCGCGATCGCTGATGACTGTATCTGGTTTTTCTGTGTGCATCGTTGGTGCTCGTTGATCCTTGTTTGGACTGTGCGTCCCGTTTCTCCTATGTATACTTTATCGCATGAGCCGCACGGTACTTTGTATACTCCTTCAGTCTCCAATGGTTTTTTGTCCTTCTGGTTTCCTAAAATTCCTCGGATAGTAGTTGGGGTAGTGAATGTTGTCTTGATGTTGGATTTTCGAGGGATTTTTCCTATCTTATCCGTCGTGCCCATCGTAGTCTTACCCATCGTTTGTCTGCATTTCCTTCTTCAGTGTCTTCTCGTTCTGTTGTCCTTGGATGCTTCGGTTTCCACGCCTTGTTAATTTCGCTCGCTTTGTATCCATTTGCTGTGAACGCCCGATTCAACTGTTCCTTTTCCTTTCGTAGTCTACCCGGATTTCCTTCAGTTATATGTCGAGCTCTGTGTATTAAGGTCTTCAGTACGCCTGTTTTCTGGCTTGGGTGGTGATGTGAATGAGCGTGGAGATATCTGTTGGTGTGAGTTAGTTTCTTATATACCCCAAAGCTTAGCGACGTATCATTCCTTTCTACGAGTACATCCAAGAATGGCAGTTTCCCGTTGCTTTCCGTTTCCATGGTGAACTTAATTTTCTCGCGGTGAGAATTCAGATGTGCTAAAAATTTGTCCAGCTCTTCTTTCCCATGTTGCCAAGTGATGAAGGTGTCATCCACATACCGTAGATACAATTTTGGTGTTAATAGGGCTGAGTCCGCTACCACCGGTGAAATTGGAGATCCCATAGCCGCTCCTTCCGTTTGCTTGAAGAGTTTTCCTAGAGCTGAAAAGAAAGTATTATTTAAACAAAATTGTGTATTTTCATTGCAAATCAATAATTAGCCCAACCCAACACGGGTTCACCAAAGGTAGATCCACAACAATAAACCTGCTGAAATTTTCAAATTTTGTGATTCCAGCGATTGAAGCAGGCAAACAAGTTGACTGTATATATACAGATTTTAGCAAGGCATTTGATAAAATTAATCACAACTTACTGATTTACAAGTTTTCACTCGGATTTTCTACTATTTTTACTACGTGGATCAAATCCTATCTTTCTAATTGCACCCAACAAGTACAATTTCGAGATGCAGTCTCATTGATTATTCCAAACACTTCTGGTGTACTTCAGGGTAGTCATCTTGGTCCACTTCTGTTTATTTTATTTATTAATGATATGAGTTCGGGCATTTCCAACTCAAATATTCTTTTGAATGCTGACGATGAGAAAATATTTCGTACTATCACCGGTACAAATAATTATCTTCTTTTGCAAAATGACATAAAGCTATTTTTTGACTGATGTATCTTAAACTGTATGCCTTTGAATGTTGGAAAGTGCACAATGGCATCTTTCTCCAGGAAAAATAATCCATTCGAATTTATCCACGTTTTAGAGGGAATTGCTTTAAAGAAATTAAGCAAAGTACGCGATTTAGGTGTACTATTCAATGATAAATTTACCTTCGACGACCATGTTGATATTGTTATCAAGGCTAACTCCATTTGGGGCTTTGTAAAACGATGGTGTAAGGACTTTAATGATCCTCGTATTGCAAAGACACTTTACTGTGTTTTTGTTCGTTCATCATCAACCTCATCAATGGCGCGACAGCCCAAATCGGGCCCTGGCCTCCTGAAGTTTTCGCCTCCAATCGTCTCGATCCAAAGACCGCGTCCTCCAGCTGCTAATTTTTAAAATGGCTTTGCTGTCTTCATCAACCGAGTCTTCCCATCGCTTGCGTGGTTTGCCTACTGGCCGGTTACCACTCGCTTTGCCTTTAAGAGCACGTTTGGGGATTCTTATGTCTTCCATTCGCTCTACATGGCCAGCCCACTGCAGTTTACGTAGCTTGATGAACGTTGAAGCTTCTGGCTCGTCGTAGAGTTGATACAACTCATGGTTGTATCTTATTCGCCATTCCGTTCCTTCCTTCACAGGTCCCAAAATTCTTCGGAGGACTTGTTCGTTCAGTTCTTGGATATGCCTGCTCTGTTTGGACTCCGTATTACGATTTTCATAACAATAGGATGGAGTCCGTACAGCGAAAATTTTTAAGATTTTCTGTCAATAGTCTTCCCTGGTCAGATCCAATATGTCTTCCTCCTTATTAAAAACGATTTACACTACTTTCTTTGGAGTCACTCGAACATAGGCGTTTTATTCGTAGTGCTGCAGTCGCAGTAAAATTAATGCAGGTGAAATCGACTCTCTGTTCTTTCGCTAGCATTTTGCCGCTAGCATTCGACTCAGACTTGTGAAATCCCTAATAATTCCTTTCTTCGCTTATGGCAGTTTAATATTTACTAAATTCTGCTTTATTTACCAACTTAAGTTAGACATTGCTTAAAGTTTTGTTAAAGAATCGTTATTAACGAGCGATTTGATCGTTAACGAGCGTCGTTAACGAGTCATTAACGATTCATAACGCGGACCAAATGGACATTCATTAATGAATTACTTTTAAAGATTCATTAATGAATTATAAAACGCTTATAAGAAACGAGTGCATAAGCAAGCATGTAATCGTTATCAATGAATCATTAATTTTTTGATTCATTAAAGAATGTCGTTAACGATTCATAAACGAGATTTGTTATGAAAGATTAACGAATAATTAAAAAACTTGACACAGAAGCACGCGCAGTCTCCTCTGCAAACTCCAGGTTTTGTATTTGAGATATAGACACAAAATCATTTTTGGTTCTGTTCATACGCTTAGTGAAATCAAAACTGCTGGTATATATCAAGATCAACGTTGATCGAACCTTTTTGTTTTGTTTGCTTAAGATCATAACGCAGATTTTATTGTTTTGTAGATGAAATGCTTGTCTTAAGATCGATATTTGCGATTGCTCGTTAAATCGTTTGCTGGGTTTTTATTTGGGTGACTTCATTATAGCCTTGAACTCAAGTCGACACCTTAAACTTCTTATTCCAGGTTTTTTTTCCAAATCTGTAAATAACTGCTCTGCTGTTCAAGCAATTAGACATTGGAATAACCTTCCTGAAAAAGTTCGGCGTGCGGTTGATCCTGGTGTATTCACAAAGCTTGTATTGAGAAATGTGTTGTAATTTTAATTTTTTTTATTTTTTTCTCGAAAACTTTCACTATTTTTTTTATTGTTCTCTGCTACTCATTACTATTTACAATCATTTATTTTGCTTAGTTTCTATTATACTAATTTATTTTAGTTTTTATTTTTATTATTTTGTTATTATAAGTTAATATTATTTTTTTCCTTCATTTCTTTTCGTTTAACTTAATCCCGTAATTTACTGAATTTATAATCTTGTAGTACTACTGAATAAATATTTATCTTATCTTACTTTACTGATCTCCGCCTGTCAATTACAGGACTTACTTGCTTATTCATCCCGACAGCTGACCGCACGACATACTCGCTCACTCATTCCGGCCGTGGATCGCACTCGCCTGCCGAATTTTCTATTCACTTTCCAGCTTCGACTCTCCTATCCAAATATCAACTGACTGTCGGCTTGGCCATCAACCATACGACGATGTGTTTCTGACTGCCGACCAGGCCGTCGATCATACGACGACATGACCGCTGACTTTTGCTGTGTAACTTGATTGAAATTAGTGCGCGCGTGTAGTTGATGTCGTTTTCGATAATAGTAAAACAGGAGATTGCGATGAGCGACTAGGCCTGACATGTAACAATATGTTACTGTCGAACAATGTGCTGGTCCTGAAGATCTATGGTTTTCCACACTTTACATACTTGCTTTAAGCTAAAATGTGTATCAACAAGAGGTGTAGGATTTGTTTTTTGAACAATTGTATGGATATCTCTGGAACTTTTATTGCATTTTAAAGTAGACACCTGGGGATTATGTATTGAATATAATTTTTGCCAAATGGCCGCCTCGGATTCGCTTGCAGATATTCATCCTTTCCTCGAAATTTTTGATCATAATTGGGGCTCTATTGCGGCGATGGCGGCTTCAATGTTCGCTTTGAGAGTTGGAATTGTTTTTCGTATTGTTAGCGTAGACCTTACTCTTAACAAAGCCCCAAAGGAAGAAGTCTAGAGGTGTTAAATTGCAAGATCTTGGTAGCCAATTAGTGTCTCAAAAACGCGAAATTCCGCGATCAGGGAGTTTCGTTCGCAATAATTCAGTTGTTCCGGAACTTGTATGGCACGTTGCTCCAACCTGTTGAAATTAGTCCTTCTTCGGACACAAAAAATTATTTATCATGCGTCTGTAGCGCACTCCATTGACTGTTACGTCTCTTCCGAGGTCATTTTTAAAAAAGTACGGCCCTGTGACGCCTTCAGCCCACAATCCGCACCAAACAGTCACTTGTTGTGAGTGCGTTGGCTTCTCCTGAATCACTCTGGGTTTTCGGATCCTCAAATGCGGCAATTTTGCGTAGTAACGTAACCGCCAATGTAGAAATGAGCTTCGTCAGAAAACACGATTTTTTATTTTTTTTTGCAAAAATTACTATCATCACTCATGTTTTCCAAGACCCAATCAGAGAACGTAAGGCGTTGCTGGTGGTCCGCCGGCTGCAGTTCTTGAGTCAATTGGACATTGTGGAAAGATCAAGTTCTTGAGCACGGTGACGAATGGAGGTGCTTAGCTCGTTTTCAACACCGTGTTTCACCGCGGCGATGTTTTCAATCGAACGTCAAGAGCGAAGTTTTGTCGGTGTCTTCACATCTTGCACTAAGAAAGTTTTTTGGAATTTTTTGATTAGGTTGCGCACACACGTCTCAGAAGGCATATGATTACCATCAAAATTCGCTCGAATATTGCGCATAATATTGCGATTGAACCAGTGGCGTGGCGTGGCGTGACTTTGTAGCTAGGGGAAGCAATTATTTTTTAAATATATTGGTTTATTACGACTAAGCAAAATATTATAAATATTACTAAAACCTCTCTCGTCAGCTGCTTGAAATTATTATTAATGTTGAGAGCACCCAGGAATCACGAACATGATATAAAAAAAAAGATTAACATTCACCCATACTACCACACAGGAGCTTAAAGCGTCTAAATATTAAATTAGCGGACAATCCATATTCTTCAATCCCTTCTTCTTCAAAAGCTATGGTTCAACTCCTTCAATAGGTGGGATTTTATTTGTGAGGGTGGTAATGGACCTGTTTAACATCGATCAATATTAAATAAATATCTATCAATATACAATAAATGTATATCAATATCAATACACTAACAATTTCAATTCATTCATCTCAATTAAAACTATCTATTATTCAATGTAACCTAGAAATTCCACATAGATAGTATTTAATTACAAATACGCAATTTAAGCAAATTCATTAAATTAAATTCTCATAAGTCTTTCTACGCACCTGTCGTGAAGCCGCATCATATTGCATCCGCCAGTTCGTTAGCCGAATTAAGGCATCATATAGCGTCTGGTTTCTTATCGCTAGAACTATGCATGGAAAGGCTTTTGAACCAAAAATTCTTCTATTGTTTCCCACGATAATGCGATGCAAATAATTGTATAAATAAGTTAGATAAGTTGAATAAAATTTAGTTATCCATTAACTCGAGCGCGTTTTACTCCATTCCTCGTACCCGAACATATCGTGTATTGGTTCAAGACCTTTACACACCGACAAGGAATCTTGGTGTTACAGTAAGTTTCAATCCGACTCAAAATATCCAAACAAAATAGTTTGGATCAAACAGGACCGAAATTCGAAGCAATATTTTAGTGACGTCTTGCTTTGACATACCCTTCAACCTTTGTTTTTATTAAATATAAGCTTTAAAAATGTTGAATAATTAATTAATTCAAACCCTAATTTAAGCTTCTAGTTTTTATTTTCTTAATAAAAAAAGTAAAAACATCCAAAAAAAAGAAGTTGCCCGATCTGCCTAAGTTTAAACCAATTCGTTTGCACTCAAAGCACGATAAATATGGGCAATATTGCCAGATCTACCTTTTCACATTTTTCTTCCTGGTTAGTACAGAAATTTCAATACGGGCAATACTCTGATCGAGAGCCACACCTTGCGACTGAAAGCATTGGCTGGAAGCAATTGCGTTAATGCATCTTTCCTTCCTATAGAAGTCGAATTAGCGCCCGCCGCGAGCGAAAATTTTACTCACATTGAGCGGCGGTCTCGTTCTTTTGTATATACGACTAAAAGTAATAAGGGGAAGCATTTTAATGCGGCGCATCTCTCCTTCCTATTGAAGTCAAACTTGCGCTCGTCGCGTGAGGAAATTTTGCTCGTATTGGCCGGTGGTCTTGTATATGCGTTTTTTGAAATCGCATCTTTTTCCCTGGCTTTCAACTTTCGTGGGTCAGAAAAGGCATGAGAAGAAAGCTGTCCTGAGCACGAATATGCTGTTAACAGTGGTAGTCGAAAATAATGCACGCTTTATTTTAAAGAAATTTTTTAATAATTTTTCATATTCGTGCTGATTTTAGTTAAGCTATTCTAAACTTTTTAACTTTCATAATAAATTTCAATGATTTCTATTTTTTCTTTCCCTGAGTGGCGTTTCATGGTAAATTTCCCGCATTTATAGATGACAAATGTCAAAATTTGATGCAACCAGCTGTCAATCAATAGGCCTTTCCAACCCTACACCTCTTGTTGATGCACCCTATACTACCAATCTACGTATTAAAATCAAAACACAAGTCTTAAAAAAATTATTGTTTTTCATACAAAAATTGAGAAGATTTACTCAAAAAATTACTCTGTTTTAAAACAAAAAAATAATTCTGATATTCTTGTGTTTCTTCGAAATCATTAAAATATTTTCTTAATCCGGCTTTCAGGCTATAATCCAAATAAATAAAAATTTCAACAATGAGATGTTTCTACGAAAAAAAAATTCTATAAATTGAATTCTCACAAGAGAAGTAAATTTGTATAAAAAAATTATCGAAAATACCAGCAGACAAATTACCCTCAGCTAACAAGATAATCCCATTGAAAATGTATAAGATTTTCCCTTATCAATAACCTATAGCAAATTGTATCCCCTGTAATACTCTTTATCATATTCTCGGAAAAAATTTTCCCACGTCTGTCTTTTTCTAATGGCTCGATTTTCTCTTCCCCCGTACTAGGGTGCTCTCATGTACTCGTATCGAATACAGTACGATAGCCACTTTTATTGTAAACAGAAAAAAAAATAATTTCACCCCCACATATCCTGTCGATGACCACTTATCGCAATGTATCCGGATAATTTACGAACAAAAGGCGTGTTCAAGTGTGCGTAGATTTCCTGAACCAATTATTATTGTAACTCCTTCTTGGTGTGTGGGGTTGGTTAATTTATCCGAGAATGGATAGCAATGATCGTCCTTAAGTCGTTTTCCATAAGGACAAAACTATCATCTGGGGTATGCTGTATCTTTGAATAATGCTCAAGACATACCAAGTAGAGCCCGGGGGTGTTGCCGGCATCATAGTTTATGGGAAGCAGCTCCATATAAATGACCATACGGTCCAATCTGGATAATGTCCAAATTTAGTATTTCAGCTATTCTTAAGGTCGTTTGATCCACTTATCTCTGGGTTAATTAATTGAAATGAAGCAGTTCATCTAAACTATGGCCTCGTTAAATAGAGCTGGACCATTGTTTCACTATAATTAATCGATTATGTTAATGGGAATTTTCCCATATGTAACTCATTACAGAATACAATCGATAAACCACTTTCTATATTCATCATTCGGAGTGTTTAATATTTGAAAAATAAATTATCAACAATAAAAATAAAAATCTATTCCATTTATCGATTTCGAAAAGTTAATTAATCCAAAGCAGGTGTGTAATGTGAGGAGGAAATTCGTTTATTGCATTTTCATTGAAAATTTTATCAAACAGATTATCGTCGAAAACTAGTTCAGTCCTCCATTTTTTGTAATTTTTAATTAAAACGAAATATATTAATAGGTTTCGATTAATATAATTATTTTTATAGATTCATTCGCTAATTTTAACTTTATCATAATTTTAATTTAACCCGCCGATTGTATCGCTTTAAAAGCATGAAATTTTACTCGAAATAACCAAAAACGAAAATACACTACGAATATGTGCCACGCGAAGGTCGTCTCTAATGCCAACCTGAAAACAAGAAGACCATTTTCAATGAAATGTTAATGAAATTGCATTAATTTATAAACGAGATGAGAAACTCGTCTTGGAAATATTGATGAAAAGACTATAAGAAAAAAATTGTGTTTTTTTTTTTTAATAAATCGAACCGTTGAGAAAGTTTTTAAGAGAATTTTCGTATTAAATTTGCCGTTTTAATGGCGATTATCATCATGATCTTCTTCATTATCATCACCATCAACGGTAAGACACACTCCTTACTGTCTTGCAAAAATTAAATTAATCTAAATTTATGGAGAAATTAAAGTCCGTCCGAGCTCAGATACAAAATAATTCGGAAAGTAGTAATAATTTTGGACATGAATTTATTATTGCTGTGGATTAGCACGCGAACATTATTCATTTCAACATTATGGTGGTGACTTTTCAATAGCCTTGGTGATAAGTTAAAAAATGAAGTAAGATCGAAAACACGCTTTAGTTATTATTATTAGGGATAATAAGCGGTGCGTGGTTTAAGAGATATAAGGGAAGTACAGGTGGTCGTAGGTTAATTCTGTGAAAAAAATATTTTTTTTATGAGAAATAATGGCGCCAGGATTGTTATTCAATAAATTGATGTTATGGCGCAAATTTTATTCAGATTAGATGCGATTTTTGTTATAAAATTTCACGTTTTTTTGCTTATATAATTATTTAGAGAAGACATATTATCGTTTTTTTTTTCATTTTGTTGATATTTGATGAGCCTTTACCTTGTTTTCATGCACTCGTAATAGAGTTTTGCAATAACATTTAATTGGGTTAAATGATTGATTAACTCGTGACAGTGTCCGTTTCTTCTAGAATAACAAACATAACAGACCACACTTACGATTATATGGGTAATTCCAAAATGACAAGGGGGAGGGGGGGGGGGAAGAGAGATCTAAGTGCATAACATCCTAGTTGGGCTAGCTCTTAAATAAATAAATAATCACGGTGGAATTATCATTTCTTGAACTTGACATTACAAAAGCTTTTGACAGAGTTTGGCACGAATGTCTTCTTCTTAAGCTCGTTAAGGTCGTAGGCCTCAATGCTTCCCTTATTCAATGGATTGAGAGTTTCTTGCCCAATCGCACTATACGAGTCGTATTAGATGGCGTTACTTCCTCCTCCTTTCCAATCAACTCCGGTGTCCCTCACGGTTCTGTATTATCGCCCACTCTGTTCTTGGTATTTTTTAATGACCTTTTGCTTTCTACTCTCAATCCAATCCAGAGTTTTGCAGATGACAGTACTTTAAATAACACCTTTGAATTCGACTCCGCTGCGGAATCTCACAAGCAATCTGTTGCTTCTAAACGCAGAAAGTTATTCAGTTCGCTGAACACCGACCTCGACTTAATCCTGGAATGGAGCAGGAAAAATACAGTAGAGTTCAACGCCGTCAAAATACGGACCTGTCATCTTTCTCTTAAACGTGATGTTCCAGTGTCGTCGTCTAATTTAGCCTTTAATGGCGTACCTCTTTGCTCTTCAGATGAGTTTATTCTATTAGGCGCAAAGTTAAATAACTACCTTGATTGGAGCAAACACATCTTTGATGTTGCCCTTGATACCTCCTACGCCTAGGTATTCTTCGCAAATGCAAAAAATATTTTACGCCTCCCGACATAGCTACCATCTACAAAGCCTACATTAGACCTCGTTTAGAGTAAAATTCGCATTTATGGCCTGGAGCTCCCAAAACGCACCTTACCTTGCTCGATCAAATCCAAAAACATGCGTTCCGACTAATTGGAGATGAAACTGTTACGGTTTCTATTGACTCCCTCGAGCATCGTAGAAATGTCGGAGTACTCAGCATTTGCTATCGCTACTTTCATGGTAAATGTAGTGCGGAACTTAGATCACTCATTCCTCCACTTAACACCTTTTCCCGAAATGCTCGTCAAGCTAAACGCGCACGAGTATGCCATCAACCCTATTCCTACTCGTACAATGAAATATAGACAGTCATTCATCTCCCGAACGTCCACACTTTGGAATCCATTGCCGGCTAACGTTTTCCCAAGTAGGTATAACCTCCAATCCTTCAAAAATAATTTTCACCGTCATTTCCGTCTCTCTCCGCTCTAATTTCCATAATACACCCAAATTTTATCCACTTCCTTTACCGAATCAATTGTGCAATGCATTAAAGGATGCCCTTAAATTAAACTCGGTGCCTTAAAAGAAATGAACCTGAATAATGCAAAAAAAGATGAATATTTAGCATACTTCAACCAAGCAACTTTGTTAACTATCAACAAGCATCCAATTTCAGGTAACAATATTAAAACAAGAGCCAAACTTCCGCAGCATATACAAAGGCTATTTAAAATCTTCAAATGTTGGCGTAAAGATCTTAAATTGAATTTGGAAAGAAATTGCTTTACATAATCGAGAAACAAGAAACGCCAGTAGTAGAATCCGACTCTTATCACTGGATATCGATAGTCAAATGAATCTGCACTTTAATATTGAGTTCGAAAAAAGATTAAAATGTCTCCAGCCTGGCCCAACGGTCTATGAGGATATTAATGGCATTGTTGGTAGGAATAAACCGAAAGAATTTCCAAAAGTTTCGGATGGCACCCATGTTCTTTATTGCACTACGAGTAAGCTATTAGCTTTTGAGCATTTTTATACAAATCTGTCCCGAGAGAAACTTCCACCGGACACTGTCGCCAATACGAACCAAGTATTAGACGACGTTCATAACCATTGGCTCAGAATCAGATCTAATCAACTTCTCGGACGATCTCAAATCTAATGACAATGAAATCGAGCGACCCTTCATTAATAAAATTATCTAAGAGAACTAATCAAAAGAATAAAACCAAAAAAGTCTTCCGGGCTTAACGATATATTCCCTTTTATTCTGAAATAATTGTCAAAAAATGCTCAAAATTATTTAGTATGTCTTATTAATAATATTAATAATTGTATAAACAATGGCTATTTGCCCAGCAAGTGGAAAACGCTAAGTTGATCCCTATTATCAGAAACAACTCTTCTTATGGAGTCAGCAACTTCAGACCAATATCCCTTCTTTCTAATGTCGGGAAAAATCCTAGAAAAAATTATGGAGCGTAATGTTGACCAATTCTACGAAGAAAACTCGCTAATACCCGAGGAACAATTTGATTTTCAAAAATTCTACTCGACTAAGAATGCCTAATGTGACCTTAAGGTTAATATTCAATTACTTTATGGAAAGGAAACTGAAAACAATTGATGCTCCACGGAAATCGAAGTAAAATCTGGTGTCCCACAAGGATCTATCCTCGGTTCGAAACTATACAATATATATTTGCACGATTTCCCACACAAAAAAGTAGGTGAAAATTTCAATTTAAGGTCAACAGCAATCCTATATGCCAATGACACTCTTAATTACACTAATGACCGCGATCAAGCCCAGGGTTTGAAATTAATTGATAGTCACTTGCAAGTCATTAACGATTACAAAAAGTGGTGTATTGACATAAACTCAGACAAATCATCCTTAATTTGCTTTCGGAATGCCAGCGGCAAAGGGCCAAGAAGTGTGTGCAAAAAGACCAAATTACTAAGTCTGTCACGAAACGGCGCACAAATACCTCTAGTGAAAAATATTAAACATTTGGGTATCTGAACTTACTTAAATTTATTAATCACGCGCGTTTGTCTCTTATAAAGGCAAACTGAGTATTCAACATGTTTATGCCACTTATTAACTATAAATCAAAATTTGTTCGAAAAACCAAGCTCTTATTATACAAGCAATTCATTTCATAAGCCCTGTCATTGCATTTGGCGCTCACAACAAGCAATTGATGGTGTGCAGCATAGTGTTGACAATGATCCAAATGTATCAAAAACTTATGTCCATCCACTTTATGGAAAATTTTGCGTAAAGATCTTTGTTTACGTGCTTACAAGATCATCGTTCGCGCCGTACATGGTGAAAGGCCGAAGGAAGCATTGCTGTTGATCCACAATTTCATGAAAATTTTGTTCAATGATGAAGCAAATTTTTGGCTAAATGGCTATGTCAATAAGCAGAATTGTCGCATTTGGAGCGATGATAATTCACAAGTCATTGTCGAAACACCATTACGTCCAGAAAAAGTCACCGTTTGGTGCACGTTATGGGCCGGTGGAATCATTGGTCCATATGTCTTCAAAAATGATGATACTCAGAACGTTACAGTGAAGGGTGAGCGGTACAGAGACACGATTACTAACTTTTTCGTGCCTTATTTGCAAGGCATTACTGTCGCAGATATGTGGTTTCAACAGCGCCACACAGCGCGCTTTACAATTAATTTACTGAAAGAAACATTTGATCGATTAATTTCACGAAATGGATCTGTTAACTGGCCACCTCGTTCGTGGGATTTTTCATTAGATTTTTTTCTCGGAGGATATGTAAAATTGAAACCCAACAATACCAGAAATCGCGCCTTGGTCTCCTAATCTGCACGTTCCTTAACATATTTTTTCATTACTTATTGAGGAAGGGTTGTGAGCACAGTCATCTATCTACGAATTCTGCATTTTCGTAGGTTTAGGTGGCCATGAGGTACTCAAGCGTGCTGGAGTTGTACGATCGGGATTTGAACTCACGATCTTCGCAGGCTACACCCTAGGTAGATTCACTCAAATTACCATTGTATAATATTGAGCCGCAATAACATTTACTTTTGCTTTTGCACTTCGAAAAGTTCAAATGTTAGGTTTTTATTCAAATAAAAATGTGATTTTGAATTTGTTGCTTAAAATTTAAAAATAACATTTAATTTTAGAAATTATTTCGTCAATTTTTTTTTATTTCGAAATTTTGGAAGAGATTTTTGCCGTTGAGGGACCTGATTTTTTTTGAAAATAACATGGAAAAATTTTTGTTTCATAGCTCGAATCGTTCTAGAGTTGAAACAAAAGATTTCCGGATTTTACACTGTTTGATTTATTATGTGTGACGTTTCGGTCTCTGCTAAGACCTTAATTAAATTGATCTCAGCAGGAAATCATGCGTCGACCAGGATTTGAACTATTCTAATATAGAAACTTAAAATATATGGCATCTGAGGCAATTTACTAGACTGGATTTCTTCTTATTTATCTAATCGTAAGATGCGTGCGTTAAGGATTATTAAGTCTGGTGTGCAACAGAGGTTTATCCTTGGCCCACTATTGTTCCTTTATTTATAAATGACCTGCCCCGTTTTTGTTTCCTATATGCATCCGACTTCAAAATTTTCCTTTGATCGCAATATTTTACAATCTGACCTCGATTGTCTATATACATTTTTTTTTTACAGAATGACCTGTGTTATAGGCAATTTCGGCCTTTATGTGCAATGCACAAACACAGTCATGGAGGGAAGGAATGGGATTGGGAAGGTTGGGGAAGGTGAGTGAGAACGACCGTAGCGAGTGGAGAAGCTGCTATATTGCTCAGTTGTACTGGCTGCTTACTGACAAATATTTGCAGATGTTATGGGGGACTGAATGATAGAAAGCGAACAGAAACCATCTACTGAGTATCTAGGCCTTCTTGAAGTGGAACTGTTTCACTTTTACACCGTTTCCCCATTTTATTGCGAATAATTTTTTATCACCAGTAGCAACTGAATAATTTGCGCTTAAAAAAATCCCGTCTGGAGTGGGAATCGAACCCACGACCTATTGACTGAGAAGCAAGCACGGTGCCCACTACGCCACGGAAGCCATATGTGGTATTTGTCGATTGATTTAGACTTAAACATTGGAAAATGGTATGCAATGGCATAGTGACTTAAAACGGAATCTCCCGAGTTACTATATTTTATCGATGATAGTAGACTATCAGATGTGTCGATTATGAACGATCTGGCTGCGACTATTGATGTAAAGTTGAGCTTCACTACATATTTTGTAAAGATTTTCAGGTCCTCTACGAATAAGAGACAATTTGGAGATGAGAATTGGGGTAGTCATTAATGAACTACTAAGAGTACAAATAGTAGAGGACCAAGGATCGATCCCTGTGGAATACCAGAGTTAGCTACAAAATGAACACATCAGACGTAATTCGCAGGTAAGATTTAAACCAATTTAGGAGAGAGCCTGCAATACCATACCTTTCAAGATTTGAGATAAGAATTGTAGTAATAACAGTGTCAAAAGGTTTTGAAAAATCAGTGTATATGACTTGAACAGTAGTATGGCGATGGTTTAAAGATTGTGCAACGAAGTTGGTAGAAGTTGGCCTTCCTTATCAAACTCCAGTTTAATAAAGGTCTCAGTAGAGACCGAAACGTCACGAATAATAAAGCATAACAGTGTAGAATCCGGAAATCTTTTCTTTTAATAATAATTATCAAACGTTATATTGATTTTGAGGAATCTGTCTATTTTTACTATGGTTGCAAATGAGATTTCCCGCTTTTCAGAAGCTCTTGTATACATAAAACACATATTGTGTATCGCAATAGAAAGCAAAATCTAATTATTAAATCTGTTGTTAATTTTTGTATCCTTTAAAATAATAATAGATCTTTCCTAAAAAGTCACGAAATTAAATCTGTCCCGATAGAAATGATAAAACTGAAGATTAAGTTCTTTTATTTCGGCCATGTTGTTTGTGTTAACCGAACAGCACAGCTGTCACGGTGCGTCTGGACGAGAATCTTTGTTTCCACATTACCTGGTTGCGCAATTAAGAGCGAAAAATTGTTCACGTCTGTTCACACTGTAATATCTGTAAATTTTTCGCGAAAACATTCACCAAATTGTTATTATTTACGAGGAAATTTAAATGTTGTTCCTTGTTAGTTATAATAATATAAATAATATTAATCAAGAATTTTTTTTTGAAACAAATTAAAATTTAGTTAAAAAATTTGCTACCAAAAATACTTTGGAAAGTAACTTTATTATGTAACTAAAAATTAAAAAAATATGACTACTAGTCGACAATTTAATATTATTCAATTTAAATTGACATGTTTGTATATTTGCAATTGCATTGCAACCGACACTGCTACGGTTTTAGTTAATTGACCGCCCAGACCAGGTTAATGATAGGGCGGCCTTCCAAATAACTTTTTTTTTTATATCCGAGAAGAGCCAATTCAATGATATTTTGTTTTGCATGTACAAGCTATGTTGTGACTCATTCATTGCTACTCACGCTTCGAAATATTTACCTCCGTTTGGTGCAAGTAACTGCACAACAATAAAGAAAGGTTGATCTCTTTTAATCGCAACAAAGAGAGCCAAAATAACAAAATTCTTGAATATATTGGGCAAAATTTCATCCAACGCAGATCACGTCATAGTTTTTGTATTGAATGCCCACAACAAATGTCACAAAATTTGGACAGAAATATGAAAAAAAAAAATTGTTTTTCGACAAAATTGTGTGACAAAAGAGTTTAAATGTGTGACATATGAGGATAAATTTGTGACATTTTTTGCCAGTATTAATTTGTTGAGTTAGAATTGGTGAAAACAATATTACAGGAGGAGAAATGATTACTACAAATTTCTGTGACAATAAGAAAACTGAATTTTTGTATGCATTTTTTGGTGAAATTTTGCGACAAATTTCTGAACAATAAATTTTGAACCAATATTGTGTGAAAAATTGTTACCTTTGTAGGTCCTGACAAATTTTGAATAAAGGACGAATGCAGTAACACGTATATGATAATGCGTTGTATACGTAAACAGTTTTGACAGAATTTGACATTTTTTTTTTTCAAATACAATAAAGTTAGAAAATTTTTATGAAATGGTGCAAATTTCTGTGACAATAAGAAAACTGAATTTTTGTATGCATTTTGTGGTGAAATTTTGCGACAAATTTCTGAACAATAAATTTTGAACCAATATTGTGTGAAAAATTGTCGCCTTTGTAGGTCCTGACAAATTTTGAATATAGGACGAATGCAGTAACACGTATATGATAATGCGTTGTAACGTAAACAGTTTTGACAGAATTTGACATTTTTTTTTTTAAATAGAAAATTTTTATGAAATGGTGCAAATTTCTGTGACAATAAGAAAACTGAATTTTTGTATGCATTTTGTGGTGAAATTTTGCGACAAATTTTTGAACAGTAAATTTTGAACCACTATTGTGTGAAAAATTGTCGCCTTTGTAGGTCCTGACAAATT
This sequence comes from Chorisops tibialis, assembly GCA_963669355.1. Lineage (NCBI taxonomy): Eukaryota > Metazoa > Arthropoda > Insecta > Diptera > Stratiomyidae > Chorisops > Chorisops tibialis. Next base: position 80,879,367 of record OY770263.1, read on the forward strand.
TTGAGTATAGAACGAATACAGTAACACGTACATATATGATAATGCGTTGTATACGTAAACAGTTTTGACAGAATTTGACATTTTTTTTTCAAATAGAAAATTTTTATGAAATGGTGCATATTTCTGTGACAATAAGAAAACTGAATTTTTGTATGCATTTTGTGGTGAAATTTTGCGACAAATTTCTGAACAATAAATTTTGTACCGCTATTGTTTGAGAAATTGTCGCCTTTGTAGATCCTGACAAATTTTGAATATAAGACGAATGCAGTAACACGTATATGATAACAGTTTTGACAGAATTTGACTTTTTTTTTCATATACAATAAAGTTAGAAAATTTTTATGAAATGGTGCGAATTTCTGTGACAATAAGAAAACTGAATTTTTGTATGCATTTTGTAGTGGAATTTTGCGACAAATTTCTGAACAGTAAATTTTGAACCACTATTGTGTGAAAAATTGTTGCCTTTGTAGGTCCTGACAAATTTTGAATATAGGACGGATGCAGTAACACGTATATGATAATGCGTTGTATACGTAAACAGTTTTGACAGAAATTTGACAATTTTTTTTTCAAATACAATAAAGTTAGAAAATTTTTATGAAATGGTGCGCGCAGGGTTGACGCGAACATTTGGTACACAATGCTTGCTTTGGGAAAATCATTACCGGAACGTAAGCAGGGCCTCCTGGTAATGACTGATGGCGGAACTGGGAACAAAAGTTACCCCCTCACCATGATGTGAGATTCAGCGGAAGCTCGTTTTCAGTTGACGGAATGGAGTATTATTTGGTTGTAGTGGCTCCAATGTGGTTCTTAAGATTGTGACGATAAACAACGTGAACCTCTTCTTTTCGCCCCTTTCATCAAGGATGATGTTTTCACTAGACTTGCCGAACGAAGCCCATTATCTGTTGGCGGAATGGATTTCCCCTCTTCGTTATACTGATTTTAACATTTCGGTATTATGATGATGTTGCCCACCTCAAGCATACCGACCGGTGCAATTACCAACTACCATTTACACCTTGGTAGGACCGGCCCTTTAGAGTAGAATAAATAGGCCAAAATTTGTTAAAAATTACAAAAAAGAAATTAACTTAGACAACTTAATATTGTTCGTTGAACAAATTGGAACAAATTCTTATACAATATTAAATCTGATCGCTAGCTATTCATATCGTTAATTTTCTCACTTCTTTTGAAAGCTTCTAAAAGCAAGGGAATCCGTTTATTGTAATATTTGAGAATTTCAAAAATTTCAAAAAATTTGGATTCGCAAATCGATTTCTATAAAATCAAGGCTTGTGAACAATGAATAAACGATAAGACGTTTGTGTTAATGTTTGATCTTGAATTTGTGACTATCAAAAAGAAAACACAGTTTTTAGTATTTTGTTTTGTGTCATCCGTATGCTTTTTGTTGTATATGCTTCAAATTTTGGTTTTCTTGGACGCAATCTTACATATTCCATTAGAAAAACTAGTACTATTGCAAAGGACATTATATTACACTTTAGTGTAGGTTCGGTTTCCGCTCTCACTGGGCCCACTGATGGGTCTAATGTGATGTCCTCCTGTATAAGGTTTAGGATGTCACATAGGGGACTGGTCACTTGGGTACACGAATCATTGACCGAAATCGGCGAATCTTTTGCTCATCAGCGGTTCAGATTCACAGAAAATATGCCCTAGTGCCTCCTCCTGCTGTAAAAATTGTTCTCTTAAAGTCAAATTCCTTGAAGATATTTCTTCATGTGACTGTCCAGTTAGAACACCCACCAAGAGTCTTGTCTGATTTCTGTTTAACTCCAGATATGCTGAAGTTCTTTTAGCCGAATCTTTTATAATAGCAAAAAAAGATCAGGATGCATATCGCCTGGTACCGAGTCATAGTACTGTGATCATAGCCACATTTTGATATTCATTTCTGTAGTACCCAGAAGTATCCCGCAAAAAGAAATAAGACCTGAGAAATCAGATTCGGATCCTTTCCTGGACAATGAACCAGCTTGCTCATTACCATTAAAGCAACTGTGTCCCGGGATTCAAATGAGGGCTACGCAATCCTCCGTTTCCAATTATCTGGAATAGAAATGTTTAACATTTTTTTTCGTCCTTATATATTTCTTGATAGAAAAGAGCCCCATAAATAATTCTAATCAGATAATATTACCAATATGAATCATTTTCGTACATTTCAAATTTAGTATGCGCTGTTAGTAGTTTCGAGTTAAGATAATCCGCATCTTAAAAAAAAAACGATAATTCGTAATTTTTCGGTTAAATAAGGTACACGCATGCGTACAAGGTCACTTCAACTATACTACTCTACTCAAAAAAAAAAAAAACTTTCTAAGAAGCATGCTATAATCTGACATTCTTGTCATCATGTTCACTATGGTTTTTTTTCCAGTAATACGGCAATCTCTTTTGTAAACAACCATTACAGCTCTAATTCTGATCTAGAATTAACATACGCAACGATAGGACAGACAGACAGCTCATTAGTAAACAGATCACTATGCTTCGCCATTAAACGACTTCACGGAAGGATAAGTGCCGGAAATACTGTCTGGCGAAGCCCTATGGAATGAAGCTGTCATGCATTACAAATTACATACATGATGCATGGAATTCAGTAAAAAGTATTTCGTCACTTTATGAAGAAGATCGAATAGTGTGAAGATTTTCTTTTAATCTGAATTAGAGTAGTGATCTTGATTGTATTAAATTTCATTGCTTTATGAAAATATCCTTGCATTCGTATCTGAAATTCAAGACGAGCAGAAAATGCTTTGCACTTTATTTTAATGGATTTCGTAATTGCCCCATGGTTCGTCGAATTGCCCCATACTGTGCGAACTGAAGAATGACAAATAGACCTAAAATTGCAAGAGCTAAAACCACACACTTAAATGTGTCTAGAATTTCGTTGGCAATGGCTAATGCTTAGCTGAAACATTTAAAATGCGTGCTTTGAATTTCAAGAGAGCTGTCAGAGCTCTGTAAGGTGAAGCTATTCAGAAAAAGACAGCAAAACAATTTTCTTACGCTGCTAAAAAGGAAGTTCTATTTAAGTGAATAATTGAAAGAAAAATATTGTTTTTTAGTATGCGATATCGAGAGATCACCCTACCCCCGTCGGGACTGAGCCCGAATAGCTTTTTCATATAAATAACTTATATAGAATTTTCACTAGAAATTTCCATGTAGCTATCTTATGTTGCTGATTATCATGAAGTACCTGCTGTGTTTCGGTTCGAATTAGCTACATCGATTCTTTTGTAAAATGCACATAATTTAGTATTTGAGATGGGTATGGTTAAGTAATTTTCTGCCATTTTATAAATCGTTAGGTATACGAGTATACCTTTATAGGCATCGACAGAATCATCGTTTTTACATAAATTATTCTTCTCGGGCGGTGTAATGAAAATAAATTCCTTGAAATTATGGGAGTACTTAAGATGGTGCATAATTATTGCTCTGTACATAGATATGAAGCACGTGATGTAAAAAATAAGCATCATCATTTTTTTAGCTAAAGCCACGCAATTATATATTTTAAATTATTACGAAGTTGCTTAGAAATAATTGATACAAGTTCGATTTCTTGTTGGTAGGATTTTGGGGAGACATCCAAGATTATATGTAGTGAAAACCTCGTTATAACGAACTTTTTTTTTATATTCCTTTAATTCGGTATAGGGACATACAGTCATGTTCGTAAAAATAGCAATGCGATGACGATAACGCTTAATTTCCACATTTCTACTGATTATAAGTTTTCTGCACATGCGAAATTCATTGTGACAGAGTAAAATTTAATTATACAAAAGAAAATAATGGAGAACCATGACACTTTCGGAGAAATTCCTGCTTCGAATGTGAAATGTCAATTTCTAGTGTTAGCGGCGTACTAAATTGGCAAATTGATCTTTTATTTTATAAAAAAGTTAAAAAGGTAAGAATAGATAGAAAAGATTTCCGGATTCTACTCTGTTACGCTTTATTATTCGTGACGTTTCGGTCTCTGCTGAGACTTTTATCAATATGGTAAAGGTCTCAGCAGAGACCGAAACGTCACGAATAATAAAGCGTAACAGAGTAATGAAATGCACTGTGAAAATATTCAAGGTAAGAATAGTTTATTTAAAAAAGAAATTATTGTCAACCAATTTAATTTTTTTTTTATATTTTCATTAGTTAAAATGGGTCGATGAAAACATTGTACCGAGGAAGCACAAATTAGCTTTTGTTTTTTTCAAAACTCGAGGCTTTATTGTGCAAAAATGGTTAAATATTTATGCCTATCGCTGGCCACAACTTTTTTCTCATCTTTCCGACAGCATAAGTATTCCACGTCGCCTGCCGATCCACTAATTGACCCGATCCACGACCCAATTTTTGGCTTCTTCGTAGAAATGGAAGTGCTGCTCAGCCAGGCTATGCGTCATCGATCGGAATAGGTGGTAGTCGGAAGGGGCTATGTCTGGAGAACACGGCGGGTTGGGTAAGACGTCTCATTTCAGTGTTTTCAGGTAGGTTTTCATAACCTAAGCAATATGCGCCCAAAAGTGTCGTGCAGCTAAATGACTTTGTCGTGTCTCTCTTGGTACTGTGACCGTTTCTCCTTCAATGCTCGACTCAGACGCATCAATTGTATTCGACAGTGATTTCCCGTGATGGTTTCACTCGGTTTCAACAACACATGATATACCACAAAAATGTTCTCTCTTCCACCGCCATGCTGGCCCTTGACGTCAAAATCCCGCTCTTGAAAAGTAGAAAAGGTCACAGAAAAAAAGTTGCGGTAAAAGAAGAATAACAGATTTGGAAGACAGAGATATAATAATTTTGTTGAAGCGGTTTCTATTTATGAACTCTACTCAAATTCACCAGGACCAAAACTTTCATATTAGTTACTTCACCATAATAGAGCAAGAGCCCTAGAACAAAAAATAACAACGGAAAGCGACAAGCGAAGGACGAAAAATGAATTTCCAAAACCGGCATCAAATGAGTCCTGTGAAGTGGAGTGTGACCGCCTAAGTTATACTCGGTACCTTAAAAAAAACAAGCTCTCCATAACACGTTAGATAGCTTCCTTGGGTAGAATTTCACCCGCGATATACAACAAAAACAAGGGAGCATGTTGGCAGTAGTGTAATGGTTAGTGGTTGCTCTTCCTGGCACGGTGTGGGTCCTATATTTTGGAATAAGCGGATTATGAATGCTGATGCATATGTTAATATTAGGTCTGAGAAAAAAGTTCGGGCGTTTTCCACCAACTTCTCACTTCACAAGTTACAAGCCAACGTCAACATATCTGATTACAACTCGCTTACAACTTCTGCTTGATAAAGTTCTAAAAAGTCGAACTACTCTAATTCTAGTCCAAGTCATAATTGTTTAAATTCAAAAATACAACTGCACAGAAAAAACACTCACGATTGACAGTTGTTGACAAGATAGCTAGCAAAATATTTTACCAATGTGTGTATGGAGCTTGGCACATGCGCCAGTTCCTTTGACGCGGGACAAAAAACCGATAGCCGTATGGCAAGTGGCAAGTGCAAGTGCCAACGTCCATCCGCATGTTGGCCAAGTGACACTTGCCATATTGTATGGTCAGTGTGTCGAGCCGGCATAAGAGGAAATTTACCGCATCACAGTCAATCTAACTGAACAATAAATACTGCCATTACTTTGGTTCTGCCGAAAGTAAGGGAGACGACTGTCAGTCGCAAAGTAGTCATCTTGAAGATACCAAGCTTATCAATTATCGCCAATACGGATTCCGTTCCGGACGTTCTGGACAGGAGACCTCTTGGTATATCTGAGTGAACATTGGAACTCAAGCATGCATTTGGCGAAGGTTAAGCTCTTCCATTTGATATCGCTAAAGCGATTGACAAATTGAAAGAAAATATTTCCTTATTCTACACTGTTACGCTTTATTATTCGTGACGTTTCGGTCTTTGCTGACGTTTGACAAAGTTAGGTTGAAATGTCGCCTGGTGAAGCTTAAAGCAGTCGGCCTTAATAATACCGTCGTAAAATGGATTGAGAGTTTCTTCTATGAACATACCATACATGTCGTAATGAATGGGGGTGGCACCTTCGCCCTTTCCCATAGATTTCGGCTTCTCTCAAGGCTCTGTTTTATGACCCATACTCTTTTTTATTTTTATTCATGACCTTGTATCGTCATCTGACAGTATCCTGAATGAGATATACGAATTTGACACGATTAATGCTGACCGCATCCCGGTAGCATCTAAACGTTTGGAATTATTTAGATCATTGAACTCTGACCGGAACCTTTTCTTGAAATGGGGCAAGATAACTAAAGTAGAGTTTAACGCCTCGTAAACACAGGTCATCTTTCTCTTAAACGTGATGTTTTAGCGACGGTTTCCAATGTAGCCTTCAGTGAATACTATGGTCTTGTAGTACTATGGTCTTGGAGTTCAAATTCCGGTCGGTGCAATATATAATTCCAGCACTTTGCCTTGGATATACCTTGCTCACCTCATTCTACGAAAATGAAAAAATTCTTAGAAAGAGGGTTGTGCGAAGGGCAACCCTTCCATAATAAGTAATGAAAAAATGGTAAGGAACCTGAATATCAGGAGGCCAAGGTCCGATTTGGGCTGTAGCGCCATAGTAGAAGTAGACTTGGCAATAAAATAAATAAACATCTTAAATGGAGCCATTAAGTAACGCTACCAAACGCCTTGTGAAGATGTAAAAAATATTTTACTCCTTTTGAATTAGCCAATATCTGTAAGGGCTACATTAGATCACGCCTCGAGAACAATTCGCATATATGGGCTGGGGCACCCAAAACCCAACTCGCGATGCTCGACCGTGTCGAGAGATAGGTTTTCCGCATTTATTACCTCTACTAGGGGACAAGTGCAGGGATCTGCTCCCACGACCTCGACATCTAAACTTCTTCCCATCTTCAGAAACACGCGTGTGTCTTCCAAACGAAAATATTAGCCATTAATGAGTGCTTAAAAATTATTTTAGATATGCAGAACAGTCTTGGAAATTGTTACATTTTCGCAGACAGCAGGCTGCTTTTGTGGCACTCCAATCCTACACGACTACGTCCAAACTAGTGTCTATTTATAGACACAGTTTGAATCGCCCAGCCGCTGTATCCGACGTATTTTTAATTTGGATACTGGGTTATATCGGCCTGTTAGGAAACGATGCAGCAGATATGCTTGCCCGGCAAGGATCTGCAAATATTAACTCCATTAGGAATTCAGTCAATGAAGCATTAACAGTGCTGACCACTAGGTTCAAACAAACTATCTTGGATTCTTTCTTGACGGGATGGCGGCAGCTGGATAGCTGCAGAATGACCAAATCCTCTTAGGAAGAACCGAATAAAAATATGACAGCTCAGCTGTTACAACGTAGTCGCTATAGCATCCGAACTATTGTTGGCCTGACCACAGGTCGTTGCTTGCTAAGGCTGCACGTATTCAGGCCTTTGCAGAGATTGCGAGGAAGACGAAGAATCTATCGAAAATTATCTTTCTCGCTGTTTGCAAATCTCCAAAAGTCGTCTCCTTTATTTACGCTCTAAATCCTTCTCAGAACTAGACGACCTCAGAGGCGCCAAGTATTCGAGCCTAGTTCGGTGCGCTGTACCAAGTGGTTAGCACAAGAGAAGTAACATCAATCTCATAATCAATAGGTGGGGTACAATGGGCCCATCTAGATGGCCTCAGTGCAATGAAGATCTTTGAAGCACCCTCTTAGTACTTAAACCTTAACCTAGTACCGCTACTTTCATGCTAAATACAGTGAAGTACTTTCTAAACTTATTCCACACTTTTCCATATTTCCTCCCATATTACTCGCCGAGCTTCAAGGGCACACATGCTTACTGGTAACCTTCCAACTTCTCGTACATTCATACCCGCACTTCAAAGATTTGAAATGCATTGCTATAGACCGTGTTTACATTATCATACGATCTTCAATGTTTCAAACTCAACGTCCACCGGCATTTTATGCACTTGAAGTTTGCATCTTTGGAACGCAACAAAAAAATGCGTTTTTGAAAAAATTTTTTTTTTTTTACAGAATAACCTGTGTTATAGGCAATTTAGGCCTTTCTGTGCAATGCGCAATCACAGTAATGGAGGGAAGGAATGGGATTGGGAACGTAGGAGAACGGGAGCGAGAACGGCCGTTACGAGTGGAGAAGCTGGTATATTTTTCAGTTGTACTGGCTGTTACTGACAAATATTTGCAGATTTCATGAGGTACTAATGATAGAAAGCGAACACCAAAAAAATCCTAGTCTTGGAGTGGGAATCAAACCCACGACCTATTGACTGTGAAGCAAGCACGCTGCCCACTACGCCACGGAAACCTCTTTTTTTTACTTTATATTAATAAATTAGAGTCAAAGAAGGCATAAAAACAACATTTCGAAAATTTTTCCCTTATACCCTTCCGAAAAACCCCCACACATGAAGCGATTTCACGTAGCATGAAGTGATTTTCATGAAAAAGAAAGCGCTCAATACTAGACACTTGTGCTTTTGGTCATTTGGGGGGTGTTTCTCAAATGAGTAAAAACTGTTTATCGACTCATCTAAGAAAAGCTTGAAAGGTGACGCATTCCAATTTTTCAAAATTAAATTTCCTCGTCTTAGTGAAGCTAAAATCAAGATAGGATTTTTCGTGGGCCCCCAAATTAAACAGCTTTTCCGAGATTCGACGCATGAATCGAAAAAAAAGAGCTTGGCTTGCATTCCAAAACAAGAAATTTTTGGGTAACAACAAAAGTGCTGATTATGTCGTTCATATCGAGGAATTAATGTTAGCGTACAAGGCCATGGGGTGTATCATACCTCTTAAAATGCATTTCCTTCGCTCACATCTGGACGTCTTACCTGAAAATTTAGGAGCAGTTTCGGATGAACACATCAGCAAATTCGAGAGAAAATTTTCAGGGAAGCTTACTGCTGGTTTTTTGGTACGGGAAACTTCTACCTCAGGGTACAAAAGGAAAGCAAGCACCAAACGAAGGTTCTTACCTTATTTATTTATTATTCGAACTGTCGGTATCTTGTTATTATTGTTGTTATATATTGTTGCTAGCGGGTAGCGTGTTGGTCTACAATGCGAAGGTCGCGAGTTCAAATCTCGGTCGACGCATATTTCCAGCGCACTACCTGCTTTGGTAGACCTTGCTCACCTCAATCTACAAAAATGAAAAATTGATAGAGGGTTGTGCGAAGGTCTAACAACCTTTTCACAATAAATAATGAAAAATGTTCAGGGAACTGAAGGTCAGGATGTCAAGGTCCGATTTGGGCTGTAGCGCCATTGTTGCTATATATTTTTATTACTTAAAGGTATTTGGGGAAGGTTGAAGGGGTCTGAAAGCTGGAATATGTACAAAATAAATAAAAAATTGCGAAAAAACCGGAAAAATCTATATTCTTCTTTTTTTTTACAATTCAAGGAAGGAAATCTCCCCCAAATCTACCTCCTTGCTAGAAATATTGATGTTTTAGATGTTTTCACCTCTTTAGCTTCACAAAAGGAAAGGCTAAAATAATCCTTTTCATCCCATTCAATTATGGAAAATTAATAAAAATAGGTGGGGGCTTCCCCTGAAAACGGTGGGTAATGAGGAAAAACGGGGGTTATGTTAGGATTCAGAAGGTCATTGTACATAAGAATCAACAGCAATGGTGTAAGGGCTCGAACATAAAAATGTTTTTCCCGTACAGTGTTTTTAGAATTCGATGATACTAACTCCCGTAGAACCCTCGGCAAGGTCAGTAACATCCCCATGAACGGGTTTGAATGTACATCAGCAAAAAAAAAACATCTTCGGAAGGTAGAAAATTTTTTAATCTTTTTTTCTTGAAATTGTAACCTTCAATTCTTTTTTTTTCTCCCTTTACTGACATGACTGTGTAAATTACATTAAAGGGTGACCCCTAAGCTGTGTTTGGTGACGTAAAAAAATAGTTAACACGTGTGATGACACTGACCACTGTAGTAATAAATTGTATTGATTATATTGGATTTAAATTTTTTTTAATTTTAAATAAATAAATTCTCTCTGACGTGAAATTTGAGATATGGAAATTATGTAAAATTTTGAATTTCTCTTCTTAGGAATAAGTTTATTTTGATTTGGTGAAGATTGTTGGTTTGGAAAAGTTTGTATTTGATTGAAAATTCTGTTTTTGTTTTTGTATTAGGTGTTGGAATTAATTCGTAGCGTTTTACAAAAGGTGGCGTTGCTCAAGTATCCGTAGTTACATATACAAAAGAAAATATTCTCCATAAAGCTACTGTCATGGCGCATCTAGTCCACTGAACGACATTTCTTTATTGAGTTTATAACATTTTGTTGTGCGTCATCAAACATGTCAACGTTCGTGCCCGAAAGTCTGTTTTTGCGGGGAGTGTTGCTTTATTACTTCCACATGAAGAAAAGTGCTGCGGAAAGTCATCGCATTTTAGTATACGTTTATGGTGAATATGCTCTAGCTGAGCAAACGTGCAGAAAGTGGTTCGTTCGGTTCAAAAATGGAAATTTTGATGATGCGTTTGAGCAAAGCATTAAAAGAAAATCGCCACCAATTTAAGGATCGACATGACAAAGTGATTTTTCTCCACGACAATACCAGACCCCATGTTGCAAAAGTGGTGAAAAGTTATTTAGAAACGCTGAAATGGGAAGTTTTATCTCACTCGCCATATTCACCAGACATCGCTCCATCAGATTTCCACTTGTTCCGGTCCATGGCGAATGGCTTGTCAGAGCAGCACTTCGACAATTACAAAAGTACCAAGAATTGGATCGATTCATTCATCGAATCTAAAGACGAAGAATTCTTTCGACGTTGTATTCGTGCTTTGCCAGAAAGATGGTAAACGATGGAATATACTTTCAATAATACCACTGTAATAATATTTTCAGAATAAACCATCAAACTTTGCAAAAAAAAGCTACGAATTAATTCCAACCCCTAATAATATCGGAAGTGCTTCAGTAGAAAAGGGCAACCCCTCTTTGCCCTTTTGTACTGAAGCACAGTTCCGGTGAGGGGGGAAGGATATTGGTTTTTGGGAATAAAGGAGATAAAGACGGAAGTGACTATGAATATTTCTTTTGAATTGCTGAATGTTGTATTCATGCGGAAATACTGAGATGGGCTGCGTGTTCCATATTCGTATAGTCCGGTTTAAAAAGGAATCACGAAATTTGACAGTGCAACCGAAAATATGGTTGAGAGAATACTTATGAGCGCGTGACACAGCTCGAGTATTACGGGGTAAAGACATACGTGGTGGTAGGAGACTACAGATCTCGTCCGAACAATCTCCATTGTTAGCTAGGGTGTAGCCTAGCGGGTAGCGTGTTGGTCTTAGAATGCGAAGGTCGTGAGTTAAAATCCCGGTCGACGTAATATCTAATTCCTGCTTGGATATATCGTGGTTACCTCAATCTACGAAAATGAAAAATTCGTAGATAGAGGGTTGTGTGAAGGGCTAACAACCCTCCCGCAATAAGTAATGAAAAAAAAATGTTGAGGAACCTGAAGGTCAGGAGGCCAAGGCCCGATTTGGGCTGTAGTGCCATTGTAGAAGACAAGTAGAATCTCCATTGTAGTAGCGATACAAAAATCGAGCGATGAAGTGAGGTCAGAATCTCCTATAATATTAATAGTCCGAGACTGGATACTATCTAGATAGGAGAGAGAAGTTTTTGCAGCTCCTGCCTATAGGTGGGATCATTAATTCAACACAAGGTCTAATATAGCCCTTATAAATTGCCAGCAACCCAGAAGCGGTGAAGGAGTTTTTACAACGTTTTAGATAACCCGAACATTAAGATACTTCCTTGGCGATATTAAATCTATGATCGTTCCAAGATAAGCTATCTGTTATTTGGATAGCTAACACTTGAAGAGTTTGTTAAATCTGGACTCCGAACGTGATTGGATCAAGGTTAGAGTTACGTTTGTGGGACACAAGACCGCACTGGGTTTTCGAAGCATTAAATTCAGCTTGATTCTGATTGCCCCAGCTAAGGGCTAAGAGGTTATTCAATGATTGAAACATATACCTACGTTGTTCTACTAAGTTAGTACATCGGGCTAAGGACACAGTGTTGAAGTGATAGGAGAAATCTAATGTGCTGTCATCAGCAAAGCTATGTGTAGGATTAAAAGTTGAAGATAGCAAGTCATTAATAAATATTAGAAAAAGGGTGGTACAAAGAACCGAGCCCTGAGGGACAGCAGCGTTAATTTTACAAGAAGGGGAAAATACACCATCCAATACCACACGCATTGAACGATCAATGCACAAGATTGGCTGAAAAATGTTCAATCCTGGAAATTATTTAATTTCATTTTTAATTTTTTAAATAATTTTTATCAACTATAGCTACTCACAATAACAAACATAATCCGTTTAGAAATTAAATGGTCGAAATAGGAATACTATCGTTTTTATTTTCCGACTTCTTAACTCTCTTCAAAGCTTCAGCTTTTGCACAAAACTTTTTAGAATTATCTACTACAATCTATTGAAATAATCTGGAGTGGTTTTTAAATTAAGCATTCCAAATTTTTGGCCATTTAGAATTTTTTAATGTTGTATAAATTACACTTAATACAGTCACGAATTTTTTGTTTTTGTTAATGAAATTCTGCCAACCGTTTAAAACAATCGTCTTTCAAAAATCTTAAACAAAAGAAACAAAATCGTTCATCTCTTCAATTTATTAAGTGGTTCCACTGGTCTGCACTTTATGTCCAACTACCCATAAACTAGTGTGGTAATGTAATAAAAAAAAAATTCTAAGAATTTTTCTCAAAAAATTTCCAATCAAATTGAACCTCAAAAGATCGCGGCCCGGTCCGATCGCGGTCAGTTTAAACATTTTCAGTGATTACCGCCAGACCCTGGGGTTCTTCTTAGTGGGTTGTGCCCAATACTTTTGTGCTAAAAAGAGTTCAAGGCAAAAAGAAATGTATTATTGCGGTACCGACCTAGAATTTTTCGTAGCGTCGAAGGGGTCTTAAAGGTCTTAAAGACAAGAAATTGATGAAGACTTGAAGAAAAACGTCCTAAGAATGGTCGGGAGTGTTCCTTTTCAATTCGATTGAGTGCACTCACCGGCCAGAAATTTTGAGAAACCGGTTTCGTCTTCAATGGTCCTAGTTTTTTGGTTTCTTTTCTTTTTAGTTTTTTTTTTTCGCCGACGATTACGATCAAAAAACTTGTGAATGGATTAGCCATAAGCTCAGCGAACCGTATGTGTAAACATATGGCGGATAAGATACCGGATTTTGATGGGAATTCAGGAAGGCGGAGCGGAATACGACCGGGAATGAAATCGATTCAATACCTTTAATTTCTGAGAAGACTCAGTCTTCAAAAACTTGGAACTGTTTGATCGGTTCTTAACCAAACACTTTCGTTTCTTTTCCACTGTGCATAGCTAGTCCGGCCCGTTAAATTGTCATTCCGTGTCGGTTCGATGAAAGTAAAAGTTATGATTTTATGACCGTAAGTGTAACACCTGCCTATGACTGCCACCCATACGTTTACACTGGAATAATTCAAGCTGCGACTTCCCTCTTATTATCTAAGGCAACAATGGACTTAAATTCATAAGAGCTCTTTTTATGTAACCTGTCAATTGAACTTGTAACCTAATTCGCTCATCGTTCATGCCGTGATACGAGTAGTTATGTATGTTAAAATCGAAAGTCGACGGAGTAAAATTGTGGAGAAGATAAGCGACAAAACACAGCTGTGTTTCTTAAGATATCCGGCCGAATTATCGCAGGAATTCGAGGCAAGCGGATGGAAAACAAGTTATTCCTTGGGATTTTCTACACGACCCATGTCACTTCGCAGTCCCGTCGAAGAAAACTTGGAATTCAGAACTTGGAAAGTTTTATGTTGTCTTGTGGCGCGCAGTTCTACTAACGACCTTAATCCGACGAAACCGTACAAGAACGGAGCAACAATAAATATCTGTCAAATTACCGTCAATTGTGACCCATCCCCGGCCCACAGGACTCCCTATCGCATCCCCCAGTACTTTGTCTATGGATTTGTGCCGCCAGAAATTTATTGCAGCACGTGTGGTGCTCCGTTGTATTCGCCTCGAAGCATTTTTACCTGTCGGTTTCATGCAGTTTAGGTGGTTAACAACTAACAGGTAACCGTTGGCTATAGAGCCACACCGTAGGGCACTATCGATTTGGGCTTTCCCTTTCGAGTTGTTCGACACAAGAACGCGCCATTCGTGCCTTCGAAACTCTCCCCGAACGTTGTATATTTCTGATGGAAGCCATGTAGACACCTCCAATCTACCAATTGACCATCGAATTTGTCTTTTACACAAGGTAAACAGAAATAATGAGTTGTACACCTGCTCGTATACGAAAAGGTAGCTATGGTAAATCTTCAGGTAGCGATAATATCGATCGATTGTCTTGCTTGGTGGTCAGTAAGGCTGAAAATGCGGATTGGACGGTGATGACCTTATCGAGAATGAAACGCGCATTGGGAGAAGAACTAGGGCTTGCATTAATCCAATAATGCCACTTTTAGTATTCAGTTGAATGTGAGGTCAACCGAAAACCTCGATCGTCTTAAACCAAATTAAATGAGTTTGTTGAGGCGAAAAAAATTGGAATTTTTGAAATTAGTTTGATTGCGCGTAATGCCCAATCATCTAGATGAATTAGTAATTTTTGTGATCTTAAGAAATTTTGTATGGGCAGTGGTAGAAGAGGTGACAGCATTGAATTATTTTTTTTTTCACATCATTCTGTTTTATACAAAATTTATGCTTCAACAATTGAATAATACTGAGAAAATTAGTTTATTAAATTTAGTATGGGAGGTGGTAGAAGGAGTGAGGGACTTTCTAGAGATTTTTGTAGTACTAACTACTATTATGCAATTGAAATTTTTAATATTTCAGACAAAGAATATTCATACGTTTTCAAGAAAATAGATTTTTTTGTAAAGTTGAGAAATTGTGTCACATTGTTTGGGAGGAGGTAGAAGGAGTGAAGCTAATCAATTATTTTTTCTTAATCTTAATAATAATAGTAATTAAGCATTACGTAAAAAATTGAGCAAATCGGTTTATAGCATTTCATGAAAAAGTGCACTTTGTATGGGAGGTGGTGAAAGGAGTTGTGGAATTTGTATACCACATTTACGATGAAAATAATATGTTCCAAATTCCGTATTCTACTTCTTCTACAATGGCACTACAGCCCAAATCGGGCCTTGACCTCCTGATCTTCAGGTTTCTTAACATTTTATTTGTCATTGTGAAAGGGTTGTTAGTCCTTCACAGAACCCTCTATCTACGAATTATCATTTTCGTAGATTGAGGTAACTAAGGTATACCCAAGCAGGCGTGTGCTGGAATTATGCGTCGAATGAGATTTGAACGCACGACCTTCGCATTGTAGACCA
Organism: Chorisops tibialis; assembly: GCA_963669355.1. Lineage (NCBI taxonomy): Eukaryota > Metazoa > Arthropoda > Insecta > Diptera > Stratiomyidae > Chorisops > Chorisops tibialis. Next base: position 80,894,889 of record OY770263.1, read on the forward strand.
ACACGCTACTCACTAGGCTACACCCTAGCCTCCAAATTATTAGCCTTTAAAGTTGCCAAGAAAATTTGATTATTGTAAATTTTTGAAAATGAGTCATTTTGCATGGGGTGGTGCGATTTATCCCATTCACGAACTTGGCCTTACTTCTTCATCAAAAACGATGTGTAAAAAATTAACTCAACGCGTTCTCGAGCTAGAACGCAAACAAACGGACATCTGGTTTTGAAGTTTTTGAGCGATGTAGCAAATTTCTGTCCAATTCATTTTTTATCCGATCCTTAATTCTTAGCGATTCGAACTTTAGAGCAAACTTATAATACTCTCAGATTTAATCTAGACTATAAAAATCTTCTTTTGTGCCGCAGATATTTTTCCAGGTCTGCTCCCCACATCCTCTTCCAAAATTTTGATCCTTTTCTGTTAGCTATGCGTTCTTCGCAATTATAATAATTTAAAATTATTTTCACTTCGGATTAAAATTAGGATAACAAAAATGATGGCGCGAAGGGCATCAACACTGATTATGTTCTTCTTTTTCGAATTATGCGAAATATTACACTTTTAAAGACAAAATGTCAACATTTCGTTACTCAGAACAATTATAACAATTAAATCATTTTGAAGACAGTGATGTCATAATTTTAATTATTAAAATTGAATTTATTTATTTCTGACCTAATGAATTGTTCTATTGGAATGAGTTCAATTTCGGATTGATGGTAATTAAAACTAGGATCATCCTTATACCGTTGACACACAGCGGTTCTAATTATAATTCAGCTAATTCGTAATTTAGCTCGTCTTTATCGTTAGTAGATTGGTGACACATAGCACTTTGCTAATTCAGAAGACCCACTCACTCATCTGTCATATTTTTAAAAAGTTGAATTGCACAGTTAATAGGCAATAAAAATCACAATCTTCAAAGTTATAGCCTAAATTAAAAATGAGACGATTTAGCTAAATGAGATGATTTAGCTGACAGCATTTAGCTGATAAATGATCACTATTTTGGTATTTTAGCTAAATTAGCGAATGACACAAAGTCGTTTAATGATGGCCTTAATTATAATTTAGCTGCGCTATGTGTCAATGGTATTGCTTGCTAAAAATGCACAGTTTATATCTTAAAGTGTAAAATTTTGTTAAAGTACAAAGGAAGATCAGTGTTGATGCTCCGTAAACTCTGCGTAAATACCCATTAAAAAAAGGAAAAAAAAAACGCGGACACAAAAAAGTGGAAAGAAGCGCTGCCGCATTTAACCACAGAAATGACAATTTCTTTTTTTTTTAGTTTATTGGAATGTAAAATTGCACTAAACTTTATACATAGAGCAAGAGCCCTAGAAGTAGGGTGGGGTGTAGCCTAGCGGGTGGCGTGTTGGTCTACAATGCGAAAGTCGTGAGTTCAAATCCCAATCGACGCATAATTCCAGCGCACTACTTTCCTAGATTTACCTTGGTCATCTCAATATACGAAAATGAAAAATTCGTAGATAGAGGGTTGTGCGAACGACTAACAATCCTTCCTCAATAAGTAATGGGAAATATTGAGAAACCTGAAGGTCAGGAGGCCAAGGCCCGATTTGGGATGCAGTGCTATTGTAGAAGAGCCCTAGAACAAAAATTAACAACGAAAAGGGACTAGGATATGAAATGCATATTATTTTTTAAGCCTTCTTTGTTTTTTGTGTCGAAGCCCTAATATGTCGAACGAAGATACAATCAATGAATTTGAAAATATTTCACATTAATTTGATCGAATTCTCTCCAAACACCCTGAATCCGAAATCGCATAATTTCCATAATATAAATTGGCTTCGATACTCCCGTAACACATCTCCAGCCGACCGATTTGTTGAACTATTCGCATCATCGAATAACCTATGCCAAACTGTAGACAGGGCTACTCGTATCGCTGATATTGCAGGCCAAGGATCTTATTTTCTTGATCTTTTCGTAACTTCAGTCCCAGCTAAATACTCGACTTCTGTTAATCCTCCACTCGGAAGCTCAGACCATTGCTTAATTTCCGCCCGTTTCCATCTCGACGCCAGTCACACTGACTTCAAAGAAGTTGGTATGGCATTACGGAAGTGCCGATTGGTTCAGTCTTAAGCAGTTTTATATTCATTTGATTGGTCAATATGCTTCAACAGAGGTGTTGAGTATGCTCAGTAAATCGGGCCATCTTGTTGGGCATGAGACTTTTCATCCTACAAAGCTACAAATCAATCAAGCCTAGTTCTAAAGCTTTAATGAAAAATGCAGTACTGCGATGCGGGCTGAAGAGGCAGCTTACCGTACTTATTAGTAGCTGCCATCTGAAGTTCATTGGATTAACTTAAAAAAAAATAAAAAGGGAATCTCTGTAAATCCAGCTTACAAAGAGAAAATACTTTCATAACCAGAAACTGAGGCAACAAATTTTGTGATTTCCTAAGGGCAGCAAAAGTTTCTAGTCTCTCGCTCGTTCTGCATCATCAATCCCATCTTTAATCCACAACAATGAGATTATCACGAATCCTAACAGGAAGGAAAACATCTTTGCGGCTCAATTTGCTGCCAACTCTTTTTCACCACCAACAAACTCTAGCCTTTCAACGTATACTGCGCTAAATTCCTCCTTAGGATAAATTAACATTCGTCCAAGTAATGTATACCGAGTTCTTAAGAATCTAGATGATAACAAATCGTCCGGTCCAGATGGAATGCCTGCCCTTGTCCTTAAAAATTACTGCGCTTCTCTTGCTAAACCTCTATGCAAACTTTATCATCTCTCCTTATCGTCCTTCACTGCCCCATCTTCATGGTAGCTTGCAAATGTTCAGCCAGTCCCAAACAAGAAGAACGCATCAATTCCGCTACTTATCGCTACTTATCGCCCAATAGCAATTATCTCACTTTTATCGAAGGTCATGGAAACAATCATCAACAATAGAGTTATAGAATATCTCAACTTTAATGATATTATTGACGACAAACAGTATGGATTCCGCAAAAAAAGTTCCACAGGAGACCTTTTAATCACACTCACTGAAGGTTGGAACAAGAGCATTCACCAGTTTGGTGAATCTTATATTATCGCTCTCGATATTTCCAAGGTTTTTGACAGAGCACAGCGCCTTTTTAATCAAATTTAAAGCTATTGGTTTGGGTGACTATCTTATTTCCTGGATTGAAAGTTTTCCAACCAATCGTTCAATTCGTGTGATATTTGATGTCGTCGTTTACCCTTCTTATAAAATTAACACCGGTGTCACTCAGGGCTCAGTTCTTTCTCTCACCCTTTTTCTAATATTTATTAATGACATGCTATCTTCGACTTTCAATCCTATTCATAGTTTCGCTGATGACAGTACATTCTTCTTCTCCTATCACCTCAACACTCCGGCCCTAGCCCAATGTACTAGTTTAGTAGAACAACGTAGGTACGAGGTTTAAGCATTGAATTGGCTAAAATTCTTAGTGGGGGCAATAAGATTCAAGTCGAATTAAATGCTTCGAAAACCCAGTGCTGTCTTGTGCCCCACAAACGTGACTCTTGATCCAATCACCTTCGGGGGCCAACCATTAACCAAATCTTTAAGTGTTAAGATGCTAGGGATTCAAATCACAAGTTATCTTGGAACGATCATACATATATTTAACATTGCTAAGTATCTACATATTTGGGTTACCTAAAACGCTGTAAAAACTCCTTCACCGCTACTGACAATTTATAAGGCCTATATTAGACCACGTCTTAAATTTAGCTATAGTATTTCGGACCATTAATATTATAGGAGATTCTGACATCACTTTATCGCTCGATTCACTCGAGCATAGACGAATCGTGAGCTCCCGATCCCTTTTGTATCGCTACTACAATGGAGATTGTTTGGACGAAATCTCTAATCTCTTACCCCCACGTGTGCCTTAACCCCGTAATACTTCAGCTGCTTCTCGCGCTCATAAGTATTCTCTCAACCCTATCTTCAGTCGCACTGTCAAATTTTCGTGATTCGTTTTTAAACCGGACGGTTCGAATATGGGACTCGCTGCCCATCTCAGTATTCCTGCATGTCTTCAACATTCAGAAATTCAAAAAAAATATTCATAGCCACTTCCGTCTCTATCCCCTTAATTCCCAAAAACCAATATCCAATATCTTTGCTGTGCTTCAGTACAAAAGGGAAACCTCTCTAGTTACGGTGTCACATAAAAAACATAACAGAATTATGATTGGGCTTAAAGCCCAATCATATGATACTCTAGATGAGATGGAAATGACTTTAATATACCGGAAAATATGTCATCTCAAATTCTTTCGAATAGTGAATAGAGACTTTTGCATGGGAGGTGATAGAAGTAGCGGGGGAGGTTTTTATTTTTCGTATATGACACCGAACATGGCATACAGAATGTTTCTTGCTGAATTTAAAGTTTTTAGTTTTCAATATTTTTAAAGAAATTGGACATAGTTTTCCTGAAATTAGGGAATTTTTATGGGAGGTGGCAGAAGAAGTGGAGCGTTTAAGATGGTTCTGAAACTGCTTATCATCATCCTTATCACCATGCTTTGATTCAATTTCAAAGTCGATAGCTCCCATATACTTGAAGGAGAAATGCTTTTCTTGAATTTATAATACAGATCTTTGTATGGGAGGTGGTAGAAGGAGTGAAGCGGAGCTGATACAACACTTATTTCAATTATTAAGAAACAAATTCTGGCAAAATTTGAAGTTTGTATTTTTTCTAGTTTGAATGAAAATCGATAAAATGCATTTAACAAAAATTATGCATTTGTATGGGAGAGGGTAGAAGAAGTTTTGCGGATCAAAACAATTTTTTTTCGCATTATTAATATTTCTATTTGTATACTTTATACAAAATATCAAGATGGTAGCTTTAACAGTTTCGAAGAAAAATAATTTAATTTAAATTTCAAGATTTCGTAAAATTTGTATGGAAGGCGGTAGAAGGAGTGAGGTGAAGTAGTATGAAGTATTTTTAAAATAAATTGCAATTTTAGTAGAATTAATTCTAACAAAATTTCGTCTTTTCAGCTGACACAACAAACTGTAAATTAGTATTTTAAATTTGAATAAAATTGTTACAAAACAGTTTGTAACTGCGAGAAAAGATTAGATATTCGTATAGATCTTTTCCAATGACACCAAGTTTATCTCGATTTCTTCGAATTATTTTTTCGGACTCGATTGGCTCCGGATTTGGAAATTAATATTTCATCCTTTGGTTTAGTTACACGTCGCTTTATCACTATATGCATATCTTTGTCACTTTTCGTTGTTATTTTTTGTGCTAGGGCTCTTGAACTATTATCGAAGACCTAATATTGTTTTTCATCCCCCTCAAAGTAACGTAAATTGCAGCTAACACGCCATAGAATATCATAGTCCTTATAAAATGCATTTCGGTAAATGCTTTAATGGAAGTTGCATGTGCTACTTTTTAGCTGCTTATAGAAACGCTTCAAAAGCCCTTAAGAGCAGCAACAAAGCTTTTGCCGCTACGGGCTTTCAATACAAAAAGAAAGCGAAAAGGTATGGCAAAGGAAGCGCTGAAAGCTTTAAAAAAATGCGATTTGAAGCTGATTTGAAGTGCTCTTCTTCCTAATGGGTAAATATCAAGATTATTGCTGAGCATATCTTAGAAAATCTTGACAAAGATCAGACAGTCTCGGATTTAATCCTATGTCGAAGACATGATTGAAAAATTTCGAGGAGTATTCAGAGCCAGACGATCAACTACGGATCAAATATTCACAGTGAAACAGGTGCGCTAAAATTGCTGGGAATATAACATCGATGTGCGCCAGATATTCGTAGATTTAAAGCAAGCGTATGCCAGTATCGATATGACTGTGCTGTACAACATAATGGTGGAGGTAGGAACACCAGCGAAACACGTCCGACTAACAAGTCTTACAATAATGAACGCAACATGCCAAGTAAGGATCCAGATCGACCAGATAACAAGCTTCCAAACACTATCCGGGCTGAAGCAAGGAGATGACTTTGCATCTGCGCTTTTTTTATCTGGCTTTGGAGTAGTCGTGAGAAATTCCCAGCTGACACTAGAGGATCGCTTCTGTTTAAATTATCGCAGATAGCACCTTGCGCAGATGACATAGACATAATAGGGCGATCACAACTGGACGCCAAGGAAGTCTTCGTTAATATTGAGAAGGCGGCACGAGAAGTATGGCGCATCAAAAAAAGACAGTAATGGTGCAATCACGAAGAAACACGTCAATCAGGCACAATCTAACGATGGTAGACTATAACATGGAAAACGTGGACAACTTCATAGCCAATCTGTCCAAAGACGGCAACGAAATCAAAAGACGCAAACAGGATATACTACTCGCTACTTCCAATAATAAAATGTAAAGACGTGCTTTGAAAAACGAAGCTGCGAATCTACTAAACCATAATAAGACCTGTATGCCGCTGTTGCAGTGAAATGTGAACGTTAATATCGTCAGGCATCAGACAAAATGGCTAATGCCTTCGAGAGGAAGGTATTACGACGAATCCTCGGATCGGTAAGAGAACAAGGCGAATGGAGAATTCCATAGAATCAGGAATTGTACACCACTTTCGAGAACTCAGAAGTCTCTTCTATCATCAAACTTCGAAAGCTACAGTCGGCTGGTGATGTACAGTAAATGGAGGACTGAAGAATTCCCAAACATGTACAAAAAAGAAAGGCGGAAGAAAAAAGCTTGTCGGAAAACCAAGAAAACGCTGGGAGGATCGACGAAGACAGCAAATCGGTTTTGAAATTTTCAACATGAGTGATGCAGTCATTGGACTCATGAAATTGGAGGCGAAGCATACTGGAGGCCAAGGCCCAACTTGGGCTGCAGCGCCATTGATGATGATACAATGACCTAAATTTTTAGGCAAATCCATTAACTTTTTATTTGTTTTACTAGGTTAAATAAATGAATTTTATCAGATTGAAGACCTGTTAAAGCTCGATAATCTGACGAAGTTTCGGGTTGAACAACTGATTTATAACTTATTTACCAACACGTTAGTAAACAAGAAAAAAATCACTTAAATTGACATGTCAAAATGGGAACCTTCACCATCGATATGCAAATCATAACTATAAAAATATTTATGTTGAAATAAAAGAAGACATTCAGTAACTGAATCTGTGAAAGAATAAAAAACTACATAATTCCAAAACTAGATAATAAAGAAGAACAAAGCACTCTCTTAACACTATTCCTGCCATCTATTCTCTTCTCACGAACTCTGAATCTTCCTTACAAAATAATTTGAACCCTTTTTTTATTTCTCATCAAAATCTTGAGAACATCGTGCCCGCTTAAACAAATCATCATCGTTCGGAATCTTCAAATTCTTTGCAAAAAATTTACAATAAAACCAATACATCTGGAAAATTTACAAATTAATGACTAACATAATGATCATTTATTTTTTTCCGTACATCATTGTTTTGCTACTTCTTCTATAGTAATTGTCTGAAATCAAAACCTGTTATAAATCGATAGAACACAAAAAAAAAGAGAAGAAAACGTGTTAAGATATCTCTACAAGATTGAGCCAAAGTCTAAAAATAGTTTAGCTATGAATTGGTAAAAAAAACACTTTTTTATCATAAATATGTTACTCACGAAGATTACACATTGTAAAGTTCGTATTATACATACTAAAAAAAAATATATATAATTTTTTTCTTCCTGTTCGTCAAACACTTCTTAGGTTAGGTAGGTACTCGTGCTTCTTAATGTTTTTTCAATGATAAACCGATTTTATGTCTAGTAATGTTTAATTATTTTAAAATAATGATCTCATCTGGCTACAATATAAATATATAAATTTAAAAATCATAATTATCATAATTAGTTCGTATTTGATTAGAGTAGAACCCGGATCATTAGATCTAATATTGGAGCGAGTCTTCCTCGGATATTCCGAATTTATCAAAAAAAAAAAATTTGGATTTACATAATAGAAGAGTTAGGTTCGATTTTAGTTATTTTCTAATTGCAATAATTTGTTGTTTTGTGTTGTTGGTTTGTATTTTGATCACGTAATGCTGCCAAGTCCTTAAATTAAATCTCTTTGTTATTCGCCAAAATAATTTATGGAAGTTTCCGATGAGTTTCCGAACATGACGAGCTCGAAAAATAAAACAAGTAGGGCGGTCATATAATACTTCATAAAAACATAACAGTGCTTTAATGGCGCATAAAACCCAATCTTTTGTATGAGGAGTGGTAGAAGGGGTGATAGCATTGAACTAATTTTTTTCCCATCATACTAGAGTAGCTATAAAAATGTTTTATACAAAATGTAGGCTCCGAAATAGGTACTGAGAAAATGAGTGTATTAAATTTATTAAAATTGTGCAATTTGTATGGGAGGTGGTAGAAGGAGTTGGGGGAATTTTACTGATTTTTTCAGAAATAACTATGAAAATTAAAAAATTGTCATCTATTAAATTTCAAACTAGTAACATTCATACTTTTTAAGGAAATCGATTTTTTTGTGAAATTCTATCATATTGTATGGGAGATGGTAGAAGCAGTAAAGCTAATCATTTATTTTTTTTATCTTAATGATAATGCTAATTTAGTATTTATTACAAAATCTGAGCTCGATAAATGTTATACGTACTGAGTTTAGGGGTTTATTTATAAAACTTTTACCCCTAATTAAATAATCATTTTAAAATAATTTTCTTTTAGTAAATTTATTTAATTTTCGTTTTAATTAACATCACTTTTAAGTAATTATTTATTAACAATTATTTAGGTCTTTTTATTTTAATATTTTTTAATATTTAAACAAACAGTTATTTATTTTTAACAAAATAATATTTTCTAAATCCTTTTCATTCAATAAATTTTTTTTATTTTAAACGATTTTTTATTTAGAGTCAGGATTCGCCTGCTAAAGTAGAATTACAGTAGTAAGTAAAATTACAGTAGTTATTTGCGAATCCTGCTCATTATGAAAATCTATACGAATAGAGACTATCGCACCACACTGAGAAATCTGATTCGAGTGTTTCATGCAAAAGTACAGTTTGTATGGGTGGTGGTAGGAGGAGTGGAGGGACTTAAATAATGTTTTACCGTAGATTAAAATTGTTATAAAAATAATATATTCAAAATTTCAAATCAATACCTTTTATACTTTTCGAGAAAATCAGCTTATTGTAAAATTCCGAAGGGATGGAGCGATTTGGCCCGTTCACGAACTTGTTCTTACTTTTTTTGGACGCACGGACATCCGGTTTTGAGATTTTTAATATATTCTCAGATTCCATCTAGAGTATAAACATTATATTAACGTGAAATAGCTATACACGAAATCGCATATTTCAGTGAAAATGTGGTGTTAAGTTCTTTTTCGAATCTCCTTAAATGAAAACCTTGGTGAGGGAACTGGTTCAATGGCAATGTGATTGGTTGATTAGTTTTGAAATTATGAACAAAAAAAAAATATATATACCTACATATAAAAATGCAAATTTTATAAACAAGCTTTTTTTATACTTTGTGAGGAAGTGTTAATTTTTTTTTTCATAAACGAAAATCAAACCTTTCCACTGGGAACTGGTTATAAAATTTTCCAAAATTTAATATTTTTTATTAATAATATTACATTCTTTTTTTTTACTGAAAAAGTTTGATTTTAATATTTTTGTATGTAAATGATATTTTATCAACCCTCTTTTTTTATTAGCAAAAAAAAAAATAATTATAATAATAAATTGCGCAAGTAATTAGATTTTATGAGCATTTAAAGGTACATCGAAATCTCAGTTTTTTTCCAGTTAGCTCCTGGCCATCCAATTAATCGGATTACTCTTTTTCAGCCAGTTTATCATTACAACTATTTCGTGCTATTCGAATAATTTTTTGATTCGAAATTACGTCATCTTTAACGAAAATGCTTTTTCCGTATATACGTAATTAAAAAAAAAGCAACAACAATTGTGAACCAAACACATATTAATAATTCGTAAATATGAGTTTAGCTGCAGTATTTATTTAATTATACTCAAAATGAAATCTGCGAGTGTTTTAAGTTTGCTACAAAGTCTGTAAAGCTAAGAAATAAGTCTCGGATTACACTGAAATCACTCAAAAATGTTTAAACCGGATTTTTTTCCATGCGCTAGAGAGCGCTCTCTCAAAACTTTATGTAAATCGATGTCATTGGAAAGTTTCGAAACTACTGACTTCAAATTTTCAAAATATTTGGTTATTGTTGTAAAAATCCCCCTCTCCTATTACCACCTCCCACATAAATTTAACGATTTCCCAAAATGCATTATAGTTAACGATTTTCTCACTATCTGTCAAAAAAGTACCGGGAATTGTTCAATAAAACGCAAAATAATTCTTCAATCGTCAGAATTTATTTTATTGCCTTCAAAATAGGCTCCATTCGAAGCAATACACATATGCCAACGATTAATCCAGTCATCAAAGCACCTTTTAAACGCGTTTGAAGAGATCGCCTTCAGATCCTTCAGCGAATTCTCCTTAATGGCCTCTATCGACTCAAAGCGGCGTCCGCGGAGTGGCAATTTAAGTTTTGGGGAACAGAAAAAAGTCACAGGGGGCTAAATCCGGTGAATACAGTGGTTGTTCGATGATATTTGTCGCGTTTTTGGCCAAAAAAGCGTTGACAATATGAGCCTTGTGAGACGGTGCGTTATCAAGGAAATTCAACTCTCTTGCACGGAAAAAAAAGATTGCATATGCTACCATTTTTTATACACCGCTCGGGCCATAATTATAGGCGAATATAGGACAGCAATAAATTATAGCGCTGGAAGCCAAATACATTTTGCCAAAAATGTATCACTTACACGACTTTATTTGTTGGCATTATAACAAACAGAAATGGTAGCTGACAAAATATTATTCAGGCGCAGCATACCATATGATTATAGCGGGACATATTGTATTACTATGGTGCGAAATGCCATATTATTTTTTCCAAAGCTTCTGTAGCTATAGTATATTCGCCTATATAATACAGGACAAAAAACTATTTTACATTGTTGTAAACATCAGTATATAAAGGATGTGGGGCTATATATTATAGTTCGTCGTTAATATAAATATTAGCATCATATCATAAAGATATATCTTCTAGAGCTTTCTAAAACAATGCTTTCTGCCTAAAATATTGTCAATCTGCCCATTGTACTATTGCTGGAATAACAATTCATGATTAGTTGTTTCACTATAAATATGAATTTTTAGAAATTGAAATAAAAGACTTATATAATTAATATTATACAGATTTATTATGCACAAACATAGCGCTAAGAGATTGAATCGCTTCTCCGCAAATGTATTCGGAAAAACTTTTAACTATTTTTTGTATCGAACTTTTACATATTTTTTTACAACTATATAACTTTGTTATCAAATTTAAATTTTCTTTCTCAACGATATTTTTATATTTTATAAGGAATTCAGTTTGACTTTCAGTTTTCTCATTATCATAACCATTCAAATTTTCTTCATCATCTTCGGAAGATAATGTGGAAATATTCTTGGTTACATTTTCATTAGATTTTAAGTCATAGCTATTACTTTTTAATATTGTGTCGTTAAAAAAATGTTGAGATATATGTTTTTTGAAAGAATTTATATTACTAAATAAACGCCTTATATCACAACTATTGCACACTAGAATATTTTCCAATTTATGATATATTCTAATATGTTTCATATAATTGAGAGGACTATCCATAGTTTTATCACATTTGAATTCATTTTAAATGAAAATAGAGGTAAACCACTCTTATTTAAAACTTTTATATCTTTAACTACAAATTAACTCTTGATATAGAACCTGGCGACCTTAGTATAATATTACTGTAAAACTAACTAATTTAATTCCATAAATGATAAAAAAGTTAGATATATATAATTCAATTTACAAAAAAGATATAGCATGTTTAAAGAAGAGATATTGGACTGCATAAATCAATAATTATATCTTAAACTAACGCATCATAAGTTAAGTTTGCAAATAAGTCAACATTTGAAAATTGATAATTGTTTTATAATCTCTGGATTTGAAAATAAAGTAATCTCTAGAAGAAATCTATAAATTCGAATTATGAAAAAATATTAATCATTGAGGTCTGAAATGAGCGAGTTTACAGTGGTATAATTTTTATCAAAGTTGGTGATAATATTATAAATTTTCTTCTGCAAAAACATCCAAATAGCTTCACTGCTTTCGGGATATTTTGCATGAAGGGCATGAAAGATTTTGAAACACAAATCCAGCGCTGTTAGCGGAGAGTCTTCTATTAAATATATAATATCTTCCACCGCGATATACGAGCAAGTTATATCATCTGAAAAATAGATACAAGTATATAATTTGATTTAGTCGTTATGTATTCTTGGAAAATGTAAGATTGATGAATATATTTATTACCTAAGGTATCACCAACGACTATAACTATAGTTTGAACTGTGGTTTTTTGTAGCTTATGACACTCTCTGATGGATTTCAGTTTTTCCAATATTAAGTTAGCATCCTTTAATTCAAAAGCCTATTAGACAATTATTGTTATACATAATTTGTGAATATTGATCTTACTTTAATATGAAATATAAAAGTATTAATTATTTCTTCCTTGCTGAATTTAATGCGCTTTGCATTATTTGATCTCTTTCTTCCATAAGATGCAGAACATAGTAAATGAGGAAGCAAGAAGAGACCAGTTAAATTGGATGGATTCTTTAATAACGCGTTAAATTCTTTGCAATTAACCGAAATATACGCATTGAAAACACATGTGTACTTACCTTGAAATGCGTCAATGAAATTGGCAAAGCCCCAATTCCTTCCGGTCGTCGCAACAAAACTACACGTCATCTTCACGCCATGAAAGTTCACCACTGAATGCGCAACAAATGAAAAATACTTTCTACACTACTTACCGAATTAAACCTTTTACATGGGCACGAATGCAATTTGAGATTGCCATTTGTTTTAAAGCACGGAGATCGGCCGCACACATATAAATTTTTTACAGATGTGCAATGCTTTTGTTTACACATACTCGTAAGTACAAAGGCACAGAATGAAGAAAGAAGTGATTCATTCGCGCAACGACAAAGCGAATATGTCTTTTTTTATGGTAGCAATCGCAATTTAATATTGCCATATAAGTATAACACAAAATAGGATAAATGAAATTGTAAATCGGGCAAAATGCTGTAGCCTGTGAGGCTATAAGTATTTGTCGGGGCTGCAATACGAAATTGGATTCTCTTTATAGTATTCTGTTCATTAAAAATAGAAATATTATCGAAAAAAATAGCATTTGCGGCTATGTTGAATGGTTTATAAGCCTATGATGAGTTTGCAATAAATATTGTTCCACTAGCAACTGAAATTTTTTTCCGTGTGGAACGAGTCGAGCAGCAACGCATCTCATATGGTGTAAAATGTTGCAAATGAATTCGTGAGACACGCTAAGGTCATAAGATATCTCCCTCAAACTTAAATGAGCATTTTCCAGCACTTCCTTGACTTTATCGACGTTTTCATCGGTTGAAGACGTTGATGGGCGACCAGATCGGGGCAAATCTTCCACGACTTCTCGGCCCTCTGCAAACGCCTTATACCACTCGTAGACCCGTGTTTTTAATAAAGCACACACGCTTTTTGCAACATTTTCAACGATTCGGCACACGGAATTCCGTTCAAAACATAAAATTTAAGATTAATTCTTTCTTTGATATTTTTATCCATAGTAAAAATCGCATAGCACACCTGAGGTTGACTGATATAATTGAATGCCAAAAACAAACTAATTGACAGATCACGCTCAAACTCTGCATCATTATAGAGGACAGTTGTGCGAACATTCTAGCAAAAAAATTTTGACATATGTTTGACGCGCGCTTTTTAAATGAACAATTCCCGGTACTTTTTTGACAGAATGTATCTTATTTGCTCGGATGTAAAAGACTGATGAAAATTCTCAGATCAAACGTTAGCATCCAGTGGCGCAACTAAGAGCAGTAGCGCCCTCCGCGAAATCCGCAGAGCGTCTCACTTTACGGAAATAAAATTTATTTCCTGATAATTTGCTCTCTTCGACACAAAAACGGTAAATTCAATAAAATATTGTGTAGAATTGTTACAAAGCTGCGAGAAAAACTTATCGGAAGTACGAATTGAAACCCGTCGTTTCGCAGCAGCAAATGCTGATCAACAATGGTGGATCAGAAACTTCACACAGTAAACTTAGGCATCTATCACAACTCATAATTAGAAATGTGAAGTTTTATCGGCGTCTTATACTTTTTTAACCGCGAATATGTCGAAGTTTGAGCCAAATAAGCGTCATTTGCGGGAAATTTTGCTTTTTGCCTGCAATTCAAAAAAATCTGCGGCTGAGGCGCGTCGAATTATTGTTGAAACTTGTGGTGAGGGTGCTATATTTGAAAGAACGTGTCGCAAATGGTTTCAACACTATAAAATGGGTGATTTCGGAGTGGAATACAAGGAGCGTTCCGGAGCAGTTAAAAAGTTTGATGACGCAGAATTGAAATCATTACTAGACGATGATTCATGCCAGCAATAACAATATGCAGACTTATTGGACGTGACTCAACAAGCCATTTCAAATTGTTTGAGAAGTTTGGATATGATGCAAAAGCAAGGAAATTGGGTGCCATATGAGTTGAAGCCAAGAAACGTCGGCCGGAGTTTTTTCATATGTGAACAGCTGTTCCAACGGCAAAAAATAAAGGGGTTTTTACATTGCATTGTCACTGGCATCCGAGAAGTGGATCCATTACGATAATCCAAAGCAAAAAAAATCGTGGGGATAACGCGGCCATGCATCGCAATCGACGGCCAAGCCCAACATCTGTGTATTTGGTGGGACCAGCTCGGCGTGGTGTATTATGAGCTTCTGCAAACGGGTGAAACTATCACGGGAGACCACTACAAAAAACAACTAATGCGTTTGAGTTGATCATTGAAAGACAAACCGCCGAAATACGAGAAGAGACACAAAAAATGGGTTTTGCTGCATGACAACGCTCGGCCACATGTTTGATCACGTTGTGCAACCTACCCGGAAACACTGAAATTAGACGTCCTGCCCAACCCGTCGTATTCTCCATCACATCTCCCCTTCCGACTACCACCTATTCCGATCGATGACGCATTGCCTGGCTGAGCAGCACTCCATTCTTATGAAGAACCCAAAAATTAGATCGATTCGTGGATCGTAACAAGAGCAGTTTTTCTACTCGAATTTCTTACGCTGTCAGGAATATGGCAAAAGTTGTGGCTAGCGATGGATATTTCTTTGAATAATAAATATTTAACCATTTTTGCACAATAAAAGCTCAAATTTTAAAAAAAAAAAAAAACGGCGGTTTTAAATTATTCAGATATTCATATAAACTTCTCAAGAGGTTTTCATTGACACCAAGTTTGTGCCGATATCTTCGAATTATTTTTTCGTTCCACTACACAGGACCCGTTTGGCGACAGATTTGAAAACAAATTTTTCGTTCTTCGTCTTATAAAGAAACAGTCCCAAGTGTCCCACATCCTCGGTTCGCTACTTTATCAGTCACAGGGTAAGTACTGTGAATCGCAGTATGTGATGTATCACTTACTTTGATAGCTACTATCTTCCGCATTTACCATGTACTACCAATCAGCATATAGTCGACCCGTTAATCTCCAGCTTCACTTCCTTCAGGTCACTATTTTCACAACCAACTCCAGGTGGCCTAATTTGGAGGGCGGGTGGAAATATTTCGTCCACTTCAGTCCGCTACTAATTGGCGCAATCCAACTACTCAACAACCTAAACCTCCGATTCTTCTTTGGCTTCTTTCCAATGCATTTCGCAACTACTTCGATTCACTACTTTCATCAAAAGTTTACTTCACCGATATCTGACTATATCAGCGATTCAGTCATCCAGCGATTCAGTAATCCAGCGATTCAGTAATTTATCGTTTCATCAGTTCAGCAATTTTCAATTTTTTTTGAGCCTCGTATACCCCTTTGTATACCACCGATGCGACATGATTTGGGGTCATCGGCATCTCCTTTGTTGTACCAGAAGTAGACCTCTGGTTCGGTCTTCGTGAGCTGCCACCCACTTCAGTCTTGCACAACGTTGGTACTGATCGAATAGCTCGGGTCCGTGATATTCGCAAAAACAAATAGTCCATGAGTCCTAGAACAAAAAATAGCAGCGGAAAACGACAAGGGGTTGAAGCAAACATAATAAATAAATTTGAAAAAAATAAAAAAATCGCATCAGGTTGACTTTGCCCTCGATTTACGTCATTTTCGACTTAAGTTGAGAATTCGTGGATCCTAATTTCGAAGTAAGTCTAGGGACTACTGTAGGTTATTATGCCAAACAATTTCGAAACAAGTTTAACAGTTTTTTTTCCTTCAATTATGATAAAGTCACAAAATTGTTATGAAATGGTGAGCGCAAGTTTGACGCGAACCTCTGGTACGACATTGTATGGGAATTTAGAGGGAGGAATATTCAGTTTCCTAGAAGACACCATCCTTGAAGAGGATTTGATGAACAAGAGAAGAGATTATATTGCCTACCGGTTCACTCTTAAGTCTGCTTTGGTAAAATCCTGTCCTGAACGTCATGTGAAGCACCTCCAATGCCCTCATCCTGATTTGAGGTACTTAAGAAACCGAAATGAAGTCCTTCATTTCGTTTCAGTGGCGATTACAACCTACCGATATAACGTGAAAGGCTTCCTATAACCAAATCCACGCCTTCCCCGGAACCATGCTGTGAGGTTGGTGGCATAGTGTCCTCCATTTTGCTACACTGGTTTAACATTTTGGTCTTTTGATGATGTTGTCCCTCTCAAGAATGCCGCCTGACGACGAAACGAATGGGCAACAAACACGATACTCAACCCCTGTACAAGTCCCCATCTCTATACGTACGGATCTAAAACTAACCAGAGTGCGAGGATTTATTCCCACGACCTCGACATCCACACTTCATTCCATCTTCCGGAACACGCGACTGTGTTCCAACCGGTAGTATTAGCTATTAACAAGTGCACATAAATTTTTTTAGATATGCAGAACATTTTCTCGGACAGCAGGGCTCCAATCCTACAGGACCACAACCAAACTAGTGTAATTTTGTAGACACAATCTGTATGTGTATCGCCTAGCGGCTATAACTGAAGTGTTTTTTTTTAATTTGGATACCGGGTCATAGCGACCTATTAGGAAGCGACGCAGCAGACACGCTTGCACGCCAAGGATTTGCAAACATTAACTCCACTAGGAAATTAGTCGATATAGCACCAAGACTAGCTTCAAACTAACTGTTTTTAATTCTTTCTTGGCGAAGTGGCGGCAGCAGGACAGCTGCAGAACGGCCCACTCCTTTTGGAAAGAACCGAATAAAAATATCACAGCTCAGCTCTTACAACGTAGTCACTATAGCGTCCGAACTATTGTTGGCCTGACCAAAGGTCATTGCTTGCTAAGGCTGCATGCATTCAGGCTGCGGATCGCGAGCGACAGCCTTTGCAGTGGTGGAAGAATCTATCGAACATTATCTTTGTCACTGCCCGCAAATCTCCAGCAGTCGTCTCCTTTGTTTAAGCT
The DNA here is from genome assembly GCA_963669355.1 of Chorisops tibialis. Taxonomy (NCBI): domain Eukaryota; kingdom Metazoa; phylum Arthropoda; class Insecta; order Diptera; family Stratiomyidae; genus Chorisops; species Chorisops tibialis. The sequence continues at coordinate 80,912,567 of OY770263.1, forward strand.
CTAGATTCATCTCAGAACTGGACGACCTCAGAGGCGTCAAACATTCGAGCTTGCTTCAGTTCGCAAACCGTACCATGTGCCTAGCACAGGAGGAGAAGAAACCATCGCATAATGAATAGGGGGAGTATAATGGGCCCCAGTGCATTGTGGTTCTACAAAACCACCCTCTTACAACCTAAACCTTGACCATACGAGTTTAACCATTCTTCAAGCCACACATACTCTAACTAGGCTACTTTTTTGATAATGTAGCTGAACAAGCGACCTTTCTTGTAATTCTGCTATATTAAGCATCTAATAAGTACACTTTTATTTCCTTCTTTATTCCTCATCAAATGTCCGCGAATATGATGAAAATTTAATTAAGAATTAACATTGATATCTTCTAATCCATCATTTTTGTTCGGTTGGGAAAGCCTACAACTGTACTGATCCAACCACAGATTACCTCACACAGTTCTACCGGCTTACCAACTGTTGACCCAATAACCGATCAACCTGATATCTAGCAAAGCTCTGCCTACTTCAAGCGGTCGAAAAAAAAAACAACAACCAACTGTAGAATTTTGTAGGAAAACATTCCGAAATGGAAACAACCTGAAGATGGTACGCTTTAAGTACAGTTAAATAAAAATAGATAACCCATTGCTATAACCACTGTATCTACATATCTATAGTTGAAATGTAATTCCCACAGCTAAACTACACCGCGACCGTCGATCTTTCATTCCGTATACGTGAAATGGATCGATTTTAGCGAGATTTTCTTGTGGATATCTTTGCGCGATTGATCTTGGCCATACGAATGCATCCAACAACGGTTCATACGCAAAACATCTTAAGATATCCGATGTAATCAACTGCTGCAATCTTGGTCACAGCACAACCATGATCTGTCGATCATCTTGATGATAAGAAATTTACATCGAATTTTTTTCGATTTCTTTTTTCACAGAAAACAAATCAAATGTTATTTTTGAAATTGAAGATCAATTTGACCTCAATACAATCGTTGACCAATTACGATTTAAGTTTGATCATTATTGATTACTGAATGTTTGTTTGGTATAAATTTTCAAGAAATACGATATCTGTGATTAGTAATGTTTTAAGGCGGAATTCAGTATTGGAGCATAAGGAAGTAAGCAAAGGAAATGGCGCTATGAGCGATAAAAATAATCGCATTATTAAGTTGTTTTTGAACATACTACACAGATTACTTGCAAAATACAGATTAAAGTTTGAATAATTTACGTAAAATGTTATCGCTGAATTATAATTACACAAATTTATTGGAAAAAACTGTAATCATGCTGTTATCATAAATTGGAGAGACAGTCAAGCCGGTATAGATCAAGATAAAAACAATTAAACAAACTAACAATGAGATATGGTTTTAATTAAATGTTGGATAGAAATGATAACAAAAGCCGGTGGATATTATATAGATTAGATTTCGCGGTGGGGTAGGTTTAGTTTCCTTTATCACTGCGGCCACTGATGGGCGTATTGTGATATCATCCGGGGTCTATAATTTAGAGTTCCTCATCGAGTCACGTAATATTGATAAAGCTTAGGATATCATGTAGAGAAATGGTCAAAAATTTAGTTGGGTTCATGAATCGTCGGCCAAAATAACGGAGGCTTTTGTTCACCATCCCCTCATAATTGCACACTCTGCAGAAATTGTCGTCTGAGAGTCCAATTCTATGAAGATGTTTCTTCATGTGACAGTGCCCAGTTAGGACCCTTATCAAGATTCTAGTCTGAACTCTTGTTTAATTGCACATATACAGTAGTTCTTTTAGCCGAATATTTTGTCATGAAAAGCTAAGTAGGCTTATTACCTTGTTCCGAGTTCCAGTAAATGGTATACTGTGCTGTCAGCCACATTTGGATATACATTTTTGGTATCGCGTAAAAAGGAAGAGGACCTTCGAAATAAGTCTCGGATTCTTTCCTGGCCAACGTAGCAGTTTTTTCATTACCCTGTTCCGGGATTCCGATGAACGTTACTCTGTTTATACTCTAGATGAAATCTGAGAGTATATTGTGTTTCCCTTACCGTTTGTAATGCTAAGAAATAACGCTCGCACAGAGTCTCCAAGGGTACAGAAATATTTGTTGTCTCTCATAAAACCTCGATTCCGAGATGCTGTCTGTTCGTCTGTTCGTTTGTCTAGAACATAGCTCTCAACGCTTTGAGCTATCGTGCTGAAATTTGTTGTATGTCATTTTTAGCAAAAAAGTAACTTTAAGTTTGTGAGCGGGCCATACCCCCACACTCCTTTTACCCCTTCCCATACGAATTTCATGAAATTTCGAAATTTAAAGAAATTGATTTTTCTCCGAAACCATTTCTGCTATTGGCTTGAAAATTAGGTCATAGCATAGCGTGTTGGTCTTGTAATGCGAAGGTCGTGAGTTCAAATCCCGGTCGACGCAATATATAATTCCAGCACATTGCCTGCTTGGATATACCTCGGTCACCTCAATCTATGAAAATGAAAAATTCATAGAAAGAGGGTTGTGCGAAGGGCTAAAAACCCTTCCACAATAAGTAATAAAAAAAATGTTAAGGAACCTTAATGTCAGGAGGCCAAGGTCCGATTTGGGCTGTAGTGCCATTGTAGTAGAAGAAGTAGTATAATGATATAAATACCATTAACGTCAAGAAATATTGATCTGATCTCTTTACTCCTTCTACTACCTCCCATATAAATGCACAATTTTCAAAAATGCATTTAATCGGTTTGCATAGCAACTAGCAAAGCTAAATGAACCAGTTTTTGTCATAGTTAATTTTATTATAATTGCAACTAATTTTGGAAAAACTATCAACTTTACCTCACTCCTTGTACCCCCTCCCATACAAATCTTACGAAATTTCGGAATTTCAATTAAATTAGTTTTCTCCAAAACCGTCAAAGCTATAAACTTTAAAATTGAGAAAAGTATACTATTTGAAATATGATTGATGACAAAAAATTTGGTTTTGATTCGGATATTCCTTCTACCCCCTGCCATACAAATGCAGAATTTTAGTAAACCCATCATAGAAACTAGAAGAAGTAGAAACTTGAAATTTTGCCAGAATTTGTCCCTTAATAATTGTAATAAATGCTAAAAAAAATATCGCCTTCACCTCACTCCTTCTACCACCTCCCATACAAATTTTTATATTGGAAGCTCAAGAAAAGTTTTTCTCCTTCGAACATATGAGACCTATTGAATTTAAAATTATAACAAAGCAATGTGATTGGGAAGTTGATAAGCAGATTCAAAATCATCCAAAATCTCACACTTTCTGTGCCACCTCCCATACAAATACCAAAAATCCAGAGAAAAATCGTTCAATTTCAAAATTATGAAAGCAAGAAACTTTAAATTCAGCATGAAATATTTTATATACTACGTTTAGTGTTACATACAAAAATTACAAACCTCCCCATCTGCTTTTACCACCTCTCAAACAAAAGGTAAGTAAGTATTTCATCTAGAGTATCATATGATTGGTCTTTACGCCCAATCATAATTCAGTTATGTGTTTATTCCCCAGTTAAATTAGTACCTGAAGGCAATTCCATACGAGGTTTGATCGCATTTAAGATTATTGCAAAGCTAGGATTGTCGCCTTATTATCCGCCAAAGTGTAAATATCCTGATTATAATATGCCCTGTTTATATTCTCCCGAATACATAGTTCTATTTAATCTAATTGAGCTTATAAAACAGAACAGAACTCGTGCATACTGGCGTAGATACTCGTACTGGGACGTACTCCATATACTCCTACACCTACCCCTTTTTCTGTTTTAGAACCATCCAGATGGTTGATGGTTTCCTTAGATTAAGTCTATTGGGCACCCAGTCTTGACGGAAAGGAAAGGAAGGATCACCTTAAATGGTTTTGTGAAACTATGTCTTGCTACCATAGAATCAGATGTGAACTCCCAAGAACTACTTCTTTTCCAATTTCCAAAGACAGACAAGGACACGGAATTTTTCATTCTATCCCGTCTTCAGTGGACATGTAGGGGAGACAGACAGAGAAGTACCTCAATTGCTACAGTTGAAGTGTAGTCAATGCTACAATTACAAGAGTTCTCAAATTTTTGTCAGCTTATGCTGAGTAGTTTTTTTGCAGTGTTTTACGCCACCATGCCGATGCTGCATATGTTACTATGTACCTAGCAACATAGGTATGTTCCAGAATGTCAGCTTTGGGTTGAGTCCCCATGTTTCGCTCAGAAGGCTCGTACAAGTCCAGAGGAATATTCTACCTTTTTCTCGAACATTGTCTTGATGAACATTCCAAGCGAGTTTCTCATCTAGAATTACTCCTACAAATTTCACTTCACTAGAATATTCCACTAAAGTGTAGCCTGTTAGTCTATAATGCGAAGGTCTGAAGTTCAAAACCCGGTCAACGTCAGCACATTACTTGCGTAGTTATGTCTTGGCCACCTCAATCTGCGAAAAAGAAAATTCGCATATTGGTTGTGCGAAGGGCCAACAACCCGTTCACAATAACAATTAAAATTTTCAGGAACTGGAAAGTCAGGAGGCCAAGGCTCGATTTGGGCTGTAGTGCCATTGAAGAGGAATATTACAGTATTTCAGTGTTTGGGCTTTCTCAATTTAGTTTTGATTCTCTACATTCTTTGTAAAATCTAAAATTGTGTTTTTTTTTCGAACTAATATGCAATCCTACTTTTATCCTACCCGGCCTAGATCACCTTGTACTATTTCTGCAATAGTTTCTTCGCACTTGACCTTAATAAAGATGGCTACGTCGTCTGCATATCCCTAGACTTCGAATTCAGATTTTGTATTGGGAGTAAAAATTGAAAACCGCCGTTTTTTTTCTTAAAATTTGAGCCTTTATTGTTTAAAAATCGTTAAATATTTATTATTCAAAAAATGCCCATCAGCTACAACTTTTTGTCATCTTTCTGAGGGCATATGGATTCCGCGTCGAAAAAACTGCTCTTCTCTTGAGCCTATCCACGAATCGACCCAATTCTTGGCTTCTTCGCAAGAATGGAAGTGCTGCTCAGCTAGGTCATGCGTCATCGATCGAAATAGGTGGTAGTCGAAAGGCTGGAGAATACGGCGGGTGGGGTAGGATGTCCTACTTCAGTGTTTCCAAGTAGGTTTTCATACCTAAGCAATATGTAGCCGAGCGTTGTCGTGCAGTAAAATCACTTTGTCGTGTCTCTCTTGGTACTATGGTCGTTTCTTCTTCAATGCTCGGCTCAAATGCATTAGTTGTAGTCGATAGTGATCTCCCGTGATGGTTCCACTTGGTTTCAACAGCTCATGATATACCACAAAAATGTTCTCTCTTCCACTGCCATATCGGACCTTGACTTCGAAATCACTGCTCTTGAAGGGTTGGTACCACTCACGACAACAATTCAACAATTATTCGACGTGTTTCAGCCGCAGATTTTTTTGAATTGAAGGCAAAAAGCAAAACTTCCCACAAATGACTCTTATTTGGCTCAAACTTCGACATATTCGCCGATGAAACTTCACAAATCTGTTGACAGATGCCTAAATTTACTAGGTGACGTTTCCGGTCTGCCATAGTTGATCAGCATTCACTGCTGGCCCCATTTATTGGAAAACGGCGAGTTTTAATTTGTGCTCCCGATAAGTTCTAGAAGAAGATCGTCACAAGATGGGTGAAAGTAATATTGAGGTGCTGTCGACAGTTGCCAAACTTTACCAGGTGACGTTTCCGATCCGCCATTGTTGATCAGCGTATACTGCTAGCGCCACCTATTGGGAAACGGTGGGTTTCAATTTGTACTCCCGATAAGTTCTAGAAGAAGATCGTAACAAGATGGGGAAAGTACCCCTCCCTGTGGGCACACGTTAGCAGCGGTAACTGTTAAAACTGTATCTGATAGTGTTGATTTTAGAATTCTGCCTCCAAGCATGGCCAGGATCCTGTGGCAGGTTTTTGAACCAATGCCACTCCTTTTCGCAGCTTGGTAGATTTGAACACAATGCCGTATTATCGAATGCCCCTTCTATAGGGTTATCTAGTAAGAGGTGTTATTTTGAATAGCCCGCTATTTCGGTAGATGTCACCTTAGAAGCTGTCATTTTTTGACATTTGACAAGTAGAAACTACGCCATTAATAAAAATGGAACGATACACGCTTCAACAACGCATTGAAATTATTAAAATTCACTATTCTTGACTGATGAGGCCCATTTCCACCTCGGTGGCTACGTCAACAAGCAAAACTGTCGCATCTGGGGCTCGGAAAACCCAAGAGTTATTGTTGAAAAGCCTCTCCATCCTCCACGTGTGACTGTTTGGTGCGGTTTATGGTCCGGCGGGGTCATTGGACCTTACTTTCGAAAATGAGGCTGGAGCAACAGTTACGGTGAATGGATTGCGCTATCGAGAGATGATTAATGATTTTTTATGGCCGGAATTGGATGATATTGATTTGGACAACGTTTACTTTCAACAACACGGCGCTACGTGCCACACAAGCACCGAAACCATTGATATTTTACGGGAAAAGTTTCAAAATAACACCTCTTATTGGATAACCCTATATATTATGAAAGTACCCTACTGCAACTTCCTTTTCTTTCATCGACTTCTCGATTTTTGTAATGCGTACTGGACTTTCCTCATTGATAGCCGAATTGATTGATGCAGCAGGTTGGATTTCAATGCCCGTCGCTTATGTTTCCATAGTCTGCTGGAGTTGTTTAGCTGATCGGACGATAAGATTTAGGTTGATTGCACGGCCTGCACCGTGTTTTAGGAATGTAAATTACCTTGACCGTTCGCCGTAATTTAGGGTGTAACCTAGTGGGTAGCGTGTTGGCCTACAGTGCGAAGGTCATGAGTTCAAACTCAGGGCGACGCATAATTCCAGCACACTGCCTGCTTGGGTATACCTTAGTTACCACAATCTACGAAAATAAAAATTCGTAGAGAGAGGGCTGTGCGATGGGCTAAAAACCCTTTCACAATGACAAATTAAAATGTTGAGGAACCTGAGAGTCAGAAAATATGCCGCCCTCTACTGGAGATTTAAATGTTATGAAACTTTTTATTGCATATCTTGCTTTATTCTTAGAAAAGATTTTTGATGAGTTTTTCGTGTCCTCTCGGTAAGGCCTGCTGGCGCCCGAAATACAACAAATGTTTTCTCGTGGGTTAATAGTCGCGGATCCTGGCAAGTGAGTTCATGCTAAGAGCTCCAACGTCTGTTTCCAATTTACTATTATCGGAAGCGTCAGGTTTCCATAACAACCCTATTTTATTAGTGTGTCCTTTCGAAAGTATCCTGTGCAATCTCGCGCTGCTGGTTTAATCATTAATATCCTTGCAGAACGATTTCCATGATTAACTTTCAGGCCTTCTTATTTCCTGGTTGTACTCTATTAGAGCTTTTTTGTAAGGATCGCCAGTTGGCCTAGCGTTTTCGAAGAGTTTCCTAATTTTTCTTTTTTTTTTGTTTTGCTTCTCAATCCCGACTGACCAACTCATCGCAAACGCTTGCCGTTTTATATCGTTCTTTTCGGAGTGCTGCTGGCTTTCTCCGAGTCGATTAGTCATTATGTGTGTGTGTCTGTGCAGAATAGTAGATAGCTGAAGATGGCGAATATTCAATGAACGACTTTGGCCGACATATGACATTACCTTCTGCTTACCTCCTATTCGTCCCGCTGCTTCTAACATGTTGCTTCAACTATCACACTAATCGCGCTCTGTCGATCACATGACTCGATCGGCTTCTCAATCCCGACTGACCGACTCATCGCAAACGCTCGCCTTTTTATTTCTTTCCACTGGCCTTCTACTCTGTTCCGGCCAGTATAGGCCTTCTTTCCAGTTTCTGCCAGTATCGGCCATTTTCGCTGTTTCGGTCATTGTCGGCCTTCTTCGCCGTTTCGGCCACCGTTGGCCACTGTCAGCCTTCTCCGAGCCGATGAGTCATTATGTGCGCGTGTGTGTATGCAGAACAGTATATAACTGAACATCGCGAATATTCGATGAACGACTGGGGCCGACATGCAACGATATTTTGTTAATTAAAAAAAAAAAAAATAATCTCAAATTTTTTCTTACTCTCAAATATATTATCTTTATTTTTAGTCAAATCATATTTTTCAAAGAAATCAATGTTTCGTACATTCAATTTGGAACAAACTCGGCATTTACGTAAAAAAATCTTATCAATATTTGTGATAGTGGTAATAGAAAATAGCAGTGACCGAATAGCCTTTAATTATTTTTAACTCCGATTTATAACACATTCTTATCGCACTGTTTCATGATCTCTTTGAACCAGCTACACCACTGTTTTATACGAAGTATCACTTTCCCATTTGAAATGTTAGCAAAATTTTCGATTTATATTTTCACTTCAAACAGATTAGCATTTTTGAAATTCAATTTCCTGATATTATTGATTTCCATATTGACGACCTCTAAAAATTGCAGTCACTGACCGTCAAAAAAGCTAACGATCATAAAACGCGATAGGCTTAAAAATCACAATGCTATATCTCGTAGATACATTTGGTATTGCTATATCTTTTTCGTTGTAATAAATACGGAGTTACCGACATGTTAATATGAACGCAACGCGTGTAACATAATTAAAATGTTATTACAGCCATGAGATTGTGACGTCAGTTTTGAATGCCCTCTACAAGAGTTCTTGTACTTTGTACATTATTTTATGTAATGCGTGACAGTGAATTTGAATTTGAATGAAAGCGAAACGGACTGTAACACATACCTACCACTTGCCAAAGTTTTACTTTTATTTTTTTTTTAATGTAGATACGAGTACATCACTGTTGGTAAGCTTTTTGGTAATGATATATTGCTGGTGAGATACTGACGTAGACCTTAATTTAATCATAATTACCCTATTAAACGGATGTTATTGTAGAATAATTTGTTAGGTTTTGTGTATTATGGATTTCTGTCGGAAATTTATGCATGCTTTATTTTTCGCAATGTTTTTTATTTTAGACAAAAACTCAATTAAAATTCGATTAAGCAAGCATTTGGTGTAAAATATCTTGTAATCGAGTCTTTTGTAATGTACTAGATGGAAGAGAATTTTGCAAAATAGATTGAAGTGGGAGTATTTATAATTCCATACTCTATGAGAAAGACGTTAGGTTTCTATTTTATCAAATTTTGTTCTTATTTTATGGAGTTTCGTCCTTTTTTAATTCTCCATATTATGAAATAATAAGGGAGTACTTTGGTAATCGTGTTTTGAGGTCCTACCCAGTTGGATAGTGATTACCGAATCGATTCTGTAATGGCAAAAGGTTGGGCCTACTCCTTACTTTTAGAATTATAGAACCGATTGCTTTTGCATACTGATGGTTTCGTCAGCACTTACTTTTTGCATTACAAGAGAATCGATTGGGTTGGGGATATACCTTGTGTCATTTAAAGGGTGTCCCATTAAGATCGTCTATTTTGAAATTTAAAAAAAAAAAATGTTTATTTCGATGTTTTTGTTTTAATAATGAGTGTAGACATAGAGGTCATGCATGGAACAGAACATCTGACAAATGGTCGCCTTGTGACTGATAGCACTCGTTGATCCTTTTGACGAAAATTTCGATGACATTTGTACCGGATCAATTTTATCAATGGCGCGACAAATCTCGCCTTTCAAGGAATCGTTTTTGGGTGGCATACACCTTTGATTTCAAAAAACCCCAAAGAAAAAAATCCAATGGCGTCAAATCGCATGATCTTGGTGATCAATTCGCCATCAAAACTCCCTTCAAATTTCATCTTCAGCAATTCCATCGTTTCGTTCGCTGTACGGCAGGTTGCGCTGTCCTGTTAAATGCATATGTCTTCTTGATCCATTCAGCAATTTGAGTCCAGTAGAAGTTGATCTCACGGTGACTTCGTTCCCGTCCGCATTCTCGGAGAAGAACGCTCCAATTACTCCCTCAGCTCAAAATGCACACCGAATAGTGACTCGCGGTGGATGCATGGGCCGGTCAAGGATTATTCATGGACTCTCAGCTTCGGAAATCTTTCGTTTTAATTTAAGACTAAATGAACTGGTGATACATGGTTTCGCAAGAGAGTAACGACTGGTAAGCGACCGAACCGAGGATACGAACTGAAATCTCATCGATGGAATTGGTAATACATGGCTGAAAAGCGGAAGAGAATAGCGATCGAGGGTTCGAAAAGACACTGGTGGGGTGCACTCCATCAGATAGGCAGAGGTGTTAGATAGGTCTCGCATCCAGCAGTATGAATGCTGAGCTTGCAAATCAGTGTAAACTGCTACCTTCGGGGGCTTTAATGATTGTCGTCTCAAGATCGATCCGCGTTGCTTAAGACAACTGTGAAGTCATTTCTACGTGAGACTTGATCAGAGGAAGTCACCCAGAGGAGTAAGTGCTGGTTTAGAAAGCTATGGACGATATGAGTAATTACTTTTGGAGTGAGATGCTCGATCATGCCAAACCAGAGCTGGACCAAAGCAGAATATGCGTATCCAATCTCTGCGAAGCAGAGCAGGGCCGAATTGTCTTTTCCATATTGGCGGTGTGCTAGTGCCTTTGTACAAAGGACATTGACTGCTGTCTATGCGTCGAAACAGGGCAATAGTGGCCAAGGCCATCTCTTCACACGTAGTGGTTGATGCCCACATCTTGTCTGCTGTGTAAGCAGTATTGGGGTCTGTGGATTGCTGCCTTCTTAGAGAGTAATCCTATCTTCAGCGTGGAGTTGCGTAACAATCTGATGCCTTGACCTAGAGATATGAAGAGTTTTAGATAGGTCTCGCAGCAACCAGCATGTACACCGCTTTGGATTATGCGGTGTAGACTGGAACCGACAAAGTATTTAGTTTATATGTCTCTTGCTACACAAGTTTCTGTTCTATTGGTCTGGGGGTGGTCACAATAACAATCCGCGTTGCTAAAGACAACCTGGGAGTTAAGCCTTAGTGACTCAATTTAAAACACCGACATTACCTAATCACAGGAAGAAACATTTCCGATAGTACATCTATCACTTACTTACGATGGGGCTACAGCCCAAATCGGACTTTGGCCTCCTGAATACTTTGCCTCCATCCATCTCGGCTCAGTGACCGCGACCTCCAGTTAGAAAATCTTAGCAGTGATTTGCTGTCTGCGTTAATCGAATTCTCCCAGAGCTTCCATGGTCTTCCGACCGGTCTTTGTCCGTTGACTTTCCCTTTTAGTATGCGTTTGGGAATTCTTCCGTCATCCATTCCACATGACCAGCCCTTTGTAACTTCTTAAATTTTATGAGGGTTGATACTTCTGGATTGTCGGAAATGGCATACAATTCCCTATTGTATCGTATTCTCCAGATCGAGTCTTCACTCACAGGTCCGAGGATTCTTCTGAGGACCTTTCTTTCAAAGGCGTTAAGTAGTTTTTCGGACGCCTGAGTCCACGCCTTAAAGTCCACGTTGCGCTGCCATAGCATAGCACAGATCTTATGATGGTTTTGTATAACTTAAGCTTTGCTTTCCTATGCACGGTTTTGTTTTTGATTATTGGAAGTATCGAATAGTAAGTCTTATTTTCCATCATTATCCTTCTTATGATTTCGGTGAGTTCGCTTCCATCCTTCGATAGGTTCGCTCCTAAGTATATGAAGTTGTCTACGTTTTCTAGGTTATAGTCTGATTGGTGTCTTTTTCCTAGTTTGCGTCATAATATTTGTTTTGTTTTCGTTAATGCGTAGTCCAACTTCCCTTGCTACAGAGTCAAGGTTTACAAATACCTCCTTGGCACCCTCCAGAGATCTTGCAAGGATATCTATATCGTCGGCATATGCTACGAGTTGTGTGGATTTGAAGCATAGTGTTCCCTTGGTGTCAACTGGAAGTTTGCGAACAACATATTCGAGTGTCAAATTGAACAGCATTGGTGCGAGGCAGTCGCCTGTAGATCTATCATGTCTTACGTATAACTTAGGATTTTTTTTTGATGACGATAAGCTAAGGCAAAAAAAAGAGGACCTCTTCCTGAGGTGTTCCTTTGCTCACGAATTTGTTTCGATGAAAATTTCTTGGGCGGACGACAGAATTTTTCGTCTCTTAGCGTAGATACTATCCATTATTAGTCGTCTACACCAACCTCTGTGTGTAATTCTGGAATAGCTACAGTGCGGGGGTTGTTAAAATCACCTTCAATATCTTCCTAAATCCAGCTTATAATTAATTGCTTGCTTCATCGCACGCATTATACCAGGGTGAGTTGTTTTAAACCCAGGATAACTTTTCCTCGAATTTTTTTTTTAATTCATAAATTTTAAAATTTCCGATTTTTAAACTGTTTGATTACCACACCATTTTTTAATTTGCTTATTTGTTATAGCGGTATGTATGTATATGCGATAGATTGTGAAAAGTTTATAAACCAATTTTTCACGACACAGTCAATACAAATTGTAATCACTGTTTAAAAAATTAATAACTTCAAGCCATTCTCCTGTAACCATCTCTCGTACAAATTGCACAAATTTTTGAGATCTGAAAAGCGCCGCTTTTCTTGACTTAGTGAAAGCTTCGTAATATATTTTGACACACAGTGTTATCAAATGATACTTGGTAAATAAGTTGATATTTCCTACCACAGATATATAAAAAAATTGAGTGAAATTGTTGCATGACTTATAAACCTTACTCCACTTCCTCTGGTTCTACTTCAACAATGTCACTACAGCCCAAATCAGGCCTTGGCCTCCTGACCTTCAGGTTCCTTAACATTATTTGTTGTGGAAGAGTTATTAGTCCCTCGCACAACACTCTATCTACGAACTTTTCATTTTTGTAGATTGAGGTTACCATGGTATATTTAAGCAGGCAGGCTGCTTTAACTATACGTCGGTCGGGATTTGAACTCACAACCTACGCATTGTAGACCAACACGCTACCCACTAGGCTACTTCATTTTCTAGTTACTTCATTTCGTCATGGTATCTCCTTTTTTGACAACAGCGAATGGCAAATAATTGGCATAAGGCAATTATCGAATGTGTGAATCCGACTCCAGTATTTTGCTACATGAAAAGTGACCGTTAAAATTACCAAGAAACTGAAAACTTTCGTGAACCAATGCCTTCAAATGGCAAATATTCTGTCCAGATGTAATTTTCAATGGTGGCATTAAGAGTACAACTGGACAAACTATGATACTTATTGAAACCCAAATGCGAAAGTGGCACTGGATCGGACACTAGAGCAAACATTTTCAAAAAAGCTATGAACTATAACCGTCAAGAGTTACGTCGAATTGGTTAACCATGTAGAGACAATTGATCAGGGAGGGTAGAGGAATAAACAAGTCCTGGATCGCGCTTTGTGGAAGAGAATTTTTTCTGTCTCTTGCCCCTATAGAGTTCTTAAGAGTAACGTTCTAAAGAAAAATTCTCCGACTTTTTAGTAACATAGTTACAATCTTAGTGTAATTTATCCAGGTTATTTTATATACTTCAGTGTACTAGCAGATTGCCTAGAAATTCCTTAAGATTGCCAATTTTTCTTATAATTAAAAGTAAATCGCACTTTTTAAATGCACAATGCCCGAGAAAATGTTTCTGCTTGCGAGCTCCGTCTTACAACAGTAGCGTGAGTAACCGTTCCAGACTGAGTCATTCACTGCACCACTTTATTTCTTGATGTATGCATAATTAACTCATTATGCACTCGTTTCCTATAATTTCTCGCATATTCGCATACACAATTCGTCCTGTTCTAGCAAAATTTTTTTACAGCCTGTTAAGAAATTAAAGCTATAAAATGCTAACAGCTTTATTCCGGCAGTACGTAAGGACGACTTAAAGGATATGTGTAGCATTAGTGGGCAAAAACAACAACAACACTCATCCTATACACGAACCATGTTCGCTATGTATAAAATGGAATTCTCGCGCGAAATATCCACCCTTAGAGTGCGCAATAAAAGCGTGTGTACATCAGCCTTATATGTTGCCACCCGCTGTGGATTATTCCGGTATAGCGAACGACTGAACCCTTCACTTAGTTAGAGGGTCGACGCCAGCCTTTTGTTGTTCATGCCTCAATAGAGGCATCAACAAGCCCTTGTCCTGTTTATCCTAGCTCGTATATGGGTCTTAGGGGTTCTGCCGCTAACGACAACCAGCGATAGTAGGCACTTCACTCTAGAACATTTCGGGGCTGTCGGTTAGCACTGTTCCTCACAAGTGGCATATGTCGTACCGTGCCATTTGTGTCCTTTGATTTATGATCGGATTCGGACCCGTTGTGGCAGCCTCATTGCCGTCTGGATGTACACACTGCACACAGTCACACATACTTCAAAGGTGCACACAAAAGGTTCGAATATTTCCTCATACTCAATCGGCAAAGGTCTGCGCGAACAAAAGGATCCTTTCTTCACGAGTGGGTAAATCATGAAAGTTTTCCCGCATGTATGGAGGACTGAATGAAAATTGTAATTAAACGAGAACATATCAGGCCCGTTGAAGGTATAGAAGAGAAAAAAAGGTCTTTATAGGCGGCTCGATAATGAGGTCGGGGAGCAAAAAGACCGACTCACAGCCCCAAGGACATGTGAAATGAAATTGTTTATAGCTCTAACGACTTTGCTTGCAATTGTTCGCAATTTATTCTAACCACGCATTTATTTCTTTATTGCAGGACACACAAGGATAAGAGTGAACCGATACGATACAAATTCAGGAGAAGGCTGAATTATTCTTTTCAGGTGAGTGACTTTCCCCATACGAGGGTTAGTTTTCGAACTTTCACTTGGAAAAGTTGAGTGATCGCAAAGTTGATTGAATATTGCACGCTAAATTTCACTTCAAGTTAACCGGAAATTTGATATTGAATTTGTTTGGTTTGTTTTCTGCGTTTCTGGAAAATACACTGTAGATGGAATTGAGTCCATATTACGACTGACATGTGGTCAAAATGGTGATTAGTTCCCACATATGAACCCAGTTAATTCTGTTACAAGGCTGTAGGGTTTTTTTTTCTTGAATTGTTTATTGCAGGAAACAACTGCGTCGGTTGCCATAAAATGGGATAAATGATAGCATGCTTTCCGGAACTGGATATCGGAGTTAGATAGAGAATTAGTTGTATAAGGATGAGAGTTTTCTGAGATATTTTTTGTTATTATTGTTGGAAATGATTGGAAGGAAATTTTAGTAAATTGCTGTTTTCTTCTTTAATGACGGTACAGCCTATAAACCAATTTTATTAAGAATGTATGTTCGACTGATCTTTATCTACTGTAGTACGCTAGGGCTCGTTGGGTTTCAAGTAAAAATCAACTTGGTTGTTTTTGATTTAAAATAAGCACAAGCTTTATTTTACGCCTTCTTATAATTACATTAATCTTCGCACTGTCGATTACACGACTTAACTGCTATACTAACTTCGATTCTTTCGCTTCCGAACATCGACTGCTTCTGTTCACGAATGCTCGCAACAGTATAAAAATACTCAGCAAATCCGACGTATTCGCTGACTTCCGACGTATTCGCTGACTTTCGGTTACGTATTCACTCTCTCATCGATAGTACGATGTGTTCGCTGACTCATGCCGATCGTCCATGAGTAGTCCAATGTGTGTTGGCATGTAACTTGGTCGGAATTTGTGCGCGCGTGTACTTGTTGTTGCTTTCGTTCATCAAAAAAACTTGCACTTGTTCTTTTATTAGTGCATTGGTGATGTCGAGAATGGTGGTAGAAGATCTCGAACATTCGATGAGCGGTATAGCGGTTAGCATATAACACTACTGAGAGACATCCCAGTAAACAAAGTATTTCGTTAGAGAATCGTTAATGAATCATGTTAACGAGCGTTTTGGTCGTTGATACAAACGATACAAATAGACATTCTTTAATAACTTACTTTAACAATTCATTCATGAATTGTAAAACGCTTACTATACTTATATAATCTTTCATATACTTCTACTTCTACAATGGTGCTACTGCCCAAATCGGACCTTGGCCCTGTTCACGAGCTGAACATAGGGTATAATATAAACAACGCCAGTTAAGCAGTGAGGTCAGGTTAGCTGCTGACCGACATAAGCGCATTATGCACTACTCACATTTATTTCTGTACAAAATAAGGTGATCGCACATACGTATTTATCGAGGGTAAATGACTTGATATACGATCATTCAACTTATTTCACATACATGGCATCTTTTTTATAAATACCTGCGCGAAATGTATTATTAATTCTTATAAGCAAATTTTTGTCTATGATAAGCAAATTTTATACGGGTCAATGTATGAACCCAATTTATAGATTGTAAGCATTTTTTTATTATAAATATCATTGAAATCAATAAAATTACTCACTTCCCTTTGAGCACGAATCGAACGTATTTCTTTTCGTAATCCAAATTATAAAAACCTATATCATCGACTGGTGTGGTCGGTCATTATAGAATCCTTCCTTCCTAAGAAATCTATATCATCGGCTGGTGTGGCCGGTCAATATAGAATCCCTTCTTCCTAATAAATCTATATCATCGGCTGGTGTGGCCGGTCTATATAGAGATTGCTCGCTCCACTCAACATAGACTGGAGCTACTGATCGGTGCTAACCAGGATCAACACAGCTGGTGTGGCTGCGTCTGATTCAACCTGTTGCCGAACAGCCCGCTGACATTCAGGTTCCTTAACATTTTTCATTATTTATTGTGGAAGGGTTGCTAACTCACAACCCTCCATCTACGAATTTTTCATTTTCGTAGATTGAGGTGACCAAGGTATATCCAGGCAGGCAATGTGCTGGAATTATATATTGCGTCGACCGGGATGTGAACTCACGACCTTCGCATTACAAGACCAACACGCTCCCCACTAGGCTACACCCTAGCTTAATCTTTCAAATAGGCAATCTTTATTACATTATTCCCAGTAAACATTGTACTCATAAATTTATAATCGAAAAACGATCGTTTTGCATGCCCGAGCTGCAAAATGCTTGAAAAACAAATAACATGATAGTAATCTAAACGTTTGAAAACCGAACAGGAGGGTCAAACAAAATTATGTAAATCAAACTCTGCAGAGTTCACATCACACGTGCGATATGCGAGTCCGAAAATGATGTCGACATGGCTATGTCTATAGGCATATCGCACATTTCATTTGTGCGTGAAATGTTCAAAGCATAAACAACAGGAACAGAGAAGCAAATGTGATCTTCGATTAAATACTTGCTTACATACTCGTTTCTTGTAAGCGTTTTACAATTCATTAATGAATAGTTAAAAGTAATTCATTAATGAATGTCCATTTAGTCCGCTTGATAAATCGTTAATGATCAAAACACTCGTTAATATAATTCAGTAACGCGTCTTTAATGAATTATTTTGTTTGCTGGGTTGTTTCATTATTGATTTATGTTTTTGATACATTATCGAATATCGTTCACGGTTCATAACCGATATCATTTATGAAACATTAATGATATATTAAAGAACACAAGACAAGAAGAACAACAAGGGATCGCAATTCTTCTTTTTCTGTTGTTTATGGAATTGAGCTTTTTACGGGCGCGAACACATATAAACACGCTCCTACACACTCAGCCACGTGGCTTTTTATCACCGTTTGCATTTGCAATATCTTCAGATTTCGAAACGAAATAATTTTTGGCTCTGTCAATACGCATAGTGAGATGTTAACTACTTGCATATAACAAGATCGACGATGTGCGACCCTTTTTGTTTACACTAATGTTTGGTTTGCTTAAGATCATCACACAGCTTATTTGTCTTGTGGCATTTCATGTTCGTTTTAGGAACGTTATTTGCGAGCGACAAATTGTTTGCTGACATTTCTGGCTGCTGAAGTATTGAAAATTAAATACGTAAAAAATCATTATGTTCATACTACAATGTTTATTTTGTATGTTTACCCTAAGAGACCTTTCTTTTCATAAATGCAATGTAATATTGAAGTGCTCTAGGTCACTGGATTTAAAGTAAAAATAGTGAGACTAAATAGATCACTTTAATTTTTAAAACCCACAAACTTTGTTTATCGTATTTTTTCATAAATCACTTTACACTTTTTGTTCGCTTTATATTGCTTTTATTCTTCGCACCTTCGTGCTGTCGATTACACGAATTAAACGCTCCCACTAAATATTCATCACTAACGCTCGTCCTTTTTATATCGTTTTTGTCGGCGGCTGTCGGCCCTCCATGCTGCTTCTGTGAATCATTTTCTTGTCAGCCGCTGTTTGCCCTACATGCCGCTTCTGAACACGCGTGAGCAGTTCGTCTGGGTCATTACGTTTGCGTTGGATATGCAGAATAGCAGTTAGGTAAATATCGCGAATATTCAATGAACGTCTTAGTGTTGTCATGTAACAATAGATTGTTGACACTAAAATGTCAATTTCGCTGTCAGTGGTGCAATGACAATTATGCTGTAAATTTGTAGAAATTTGCGACGAATTTCTTTCAACAATATTGTCACACGAATTTGTTGAAATGTCATCATTTGTTACAGTTTGTCTTTATTTGTCAGAACTTTGTCGCTTAATTGTAACAAATATTATTGCAAGGATACTATCGAAATTTTATGAAGCTTTCATTAATTTTTTGTTTTTCAATTGTTTTTGTCAATTCATTGTCAAAAAATCTTTCACGAAGTATTGACATTATTTTGTCGCATCTTAAAACTTTAGAGGTAAAAAATTGCATAATTTCAAATTAATGTAAACATAGTGCACCGTTTTATAACAATAATGAGATTTCCTTGTTAGTTTTTTTTAAAAATTTTTTTTGGATTTTTTTATATCTAATAAAATTTTTTTTCGGAAATTTACAAATTTTCACAAAATTTTGAAGAAGAATAATAAATTTTATTTGTTTTGAATTGAAAAATAAAAGAATTTGTGTGGTCAATATTTTTCTATTTTTTACTCTAGATGTGATCTGAGACCATTATAAGCTTCTTCCAAATAATTTTGTATCGGTTAAAATAAGGCTCGGAAGAAACGGATTGAACAGAAACTCATATAGCCAATCAGAAAGCTCAAAGTCGAATGTCCGTCCGTTTCGTCAGTAAAACACGAGAATTCCTTTAGTTCGAGGGTTATAATTTTCAGTCAAGCTCGTCAATCAATCAATAAAATTCCTTTTAAGACCCCCTAATAGGGGCATAGGAAAGGAACAGTTCTTTTCAACAAGATGGGATCCTGAGCATTTACCTTTAGTCGTCGCCAGGACTTGTTTGTTTTTTTCCTGTGGTCTACTGTTTAACTGCTCGCTTCCATGTGCAACATGGTCGATCAACCCGACGTCTTCCTTGAGGACTATAATCAGGAGCTTGCTTTGCGATGTTTCGCTCTGGTTTCCTCAAAGTGTGAGCGACCCACTGCCATTTCCGTCTTTAAATCTCAATGACTATTTTATTCCAGCTGTATTCCAAAGTTCGTTGTTGGAGATCACTTCTGCCCAGAATATCCCTAAAATGCATCGGAGGCATTGGTTTACGAAAGTTTACAGTTTCTTGGTAAGTCGAATGGTTAATTTCCATGTAGTAAAACCATATAACAACACAGATTTGACGCATGCGTCAATCACTCGCAGCTTCTTGCGAAGGTTGATCTCTTTTCACCTCCAGAAAGGGAAAAGGATACCGAAGGCGTGACGAGCATTATTTATACTCATTCCCAATATTAAACACTAAAACACTCATCTACTACGGAACAGGGAGGGCGTTATACTGAGCTTTTTGCCTCTATAAACGGCCTAATATAACTGGTAGATGAGCCCATTACCAGATATTGTAGGACATTTCTTCCAACCTTCTTGACCTTTTTCTCAACAGCCAGCCGGAGAAATATTCTGTCTGTCATATCCTCATCGCTAATTAGATATACGGATCATTCAGTCCTAATATCTTACAATTTTTGTTTTGGGTCTTACATTGGGTAAGCCCACAGTTCATATCTCATCAAAGTAACCAAGAAAAATTGTTATGGGTTTACAATGGGTTTAAATGACTTCGTCAGTGCCTTTAATTGGACATTACGCTTTCATTCCAGTGACTGCGATGAAACTTGTAGACTTACCACCGAAATTATTCTGAAAGGTACGAACCTTCCAGTCATAAGGGAGTCCGACCGTCGAAAGATTCTTGGTTCAATAAATGTTGTCTCGATACAATTCAGGCCAAGAAATAAGCGTTTGAAACCTTTAAAACAATAAAACACCTGCCAACAGAGAACTTTTAAATGCGTCAAGATATGCCTGCAAATTCATACTTAAGCTTGATAAATTTGAGCGTGACCAAAAACTTCGACAGAAGATCATTCAGTGCCCTAAGAAACTATATTTTCAAGAGCTCAATATCAACAAATCTGCTGGTCCGGACGGTATCCCCCCCATTACCTTTAAAAAGTGCTCCACGACTTTAGCTAAATCTCTTCGCAACCTTTTCTTTCTTTCCTACTCCTCTGAGTGCCTTCCACGTATGTGAATGTTCAGCCAATTCCCACGAAAGGAAGCAAAGCGAAGCCCGCCATCTAGCGCCCGAAAGCCATTACATCCCGGCTCTTGTAAGTATTGGAAACTGCTGGCAATCGCGATTCGTTCAATATCGCGAGGATAACTATCTGATTGACTATCGTCAGTATGGGTTCCGTTTTTTACGGTCGACGGGAGATCTCTTGGTCTACTTGACACAATTCTTGCATGTATGTATAAATACGGTCCAGGTCAAGTTCTTCCACTTGACATTGCGAAAGCTTTTGACAGCGTTTGGCATGAATTTATCATATTTCAGCTTAAGGCCTTAGATCTTAATGCTACCCTTGTTTAAACGATTGAGAGTTTTCTTTCTGACTGCACTATGCGATTAGTGTTAGATTGATCTCAGCTTAATCCTGGCAGGAAAAATACAGTAGAGTTCAACGCCTTCAAAACACTGGCCTGCCATCTACGCCTCAAATGTGATGTTCCAATGTTATCTCACAATGTGAGCTTTGGTAGTGCACAACTTTGCACATCGGGCTGGGGCATCCAAGACACCTCGCGTTGCTGACCGTATTCAAAAACATGCATTCCAACTGATTGGAGACGAGATCATCACGTCTTCTATCGCTTCTCTAGAGCGTTGCAGAAATTTACTCAGCATTTACTATCGCTACGTCTATGGTAAATGCAGTGCGGAATTGAGCGCATTTATTCTTTCACTCTATGCTCGTCAAGCGGAACACGCCCACGAGTACACTGTCAAACCCTTGCCTTCTCGTACAATAAAATATAGGCAGTCATTCAATTCCTGAAAATTAAGACTTTGGAACATATTTGCAGTCAAAGTGTTTCCTAACGAGTACAACCTTCAATGCTTCAAAAACAATGACCACCGTCACTTTCGTCTCTCTCCACCCAAACTAACCCACCTTTAATTTTTTTTTTCAATTCCTATACCGAAATAGCTGTGCATAGCATTATTGGGTGACCCCCTAAGTTATACTCGGTACCTTAAGAATATATCCTTTTCGGCTCCGCCGTCCGTACTGACAATGTTTTCGAGGTAACAAAAATTTTGCACCTCTTTCACATCTTGTCCGTTAAAAACAATTGGTGTGCTTGTGTCCGAACCCATGTGTATGTGCTTAAGAATGTACGCACATCTATTTTCAGTCCAGGCTCAGCAGCCAGCTTTCTAACGGCGCACCGCATGCGCGGCCCTCTGTTTCGCTACGGCCAAGCCTGTGGAGGAACTTATTTATGCTGCCGTGGCCCGTCAAGAGATAACCAAGTATAAGAAAAAAGTCAAAGTCTCGGTTATCTCACGCGAAGCTTGCGACCCCAATGAACCGATGTGTATCCCTACCCTTGTCACTGCTATCCCACCTGGCTTACCACAATGACGTGACAATAAGTTCGTGAAGTTCCTTGCATTCGCGAAGGCTCCTCTCCCTAATCGGCAATGGGACTCCCTTCTGGAGCTTGTAGGGGATAGTGCGACGCTTCACCTCCAAGTCCAATGGCAGATCATCCATGAGTACCTACATGGCCACGGTGGAGACCGTGCGGCAAACAGGTAAGCATGCACTCAGAACTACTCTTTGGCACGAGTTAATGAAGTTAGTGCCTTCACCAGTCGCGAATGTTTCGTACCATACCGCCGATCCATACACTGTACAAGCAACGAAAAGACCTTCGTATATGACAGAACGCCTGGAGAGGCTCCACTCGCAACGCTTGCGGATCTAGTGAGGAGACGCCCCCTGCGCTCTTGCATGTGAGGCTTACATCCCAACCGCTCAGAAACTTTAATGCCCAAGTATTTGACTTCGGCCGCATATCTGAGCCCTGTTCCCTCCAGCCTTACCGAAGGATGACGTGCTCGTGACAACGAGCCCTTCAGCATCATTGTCACCGATTTGTCCTTCGATATCGCCACGGCAACCCTCAATCCCCATTCCCGAACGGGCCTCACCTTTACGCACGAGCCTCAAGTCTGGAGTTTTCCTCCACCAGTATTAACAAATCGTCAGCATATGCCGCGAACCTGCATGAATCTGCGAGCTGCGCCAAAAGGTCATCCATCATTAGGGTCCAAATGAATGGAGCATTGTGGACAGCCACGCTCCACAACCTTCCATGGAGTGTCGTGGAGACCCCTAATACATATATGCTGATCTGTCGGAGAAGTAGCTCCTCCACAGGCCTATTTCTCGGCAGTCGCAGGATCGTGGCTTACCAATCACCACGTCCCAACTCAAATTGTCAAATGCGCCCTTGAAGTCTATAAAGATTGCAAGGACGCATTTGTTAGCACTTCTGATAACGTAGTCTTTTCCTAGTTTTTTCCTCCATTTTACGAATCTTAATCCTCTCCAAGACCTTGCCAAGGACGAGAGAAGAGATATGCCTCTTTAAGACCGGAGGTTACTCCTATCCTTATCTGGAGATTTTATGAGGACTACCACACGTGGCATCTTCCAACCTACAGCAAACATCCGATCTCTAAAGCATCGGTTGAAAGCGCAAGTTACGTACTCGGGAATGGCTCGCCAGATGCTTTTATACAGCTCGCCTGTCATTTTCTCGACCCCAGGCGCCCATCCGGACTTGACCCTACTGAAACTAGCGGATACAAGTTCCGGGATTTCTCCCTCTACATTTCCCGATCATGAGGAAGTTCTCTCGGCTCAGGGCCCGGAAAAAATTCATCCAATAGTGCTTTTACTCACTCATTCCAAGTTGACATAATGTTGCCTCCAACATTAATGCGACACATTTCAGTCTCTGATCGCTTTCCCCTGCAGGGACAAAGTGCTCCAATCGTCCTCCTTGGATGACTTGATCAACGCACGGTACTCATACATGCCTCGTTGGTATTCGAGTTTAAGCTGGGGCGCATTATATTGGCCCCTCAAACGGGCTCTTGGTTTTTTCGTCCTCAGAGACCGAAATCGGGCTCGCTTACCTGCCAATTCTGCGTTCCACTATCTGACACGCTTCGGATTCTGCTTGCGGATTCTCCAGAACATGCCATCATTAACTCGTGCCACCCAACTTTGGATAGTCGAGATTTGACTATCCAAGTCGAGCAGTGCGAAATCGCGTAAAGCCATCTCGTCTGCCTCAGCTCTCAGACGTTCACCATGGGCATTCCAATTACACCCCTCAGTACGCCACGCGATTTTGCGTGGGAGATCGCCTTCACACACAGACGTGTCGTATGAAAGATTAACGACCACAAGACTGTGATCTCTAGTCCCCCTTACTGATGCTCCACCGAGACTCAAAGACCATCGTTGCGCGATTGGCCAAAGTCACCTCAATGTCACTCACTCCCCTTGGTCCGTCGAATGTATGCATCGCTGGCTCGTTCTTGACATACATATCATTCGCCAGTATCTAATCGACAAGCTTCTCTCCACGACGCAGTCCACGATGGCTTGAAGTACCGTCAGCAATCTTACTGAACCACATCGGGGAGAGGGCTTTGGCTTGGGCTACTGCGTCCATGTAGGCCAGGTACGGGTCGAGCTCCTTCCCAAATCTGCAATACACACTCGCCAGGTAGGCAGGACCGAAAGGTCCGCGAACAAACTCCCCACTGGCTGGACAGGTGTTCAAGCGTGACACACTCGATATGGCGATCGCAAGCAACCACGGCAGTTCCCTTCTCCCCTCCCGAGAAAAACACCCTCGTGTCTGCAGGTAACCCTAATACGCGCCCATATGGCGCATAGTGATCCTGCAGAAGCGCGAAGGTGTAACCCCCCCTCTCCCAACATGGCTCCAAATTCGCACATCACCTCACAGTTCAACTGTACGAATTTGAGAGCCATCGCGTCTCCAACAACAACCCGGGTCAAAATTTCACCCCTACATAGATCCAAAAACTCACGTGAACACTCGACGCGCTGCTTTTTCTGAACCGCTGAGAGCATTCTTAGTACGCATCTTGCGCTGACTTAAGACATGCCGAGATGATCGTAGAGGATATTCAAAATGGTTGTATCTGATGCTCCAACCATTTTTGCGAATTTGTTTCTTCTTTAAACGAGCATCTTCGAGAAAAAGTTTCTCCACTTTTTCGACGATTTTTGGGGAAGTACCCTTAATCGGCTTCCCTCGTAATTAGCAACGCTCCACTACTATCCACCAGCCCCATACAAACTGCAGTATCTCACGAAATGCAAAAACACAAATTTTCTCAGTACGCAAGTTCATCGCGCTCACATTGAGTCCAAAAATCTATAAAATGTTACTGCGTTATTGGTGTTTACTTGCAATCGTAGTTCTGTTAAATATTTTTATTTTTTATATAAATCGGTCACATTCTAACCTACTTTTTGGGATTTACTGCATAACTAGAAATTCAAGAAAATCTCTCAATAAACTGCGTTTGTGATGCAGCATAAGCAGTTTTTCTTCCATTTGCATGATTTTTACTTTTACTTGAAGCTGCTGGAATTCAATTTAAAAAACGATTCACAAACTCAGCTCAACTCCATAAGAGAGAAATCTTTAAATCTTTTTCTGTATTTTTTTTTTTCGTTCAGACAAGTTCGACCTCCTCGAAATATATTGGTTTTTTTTTCTTAGTATCTACAGATTATTTGAGATATGTTGTAGCGGTTAGATGTGCAAGAAAAGTTGTTTTTTTCTTCGAATTTTCAACCATATGTAGGGATTTGGATTGGGAAAAAATGAGGAAAAAAAAAATATGAATGAATACGTCCTACGAAATAAATCTTAAAAACTGTCTAAGGGCTATGAAGAGTAGAATAAGATGAAATGAAACAGAAAAAAAAAGAAAATGCCGAAGAAGAACTTGTTGATCAAGAAATGTGAGAGAATTTTTGAAGGTCTTTTAAATTTTAACATTTTTATTTAGGGGCTTAAGTTATTCTTTTTCGTTGGCAGTTTATTTCAGCGATTTTATTAAATGCCTCAAAGGCTGTCTGGGAATGTTTGCAAGGTGGATTTTATTTAAACTTTTTCTTTGGCATTTTTGTAATTGCGTTCGATTTAAGAAGGAGGTTTTTTTTGTGGTATCTATGAAGTGAAAAGAATTTTCTCTAAGGGTGTGTACGCATAGTTCTGATTCAGGAGGCATTATTTAGGTGAGATGATGCATGCTATAGTCTGTTTGAAATGCAGGATTTATTGAATAAAAGATTTATAATTATAATAAATTAAAAATTAAATTCTTAGATAAGGAATTCCTTAAAATATTTCGACTCGTAACTTTCTCAGAAATAAAAGTGAAATCAATACTTACTATCTATAATCAAGAGCAAAAAAAAGATACTATTAAATTCATATCAATAAAATGCCTCTTGAATCGAATAAAAACTCACACATTACCATATTACTCCGAAAACCGTGAAATTGAATCGACAATTGCGATTGACGCGTATTTCGAAATGTGGTAGCTTGAAAATTTCATCATCAAGTTTTGGACAATATTGCTCTATGGATAGGAATCTTCTCTAACAGCTCACCATTAATCGCTTTATTTCGATAATATGCACGCTTTTATGGTGTATCGTGAAAGTTTCGATATGCACTCTGCACTTTATTGATCTATGTAGTTAGGTTTTTTGTTCGTACAACAAAATAGATGGTACCCATATCCAATAGCTTCGGCACACAAAATTCCACCGAGGGAGAGAGTCTGATGTTGCTGTAACGATGTTCTAAACAGTTCTACATAAAATGCAATCAGTTTTTTGAATAGAATTTCCCGGCTTGTGTCTAGTTCAATGCTCAAAATTTCGATTTTCTATTAAATCAATCCTTATATGAATTGAAACTAAATCCTGTCGTTAATTATGACCACATAATTGATATTGGATATGCATTTCCGGCTTATTTCGCCAGAACAGAATTGAATTTGGTTTTAGGGAAACTTCTGTTTTTTATTTGCCTGAACACGTTATGGGCAGGGCTGTCATCCTAGGGTATACGCCGTATTTCCTCTGCTCATTTCCTAAAAAAAAACAACCTTTACCCTCTGGTACCAGGGCTGTATACGGTGGTATGCGCGGCTATATACGTCGTATACTCTGCGATTTTTCATAGAAGTAGGTTGTAAGTCATATTTTTTTACATAGAGATTTATGTGTAGGGGAAATCGGGGCACAACGGGATACCGGGGTGGAATGAAGTTCGATGTTTTTCGGTGTCATTGAGGTATTGCCAGCGAGCGGTAATAAGTAGAACTAGACCAACCTATTACTACTCAACTGCGGCAGCCATGAATAATCTAGTATTCTTCAGCGTTGGAGCGTGAACTTTTCGTCTTGTCTTTTTTGCTCCTCTATTGAAACTTTTGATAATTTTGTAACCCCGGTAACATATACATACTCGTTTACATTACAACTATGCTTCGTACATGCTTAAAGTACGTTTAATTGTCTTTAGTTTCGTGTAGTTAAACGTTAGTTTACGCATCTTTCGTAGCCTTCCTTCCTTTCCTGAATCGTGTCCCTGGAGCGGACCGGGTGGGGCGGAATGGGGAAGTACTCCATTCTGACTGTATATGTTGATATTGCGATGAATTTTACCCAAAATCAGTTGAAGGTTGAATCGCTTTTTCCATTGGCAAAAATATGCACATAATTTTTTTGCGGAAATCGATATTGAAACCATCACGGGAGATCACTATCAACAATTGATGCGTTTGAGTCGAGCGTGATTTTGCTGGTCAAGTTCTTGCGCTTGACATTGCGAAAGCTTTTGACAGAGTTTGGCATGAATGCCTTCTTTTTAAGCTCACGGCCATTGGCCTGGATGCTATCCTCATTCAATGAATTGAGAGTTTCTTGTTTAAACGCATTATACGAGTAGTATTAGATGGCGTTACTTCTTCTTCATTCCCAATCAATTCCGGTGTCCCTCAGGGTTCTGTCTTATCGCCGACCCTGTTCTTAGTATTAATTAATGATCTCTTGTCTTCTACTCTCAATCCAAGCCACAGTTTCGCGGATGACAGTACCTGGGATAACCCCTATGAATTTGACTCTGTTGCGGAATCAAACAAGCATTCTATTGCTTCCAATCGCAGAGAGTTATTCCGTTCGCTGAACTCAGATCTCGATTTAATCCTGGAATGAGGCAGGAAAAATAGAGTAGAGTTCAATGCCGCTAAGACACAGGCCTGTCATCTATCCCTCAAACGTGATGTTCCAGCGTCGTCTTCTAATGTAGCCTTTAATGGTGTACAACTCTGCTCTTCCGAAGACCTTATTCTTTTAGGCGTAAAGTTCAATAACCATCTCAATTGGAGTCAACACATCTTCGAAGTTGCCCTTGACGCTTCCAAACGCCTAGGTATTCTTCTTAAATGCAAAAAATACTTTACGCCTCACGACTTAGCTACCATCTACAAACCCTACATTCGACCTCGCTTAGAGTACAACTCGCATCTTTGGACTGGGGCTCCCAAAACTCACCTTGCGCTGCTCGACCGAATCCAAAAACATGCGTTCCGACTAATTGGAGATGAAACCATTACGGCTTCTATTGACTCCCTCGAGCATCGCAGAAATGTCTGAGTACTCAGCATTTACTATCGCTACTTCCATAGTAAATGCAGTTCGGAACTATGCGCACTTATTCCTCCACTTTACACTTTTCCACGACATACTCGACAAGCGGAACATGCGCACCAGTATATAGTCAAACTTTTATCTACCCGTACAGTGAAATTTAGGCGGTCATTCATTTCCCGAACATCCAGACTCTGGAACGCATTGCAGGCTAGCGTTTTTCCGAACGGGTATAACCTCCAGTCCTTCAAGAATAATGTACACCGTCATTTCCTTCTCTATTCATTCGAATTTCAATAATACTACAAATTTTAATCCACTTCCTTTACCGACTTAACTGTGCAATGCATTAAAGGATGACCCCCTAAGTTATACTCGGTGCCTTAAAAAAAAAAAATCGTTTGTTCTTAACGGACAAGATGTGGAAGAGGTGCAAGATTTTTGTTATCTCGGAAGCATTGTCAGCATGCACAGCGGAGCCAAAAAGAATATTGAGGCTCGTCTAAATAAAGCTCGTTAGATCTTCGGTGTCTTTTTTCCCATTCTGGAGGTTAAGAGAGATACTCCTTCGCACGAAGCTGCGAGTATTTGACGCATGCGTCAATTTCGTGTTGTTATATGTTTGTTTTACATGAAAAGTTACCAAGAAACTGCAAACTTGACTCTAACGCATTTTAGGAATATTTTGGTCAGATATGGTTTCCAACGACGGAAAGTATGAAAAGTACCTTAACCTCTTGCCACAGCTTAGGTATGTGACAAGGACTGGTGCATGCTTTATATATGTCAACCAGGTACTGAGTTATTGTTTCATCTGCATTCAGGATCATTGCGGGATAGACTTCGTCCAGTCCTGGTGACTTATGAGGTTTGAAGGAACTGAACGCAATTCCTATGTTTTCTGGTGTCGCGACAGTATCTATTCTGAGTTGGCTGGAATGCAATCGACGCATGAACTTTATGGTGGAGGTTCAAAACATCCAGGGAAATGCGTTTGTAGTAAGAGTTCAAGTGACTCACCGATAGACCACGTCCACGAACCATCGCATTTATCCAGTAATTCGGGCATACAGATAGTTACAAAATTGAACGCACAATCTATGTTACAGAAATGCCAAAATATTATTCAACGTTAGTTGGTGGCAATTTGCGGAACGACCGCCGAAAATCTATTTGATGGCAATTTGCGAACGACCGCTCAAAGTTGACGGAAATTTGCGAACGACCGCCGAAAATCTTTTTGATGGCAATTTGCGAACGACCGCTCAAAGTTGACGGAAATTCGCGAACGACCGCCGAAAATCTTTTTGATGGCAATTTGCGAACGACCGCTCAAAGTTGACGGAAATTTGCGGAACGACCCGCTCTCTTGCTCGTTTAGTTGGACTGATGGTTGAATGCTCAAGGTCATGCACGTGTTATTTCATTAGCGTGGTGAAAGATTGTGAACATGGGATCAGTCAACTTGCTTGGAATTGTTGCGGCCGCATATTTGTTTCCGCGGATGGAAAAGACGAAATATTTGAAGACGAGAACATACGGTGAGCAACCAGGGCCAATATGCAACAGTATTTTTGTAATAAAAATGTTCGCCATCATTTCCGCACCCTGCGATGAGCTAAATTTCTAATTTGTGAACACGTTATTTTTTCGAAATGAACAAAGTCAAGTTCTTAAATATATCAAATTTTTTTTTCTCCTTCTGCCACCTTCCATACATTCTGCACAATTTCACGAGAAACAATGCCAGCACGTATAAAATTTACTGAGCTCAATTTTAGTACATACACACAATTTGTTAATACACTAATAAATTATGTCTTCTCAAATTCTTCAAAATACTCGCCAGTATTATTCGAATATGAGGTAATAGAAAGTGTAGCTGAATCTCGCCAATCTTCAAAATTTTTATAATCATGCATTATTTCGATTTTCAAGTCGATAGCTCTTTAAAGCGGAGCAAATGGTTCGTCTTTTGTCTTTTACGAAGCTAAAAACTTCTTACGCGAAGGGTTATGTTATATGTAAGATATGCTTCTACACATTTTCTGTAGTCGTCACTCCCAACTTCCACAATTCAAATAATTGCATACTCTGTACAAGAACCTATCGATAATTTCACCTTTCACCGAAGCAACTAATCATCTTCGTGAGCAGTAAAATTGGTTAATAATACTTTTTTTTTTATCGATTTACAGTACCCTGCAGAAGTTTAAGACCACCTGAAAAAATTTCGATTTTTGGACTTTTTGCGAATATTTTTGTCCAGTTTATTCAATTTGATTCCGTAAAATTATACGTAAATGATATGTTATCCAACTTTTGTTTGTTTTTCTGGTTGCAGCCTTGCTTAGACATTTCTATAATGCTAGATGGACACAGTTTTTGCACCTCTCTGTCTATGTCTTCCTACAATAATTCAATAGGATTAGGGTGGCCAATCTATGAATTTGACGCCGCTGTTATCTTTTGATTGCAAACAATTTTTACAAAGTTTGGACGTGTGTTTTGGGTCGTTATCTTGTTGGATCACAAACACTTCTAGTATCAAATCGATGTCAGATAGAATAGCATTGCGCTGAGGGATGCGGTGATTGTGTTCTCTTTCTTGATTATTCCATCGATTTGTACCAATGACTTGATACCATCATAGAAGAAACAGCCCCATACCATCACCGAGCAACTGCCACACTTCACGTTTGGCTTCAAATACTGAGATTGGTAGTGTTTGCCGGCAGAACGATCGTCGTTTACACCCGAATATTTCAAATTTGGATTTCGGTCCAGAGTACATGTTGCCAGTGTTCGATTGACCAATTAACATGCTGTTTGGTCCAAATCAGTCGTTTTTGAATTTTCGCGCGACATAGAAATGGCTTTTCTGCTGCGATATGACCATAAAAACAGATTACGTGCAACCGACGTGTTACTGTTGTTTCAGAGATTGATCGTGAAAGCATGCTTAACATTTGAATTACTTGATCACAATTTTTTGTTGTATTTCTGGGTTGGCCACTTCGTGTGGTTTCAGTGTGTCTTAGTAAAGCATTTTAGACTCCAGTCTTCGAAACGGCCACGATATGCTCGATTTTTCGGCGTGGATGACCCAATTCATTGAAAATAACTATTTGAGCCCGTTTTTCTTTTGAAATTTGCTGTGCTTTTCTAATTTTCGTATTTTCTGCAGATAAAAATGATTTTGTTTTAAAATCACTCAATATTGAGGTTAGGTCATTTGAAATGGGAAAATACTGCAATTGTTGGTGCAGAAAATCTAAACACAATAGGAATTTTAAATCTTAATTAATATATATGCTTGGATGTAAAGGTACGTCCAGACAATGCCTCATTTTCGTGCGATTAGCGAATACCTTCTACAACAAAAGCGCATGCAAAACGCCCACAATAGCGCAGAAGCAAATCGTCCTCAATAGAGCAGAAGTAATAGCGCACAAGCAAATTATTCTAAATAGCGAACAAGCGAAGATCCTTGACTGATATGGGGATCACGTGCGCTATTGAGGACGATTTGCTTGTGCGCTATTGCTTATGTGCTTATTGATGACTTGTCTGTGTGCTATTGAGGGCGTTTTGCTTGCGTTTTTGTTGTAGAAAGCATGCGCTAAGCGCACGAAAATGAAGCATCGTCTGGACATACCTTAAGTGGCTGATGGAAATTCCTAGACCAATAGTACCTACAGACTGGCGGTTTTTGAGGTTAGATCATTTAAAAGGCGAAAACACTGCAATTGTTGGTACAGAAAATCGAATCACAGAAGGTATTTCAAATCTAATCTAATATATATGCTTAGATGTAAAGGTACGTCCAGACGATGCTTCATTTTCCTGCGATGATCGCATGCCTTCTATAAAAAAAGCGCAAGCAAAATGCCCTTATCAGCGCACAAGCAAGTCGTCCTCAATAGCGCACAAGCAAGTCGTCCTCAATAGCGCACAAGCAAAGACCCTTGACTGATATGAGGATCACGTGCGCTATTGAGGACGATTTGATTTTGCGCTATTTAGGATGGTTTGCTTGTGCGCTATTCTTTGTGTGCTTATTGAAAACGACTTGCATGTGCGCTATTGGGGGCGTTTTGCTTGCGCTTTTGTGTAGAAGGTATGCGTTAAGTACACGAAAATGAAGCATCGTCTGGAAATACCTTAAGTGGCTGATGGAAATTCTCAAACCAAACGATAGCAACTACAGACTGCCGTTTTATTTAAATTAATTCTTTGAACCATGAAAGTACTATAAAAGTTTTCAGAAAAAAAAATATACTCTAAACGCCCAAAAAAGGGTTTGAAGGGTTCGCCGTATAAAACAACCAGTCAGCATTAAGTAAATAATTAAATTTTGCTGAGATAAGTATATTAGCTTCGGTTGCTTAGTGGTTGAATGCTTGCCGGACATGAGTTACACTTACATCCCACATAACGGATTCTGATAAGAAATCCTCTAATCTTCTTTTTCCAGACTTCGAGGTACGATAAGAACATAACATTTCTCATCAAGAAATATTATCGATACCTTATCGCAAATTCAAGACCTCCATAAATCATGTCCCACGCATGGCTCATATGCACATGCAACACTTAATTCTAAGATACAAATTAATAAATAAGTACACTGAAATGCATGTTGTTTTTTCTTTGTTAGCGAAAGATAAATTTCGTAACTCGTGCGGGCGATTCCATATATGTACATATTTTTTTATTTACAAAAAATTTGTTTTTTTTTAAGATTTGGCTAGAGTATAAATATCTTAATGCCAGCGAAGCACTATAGCAAATGTGACTGTGCTATTCAAGGCCAACATCTTCTTCTTTCTTTCTACCTAATTTTTATACTATAATGTATGTAAGTGACTGATAAATATTTCAGTTCAAACGGTAGCACCTACAGACTTACGTTTTCTTTTATTAAATTTTTTGAAACATGAAACTACGAGTATAATAAAAACTTACAGATCTAAAAAACGAAAATCGTACACCCTAAACCCAGTGGCTTGGCGTCCGTTGATGCAAGGGAAGCAATTCTTCCCTTACGTTTTGCCTTTATTCAGTTTAGAAAATCTAAACTGAAATCAGCTCGAATTTGAAAATTTGGTAAAAAGTTTCTTCAAAAGAAAGCGCGCATTTTTTTTTGTCTACCTCTGTTGACAGCATTTACGTGCTCAGGACAGCTTTTTTTTCACGCTTTTTCTGACCAACGAAAGTTGAAAGCCTTCCACAGGGAAAAAAATGCAATTTAAAAACGCATATACCAGACCGCCGACCAATACGAGAAAAATTTTCTCGCGCGACTAGCGCAAGTTCGACTTCAATATGAAGGGGAGATTCGTCGCACTAAATTGCTTCCACCCTTCCTCTCATTGCTTTTGGTCGCATATACAAGAGAACGAGACCGCCGGCCAATAGCAGTAAAATTTTCGGTCGCAGCGAGCGCAAGTTTCACTTCTATACGAAGGAGAGATGCGTTAATGCAATTGCTTCAAGCCGGTGTTTTCCGTTGCAAGCTCTGGCTCTCGATCAAAGTATTGCCAGTATTGGAATTTCTGTATTATCCGAAAAATGATCAGAAAGAAAAATGTGAAGAGGTAGATCTGGCAATATTGCACATATTTGTCATGCTTTGAGTGAAAAGAATCGGTTTCAGGGGAGCACTACCTAAAAAATTTGAAAAAATCGATATTTTTTTTATTTCTAATTAATGGTGAGAATGGATTCTAAATCGATTGAAGAAAACCGCATCCCCGTCGGATGAGTAGAAGTGTTTCAAATAATGATGTAAACTTGTGGAGTCATAGATATTGACGCAGCGCTTGTAGCTTAGCGTAAAATAATTGCTACCCCTAGCTATAAAATCACGCCACGCCACTGCCTAGAACTCAGAGAAGGTTTTAAAGGGCTCTCCATATAAAAACTGTGCACATTATTTACTTATGTGGGTACATTTTGGTAGAATAATTTTATCTGCGTCAATGGCTTAGTGGTAGAATGCTCGCCTGATACTTCGCCACTTTCTCCGTTCTTCTTTAACTAAAACCCCAACTATAAATCTGCTTAATTTTGGTAAATTAAGCTGGCAAAATTTTGAGTTGAACTGGTTGCTACTGACAAATACCACATTTACAGATGCTATGGGGTGGACTGAATGGCGGAAGTCGAGCAGGAACTATCCACTGAGTATAACAGACCTTATAGAAGCTGAACTGTTGCACTTTCACAACGTCTGATTATTTTATTTCGAATGATTTTCTATTGCCGGTAGCAACTGAAAAATTCGTAAATAATTAAATGCTTGGAGTGGAAATCGAGCTAACGACCTATTGCCCCTTAATTTGTTTTTTAGTATTTGAAATAAGTGTTGAAAAATTATAAAATTCTCCTAACTCCCTCTATCACCTCTTATACAAATCCAATATTTTGAAAAGTCCATTACATTGATTTTCATTAAAACTAGAAAAATTTTGCCAGAGTATGCATTTTGATAATTGCATCGAATGACAAAACAATTATCAACTTCCCATTATTCCTTCTTCCGCCTCCCGTACACATTTCTAGAATAGAAATTCAAGAAAGGATTTCCCCTTGAAAAATATGCCAACTATCGGCTTTAAAATTGCAACAAAGCATGGTGATAAGAATGTTGTTAAGCTGTTTCGAGATCATCCATAATCTTCCACTTTATGTACCACCTTCCATACAAATGCTAGAATTTCAGAAAAACAATGCGCAGTACAATTTCTTTGGAAATGATAAAAACTACAATTTTTATATTTAGCTTACCACAATCGGCATCATAAGCAGAACTACAAACCTCCTCCCTTTGCCACTATTCACAATTCCAATGAATTTGTCATATTTTCCGGAACAATAAACTCTTTCCGATGAAATGGGAAATAGTATCGTATGATTTCATATTACGTCCAATCATAATTCTGTTATGTTTTTTGAACGAATTTTGCAAATTTTCAAGCTTAATGAGTTCATTAAAACTTTTACTTTTTTTGTATTTAAGATCCCACCTTTAGTCCCTAACAGTTATGGTCCAAATTGTTATTTTTATCTGATGGAAACATGGAAAATTTTAACTTTGTATCTGAAGAAATAAAAAATGTTCTACATTTTTGAATCTCCCACTCCTTCTCCTTACAACCATCAACTTGAAAAATTCACTAAAATTATAAACCATATAGGTCTATTATCTCACGAAATTTCAACTTAATTTTCCGTACTAAATTTTGAGATATAATGGTTTGAAATTTTAAAAAGTGCATTTTTTTACAAAATGATCTGTGTTATAGGAAATTTCGGCCCTTATGTGCAATGCACAAACACAGTCATTGAGGGAAGGAATGGGACTAGGCAGGTAGGGGAAGAGGAGTGAGAACGACCGTAACGAGTGGATAAGCTGATATATATTTTTTCAGTTGTAATGGCTGCTACTGACAAATATTTGAAGACGTTATGGGAGACTGAATGATAGAAAGCGAACAGAAACTATCTACTGAGTATCTAGGCCTTCTAGAATTGGAACTGTTTCACTTTTACATCGTTTGCCCATTTTATTTCGAATAATTTTTCATCGCCAGTAGCAACTGAAAAATTCGTGCTCAATAAAATCCCGTTTGGAGTGGCAATCGAACCCACGATCTATTGACTGAAAAGCAAGCATGCTGCCCACTACGCCACGCAAGCCTCAGAAATTTTGAAATTGCCCCTAGCCCCCATTCTCCGCTTGTGTCAGGCTCGGGTTCGGTCCCAGATTTATGGAATTTTTTTTCAAGAGTTGACTAGAGTAAAAATACAGCGATGCACAGTAGCAGATGTGCCTGTGCGATTCAAGGCCAACAATAGTTATTGGTAATTAAACATAGCTCCTATGAGTTTTATCCATTCGCCTGCATAGACGTATGAAAATAAGTTGTTAGAGTACGGCTTTATAGGATATACCCTTTAGTTTTTAGACTCAAGGACCGCCCAGGAATGTCACTATTGCAAGCGCTTTTTAGATGCGACAGTTTCAATTCACATTTCGAAATATCTACATGTTAGTGCCGAGTAACTGATCGATCGGCCAGTTATCGGGCGAGAAACATATTCTGTTACAGGTACATTAGAAACACGTTAAATATACCGATCGGAGACCGAGAAATACATATTAGC
The DNA here is from genome assembly GCA_963669355.1 of Chorisops tibialis. Lineage (NCBI taxonomy): Eukaryota > Metazoa > Arthropoda > Insecta > Diptera > Stratiomyidae > Chorisops > Chorisops tibialis. The sequence goes on from OY770263.1 coordinate 80,948,820, forward strand.
AATAAGTCCAAAAAAGGAAATTTTTTTAGGTGGCCTTAAACTTATGCAGGGTAGTGTACATATGGAAATACATGACTTTCACAGTCACAGCAATGCATAACTTATTTTAATGGAATTAATCGAAAATTAGTTAATCGAACTTAACCATACAGCGAAAGTTATTGTGGTTTCTGGCGAGCCTTTTTTTTAATAATATTTCTGCAATTATCATGTTTATTATCGATAAATCGCATCCATAAGCCCCGCTGAAGAAAGCGAAAAAAGCCTTAATGGCAACCGATGTAAACGAAATTCATCCCGATCGTAAAACATGTGTGGTTTTAGTGAAAACAACACGAATCATTTTTATTCGATTATATTTTTGATTTTGCGCAAGAGTATTTAATTATTATTATTTTTTTTAGGGGAACACTTCAGAGCACCGCGACCTTTTTGGCCTATTGTGTGTTTATTGCCCCTTTACCATACCATAACTCTATAGCTTTGGCTAATTTAAGTACCTTTAAGGGAGCCATGTTGGCTAGCTCATCAGTTGTAAGGAAACCCTTTCCTAGAAGATTGAATCTTTTTCTTGCTACTGCCTCGCAGTGACATAGGACATGCTCTGTCGTTTCTGAGTTTCTGAGCCAAAGGCGGCAGATGCCGGTTTTAGCGAGGCCCATATTGTTGAGGTGGTGGCTTACTCTACTATACCCCTTCAATAGGCCGATTAGAGTACGGGAAGAATATTTAATTAAGTCTGACTGATAAAACCCAGGTGCTTAGTGAACCGTGCGACAGACATAATGAATGACACGACGTATTACAATGAAACGACAGAAATATTGTTAGTTTCCGCCTGTTTTTGTTTCGCTGTCGGATAATTTATCCATCATAGTAACTATCAGCCTAAACACCCTGCGATCATTCCTGATAGGTTCGCTCTAATAAGCTACCTTGAAAAACAATCGCAATTTATCTTGAATTTGTTCGAACATCACTATCTAAGATTATAGGGTGGTGTACCGTGTACACTATTGTCCGCTAAACCGAGCAGTTGGTCTTAATGACCTGTTCGGAAACCGGAACCGATTCGGTTCTAATTGCCAGAAGCTAACTGGAAAACGCTCCTCATGACGCTGATGATGATGATGACGACCACCAAACCGCCACCCAGAGGTCATTGAAATGCGATTTGTAAAATAACACATTTTGGCAAAATATACGATAATACGTACATATGGACAGGAATAGGCCATGTCTATAGCTATACGTCCAGGTACAAAATACAGGTAACGATTTAACGAGATCTCTAAGATTATACGGAACGTTCGAAACAATTATAGTGGTCAATCGGCGAACTGGGTGTAGTGACCTCAGCGTCTCACATCCCAATTGCCGACGTCTTAGTAATGGGATAAAAATGGTCGCTGAACTGCTCTTCATGTTGGGGTCTTCACACTATTTCGTTATTATTATTTTTTTTTTTACACTAATTCTAGATGATTGGTGATGCTGTGCCAGATTCCGTTTGCCCAAGATTTCTACAAGGAGGCACGCTGATTTAACAGCGAGTGTGTTAAGTGTTTCGGACAACGTAAGTTTTAACCGTACACCCATTTTTCTCCCCTTCATCTCTGTTTTCTATCATTCCTAGAAAATTGCTCTAAGATTCTGTTGAGACGGTTGTTAAATTAAATAATAAAAAAAATTTGTATGATAAACTACACCACCTCCCAATAATTCTATAAAATTAGGCCAAATTTATACGTCATTAGATTAGCGGGATGATCGCGCGGTAAAGATCGCGTGTGGGTAGTATTATATAATTTTATTTTTTTTCCCTTGTATTCGTTTCGAACATATTTTTGAAGTATTATTTCGGTATTATAATTTTTATTATGAGTGCTAGATTAGTGCAGATTACTTTGCCTTGTTGTTGAATTCCGGATTAAATTAGTTTGAATTGAAGATGAATAGAGATGAGTGTTTATTTTAAGATACTTTCTCTTTATGTAGCCCGTATATATTAGATTATTGTTATTAGATTTGTCGGTAGCGGTAAAGAAGTGCTCGAATATTTAAATATTCTTGTTAATCGTATATTCGAATATTCTTGTTAATCATATATTCGAATATTCTCGAAATCCACTAGCATTTTCGATCTTAGATGGCATCTAAGAATATGTTAAGCTGGGGTGTAGCCTAATGGGTAGCGTGTTGGTTGGTCGTGAGTTCAAATCCCGGTTAACGCATAATTCCAGCACACTGTCTGCTTGGTTACCTCAATCTACGAAAATAAAAAATTCGCTGATAGAGGGTTGTGCGAAGAGCTACCAACGCTTCCACAATAATTAATGAAAATATTAAGGAACCTGAAAATCAGGAGGCCAAGTCCCGATTTGGGCTGTCGTGCCATTGAAGAAGATGAAGAATATGTTGTGATCGATCTAAGGAATAATGTTCATACACAGTCGCCAATGATGCAGATATCTTTGTTCTTTCTCAAAAACTTCACATCCGAGTGACCATCTGTAACGGCCCGTTCAGAACAGACTTATCGAAACTCCATCCATGGCGTGGTTCTATCGGGAAAACAAATTCAAACCCGCCGTTTCCCAATAGATGGCACCAGCAGTTAACTGCTGATCCGTAATGGCGGATCAGAAACGTCACATGGTAAACTTAGCCAACTGTCAACCGCTTCTCATCATTAGATTTGTGAAAATTTATCGGCGTCATACACCTTTTTGTTCGTGAATATGTCGAAGTTTGAGCCAAATAAGCGTCTTTTGCGGAAAGTTTTGCTTTTTACCTTCAATTCAAAAAAAAAAAAATTAAATTTGCGGCTGAGGTACGTCCGATGACTGCTGAAACTCATGGTGAAAATACGGGTTGCGAATGGTTTCAACGCTATAAAATGGGTGATTGAGGAGTGGAAGACAAGGAGCGTTCCGGAGCGGGTAAAAAGTTTTGAGACGCAAAATCGGATGCATTACTGGACGAAGATTCATGCCAAACGCAATAAAAAAACTTGCAGAGTCATTGGGCGCGAATCAACATTGTTTGAAAAGGGGAATTATGCAAAAGCAAGGAAATCGGGTGTCGTACGAGTTGAAGGCAAGAAACATCGAACGGAGTTTTTTCACATGCTTTAAAAATGGAAGGGGTTTCCGCATCGCATTGACACTGGCTATGAGAAGTGGATCCATCCAAAGCGAAAAAAAAATCGTGGAATACCCCGTCCATGCATTAACATCAACGGTCAAGTCCCTGGCTCAAAAATCATTCAGTGTATTTCGTGGGATTAGAGATACTCGATACACACTAACACTTGTGTTTTAAAAGAGTTTAGACAATGCATTTACAGCGAAGCTAGGGCTTAGCCTAGAGGGTAGCGTGTTGGTCTTGTAATGTGAAAGTCGTGAGTTCGAAAATTCCTATATAGAGGGTTGCGCGAAGGGCTAACAACCCTTCATATTTATTTCATATTTATTTTCGGTTTTAGTGAGTATTCTATTCAAAAACTTTTATTTTAACGCAAGTTTGTGCTCGTTTCCGTACATTTGAAAACCGTCAAACTCAACTTTGGCTGTTTTTCAAATTTCTTATGGTTGCCGTCTTGTGCTTCTAAACTCACGCTGAACTGTTGGTATTATGGCATTCCCCAAACTCTATTATTTAATTTAATTTATTAGCCATTGAACAAAACAAACATTTCAATTACACAATAGCTAGGGAGGTTAAAAGGAAGAAATGTGAAAAATGATAACAATAATACATTACAAAAAATAAAAATTTCCAAAAAACTAAAAGTATCGAAACAAAAAGTATTCACCAAAAATTAATGAAAAAATAAATTTTTAAGTTTTTCTTTAAAAGCGTTAAAAGAAATGCTCAACGGACCAAGCTGTAAATTGTCGTGATTGCGCTGAAGTCTTACTGCAGGAGAGTAGAAATAAACCGCAAGTAAAGCGCGTCGAGGATAAAAAATATTCAAACAACGCGTATTAACATTATCAACTCTAAAAGTAAGCTCATCTACGAAATTAGTCATGACCAAACCATTTACAACCCTGTAAAGAAAGCATTCCTCAATATAACTTCTGCGAACGTATAAAAGATGAAGATGAAGCTCGGAAAGCCTAGAGGAATAGTCAGCGTACGGTTTTTTAAAATGAAAAAATAAAGATCGCGTGAACTTACGTTGGATGGATTCAATAGCGAGAGAATGACACATATGGTGAGGATTCCAAACAACAGAACAGTATTCTAAAATACTTCGAACTAGAGACGTAAACAGCAGAACAGCAGTACTAGCACGAGAGAAGGTTGAAGACAATCGAAAGACAAAACCAGATAGACAGTAAGCTTGGTTGTTTATCTGCTCGTAATGAGACGTGAAACTCAGTTTACCATCGAATGTCACACCAAGATCCTTCATTATCGACACTTCCGATAGTCTAGTTCCATCAATATTATAAGAAAGCTCAGGAGGTACAAATTTAAGTGAGTATAACATAGCGCAGCATTTATCAATGTTTAAATCTAAGTCATTTAACGAACACCACATATGAAGATTATCAAGGTCAGATTATAAAATATTGCGATCTGTAGGGGAATTAATCACACGAAAAATTTTGAGGTCATCAGCATAAAGGAGACAAGAAGAAGACAAAAACTGGGGCAAGTCATTTATAAAAAAAAAGAAACAAAAGAGGACCGAGAATTGACCCCTGAGGAACACCAGACGTGGACGAAAATACAGAAGAAGTATGACCCTTAAAAGAAACACGCATACTACGATTAGATAAGTAGGAAGATATCCAGTCGAGTAACTTGCCTGAAATCCCATATAGTTCAAGTTTTTCAATTTTAATAATGTGATTAACAGTGTCGAAAGTCTTTGCAAAGTCAGTATAAACAGTGTGAATAGACTGACGGAGCTCGAAAGATTTAGCAATGAAGTTTGTGAACTCGCAAAGATTTGTAGTTGTAGACCTTCCTCTAACGAAGCCATGTTGATAGGACGATATGAGGTGACCTAGATTGTCGCTAATAGCATTGTGCACAAGCCGTTCAAAAATTTTGCTAAAACAAATAAGCATAGAAACAGGGCGATAATTTAAGACGTCCTCCGAGTCACCTTTCTTGAAGATAAGTATTACATTAGCAAGTTTCCAAACGTCAGGAAAAACACCCACCCTTAAGGACTTATTGAAGATAATCGAAATGGGAAAAGAAATTTCAACAGCTAATGATTTTACGAAAAAATTAGGAATGCCATCACAACCACCGTTTGTTTTAGGATCTAAGGAGCAAACAACATTTAAAACATCAATTGAAGATACGAAAATAGAACTAATGGAACTACGACTGGAAACATTAAAAGTATAATCAAGTTCAGTGCCCGAGTTTTTAAACACAGAAGCAAAATATTCAGCAAAAAGGTTGCATATAGCTTGGCTATCGGTGGTTACAGTATTATGATATCTAAGAGCAGATTGAAGTTCCTGAGTTTTTTTGCATCTTTTAACATGAGCCCAGAAGGGTTTCGTTTCATTTCGAGCTAAACTAGATTCCAGTGAAGAAACATAAAAAGAGAAGGCAGACCTGATATACTTTCTAACAATGGAACGCTGGTTAAAAAATTTTTCGTAGTCAGATTGTAGCTGTGAACGAATAAATTTCCTGTGTAAGCAGTTTTTTAGACATAGGCTCCTGATAACTTCAGGAGTGAACCAAACAGGATAGCTTTTTGAAGAAAAGTGCTTGCGAGGTATATGATTCTGAATGAAGTCGTTAATGTAATCATAAAAAATTGATGTCGAAGCGTTTACAGAAAATCCAGAGAACACCTCCACCCAATTAATATCACCCATCAAGCGACTGATTTCCGAATAATTTCCCCTTAGGAAATTGAGCTTAGATGTCGGAGAAGCAACAGTACTGTTTCGCCTACAGATGTTAATCCATATTCTCAAAGGCGGGTGATAAGGGTCGGGAGGAACTAAACCAGAGGTCGAGAAAACGCTCACATCAGGTAAAGGGATATTAGAAAATACCAGGTCCAATAATGTATCTCTATAATTTCTGATGAAATTATGCTGAGAAACGCTACAAAGGCTCATGAAAGAGGAAATGCAGGAGGAGAATTAGTTTTGAGACACAGGAAGAGTAGCACTATTGTTCCAGGAGACCATAGGTAAGTTGAAATCCCCACAGATCAAAAATTTCGAACCCAGATCAATGTTGTTAATGAAGATAGAAAGATCATCAAAAAAGTGCTCCATTGTAATTACATTAGAACTACAAGGAATGTAAACGCAACAAAGGTAGAGAAAACTATTATAAGAAAGTCTAACTTTCACCACAATACTTTCGATGGGATGAGAGTCGAAGACCGGACAACGTAAAGATAGTATGTCGTTATTAACAGCAATTAGAACCCCACCTCCACCTTTTTTATCGGTTCGCATCAGATCACGATCATTTCTGTAAACGGTGTAAGATGATGGAAACAATTCAGAGTTGAAAATCGAAGGAATCAGTGACGATTCAGAAACACAAATAATGTCAGGAGAGTCCTCTAATATCGCACAAAGAGACCGACAACTTGGTCCTTAGACCACGCACATTTTGATGTAATAAATTTAAAGAGCAAGTATTAGAATTTACGTTTGATGGCCTTGAACAGGAGATAGACGAAAATTTGGAGAAACAGTACTAATTCTACGATGTTTGAAGTCCTTACACGTGATACCATCAGGCCAGAATCCATCGGCCGACAAGCGGGGAAGATATTCCTGTGTAGCACGGAGTTTAAATGAAACAAAGTTGAGGTTATCGATAACAGCCGGCTTCTTCGTAAGTATTATGACAGAAGTGTAAGTGAGTATCGAGTATCTCTAGGTGGGATCAGCTCGGCGTGTTGTATTATGAGCTGCTGCAACCAATATATGCATATAACCCTTCGGCCAAAAAGTAATGCACCTGATTTATGGACATATATGTGGGTAAGGGACAAATCCTTATGATTTTCAAGGAGTACCAAAATTCACATGATATATATCAAAATTGCATGACATTTTGATCATTACTTTACAACCCAATTCGTTAAGGCATCGCTTCTGAATTATAATAAGGAGCGATTTGATCGTTAACTAGCGCCGTTAGCGATCCATTAACGATTTATCAAGCGGAAAAAACGCTTAAAAAACGAGCATATAATCGTTATCAATGAATCATTAATGTGTCGTTAATGATTTTTATTTTGATCCATTAATGAATATCATTAACGATTCATAAACGATATTTGTTATGAAATATTAATGATGAAATAAAGAACTGGACACACAGCACATGCGGTTTCTTCTGCTAAATCCAGGTTTTTCACCGTTTGCATTTGAGATGTCGACACGAAATAATTTTTGGCTGTGTTCATGCACATGCTGAAATGAAAACAAGATCGACGTTGAGCGACCCTTTTTCTTTGGTTTGCTTAATATCATCACGCAGTTTATTTGTTTTGTGGCATTTCATGCTTGTTTAAAGATCGTTATTTGCGAGTGTTCGTGAAATTGTTTGCTAGGAAGTTACAGTGGTTTTAGTGACGCTCTGGTTGACACAGAGTACAAACACAGCGACGCGCCGATGACTCAGAGCGCTCTTTGGAGCTATTGACGCGGAATAAAAAGGAGTTTTTTGCGTATATGTGTTACTATGGATGAAACATGAATCCAGCACTACACTCTGGAATCTCATAGGCAGTCAGCTGAGTGGAGAAACAGCCGGTGAAAGTCGTCCGAAGCGACCAAAAACGCAAATAAAGGTAAAGCTTCGGCCTCAGTGTTTTGGGATGCACATGGAATATTTGTTGTTCATTGACTACGCTCTGAAGGGAAAAACCATCAACAGCGAATATTACGTAGCGTTATTGCAGCGATTGAATGACGAAATTGCAAAAATTTGGCCACATACATATAAAGAAGAAATGTCAAAATGAAGCACATGCACAGGTGGTCACGAAAACCACACCACCCCTAAGCACTGAGGAAATTAGAAGATATTTAGTTTTGTGCAAAGCCTGTAGGTTCAGTTGCCTTACTTATGGGTTTGACTATACTTATCACCTTTTTGAGAAAAATATTTCCTACCTGTGTGCACTTTTTCAGAATATATTGAATGTTTTCAAAAACAAGGTCAATTTGCATGGAATTTGGGATTTCCTACAGTAAAAAGTAAAAAATTCTATTTCAGGTTTTATTGACTTATTTTATTTAAAACTGATTACATAATGATCTTATAGTCATAAAAAATGTTTTGGAAATTTTTAATACCGCGTTTCGCCCGCTTTGCTTTTATAACCTCACTTATTCTAGAAGGCATCGAATCAGCAAGGACTTCGAGAATTTTGACTGAAATGTCTTCAGTCCATACTCGATCCAACGTCCTAATTAATTCCGCCATATTTGCTGGCTTCTGGTCTGCCACTTTAAAAAGTGCCACAGGTGTTCAATCGGATTTAAATGCGGAGAATTTCCTGGTCATTCTAACCGCTTTAATCCGAGGTTCGCAAAGACTTCATCCAACTGTAAAAAAAGAAAAAAAGAGCAAGTTAATAAATTTAATTTGTTCTTAAAGAGAAACGTTGAAACCTCAAATTTTAATCCATTCTTGACTTACCGATTTAGCTCTGTGGCAAGGCGCAGAGTAATCCTGGAAGATGACGTCATCAGTGTAGCCTAGATGCTCCTCAACTACTGGCAACAAAAATGTGTTTAACACATCCGCATACTTTTTGGCATTCATTGTGCCTTAAATCAAGTGTAGTGGTCCTTTTGTGAAATAGGAGAAGCATCCCCAGACCATCTGGCTTGGCGCATTCTTCTGCGTCGCGATAGTGCAGCCACCGCTGTATCGTTCTCCACTTTTTCTTCGAACATACGGCCGATTATCTGCACAGAGCAAGTTAAACTTGCTTTCGTCAGACCAAACGATGTTCCGCCAGTCATCAGTCGTCCAGGCGGGGCAGCTTCATTTTTTGGGTGAGAAGTGGCTTTTTCGCAGGTTGACGTCCGTACAAGCCGGCTTCTCTGAGTCTTCTACGGACGGTTTCCACGCTCAATTGTACGCCGTGATGGGTAATAAGGTCGTTTCTAATCATTGGAACACTTTTGAAGCGGTCCTTCAGGCTTATCCGTCGAATCGTCTCTTCCTCTGGGGACCAGACCTTTTGGACCGTTCCAGAGGGTCCAAATTTTCTTTTTTCTGCAAAAGGCGTACAATTGTAGAATGGCTACATCCCCGCAAGGGGGTAGTTGTAGTATGAGGTTTTACCAATTCCTGCAACTATCTTTGGAGTTAGCGACTCCACGGACCTGAGCTAACTATCCCCCTCTGGGATGGGGGCTGTAGAATTCACCCACAGCCAGTCCTGCTTGCCCTAAAAATGGCAAATGGACACTCACTGGATCATGGGCTTATCACCCGTGATCTTAAGACCTAAATGATACGAGAAACGGATACATCGCCTCGGATACGGACTGATTCTACGGTAACGACTTTTGGCATTCGAAAACGGACTATGATTGGCTTCTGGAACGTTCGAACATTGAATGACGGGGGAAGAGCTGGGGTTACTCGGTCCTTGCACCGCCAATCAGTGATCGACCGTGAAATGGAGCACTATAACATCCAAATCTTGGGCTTGAGCGAGGTCAGGTGGACAGGATCAGGAGAAGAACGAACCCCTAGCGGAAACACTATTCTGTACATTGGCCCTGAAAATGAAGCCAGAAATGGCGTGGCGTTCGTCCTTACGCCGAGAGCGAGAAACAGTCTCATTAGTTGGGAACCAATCTCGGATAGGATTATCGTCGTCAGGCTCAGGACCAGTGTCAGAAACGTCACAATTCTGCAGTGCTACGCACCAACTAATACCGCAACATCTGGTGACAAAGAGGAGTTTTATAGCCAACTGAGTGCCACCTTCGAACGTGTTCCAAGAGGTGATATTATTATCATCTCGGGAGATATGAACGCCCAGGTTGGATCAGACAACACTGGACTAGAACACGTCATGGGGAGGCATGGTGACCCTTGGGTCGACCCTTCACGACCTTGGATTAAGAGACCCGAAAACGGCGAATTATTTGTGGAGTTCTGTAGTACTCGGCAAATGGTTATCGGAGGAACCCTTTTTCCACACAAGAGTCATCATAAAACATCTTGGGTTTCCCCTGACGGTGTAACTCAGAACCAGATCGACCATTTGGCTATAAGTCGCCGATGGAGAAGATGTCTCCTCGATGTGCGAGCGAAACGTGGAGCTGACGTGGGGAGCGATCACCACTTGATGGTTGCCTGCTTGAGATTGTGTACAGCAGCTATCCGACGACCACAAATTCTTCAAATGAAGCGCAAGCTTAATGTGGATAAACTCAGAGATCCCAACAAAAAACTCGAATACACCACCATTCTACGCGAAAAGTCATCCACATTGGGTGAACATGAAATGCGCACACTGGACGCCAATTGGGAGGCAACCAGAAACACTTTTCTAACTAGTGCTGAAGAATCTGTGGGATATGCGCAAAGCGGTGAGAAACCCTGGATGTCACAAGACACATGGGACAAGGTTGACAATCGGAAAAAAGCCAAATTGGCAATCATCTCTCAACCCGATGTCAACCAACGAACGCCCGACTTGAGGCAGAACTACCGCGATGCTCACATACAGCTTAAAAAGGCTGTTAGACGCGACAAGAGAAAGGCCATTGAAGATCTGGCAAACAAGGCAGAATCTGCGGCTTACCTTGGGGATATGGGTTCACTATTTAAAATCATGAAACAGTTGACGAACAGGAATTTCACCGCCAACCACCTGGTGAGAGATGTCAACGGAACTCTCCTTAATATGAGTGAACACCAGTTGCGACGATGGAAGGAATACTTCTCTGATATTTTAAACATCTTGTCAGATGAAGATATTCCGGAAACAGAACAACTTCCAAACATCCAACCGCAACAATCCTCTATTAGAGACGATCCCCCAGATAAGGAAGAGATAGTTTCCGCCATTCGGTCAATGGCGGGAAGGAAAGCTCCAGGTATAGACGGACTACCAACCGAACTCCTCAAAGCGGACCCGGAAATAACAGCCGATATACTCCTCCCACTCTTCACTAAGGTGTGGAATGATGGAAGATATCCGACTGAATGGAAGAAGGGCGTCATTGTGAAAATTCCGAAGAAGGGCGACCTTCGGGATTGTGGCAATTGGCGTGGTATATGTCTACTTACTGCCGTATCAAAAATTATGGCTAAGGTAATTCTCAATAGGATTAGTGATGTCGTCGAGAGCACTCTCGAAGTTTATCAGGCTGGATTCCGTAAAGGGTCGTCTTGTACCGACCACACAAATACCCTACGGATAATATTAGAGCAGTCAGCCGAAATGGGTTCGCCACTACATCTCATGTTTGTGGACTTCGAGAAGGCTTTCGACAGCGTTAAGCGAGATTACATATGGAATGCTTTGCGTAGGAGAGGTATTCCAAATAAGGTCATAGCTATGATTAAAGAATCCTACGAAGATGCAAGGTGTCGCGTCTTGCATAGAGGAGAGCTGTCCGAGAGCTTTCCTGTGCGAACGGGTGTCAGACAAGGCTGCATATTATCACCAGCCCTGTTTCTGGTGGTAATAAATGACATCTTGAAAGCTGCACTGGAAGGTGGAGAAGGTAAAGGTCTTCAATGGAGACTATTTAACATCTTAAGTCACCTTGATTATGCTGATGACGTGTGTTTGCTTGCACATACCCGTTCGGACTTAGAGTCAAATGTTCGCTCGTTGCATTCTAAATGCAAAGAGGCGGGACTGAAAATAAATGTGCGTAAAACCAAGTACATGCACATGGGTTCGAACGCAAGCACACCGATTGTTCTTAATGGACAGGATGTGGAAGAGGTGCAAGATTTTTGCTATCTCGGAAGCATTGTCAGCATGGACGGCGGAGCCGAAAAGGATGTTGAGGCTCGGCTAAATAAAGCTCGTCAGGCCTTCGGTATCCTTTCCCCTTTCTGGAGGGTAAGAGAGATCTCCCTTCGCACGAAGCTGCGAGTTTTTGACGCATGCGTCAAATCCGTGTTGTTATATGGTTGTACTACGTGGAAAGTGACCGTTCGACTTACCAAGAAACTACAGACTTTCGTAAACCAATGCCTCCGACGCATTTTAGGAATATTCTGGCCAGAAGTGATCTCCAACGACGAACTTTGGAGTACAACTCGCCAGACTAAAATAGGTATTGAGATTCAACGGCGAAAGTGGCAGTGGATCGGTCATACTTTGAGGAAACCAGAGCAAAACATCGCAAAACAGGCTCTGGATTATAACCCTCAAGGAAGACGTCGGGTTGGTCGACCATGTAACACATGGAAGCGAGCAGTTGAGCAGGAGGCCAGAGGAATAAACAAGTCCTGGCAACAGCTTAAAGCCGATGCGCAGGATCGCGCCTTGTGGAAGAGAGTTGTTTCTGTCCTATGCCCCTATAGGGGGTCTTAACAGGAATTTGATTGATTGATACATCCTATTTTGTGAGCCATAGCGCGAGAAGATAGTCCTTCCTCCGCCAAAGCAAAAATGTTTACTTTTTCGTCGCGCGACAATTGCTTATAATTAGCACTCCTACTGCATTTTTCACTTATTAAACTATGTGGCTTTAAAAACACCGAACTAAATATTCCAATTGACACCCTTTTATTTTTAAAATCTAACGAACAATACAGGTAGTATATTTTATTGGCACTCCCGATCCCGAACATATTTAGGTATATTTCACGACTAGGTAGGTGGTGCGGTTTTCGTGACCGCCAGTGTATGTATGTCGCCAAGCACAAATCGGTTCCACGTCTTTTAGCTCGTTATACGGCAGCAAGGCTAGAATTCAAGCTAGGGTGTAGCCTAGCAGGTAGCGTGTTGGTCTACAATGCGAAGGTCGGGAGTTCAAAACTCGCTCGACGCATAATATCAGTACACTGGCTGCTTGTGTTCTGTGGTCACCTCAATCTGCGAAAATGGAAAACTCGTAGATAGAGGGTTGTGCAAAGGGCTAACAATCCTTTCACAATAGCAAATAAAATGTTAAGGAACCTGAAGGTCAGGAGGCCAAAGCCCGATTTGGGCTGTAGTGCCATTGAAGAGAAGGCTAAAATTCGTCAAAACAAATGTGGAAACCAACTTCCTTAAGGTAAAATGCTGAACTTTTTATGCATATTTTAACTTTCTGGGGGGTTTTATGCAGATGGAATGTTAGAATTGGCGTTTCCCAGTACTCAAATCAATTCATCGGAATACACATAGAGGGTGGGCCAAATACAAGTTTCTTTTTAAAAATGCAATAAAATGAACAAAATTAAATTTTTTTCCACGAATTATGGCTTTATTAGTAAGAACAAACATTCCCGTTTCGGGCTGTAGCTCACGGATTGCTCGGATGATATTGGCCTTAAGTGCTTGTATCGTTACTGGATTGTTGGCCTAACATCGGTCCTTCACGATTCCTCAGAAAAAAAAGTCCAAAGGGGTCAAATCGCAGCTTCGAGGCGGCCAATTGACACCGCCAAGACGGCTGATAACACGATTTGAGAATTTGGTGCGTAAAAGATCGATTGTGGCATGGGTTGTGTGGCATGGCGCGCCATCCTGCATGAACCAAAGGTCGTCCAAATCCATGTCTTCAATTTCAGTAAAAAAAAGTCGGATAACATGGCTTTGTAACGTTCACCGTTGACCGAAACGTTGTTCCCAGCCTCATTTTCGAAGAAAAATGGTCCAATGATGCCACCACTCCACAATCCGCACCAAACTGTCACTCTCAGATGCGGCAATTTTGTTCGTTAACGTAGCCTCCGAGATGAAAATGCGACTCGTCAGAAAAGATGATTTTTCGCCCAAAATCGTTGTTCAATTCAAGCTGCTCTAAAGCCCAAACTGCGAAGTGTAAAGCGACTCATTTCGTTCCGCGGAGGTATGATACTGACTTTCTGTCAAGATTTCAAGCGGGAAACAGCTTTCAGTGGCAAAATAACCTATGATTTAAAAAGAAACCACTGGATGGCTCACCCTGTATGTATTGCGCATGAATTCGTTACCATTTATGAGAGCCAGACGCGCTGAGCATTGGGTTTTCAACAGAACAACGTCAAAACACATTTGAGACGTACCATTTATTCCTGGTAGCAGGACCATAGCGTGCAAATAATTGCATGGCCCGATTGCTCCCCAGACCTTAATCCAATAGAAAACATAACAGAATTATGATTGGGCTTAAAGCCCAATCATATGATACTCTAGATGAGATGGAAATGACTTTAATATACCGGAAAATATGTCATCTCAAATTCTTTCGAATAGTGAATAGAAACTTTTGCATGGGAGGTGGTAGAAGTAGAGGGGGAGGTTTGTATTTTTCGTATATGACACCGAACATGGCACGCAAAATATTTTTTGCTGAATTTAAAGTTTTTGTTTTCATTATTTTTAAAGAAATTGGTCATAGATTTTCTGAAATTGGGGCATTTGTATGGGAGGTGGCAGAGGAAGGGGAGTGTTTAAGATGATTTTGAAACTGCTTATCATCATCCTTATCACCATGCTTTGATTCAATTTCAAAGTCGATAGCTCTCATAGGAGAAATGCTTTTCTTGAATTTATAATACAGATATTTGTATGGGAGGTGGTAGAAGGAGTGAAGCGGAGCTGATAATTTATAATTTTTTCTAACACTTATTTCAATTATTATGAAACAAATTCTGGCAAAATATGAAATTTGTACTTTTTCTAGTTTGAATGGAAATCGATAAAATGCATTTAACAAAAATTATGCATATGTATGGGAGGGGGTAGAAGGAGTGTACGGATCAAAACAAGTTTTTTTCGCATTATTAATATTTCTATTTGTATATTTTATACAAAGCTATCAAAGCTTTAACAGTTTCGAAGAAAAATAATTTAATTTAAATATCAAAATTCCGTGAAATTTGTATGGGAGGGAGTAGAAGGAGTGAGGTAAAGTTGATAAATATTATTAAAATAAATTGCAATTATAGTAGAATTAATTCTGACAAAATTTTGTCTTTTCAGCTTTACTAGTTTCAATGAAAATCGAAAAAATGTATTTTTCAAAATTGTCCATTTGTATAGGAGGGGGTAGAAGGAGTGAGGCAATCGGATCAATATTCCGTAATTTTAATGACATCTATATCATAATAGTTTGACATAAATTTCAAGTCGATAGCTTAAATAGTTTCAAAGAAAAATCAATTTCTTAATATTTCGAAATTTCATGAAATTTGTATGGGAGGGGTAGAAGGAGTGGTGGTAGCCCATAGTGTAGCCCATTCACGAACTTAAAGTTACTTTTTTGCTAAAAATGTCACGCAAAATTTTTTAGCATTTATAGCTCAAAGCTTTCGAGAGTTATGCTGTAGACAGACGGTCACTCGGAATCGAGGTTTTTGAGCGACAACAAATATTTCTGTACCCTTGGCGGCTCTGTGCGAGCATTATTTCTTAGCGTTACGAACGGTAAGGCAAACATAATATACTCTCAGATTTCATCTAGAGTATAAACATTTGGGAAATCCTATCAAAGGAAGTTTATAAGGAAAACAGGCAGTATGACAATATGCAACAGTTGAAATTGTGTGTTGTTAACGCTTCTTCGCAGGATATTGATAAAAAAAACATAACAGGACTGCGATACTCTAGGTGAAATTTTGTTTGATTTTAAGAAATTTTGTGGAGGAAGTGGTAGAGGGGGTGACGACATTGAACTAAGGAACTAGTTCTTTATTTGTATCCAATATAAATAATTAGTGATTACATAAATATAAATATAAATAAAAATTACAAGATACAAGCCCACATAAGCCAAAGCTTGAGAGTGGGAGCTCAAAAGCTAACAGAAATTAATTTGTTATTTATTAAATTCAAGTAAGGTGTCTTATCGGTTTGGTGAATGTTTTCACAGTGCATATCGAATTGAAAGAAAATATTTCCGGATTCTACACTGTTACGCTTGACGTGATGTTTCGTTCTCTACTGAGGCAGTTTGATAAAGGTCTCATCAGAGACCGAAACATCACGAATAATAAAGCGTAACAGTGTAGAATCCGAAAATCTTTTCTTTCAAGGTGTCTTATCTTTTATGCTTAGAAATAAAATGAAATGAATGAATGAAAATGATTAAATAAATGAAATTCAAACGAAGAAAAAAATTTGAAAGTACATATTCTGGAAAGGAAAATTCAAGGATAGTAGTATTAGCAAAAGTAAAAGTAAAAAAATTACATAACTTAAATGAAAATTAAAAAGAAAAAATTAAAAAACAATTGAGAAAGCGGAATTTTATGAAACAATATCATTAAGAAAGTTGAGATTATCGTAAACAAATTTTTTTAGCACAATTTTGTGGCTTTTAATATTTTAAATATTTCTTACCAAATCTGGTAAAATGTTAAAAGCCCTAGGTCTAAAATGCAAGAATGCCTTTGCAACATATTTTTATTGCATTTTTCTATAAATAATAAGTTCTTTGCTTGACTCCTTGTCGAATAGTTCATAACATTTATTCTAAATTTCGATGCATTGCAAGCCATAAACTTTAATAAAGTATAGACAAAGAGCTGTCTAAAATTCATGACTTCAAATTCAGAAAACGCTTCAGTTGTGGAATAAAACTTGGACTTCAACAAACATATTTTAATTATTCTATTTTGCAAGTTTATCAATGGCGATATTGTTGCCGTACATGAGGATCCCATACTAAAAGACAGTATTGAATGATACTCTGTGCTAACGAGAATTATACGGTTCTAATTAAATGTCTAACAGATACGTAGATTGAAGTATGTATGTATGGTTTTTCTCAATCTATTACACAAATACAATAAATGACAATCCCATTTTAAATTATTATCTATGATAACACCAAGATATTTAACTGCATTCGTATCCTGAATTGATACGTTTAGAATTTTGATATTTGGGATGTTGGGGCCGTCTTTATCAAACATCATAAGTTTGGTTTTGTTTAAGTTTAGAGAGATTTTATAAGCCGTCTGCCAGATAACTACACTTTGTATGCCTGCATTTGCTTTTACAAAAGTTTTTTCCTAGATATTACTCTTGAATAGCAGAATTGTATAATTTGCTAAAGCTAGGGTATAGCGTAGTAGGTAGTGTGTTGGTCTTGTAATGCGAAGGTCGTGAGTTCAAATCCCGGTCGGCGCAATATATAATTCCGGCACATTGCCTGCTTTGATATACCTTGGTCACCTCAATCTAAGAAAATGAAAAATTCGTAGAAAGAGGGTTATGCGAAGGGCTAACAACCCTTCCACAATAAGTAATGAAAAATGTTAAGGAACCTGAATATCAGGAGGCCAAAGTCCGATTTGGGCTGTAGCGCCATTGTAGTAGTAGTAGATAATTTGCTAAAGTGTTTAACCGTCCATTAACTTCAACTTTACCCATTTTGCAGATGTTGAATGCGAATGGCCCTAGCACAGATCCTTGCGGAACACCACATCTTATTGTTAAAGGTCTACCAATAGTATCGCCAACTTTTACCACTTGATTTCGATATTTTATGATCGAAAAAAGCAAGGAGCGTTATTAACGATTCTAAGCAGGTTAAGTTTCGCAAGAAGTATTTCATGATTAACACTGTAAAATGCTTTTTTTTATATCCTTTATATGCCCATAACACATGTTATTCTGTAAAAAAAATAGAAAAGCAAATGGATTTATTGGCAAATACGCTTCATATTTGGACACTAACACAGTTTTGGTAATCTGTGAAGTTTTGCGATAGTTTCGTAGATGGAGAGTTGTGCGAAGGGCTAACAACCGGATTCGGAAGGTCAGGAGGCCAGAGCCCGATTTGGGTTGTAATGCCATTTAAGAAGAAACAAATGATATATTGAATCTAGGTAATGCAGCCATTCATATTAATTGCAGTTAAGTATTAGATAATTGACAATATTCCCACTATCTTCGTTATTTACTTCAATCTTTCCACGCACCTCCACCTTCTCCTAAGAACAAAAAAGTTGCACGCGTCTTCTTGACAGATATTTTTAATGATCGAATTTAAACTTTGAAATTTCTGTGTAGCCATCTGATGCCACGAGTCCTGATCAGGAGAAACATAAATAATAAAATCTTATTAAATTTTAATGAGCTTTATCAATTTTTCAATTCTATTCCTTTCCTAACGCGACTGTATTCCAATCCTTTGCAGAAAATTATAAAGTTTGCTTCGAACATTACATTAAGGGGATGAAAAATTCCATTTATCTGTGTGAAAAAAACAACGCGGATTTATTCCTACCCGTCGTATACGTAACTTACGTAGCTATACAGATTTTTTCCAGAAGATATATTTTCGTAGGTTTCCCATACACATGTATTGAGCATATTATATTTTAGGCATGTTTAAAATTTACGAACTCTGTGCAACTTTTCAAGCCATTTCGTCCTTATTTATATCCATAGGATTTTCATACTTTACGAAAATGTAATTTCCTGGCTGCTGTTTTTCAATTTCGGTGCTTTTCGTCCGATATTTACGGCTATCGCGTACATAAAGTTTATGAGTAATGCAATCGCACGATATTCCGAAGCAAGGTCGTTAATAATTCAAAATTCAACGACTTTATTAAACATTTTTTTGTGTGTTGGTGTGTTATTTTTACATTGCGCAATATAGGACCTAGGAAAGTAAAACAAGCTTGAATTTCCTTCGCCGGACAATCTTTTTTATGCCCATTAATGCATAGGATTATTCCTATTAGTTAATTTTCATCCAGGAATAATAACTCTAGTTTCATATATACGAGTATGCAGAAATGTTTTGTGTAATTCTTCCAGAAATGAAAAAAATAAATAAAAGAAAGAACGAAACAAAGCCATCTACCGAAGCATTGCCGACCAATTACGTAGAAAGCCTTCTTGGCTGTAACGAATAAAAGCCGGATATGTATGGAAAATAAAACGTAAAATTTTTGTCCAGACATCGGTATGCAGTACTGCAAAAAGTGTCTCATTAGGGAAATTCTTGGCACAAAAACTTTTTACAAGT
Organism: Chorisops tibialis; assembly: GCA_963669355.1. Taxonomy (NCBI): domain Eukaryota; kingdom Metazoa; phylum Arthropoda; class Insecta; order Diptera; family Stratiomyidae; genus Chorisops; species Chorisops tibialis. The sequence goes on from OY770263.1 coordinate 80,967,950, forward strand.
ATGAAAAATGTGAGCTATCTGAGCAGAATATCTGCAGGCATTACCATAAACTGATGATTTGTAAATCTTGCATACGGAAAAATGCTGGGAAAAAAAAACTGTTCTGTTTTATTTCATAGTCGAAGGACCGACATAGTGAAGAAGAAATTTTACCTGAAGACATTACCAATTTAAACCTCGTGTCCTTAAAACGCTAATTAATGAAAACCCTTTGGCACATATTCTCCAATAAGAAAAAAAGAATAATCTATGGCTGTATAAATGTAGTTTCTTGGAAGAGCCTAAAGACGTCCTGAACTGCTAAACTCCAGGAATATTAAAAGGGCTGTCGTAAACAGACTTCTTAATTTTTGCCGGCGGTGCTCTTAAGCAAAACCCTTTTTAAGGATACTGCTACAGATTTTCCTTGCTTTTGTTTTGCAATAGCCAACTTTTGAAGTTTTTCTGGATGATTTTTTTTTATGAATTACCTATACAGTTGGATTTCATCCCAACAATATGCGGACTTTGATTGGCCTCAAGCACCGCAAATTCTTTAGAAACAAATTCAATTTTTTCGCCCTTTTGGAATGAAAATATGCTGAAATAAAAGTAATTCCGTATTTAGAAGATGGAATCATTTTTTTTAGATTTTCTTTTCATACTTACAATTATAAAGGGTGTATCAAGAAGAGATTTAGGAATTGTTTTGTGGATAAAACGAAAAATTGTTGGGATGTCTCTGAAATTTTTATTGAATTATAAAGTAGAAACATGGGGATTATGTATAGAACAAATTATCGCTATCAGGATTCCTTAATGCAAGGAATTGCCATAAATCGATTTCAAATTTAAACGCAACAGATCTAAAATTGGGCATAAAGGCCAATCATGCAGTACTCCAGATGAAAGGGGTGACGGCATTTAACTAATTTTTTCACATCATGCTAGAGTTGCAATAAAAATGTTTTATACGAAATTTATGCTCCAAAAACTAATTAATTACTGAGAAAATTGGTGTATTGGATTTAGTGAGATTGTGCAGTTTGTGTGGGAAGTGGTAGATGTAGTGGTTTTAAAAAATATCTATACACATCATGCAATTGATATATGTCGAATCGCAGATTAACACCAGTTTTTTAATAAATGGACGTTTTGCAAAGCTGTGTAATTGTGTCATATTGCATGGGAGGTGGTAGCAGGAGTCAAGCAAATCGTCTAATTTTCTTCGGACTTACTAATAATTTTTAGGTAATATTTATTGCACAACTTTAGCTCGATAAATATTATACGTACTGAGTAAATTGGCTTACAGTATTTCATGAAAAACTGCAGTTTGTATGGGAGGTGGTGGAAGGAGTAAGGAGATACGGATAATTTTTATACTGTGCATTGAAGTCATAATAATACTTATACTTTTTGAGAAAATCAGTTTAAGGTCATTTTGTATGGGAGGGGTAGAAGGGGTGAAGTAATTTGGCCCGTTCACGAGCTTGACGTTACTTTTTTGTAAAAAACAACGTGTACAAAATTCGAACGTTCTAGCTCAACGTGTTCTCGCGCGAAAGACCGAACGGACGGATAGACGGACATCTGGTTTTGAGATTTTTGAGTGATAATATTAACTTCTGTATCATTCATTCTTTCTCCGAGCCTTATTTCTTAGCGTTACGAACTTTAGAGCAAACTTATAACTCTCAGATTTCATCTAGAGTATAAAAATCGGTATACTAGACAAAGTTGTTGAAGCAGTATCTCTAAAATCATCAAAGTATGATGTCAGCGATAACTACCAGTAAAAGATCTACCGAAGAATGTAGCAAAAAATTAGAAATAGTGAATTGATCATTACTATTGCTGCCAAGGAATTGAAAAGAAGCTGGATAACCATCAGACTTACGCTTACAATTAACAAATTTCAAGGGATATCCAGTAATATCCGACTGTATTTTGAGTAAATATTCAGATTACAAGCGAGTAGATAAATCTTTGAATAAGTCATAATATTCTTCATACAAACGAAAATCAGTCCTAGTATATCTATTCCAAGCACCATTGCAAGAATTGCGATTTGCACGCAAATCACTAGTGTACCAGGGAAATGAAAATGAGATATTCTTGCGATAAGTACAAGGAACTATAGCAACAAAAAATTGGTACAGAATAAAATCAACAACGGCACCCTCAAAATCGGGATTTTCAAAAATATTATTAAAGTTGAAATTAGAAATAGCACCAGTAAACATTTTAACGAGCGCTCGCAAATAATGATGTTAAAGCGAGCAATAAACTATACAAAACAAATAAACTGCGTCATGATTTTAAGCAAACCAAGCAAAAAGGATCGCACAACGTCGATCTTGTTATGTACAAGCAGTTTTAATTTCACCATGCGCATTATCAGAGCCAAAAATTATATCGTGTGGGTATATCAAAATATTGCAAACGCAAGCGATGAAAAACCTAGAGTTTGCAGAGAAATCTGCGTGTGCTTGTGTTCGTAAAATGTTCAAAGTCATAACAACAGAAACAGAACATGAAGCAATTGCGATCTTCGAAGATCTCTTGTTTAGTTTTAAAAGTCAAGTTCTTTACTAAATCGTTAATGTTTCATAATTAATATCGTTTATGCATCGTTAACGATATTCATTAATGAATTAAAATAAAAGTCATTAACGACACATTAATAATTCATAGATAACGATTATACACTTGTTTATGTACTCGTTTCTTGTAAACGTTTTACAAATCGGTAATGAATCGTTAAAAGTAATTCATCAACGAATGTCCATTTAGTCCGCTTGATGAATCGTCAATGACTCGTTAACAACGCTTGTTAACGATTAAATCGCTCTTTAATATAAAACGATTCCTTAATGAATTATTTTGTTTGTTAGGAGGGTAGTCCAACTGCGAAAAATCTGCCTTAAAAAAATCGAAAGATATCTCTTTCTGACTAGGAGGGAAAATATGCTCCTAACCAATTATAAGAAATATGTTAATAGGAAGGTGCAAGACATCCATGGTCGTAATTGAGGTTAATCTCTCTTCTACGGGATAGGCATAGTAATCAGGATAGAAAACCAACTCAAGCTATATTTCATAAGAATTCCTAATAAGACTAAGTTGCTGGAGACCAAGTGCAAATTTACAATAAAAAAAACATTCGAGCGAGGTCGAAGCATCAGAAGCTAACCCAGCAAACAAAATAAATCATTAAAGACTCGTTAATGAATTATATTAACGAGTGTTTTGATCGTTAACGAGCGTCGTTAACGATACATTAATGAGCCATCAAGCGGACTAAATGGACATCCATTAATGAATTACTTTTAACTATTCATCAGAGAATTGTAAAACGCTTACAAGAAACGATTATATAAGCAAGTACATAATCGAAGATCGCAATTACTTCTCTGTGTTGTTGTTTATGCCTTGAACATTTCACGCACAAACGAAATGTGCGACATGCCTATAGACATAGCTATGTCGACATCATTTTCGGACTCGCATATCGCACGTGTGATGTGAACTCTGCAGAGTTTGGTCTACATGAGGTTTACATAATTTTATTTTACCCTCCTGCTCGGTTTTCGAACGTTTAGATTTCTCATCATGTTATTTATTTTTCAAGCATATTGCAGCTCGGACATGCAAAACGCTCGTTTTTCGATCATAATTTTATGAGCGCTCGTCAAAATGTTTGCTAGGTAAGAGAGTAGAATCATCGTCAGAGAACGACCAAGAAATATCTGGAATATTAAAATTACCCAGTACAATGCGTTCGTCAGAGATATTCATGCTATTATGAATAAAAGTTATGCAGTCAACTGTGTTTTCATATAAAGTACAAGGACTCGGTGGGGGAATGTATGTCAAAAAGACATAAATATCCTTATTGCTAAACACAATTTTAATACAGAAGATCTCCAAACAATTAGGGTTCGGTACAGGAAAAATTACACAATTAATGCAGACTCGGACTGCTAATAATACACCACCACCTTTTAATTTGAGATCGGAAACATATCGATCTTTACGAAAGACTTGGAAGTCAGAACTAATGAGTTCACTGTCAGAAAAGCTACAGCTTAGTCCCGTTTCAGTAAGAACAATAACATTATAAGAAGAATTTTGAGTAGAAGCAAATAATACATGGGTTTTAGTGCGCAGTCCATTTAGGTTTTGATAGTAAAGAGAGAATCAATCAATGAAATTCCTGCTAAAACCCCTATAGGTACATAGGACAGAAACAACTCTCTCCCACAAGGCGCGATCCTGATCATCGGCCTTTAGCTGTTGCCAGGAGTCGTTTATTCCTCTGGCCTCTTGCTCCACTGCTCACTTCCACATGCTCATGGTCGATCAACCCGACGTCCTCTTTGAGTATTATAATCCAGAGCCTATTTAGCGATATTTCCTCAAGGTGTGACCGATCCACTACCACTTACGCCTTTGTATCTCTTATTTTAGTCTGTGCAATTGTATAGTCCAAAATTCGTCGTTGGAGATCACTTCTGGTCAGCAAATTTCTGAAATGCGTCGGAGGCATTGGTTCACGAAAGTTTGCAGTTTCTTGGTAAGTTAAACGGTCACTTTTCACGTAGTACGACCATATAACAACACGGATTTGTCGCATATGTCAAATACTCGTAGCTTCGTGCAAAGCGAGATCTCTCTAAACCTTCAAAAAGGGGAAAGGATACCGAAGGCCTGACGAGCTTTATTTAGACGTCCATGCTGATAATGCTTCCGATATAACAAAAATCTTGCACCTCTTCGACATCTTGTCCGTTAAGAACAATCGGTGTGGTTGTGTTCGAACCCATGTGGATGTACTTGGTATTACACACATTAATTTTCAGTCCCGCTCCTTAACATTTAGAATGCAACGAGCGCAAAATACACGTCATCAGCATAAACAAGGTGACTTAAGATTTAAATAGTCTCCATTGAAGACCTTTACCTTCCCCACCTTCCAGTGCAGCTTTCAAAATGTTATTTATTACCACCAGAAATATGGCTGGTGATAATATGCAGCCTTGTCTGACACCCGTTCGAACAGGGAAGCTCTCGGACAGCTCTCATCTATGCAAGACGCGACACCTTGCATCTTCGTAGGATTATTTAATCATAGTTATGACCTTATCTTGAATACCTCTCCTACGCAAAGCAATTCATATGTGATCTTGCTTAACGCTGTCGAAAGCCTTCTTGAAGTTAACAAACATGAGATGTAGTGGCCAGCCCATTTCAGCGGACTTCTCCAATATTATCCGTAGGGTATTTGTGTGGTCGGTGCAAGACGACCGTGTACGGAATCCTCCCTAATTAACTTCGAGAGCGCTCTCCACGACATCACTAATCCTATTGAGAATTAATTACCTTAGCCATAATTTTCGATACGGCAGTAAGTAGACATATACCACGCCAATTGCCACAATCCCGAAAAGTCGCCCTTCTCCGGAATGTTCACAATGACGCCCCCCTTCCATTTAGTCGGATTCACACCTCAGTATTGTTAGTTAGTTGAGTCAGTGCAAAAAGGAATATGTTTATTGCTGGAAATATTCTCACAGCAAGTCGAGGCTTCAACCACCCAGCAAACAAAATAATTCATTAAAGACTCGTTAATGAATTATATAACCAAGTGTTTTGATCATTAACGAGCGTCGTTAACGATACATTAACGAATCATCAAGCGGACTAAATGGACATTCATTAATGAATTACTTTTAACTATTCATTAATTAATTGTAATACGCTTAGTATATAAGCAAGTATATAATCGAATTGTTTCTCTGTTTCTGTTGTTTATGCATCATGATCATGAAAATGCATTTTCGGACTCGCATATCGCAAGTGATGTAAACTCTGCAGAGTTTGGTTTACATCTGGTTTACAAAATTACAGGCATGCAAAACGATCGTTTTTCGATCATAAATTTAGGAGCGCTCGTTAAAATATTTGCTGGGCATTGTTGAATTGTCAGTACTAGTCGAAGAGTCAACTATTTTATGAAGTGAATTAAAAAAGTTGTCAAGATTGCCAAACGCACTAGATAAATTGTCCAATTGCGCCTTAATTCTAGCCATCTCTGCAGCAATGGTAGATGTCTTAAATGATGGCGAGGATAGTGAGAGCCTTCTACAATCATGACAATACCAATATAGCCCAGGCGTAGAATTCAACCTCTCGGTAAAAATGTTGGTAAGACTTACACACTTAGTATTGTAATTTCTATCACAAACACTAAAACGTGCAAATATAATTTTATCCTAGCGTTGGTACATCTCCAGCCACAACAAATTGTGTATCATGGTCCATTGTAATGGCTCTTCCGTCGTCATTTTCGAAAAAGTACGGCCCTATTACTTCGGCCCACAATCCGCACCAAACAGTTACTCGTTGTGAGCGCATTGGCTTCTCCTGAATCACTCGCGGGTTTGCGCCAATACGAAAATGAGCTTCGTCGGAAAACATGATTTTTTTGTTGCAAAAATCCTCATCATCATGTTTTTCAAAATTCAATCAGAGAACGTACGGCACTGCTGGTGGTCCGCCGGCTGCAGTTCTTGAGTTAATTGGACCTGGTATGCATGGCGAGCCCAATCTTTCGTCAATATCCGCTGCAGTGTGAACGTGGAGAGGTCGAGTCCTTGAGCCCGTGACGAATTGCGACCAAATTGGGTAATTTTCAACACTTTCCTTCAGTGCGGCGATATTTTCGGTCGAACGTCCGGGGTGAAGTCGTTTCGGTGTCTTCAGATATTGCACTGAGCTTCTCTACTTCTACAATGGCACTACAGCCCAAATCGGGTCTTGGTCTTCGGACCTTCAGGTTCCTTAACATTTTTCATTATTTATTGTGGAACGGTTGTTCTTCGCACAACTTGCTCTCTTTTCATTTTCATTGATTGAGGTGACCAGGGTATTCCCAATCAAGCAGTGTCCTGGAATTATACGTTGATCGGGATTTAAGCGACCCACTTGGCTACACCCTAGGTTGTTAGACATTCGCACAACCCCTCTATCTACGAATATTTTATTTTTCGTAGATTGAGGTGACCAATGTATACCCAAGCAGGCAGTGTGCTGTAATTATGAGTCGATCGGGATTTTAACTCACGACCTTCGCATCGTAGACCAACACGCTACCCACTAGGCTACATCCTAGCACTGAGCTAGTCTCTTGGAATTTTTTGATTAGGTTGCATACACACGTTTCAGAAGGCACATGATGACGATCAAAATTTCCTCGAATTTTGTGCATCGCAGGTGTGATTGAACGCGTTGTAAAATTCAACGACTGTAGATGAAAAATGTTAACATTTGACAACTGTCAGGTGATCAGCTGTCAAATAATAGGCCCTTCCAATCCTACACCTCTTGTTGATATACCCTTATTTGGCTGGAAAACTCAACATTTGACAGCTGTCAAGCGACTAGCTGTCAAATAATAAGCCTTTCCAACCCTACACCTCTTGTTGATACACCCTATATTTGGCTGGAAATGTCAACATTTGACAACTGTCAGCCGACCAGCTGTCAAATAATAGGCCTTTCCAACCCTACACCTCTTGTTGATACACCCTATATTTGGCTGGAAATGTCAACATTTGACAGCTGTCAAGCGACCAGCTGTCAAATAATAAGCCTTTCCAACCCTACACCTCTTGTTGATACACCCTATATTTGGCTGGAAATGTCAACATTTGACAACTGTCAGGCGACTAGTCGTCAAATAATAGGCCTTTCCAACCCTACACCTTTTTTTGATACACCCTATATTTGGCTGGAAATGTCAACATTTGACAACTGTCAGGCGACCAGCTGTCAAATAATAGGCCTTTCCAACCCTACACCTTTTGTTGATACACCCTATATGTGGCTGGAAATATCAACATTTGACAACTGTCATGCGACCAGCTGTCAAATAATAAGCCTTTCCAACCCTACACCGCTTGTTGATACACCCTATATTTGGCTGGAAATGTCAACATTTGACAGCTGTCAAGCGACCAGCTGTCAAATAATAAGCCTTTCCAACCCTACACCTCTTGTTGATACACCCTATATTTGGCTGGAAATGTCAACATTTGACAACTGTCAGGCGACTAGTCGTCAAATAATAGGCCTTTCCAACCCTACACCTTTTTTTGATACACCCTATATTTGGCTGGAAATGTCAACATTTGACAACTGTCAAGCGACCAGCTTTCAATTAATAGGCCCTTCCAACCCTACACCTCGTGTTGATACACCCTATATTTGGCTGGATTCAATAATCATCGATTTGATACATTTTCCCGATTATCCAGCTCCACATGATATACCAATTCACTTGTATTATAAATAAAAAAATTGTTTTCTTTAATAATTTCGTTGTTCTCTTCAAGATTTTTGTCTATCACGATCGGATATGATCAGTGATTATTGTCAATCATTTTCTCATGAATAATCCTGTTTACGACGGATGAGATCGTTCAATCTTTTGATCATCGTCTTAAGATTGTATACGATTACTTTTTGTGATATAATCGGATCTTACGATCGAATTTTTAAAGCTTCCTCGATCGTTTGAACATTTTGTTTTTTTTTTTAAGTTTGCAAGACCTTCTGATCCACATGATCGTTTATCTTTAGAAATACACAAAAAAAAATGTTTTCCCTTAACCTACACGGATGAGGTCTAACCTGTCGATCATTTTGCCAAGATCGTTATCTTTTTTTTTTGGTATAATCTTGAGATGCGCAAATTCGTAGGTACACGATCATCTAATTTGTAATTTACCTTTATTTTTTTTTAGCGATATAAATTCTCGATGAGATCATGCTTCAAAACTTATCTTCATGTGATGTGTAATTATCGAAGATGATCTCGTCATCATGTTCAAGTATTTATTGTTTTTATCGTGATACTCGATATCCTCGACAGCGAGATCGTTGCCAAATAATCGATTTTGACTTGTACGCGATCGATAAGATGACTTGACATAATCGTGCTAATTGAAATTTATATTATTATTATTTTGGTTTAAGAAAAGTATGGCGCGACCGGCGATCTTACATGTGCATATATGGTAAATCTGGTTCCAAATTTGGAGACCGAATACCGTACTTGATAATAAGATGGTATACGATAAATATTAAGTATCCAGAATTCTAGACATAGTATGCTAAACATGTGCTAATTTGATATGACCCATTATGGTTAGCATGTATGGTAATAAAATTAGCGCTTATTTGATTTATTTTCGATTTTTGAAATGGGAACAGTTCGAAATGTCTAAGGGTAAATGTTTATGATTCGATTTAACCTTTTATGATTATTTTTGTTTTCTACGAATTGTAAAATTATTAAAATATTACATTTTTTACAATTATGTTAATTTGAATTCTATTTTTGAGAAGAAAATTTTCCGAAATTTAACTATAAATTATGTTTTTGCAAAATTTATGATTTTGCAAAAAAAAAAAAGTTAGTCCTACGCTTTAAGCTTAATACTGAACCAGCTAGGACAATGAAATAAAAAGAGAATATTTTACAAAATTGTATTTATTTGTAACTGTTGTTTATTTGGAAAATTTCTGTTATTTTGTAAGATTTTACTGTTAAATAAATAAATAATGGATTATTCCATTTTAAGTTCAAATTTTTAAATCAAAATATGATACATTACGGTTTGAATTGAAATATTTATCTGAAAATTTGCCTCTTCGCTGTTTGGGGTATAAACATTTTTTTTTGTCACAATTTGACGTAAAACTTCCAAATATTTTGGCAATTTTGTTTTGACAAAACCGAACTATTCACCTAATTACCATAAATCTCTCGTTGTGAAAATACTGAGTAACCCCAACAGTATTTTTTTTTTTTTTTGAAAATACTGAAAATCATAAATTTAAAGTTAAATAAATATTTACCTAGCCACCCTCCTATTCTGCAAATATGCATAAAAAATAAAATTGTTTCATATCTCCGGCTATAATTTACAATTAAATTTCCATAACGAACCATTAAACTTTCACACGAACTAATAATTCAGGATAATATTTTAATAGCTTAAACAAAACGATCATCAAAATCTCTCTTACTCGTAATTTTTGATAAATGATGCTATAAATTACTGCTTATAGGTTGATTTTCACAACAAATTAAACATACCTATAGAATTGGTGATCAGTCGAAGGAAGCTTTTAATCGGTTAATCTCGAACAGAAAAACAGATGTCTTACAAGTGCCGGGAGTAAATTCCCGTCATTAAATTGAAATTGCCGGAAATTATTACGACAAAATATCGTAATTTGTTGTAACGTGAATATTGAACACGATATTCAAATTCATGGAAAAAAATTTTCAGAAACAAGCGTAATAAATTGAATTATTTTGATTAATTTAAAATTTTTTAAATGGAAAAGGAATTTTATTTTACTTACTTGACTCGTCTTAATTTTTTTTTTTGGTAATTTAAATATATTTTCAAATAGAAATTGATTTTTGCCTTCATTGTAAACTGAAATTCGTGATGAGTGAAATAGTTCCACCTTCAGAAGGGCTATATACTTATTAGATAGTCTCTGTTCACTTACTATAACTCAGTCCCCATAAAATCTGCAAATATTTATTTTAAAAAATATGTGAATTTGTTCAAATTTGAATAATTTAGTTGTATAGTTGTTTTCAAGGCTTGTTTATTACTTTGTCAATTGTTCAACTGTTCGCCGTATCCCAGGCGCTGTATCTATTTCTCGTATCATTTAGACGTTAAAATCACGTGTGATAAGACCATGATCCAGTGAGTATCTATTTGCCATTTTTAGGGCAGAAATGGCTGTGTGTGTGTATTCTTCTGCCTCATCCCACAGGAGGAAATATGCATAATTTAATTTATTGACCACTCCGCATTATCTGTTGTGTTAAATAATTAAAAAGATTTGTTTTTAAATAAAAAAGTATTTATAATGTGTTATATAATTCTCAAAGTTCATTTTTTAATTTGTTAGTTTTATTCGAAATTGAAATAAATTTGTGCAAATTTCAAATATTTTATTACATGGAAATCCGTTACCTAGTAATAACAAAGTTTACAGAACGAAATCCACATATAACTTATTAATAATTCTAAGAAACTTCTTTTGTGAATAACCTCTTATTTTTAAATAATTTTCTATATATTCCAGATTATTTCGACGATTTTCTAAACTAGTAGCGATTTTTTAACTGGGGTGAGTCTAAACATTTTCTCATTTAATTTATTTATACAATAGCGATTACCCGCGACTTTGTCCGCGTAAGGATCGCAATAATAAGCAATTTTTGTGAATATAGTTAGTAATACATTATGTGGAGTAAATAACCCGTTTAGTTTAATGCCTCTTTAACTACAATGTTTTGTATTTTGTTGGAATCAGAACCATGAATTATTAGGAATGAAACCATGATACTCGTATTTGAATGGGACAGACCCGTGCGCACGAAGGTGATTTGAGATCATACACATATTGAAGATCGTTATGGGAATGTAAATAGTTGTAGCTTGTGTTAATTCTAAAAAAGTCTAAATGAAACAACATTAAGCTCAAAAACATAACAGGGCTATGATTGCGCGTAAAGCCCAATTATACGATACTATGATGAAAAATAAATTTTTGTGATCTTAAAAAATTTTGTATGGGGAGTGGTAGAAGGGGTGACAGCATTGAACTAATTTGTCTTACTGGAGCTGGAGTTACAATAAAAATGTCTTGCACCAAATTTAAGCTTCAATAGTTGAATAGCTACTGTGAAAATTAGTATATTTTGGATTTGGTTAAATTGGCAGTTTGTATGTGAGGTGGTACAAGGAGTGGGGGGTTCCTAATGGTTTTTTCAGAAATAACTACAAACATTCAATTTGAATTGCAGATCATTCAATTTGAAAATATGTTTTATTTTATGGGAGGGGGCGGAAGGAATGCAGCAAATCGTCAAATTTTTTTTTTTTCTTACTAACAATTCTAAATAAATGTTTGGTGTAAAATTTCAGCTTGATTAATGTTATACGTATCGAGAAAATTGGCTTATAGTATATCATGGATAAGTGCAGTTTGTGTGGGAGGTGGTGAAAGGAGTGATGAATTCGAACAATTTGTATACCCTAGATCAATTCTATGTTAAAAATAATATATTCTAAATTTCAAGCTATTAGCTCCTATAGTTTCCAAAAAAATTCGATTGTTACATAGTTTTGAAAATAATTCATTTTGTATGGGAGGGGGTAGAAGGCGCGAAGGGATTGAAATAGAACCAAGTATACCATAACAAACTGTAAAAGATTCGTTAGAGTCGGTGCAGCTGTTTTTCAGTTAAATTCGGCCATACAGACATACAGAGATACAGAGAAGAATTTCAAAAATGTGTTTTTATGTTTAGTTATAGTCCAAATAAAGCTTAAAACTGACTTAAAGCCAATTGTATTCTCTGTCAGTTATGTGTTTATAAATAACTGACAGAGACTACAATTATGTTTATCTGTATAAATTTATTAAAATTGGAAGTTGTATGAACACTTTAACGCTTTCGAAAGACAGGCCTTCCGACGAATTTTGGGTCCTGTGAAGGAAGCAACGGAATGGCGAATAAGATGCAACCATGAGGTTATCAACACTAAGACCAGAGAGTTACGTAAACTGCATTTGGCTGGATATGAATAATCCCCAAATGTGCTCTTAACAGGCCAGTGGGCAAACCACGTAAGCGATGCGAAGACTCGGTTGATGAAGATTGCAAAGCCATCTTAAAAAACATAACCGAATTATGATTGGGCTTAAAGCCCAATCATATGATACTCTAGATGAGATGGAAATGACTTTAATATACCGGAAAATATGTCATCTCAAATTCTTTCGAATAGTGACTTTTGCATGGGAGGTGGTAGAAGTAGAGGGGGAGGTCTGTATTTTTCGTATATGACACCGAGCATGGCATGCAAAATGTTTTTTGCTGAATTTAAAGTTTTTAGTTTACATTATTTTTAAAGAAATTGGTCATAGATTTTCTGAAATTGGGGCATTTGTATGAGAGGTGGCAGAGGAAGTGGAGCAATTAAGATTATTTTGAAACTGCTTATCATCATCCTTATCACCATGCTTTGATTCAATTTCAAAGTCGACAGCTCATATACCTGAAGGAGAAATGCTTTTCTTGAATTTATAATACAGATATTTGTATGGGAGGTGGTAGAAGGAGTGAAGCGGAGCTGATAATTTTTTCTAACACTTATTTCAATTATTAAGAAACAAATTCTGGCAAAATTTGAAGTTTGTACTTTTTCTAGTTTGAATGGAAATCGATAGAATGCATTTAACAAAAGTTATGCATCTGTATGTGAGGGGGTAGAAGGAGTGTACGGATCAAAAGAAATTTTTTTCGCATTAATAATATTTCCATTTGTATACTTTATACAAAATATCAAGATGATAGCTTTAACAGTTTCGAAGAAAAATATTTTAATTTAAATTTCAAAATTTCGTGAAATTTCGTGAAATTTGTATGGGAAGGGGTAGAAGGAGTGAGTGAAGTTGATAATTATTTTTGAAATAAATTGCAATTATAGTAGAATTAATTCTGACAAAATTTCGTCTTTTCAGCTTTTCAATGAAAATCGAAAATATGTATTTCTCAAAATTGTCCATTTGTATGGGAGGGGGTAGAAGGGGTAAGGGGATCGGGTCAATATTCCGCGATATTAATGACATTTATATCATAATACTTTGACATAAATATCAAGTCGATAGCTTAAATAGTTTCAAAGAAAAATCAATTTCTTAATATTTCGAAATTTCATGAAATTTGTATGGGACGGGGTAGAAGGAGTGGTAGCCCATTCACGAAGTTACTTTGTTGCTAAAAATGACACACAAAAATGTTTAGCACTATAGCTCAACGCTTTCGAGAGTTATGCTGTAGACAGACAGACGGACAGGCGGTCACTCGGAATCGAGGTTTTTGAGCGACAACAAATATTTCTGTACCCTTGGCGGCTCTGTGCGAGCATTATTTCTTAGCGTTACAAACGGTAAGGCAAACAATATACTCTCAGATTTCATCTAGAGTATAAACATAACAGAACTATAATTTGACGTAAAGCCCAACCATATGATTCTCTAGATGAAATAGGAAAGTGATTATTGTATTGGAAAATATGTCATCTCAAATTCTTTCGAATTGTGAATAGTGACTTTTGTATGGGAGGTGGTAAAAGCAGAAGGCGTAGGTTCATAATTTTTGTATATAACACCGAATATAGTATACAAAATGTTTCATGCTGAATTCAAAGTTTGTAGATTTCATAATTTTCGAGGAAATTGAACAATTTTTGTCTGAATTTATGGCATTTGTATAGGAGGTGGCAGGGAAAGTGGGAGGTCTTGGATGCTTTTGAATTTGCTTATCAACATCCTAATTACATTGCTTTTTTACAAGTTTAAAGTTCATAGCTCTCATATGTTCGAATTCTTGAATTTCCAATACAAAAATTTGTATGGGTGGTATAAGAAGTGAAGCGAAGTTCATATTTTTTTGGCATTTATTGCAATTATTTAAGGGATAAATTGTGGAAAAAATTTTAATTTGTACTTTCCTAGTTTCAATGAAAATCGATTAGATGCATTTACCAAAATTGTCCATTTGTATGGGAGTGGGTAGAAGGAGTATTCGAAACAAAACCAAATTTTTTTACAGAAATGATATTTATAATAGCATACTTTTCTCAAAATTTAAAGTTGATAGCTTTGACGATTTTGGAAAAAAATAATTTAATTGAAATTCCGAAATTTCGTGAAATTGGTATTGGGGGGAGTAGAAAGGTTGAGGTGAAATTGATAGTTTTTCCAAAATTGGATGCAATTGTACTAAAATTAATTATCACAAAAATTGGTTCTTTTAGCTTTGCTAGTTGCAATGCAAACCGAATAAATGCATTTTTGAACGTTGTGCATTTGTATGGGAGGGGGTAGAAGGAGTAAGGGGATCAGATCAATATTTTTTTGTTAATGATATTGACATCATTGTACTATAACCTAATTTTCAAGTCAATAGCTGAAATGGTTTCGGAGAAAAATCAATTTCTCTAAATTTCAAAATTTCATGAAATTTGTATGAGAGGGGTAGTAGTGCAGGGATGTGGACCGTTCACGAACTTAAAGTTACTATTTAGTTAAAAATGACATATGACAAATTTCAGCACGATAGATCAAAGTGTTCGAGGGTTATGTTGTAGACAGACAGACGGTCAATCGGAATCGAAGTTTTTGAACGAAAACGAATATTTCTGTACCCTTGGCGTCTCTGTGCGAGCATTATTTCTTAGCGTTACAAACGGTAAGGCAAACATAATATACTCTCAAATTTCCACTAGAGTATAATTAGGAGTTGGAGGACGCGGTCTTTGGATCGAGACAATTAGAAGTGACGACTTCAGGAGGCCAGGGTCTGATTTGGACCGCTGCCATTGATGATGATATCACTTTTCACGGACCCACCGGTGATACACAACTATTCTTCATATACAATATTTTCGTTTTTTTATTAGGATTTAGTATTAAGCACAACATAGCCCTTTTCGTTTAGTTCGTCGATCGTGACTGTTCAACGAACCCACTATTTACGCTTCGAATGAAATTAGTGCGATTTTGTTCGCGTTTTCTGCTGCCAAAGCTGAAGAAAAAAATATGTTTTCCCTTTTCTGGACACATTTTTCTTTGTCGCGAACATGCGCCCGATCCGTCTTCGATCTTTTTCTCGACTCTCTTGTCCTCGAACCTCTCCCGCTCGAAACTAAAAAACAACAAACCCAGAATTGCGCAGTCATTAACGAAAAAAAACCCGGATTTGGATTGATTGAACCGCTACGTTTGAGCCACTTAACACCTCCCATACAAAATCCAATACACTTTTTCAGTACCTTATAATTTGTTGAAGATTTAATTTTGTGTAAAACAATTTGATAGCAACTCTCGCATGATGTGCAACAATTAGTTCATTGCCCCTTCTACCACTTCCAATTCGAAAGTTTCTAAGGTCACAAAAATGAAGGCAATTGTAATCCTTTTATGAATATTGAATTGTGCAAAGAGTCACTGGATTTCAATTAAAAACGAAACTAAGTTGTTGTTGTTGTCGTCTCATATCAACCAGAAGTATTGGAAATTGTTTCACATCTCATGTACGCTGATGATCTGAAAAATATCATGTCATAACCTCACTCGCAGATACCGCATTCCTTTAATCCAAGCTTATTGCGCTAGATCATTGGTGCAGTCAGAAAAAAATAGATCTTAATATCAGTAAATACCACGTGATAAGCTTCTCACGTAAAATATCCTCATACCTCCATAACTATATATAAGTTGAACAACACTACACCGTGTTGAACTCGACTACACCGTGTTGAACTCGACTACACCGTATTGATCAAATTGAGAATCTCGGCTTACCATTAGACAATAAACTGTACTTCAAATCTCACTACAATCGAATAATTTCAAAAGCCAATAAACTTCTTGGGTTCATTAAGAGAAGAGCCAAAAAGTTCAAGAATGTATGGGTCAATAAATCTTTCTTTTGTTCTCTTCTCCGCCCTCTTCTGAAATATGTTTGTCCTATTTGGGACTCCTTTTTCGAGTTATATAGCAGCAGAATAGAGTCAATCCAGAAGCAATTCCTTCTTTTTGCTCTTTGGGCCTTGTCCTAGAGACTTTGAAAACCTTCCACCCTACTCAGTTAGGCTCCAATTATTAAATCTTTTACCTCTTGATTTTAGAAGAAGTATGCTCACATCATGTTTTACCTTAGATGTTTTGAATGGCGATACTAAGGTTGACCACATCTCAAATAAATACAGACTCAATGACAATGTCAGGCTGACAAGACATTCAATACCACTTAAGGAATATCCACATCGTCAGATTACGGACAAAATGAGCCTATTAACAGATGCTGTATAATATTTAATGAATTCAACGCCCACTATACACCTCCAATAAGTAAGCTGACATACAAACTGAGACTACGCTCCGTTTTATAAGGTCCGTCAAACCCCGTTTGACCGTTACACTGGTGCCTATCATTTCTATATCAAATTGTGTTGAATTGATTACGGTAAATTTAACTATATTAGTTTATATTAAATTAAATTAAGCTATTTATTATTATGTAAGCTATCTTGTTATGACAAATAAATAAACATCAAATAAATATTTATGCTCAGCACAACGGAACATCGTCCATACCGTCGTCCACACTGTCGCCGTCGAAAGCGACCGTCGTCTATTCCGTTGTCCATATGACGATTTGTTCCTGACCGTTGGTTCGGTCGTCGCCCATATGACGATGTGTTTTTGACTGTCGCCGCCAGTACGACGATGTGTTTCTGACTGTCACCGCCCATACGACGACGTATTCCTGACTTTCGGCTTTCTGCGAGCTGATGAGTAATATGTGTGCAGAATTGTGGTTTTCGACAATAGTGGAAGATTGCGAACATCCGATGAGCGACTAGAGCTAACATGTAACAATATTTTATCAATGCTAAACAAATTTTTATATTTTGATAAATTCATCATTATTAAAAAAATTAGGTTTCAAATAAATTTACGCGATTTATGCTAATAAAAAAAACTATGAAAATATGCTTGAATTTTTAGAATATCTTGCGGTTTGCCTTCCAGAAAAAACCATCTGGATAATTCTGTAGAGCTCTTAAAAAAAAACCTTGGCCTAGGCCTAGAAACATAGTATCTATAGATGTTTAGATAAAAAAAAATGCCAAAGGAAAATACTGTTATGTTGTATATTTTTGCAAAAAGAGTATCTGCTTCCGCTGAACTAATTAGAAAGCACACCTGCAAAAACTCAAAGGCCGCATGGAATCCGAAAGAACGAACGAAACGGTGCGTTCTGGAGGAGTAGTCATAGAATATAAAATTAGAATTTCCATGAAAGAAATTTTTCTTTATTATATCGAAGATACTTTATACCGTGCTTTTAAGATAAAAACAATAAAATCTGACTTCAATCGCGAATAGAACAATAGTGTGTAGGTTTTAAATTTTAAAGATGTTTTTTTTTATGATTTTCACACACACATTAATCAAATTTTATTAGAATGGACTCGCAGTCGCGTTAATTAATTAATTGAATATTTCAACACTTCATAAAATATTCCTGGTAATCTGGGCTAGAATATTAGTGAAATTTTCCTTCATAAATATCATTTGCCCAGGAAATTGCTTGCTCGTGATATATTCGGGATATTGACCGGAGTAGTAAATTCCGTGTACACTCCTATACTGCCATGGTGATCTTTCTTTTCTGACTACAATTCAATTTATTTTTAATTTCGTAATAAAATTCATTGAAAATGAGAACCGGGTGAGATTTA
Source organism: Chorisops tibialis (assembly GCA_963669355.1). NCBI lineage: Eukaryota > Metazoa > Arthropoda > Insecta > Diptera > Stratiomyidae > Chorisops > Chorisops tibialis. Next base: position 80,986,354 of record OY770263.1, read on the forward strand.
ATTGCATTTTATATGAAGGTACTCAGTGAAAATTTATTTAAATTTTATGATAGGAGTTGTCCTTTGCTGGTTATTTTCCAGCAAGAAGTCTGGAGAAAGAATAGAAATTTTCGAAATGTTGTAATTTATGCGTTTATTGAAATCCGAGAGAGGTTTTTCTGTTTGTGCAAAAATTATTAATTAATTTTGAAGCGTTTGTAATGAATATTATTCCATTAGAAATTAATTTCGATTTGGTGTTTTTACTATTATAATAATAATAATGTAATGGTAATTTTGGAGAACTGTTTTGATTGGTTTTTCTTGCAAATGGCTTTGAATTTAGATACGTAATTAACTACTAATACGTTGGTGTTAAGCAGTAAATAGCTGATAGCAATTTGATATTCTTTATGATCCAATTACGCGAATTGTTTAATTTTCATTATCAGATTTCGTATCTATAATCCTGACTAAAACAACTTTAATATAGGACAAAATTGATTTCGAGAGAATTAACATTTAGAATACAGTGCTTAAGTATTTTTATGCTCTATTTTCCGGTAGAAATAAAAACTTTTGAAAAATCATCCGATTTGGAAGGAATTTTTTCACACATATCCTTTTTACTAGTCATAAACGGACCAGCTAACGTATACATAAATTCGAAATTTATTAAAACTGTTCGATTTTAGTGGTGGCAGTAACACCAATCGTTCCCATTTATCGCTGAAAACATGATAAAACGCCCGAACAAGGAGCACAATATCGAATTCAATTTCTATATAACTGCCCGCTTCCATACGAATCGCTAGCGTCTTTCGGAACGATTCCCCAAGGTGCAGTTGCCGGAGCGATTGTAAAACACGAAAAGACAATTCCGTCTCGTTAAGGCCGTTATTAGCTCGCATGTAGAATCGGAAAGAACATCGAGCAATTGTGAAAGTACTAAACCAAGACAATGGCCAGAAATTGTGAGCATCTGGAGTGCCAAGAGCCAAGGAAGAAAGGACGTTATTCAAGGTGCGGTTTAAAATCCGATCCGAGATATGACATTTAATTGTATTTGACTTTTCGAAACAAGAGTAGCGACTAAAAGAATATTGCACAATAATTTACAATTTACAAAGTACTTAGAAGGATCCTTTACAAGTGTTGAAACATGTACAAGGACGCGCCTCGAAGGGAATTGCTGATGACTTCTCGTACCGAAAAGAAAAGAAAACTTAAGGACCTTCTGAATTTTACGTTTTCTTCTCTATCCGACGCCTCGTTGTCTTCTTGAGTTTTCGGAACTACGACTACGACAATTTATTTTCGGGTAATGACTTAGAGATGACAGCACACTTGAAATCCGGGCAACTCAGGGACATACACAGGATAAGAAATGGTCACGATCCGAAGTTACGATCCGCAAGGAATTCCGAGGCGTAGAGTGATGGTGAAAAGACGCTCTACGAAATCTTCGTGTAAGTCGCATTTTATGGAGAATCTTTCCCGTGAGATTTGACTGAACATGAGTGCGTTGATGCCGCGCGCCAACTACCCCGGAAGAAATCTTAATGAGATTCTTGAAACGTACACGCTTGGATATCGGACGTATAAACTTATGTCTTTCGAGGCATGAAAGAAAAGTGAGTGGCTATTTCTGACGGCGACGACGGGTGTCACGCAGTTCAACGGCCTAGGAACTGGCCGTATATATGATAGCATCAAGACATGCTCTAAACACCTTTAAGATGTTCGCGTGTAATTGATATACCATTTACGCCCAGTAACCACAGGGTCTCGGCTGCAATGACTTTTCGCTCTATCGAATTTAATCGATTCGCAACACTGAAATGCAGAATTCCACTCTTTAATTTTATTTTCTTGGAGTTATGCGTTGTGCACTTGGCGCTTCATGGGTGTTGACTTGGGATCAACTTGAAAGCAATAACCTCGATTTGTGCGGTTCCGACCTACTCTTCTTGCCTTGCCCAGCTACGTAAATTCTTCGCGAAATCTTAAGAAATGGAGCGCTTTAAAGGCGAGCAAAGAAGGAATTGAACAAATAATACAAGAATGGGTGTTGCGTGATTTGAATTCAAATTTTTAAAGAGTTGGTTTCGGTTCATACAAAAATACAACAAGGATATAATTGGGTTTTTTTTTTTCAAAAAGAAATGATCATATGATTTCCGCAATTTTGCCTGAGTTTTATTATACGGCCCCTTAAGAATTCGAAAGAACGGTATCAGAATTCATGTCCAGAATATGGTTCCGAACTATATCAAAATTCAAATTGGTACCTCGAAACGAAAATACCAAAATGTATTAAAGATATCATAAATTTCGTGATTTCACTTCATTATTCTAATAATAAAGTTTGTGATCGATTCGAGAAAAGAAAATGCTAACAAGTCGGGCGCAACTTTATTATTCTTGGGATAAGTTGTGGATGCGTGGGAAGTCAATATGTAGGTTAGAAGGGGGAAGGGAAGACTAAGTGAAAAGGGTTTCTAGGGCAGGGCTGATGTCAATTTAACACTTAATTGCGAAAACGATTAATAGCTCACATATAATCAATATTTCATTCCTTTATTTATGCAAGTTTTGGTTTTTATGAGGGGAGGGGTGAGGGCTGATAGTAAGAGTGGGTGGATGTTAATAGTTTTTTAATTGATTGCTTGAATCAGGTCCAATATTCTCTACACAGAATGTCAGTTTCATAGATGAAGTTGCATAGATTTTTCATAAGATTCGGTGCATTTTACATTCACGAAACCAAACATTTGTATGGGAGGGGGTAGAGGAGGTAGGGGAATCGTAAAATTTGTGACGCAATTTTGTTTCCTTTCTCTTGTTAGGTGCTCGTACAAAACTTCAAGTTCGTAGCGTTTAATTTGTTGCTTATTAGTTGATTTGTTGAAATTGGTCGAAATCATGTTTTTGTATGGGAGGGGGTAGAAGGGTTGGCGCGATCTCAAAACTTTTGACGCTTTTAATGGTTAGGTGATAAATGATTTCATAAAAATGGTCCAAAAAATAATTTTATATGGGAGGGGGTAGAAGTTTTGAAGGTTTTCGACCATTTAATATTTAATTCTTTTAGGGATTTTTTTTTAAATACACTTTTCAAATTTTCAAGTATCTACCTTAAAATTTCATTCAAAAATTTTCAGTTTTTATGTTTTTTTTTTTTTCTGATTACACATGAAACGCCTTGTGCTAGTTAGACCCCCCCCCCTCTTCGGAGCATAACAATTGTGTAACAAATTATTATTATTTTTCTATGTGTATCAAATGGATGTATCCACATGGAAAATGTAAACTTTGTATCTTTCATCAGAGCTCTAAAAACTCATTCAAAATTTTCGACATTTTTGTTTACCACCTCCACCTCCCATTCTTTACACCCCAACTTAAATTTTTATACCAAAATTAAAGATTGTATAGTTCTACAATCTGACAAAATTTCAATTTGATATCTGTACTCAGTTTTGAGATATAACGTTTTGAAATTTTGGAAAATGCTCCCCATTTCCCCCCACTACTATTATGTTCAAATGTTATATTTTTCTCGTATTTTGCATGTATAGCTTAATATGTGTTTTAAGTTTCAATCACATAACTTAAGAGGTAGTCAAGATATTCATTTTTAAGTGTTCTTCTTTACACCCCTTATCCCTGACCCTCCCCCTACAATAATTAGCCTCCCTCTAAGCTGATTCTGGTGGATCTGATTCACATTTTAGGATCGTTAAGGTGGCATTAACGGTTGTAAAATGTAAATTTGTTATAGAAAGTAATTACAAACATATAAATATTAAAACAAAAATTCCTTCGTGGATCCCAATGGATAAAAAAATTAAATTATTTTTAAACTTTGCCCCTCTATATATGTGTTGATTTTCAGCTTCCTAGTTAGAATCATGGTTGAAATATTCAAATTCTTATTTTTCGATTTAAGCTTTCTCCCCGCCTCTTCCTTAACCCTTACATCTCCCAAAATGGGTGTCTGCCTGAGATCTTCAAGGTTTGGGAGTTAATGTGCGCTGAGCGGAATCCAACTTGATAGAAATTTTTCAAAAATTTAAGAAATTGTTGTAAAAAATTATTCATTTCAAGGTCTTTCCAGCTGCTGTGTGATATTGTAAAGTTTTTGGCCACCACTTTCGAACTATATACATGGCTTGGTTGCATGCAATAGGTATAATGACCAAAATCCTAATGGCGGCTTGTCCGATGAGGCAGCTGAGGCCTCACCAAAATAAATCGGAATGGTGAATATTGAAAACACGCTTTTCTACTAACGGTATCATTAATTTTTCATATCTATAGTAGTTAGTATTCATATCTATAGTAGTTAGTATCCAAAGCTCTTGAGGCTGAGGCTCAATCAAGTTTGCATCAAAGCTTCATACAGCTGGCATACTGTTTTTTGTGTTGTATATCTAGTAAGAGAAAAAGAGAGAGCGCGCTCGAAATTCATTGAAACGCTGAGGCTGCTGTCAAAGTGTCTCAAATATCAAGGCAACATCGATTCGATTGCATCATGTGTATAAGCTTCAGATTTGTGAATGAATGAAAAGAACAAGTTGTTCTTGTTCACGTTTTGCTGAAAAACATCCATGATTATGTCACAGTCTTCTAACCAGTGCTTCCGTTTTCAGGGACTTATCGCTCAAATGAGCGATATTTGACTTAAGGGATTTTCGGAGCAATAAGATAATTTGAATGATATTTTAAGTATACCGGTCTTAATTCAATTCATAAGATCGAATAAGAATTGCAAAAATGGAAAAAATAAGAATTCAGGATAAGTGACTATGATCTATGCCAAGTATACATAAAAAAATTATAACGAATCTCTGGCAAAACGAAAAATATCTTCGTTATAAGAAAGTCTTGGATTTCTTTCATTATAGAGAAACTAATTAGAATAAAAATTATCAAACAAATAAAATATAATTTTCATTTTTTATTAAATGCTTTACACGAATTACGATTCAGTAAAGTAAATTAAGAAACATGGCGGCAAATTCTCTAGACAATATTATGACAATCAAAACTACTGGTTTTCAGAATTTAAAATTTATTCTGTTTTGATTTAATTACTATTGTAGTGCTTAACAACTTAACGATAATTTTAGCTACAATAGTCGTTTTCAAGTTATTCTATTTTTGTTGTAATAATATTTAAGGCTAAAATTTGCAATCAGCTGCCTTAAATCGAGAGTTTTAATTTTTATATTAATTATTAGTACTAATTTAAAATATCATCTTGTAGTACCTTTACATTAAATAAATGAATTATAAATATGAATATGAATATTACTCTGAATTTTGTTAGTTGTTTCATTTCAAACTAAGCCTAAAAATACAATAAAAGGATATGTTTATACCTTAGATGAAAACAATCGATACGCTAACACTGTATATGAACAGGAACAAAAATTGAAGTATTTTTTCTCAGAGAAAAAATCTCTAATTGTGCTTAAATCTCACTTTCCTTTGGAAATATTTCTCTCTGTGCCGTCAGCTTGACTAGTATACACTGCTCGGCCGGTCTTTTCCTACGTTTACGTAGGCGAATGGATAAAACTCTTAGGACCTGAGTTTAATTATCAATAATTATTGTTGGCCTTGAATCGTACGGACACATCTGCTGTTGGGCTTCGCTGAAATTATTACACGTTTAATCTTAATCAAATTTAAAAAAATAATATATTTGTCTGGGCTGCCCGAGCTTTCTACCACTAAACTATCGACACTGACAAAATTATTCTGCCAAAATGTACCCATCTTCTTGATGTGCACAGTTTTTATAATAGGAACTCTTTAAAACCTTTTACTGAGGTTTAGGGTGTACTATTATTATTATTATTTTTTTTATGGTATACTCGTCTCGTATTAACGTACTTTCATTATTCAAACAATTTAATAAAGTAACGACAAGTCTTTAGGTGCTATCGTTTAGTCTGGAAATATATATCAGTCACTTATTTCCCAGTATATATTGAAGGGCGCTAGGAGTCGCTGGATTTCAAGTAAAAATACTACTTGTTCACTTTATTAGTAGTAAAGCGAAAAATAAATTTGTTGAGTATTAACACAAACTTTATTTATCGCTTTCAACTAAATCGCTTTTATACTTTTCTCTCAAAATATTTCGCCTCGGCTCGTGCATTCATCGCTCTGTCGTTTACATGACTTTTTCGCTTTCCAACCTTCGACTCGACTACTAATCTTCACCGTCGATCACACGATGTATTCGCTTACTGAATTCCGCCTGTCGATCACAGGACTTACTTGTTTCCTGAATTTCCAACGACGATCCCACGACGTATTCACTCACCAATCATTAAAGAATTGTAAAACGCTTACAAAAAACGAGTATATAAGCAAGCATATAATCGTTATCAATGAATTATTAATGACTCTTTAATGATTTTTATTTTGATTCATTAATGAATATCGCTAACGATTCATAAACGATATTTGTTATAAAATATTAACGATGAAATGAAGAACTTAACACACAAGCACACGCGGTCTCCTCTGCAAACTCCAGGCTTTTCACCGTTTGCATTTAAGATATCGACAAGAAATAATTTTTGGCTCTGTTCATGCGCTTGATGAAATGAAAACTGCTGGTATATAATAACAATATCGGCGTTGAGCGACCGTTTTTGTTTGGTTTGCTTAAGATCATCACGCAGTTTATTTGATTTCATGTTCGTTTTATGATCGTTATTTGCAAGCGCTCGTTATTTGCTAGATAGTTTCGAAACTTACACTTATATCGCCTCTATGGAAGCAGATAGAAAGCTAAAACTGGACTTTGCTTATATTACTGAATGGGAGCAAAATTGAAACTAATAAAATCTATACAAAAACTGAGTTAACGTTTTAGTTTTTAAATAAAATTAATACGAGCTAAAATGCAGTATAAACGTGAAAAACTAAATTGGACTAGTTCCGTAGTTGTATTAGTATGAGACTAATTAACTCAATCCAGGAATAGTTGTAAGATAAATGTCTCAGCTTTTTTACCCGAAAATGTTAGCAAATAATTATTTTGTTATAATTCTTTAATAAGAATTGACGTCGTTCTACAAATTTCCATTAATATCGAATGGGTTTCTATGTTTTGCATAAATTACGTCATATGTGCAGCAAAACAATCTGATTAATTTTTTATTTTGCGATATAAACTGGAATTATATTACGGCTCGGATTTTGAAAAAAAACGATTTGATCCGCTTTCAAAAATCGAAGGGTCTTTTAAGTACGGTTTGAAAATTTCAAAGTAAAATCTAAAAGCTGTTAGATTTCATAGCTACACCTTAATGCGCGTGTTCGCTCAGTTAGAAACAAGTAACAAAAAATCCCCTCATCTAGGCAATACAAAGCATTGAATTCAAACCCAACGACGGCCTGCGGAGTTCTATTTTAAAAATCGGTATTCGCTACTTCGTTCAGAGAGAGAGAGAGAGAGAGAGAGAGAGCGCCATAGACAGAAACTGTTCTCTTTCACAAGACGCGATCCTGAGCATAGGCTTTTAATATTCGCCAGGACTCGTTTATTCCTCTGATCTTCTATTGAATTGCTCGATTCCATGTATCACATAGTCGACTAACCCGACGTCTTCCTTGAGGACTATAATCGAGAGCTTTTTTGGCGATATTTCGTTCTAGTTTCCTTTAAGTGTGACCCATCCATTGCCATTTATGCCTTCGAATCTCATTGCCTCTTTTAGTCCAGTTGTGCTCCAAAGTTCGTAGTTAGAGATCGCTTTTGGCCAGAATATACCTAAAATGCGTCGGAAGCATTAGTTCACGAAAGTTTGCTGTTTCTTGGTAAGTCGAATGGTAACTTTTCCAGTACAATCATATAACATCACGGATTCGATGCATACGTCAAACACTTAGAGCTTCGTGCAAAGGAAGATCATTCTTAACCTCCAGAAAGGGGAAAGGATACCGGAGGCCTTACGAGCTTTATTTATGCGAACCTCAATAGAATTTTCGGATTCACCGTCCATGCTGATAATGCTTCCGAGGTAACAAAAGTCATATCTACACATAAAACCAAAGACTGGATATACTTGCACTGAGTGAAAGTAACCAGTATTACCAGGTAGTGAGCAATTTTATGCCGTATCTAATTACCACCTTCTGCCTACTTTTTTTCGCCAGCGGAGAATCGCTATATACATCTGCAATGATGTTGCTTTTCAATTAGATCCAGATTTGGGAACATGCTCCAGTCTAGGATTCAATATGATCTGAAAAAAATAAATCTCCAAAAGCTAAAGGATATGATATCTGCTATGTTTACAGAAGTCCGGCAGTGAGTGTAGCAAGCTCCATCATCAACTGCTTTTCAATCCATATTTGATGCCCACCCTGGTGCTGAAGTTGTTGCGGGCGATCTCAATGTTCATAACATTGCCTTGGTTTAAGCATTCTGCGTATACGGACCAGCCGTCACGCTGAGATTTTCGTTTTTAGCGGTGGTTTAGTCCAGCTGATAGACAACCCTTCTCGTCTATCCGGCATCGCAGGTCAGTCTTCGAATTTGCTTGACCTTTTTGACCAATAAAGTATGATGTCTCGTTATTGGCTCCAGTTGCTACATTCTATTGTCCGAGCACAGTTTCCCATCTCAGTAACAAATCCTCCAACTACAAAGACAGCACGTAGAACAGTATGGCTACATATATAAGAAAGTCAATTGGGAGGTTTTTAATGATTTCTACGGCGGTTTTGATTGAAGGCTGTGCTTTGACTCTGGACATTGTGACGTCATCTCGCAACTTGTGACCGAAACAATCATAAAATGCATGAGTTTTTTTGTTCCATGCAATCTCAAAAGGATCAGACCCTAGAAAGGTTCGTATTTCACCAGCGAGCGCCTCGAAGCAATTAGAGCGAAGAAGCAGTCTTTTCAAGCTTTTCACAATAATCCGACTGTTTAAAACAGACTCATTAGAAGTGTCAAGAAACACTTCCAATAAAATCTTGAAGCGAGCTTAATTCATACATGACCAGAAACGTTGACTTAAGATCATTAAGAAACCCAAAACCTTGATATCTTTCTGGTCGTTCGTGAAATCTGTGAATAAAAATTTCATCACATCTTCAACACATCCTCTTCTCGATAGTGACCGAACCGTTATTGCTAACTTCGCTAGTAATTCCAATCTCCCACCGTCGAACCACAGTCCTCCGTATTTACCGAAATCTGGCATCTCGCTGCTACGACTACCGTTTTCGAACTAGGGTTATTTCCAGGATCTTGCAGGACCTCAGTACTCATAAATCTGCTGGGCCAGATGGCATCCCCTCCATTATACTTAAAAACTGCGCTTCCTCTCTAGCAATAGTAATCTCTGTCATATTTCATACTCTTCAGTGTGCTTTCTTTTGATCTAGAAGATCACGGATGCCCAGCCAAAGAAAGCAAAGCGAAACCCGCTAATTATCGCCTCATTGCCATTACCTCAGTTCTTTCGAATAATAATGGATGAAAATCTCATTCATTATCGCCAATATTTATTTTGCTCGGGACTCGTGGTCTATCTGACCGAGTATTGGAATTTCTGTATCCTCCAATTTGGCGAAGTTCATACATATACCACATTGCCAGCTTTCGACAGGGTTTGGCACAAATGTTTCTTGGCCAAGATGAAGACCTTTGGTTGTAACGTTTCGTTTCTCATGTGGATTTCGAGTTTTTCTTTGAACTACTGGGCGGAGTAACTTGTGCACCCTTTTCCATCGATTCCGGCATCCCCCAGGGCTCAGTTGTGTCTCCCACTCTCTTTTTGGTCTTCATAAATGACTTTATGTCGTCTACTCTTAATTGTATTCATTATTTCGCAGATGACAGTACTCGAAGGCACTTTCGTAGGCCTCATGCCGTATAGAGTCAATACAATCATTGAATTCTGACCTCAGTTCAATACTGAAATGGGGCAGGAAAAATAAAGTAAAAACGCAATCTTGTTATCTATCTCTTAAGCAGAACGTTCCGATGTCTACCGCTAATATGTCCTTGAATGGCGTAAAGAATTCACCTTTTGCAGAGTTGGTGTAAAATTCAACAATCGCCTTGATTGGAGTCAACATATCTGCGAAATCGCTGTTGATGCTTCGACACGTTGTGGTATTTTACGGAAGTGTAAGAAATACTCTTCTGCATTCGAACCAGCTACCATCTACTTCTACTATGGCACTCCAGCCCGAATCGGGCCTTGTCCTCCTGACCTTCAGGTTCCATAATATTTTATTTGTCATTCTGAAATTGTTCCTAGTCTTTTGCAAAACCCTTTATCAACGAATTTTCATTTCTGTAGATTGTGGTAACTAAAGTATACCCAAGCAGGCAGTGTGCTGGAATTATATGTCGACCGGGATTTGAACTCATTATCTTCGCATTGTGGACCAACATGCTACCCACTAGGCTACACCCTTACTACTATCTATAATTTATTTATCCAATTACAGCCTTAGCACAGATTGCTTCAATAATATAAAGCCGCCATTAACAAAAGTGGTGCAAAATTTTATGTAGAAATAACAATTACGATATTAGTTAGTGTTTATATCCGGTCACGTCTTGAATATAATTCGTATGTTTAGGCTGGGGCCCCAAAATCACTCCTAGCTTTGCACGACTGTATCCACGAACATGCATTCCGATTAATCAGAGATCAGGCTATATAGGCCCTAATAGACTCCCTCGAGCATCGTCGAAATATCGAAACTCACATTTGTTATAGATATTTCCATGGTAAATGCTGCAAGGTACTAAAAGCCAAGCCCTATTACCCTTTCTATTAAATGCTCCCCGAAATACTCGGCAAGCTGCACGCTCACATGAGTACACTGTGAAGTCCTTACCTTGATCAACAGTGAAATTCAGGCAATTCTTCGTCCCTCGGACGACCGTGATGTGGAATCATCCTCAAATTTAAGTGCAACTTATACCGCCACATCCAACTCGTTCCTCCTGTGTTCCCCTGCGAATTTCTCCATATTCCCTTGTTTTCCCTGCACGATTCATTAAAGGGCGATCCTCTTAGTCTTAAAAAAAAGCGAGCGAACACTCAAAGCCGGAACGGTAAGGTTCCGAAGGTCGGACACCCTCCTTCCATTCACTAGAATTTCTGTCTTTAATCCATAACTCAGTAAAGAGTGGGAGGAGCACTCGTGTATCAGTTGTTATTTTCGGGTCCGCTTTGAGGAGTTCGTTTGGTAGTCTGTCAATACCTGGGCTTTCCTTCCCGCCATTGATCGATTTGCGAAAACTATTTCTTCCTTATATGCGCCCCTAATACAGAATTGTTGCGGTTGCATGTTTGGCAATTGTTCAGTCTGTGGAATATGTTTGTCTGACAAATTTTTAAAATATCAGAGAAGTATTCTCTCCAACCGCCGCAACTGGTGTTCACTCATATGAAGGAGAGTTTCATTGACATCGCTCACCAGGGGTTTGGCGGTGAAATTCCTGTTCGTCAACTGTTTCATAATTTTAAATAGTGAACCCATATCCCCAAGATAAGCCGCAGATTCCGCCTTATTGACCCTTCTCTTGCCGCGTCTTACAGCCTTCTTTAGCTTTATCCATATCCGCATATTTGCAAATCCCTCGGATTCTTCAGCACTTGTTAGAAATGTGTTTCTGGTCTCCCAATTGGCGTCCAGTGTGCGTGTTTCATATCCTCCCAATGTGGTTGACGTTTCGCGTAGAATGGTGGTATACTCGCGTCTCTTGTTAGAGTCTCCTAGTTTATCTACATTAAGCCTGGGTTTTTCAAAATCTTAAGCAGGCGATCATCAAGTGGTGATCGCTCCCCACTTCAGTTCCACGCTTCGCTCGCATATCGAGCAGATATCTTCTCCATTAGCGATTAATAGCCAAATGGTCGACTTGGTTCTGAGTAGCACTATCAGGGGAAACCTAAGATGTTTTATAGTGTGTGAAAAAAGGGTTCCTCCGATGACCATTTTCCGAGTCTTCAATTCACCATTTTCGGGTCTCTTAATCCGAGGTCGTGACATGTCGACCCAAGTGTCACCATGCTTCGCCATCACGTGTTATAGTTTAGTGATCCTTTCCACATCACTGTTCGATCATTGATTGGCGGTGATCAAAAAATTCTTCAGCCTTGCTTTCGTAATCAAACTGGCTATGGTCGGCACCAAAATATCCTTGGCGAAATCCTGAGGACAGTTTTGATTTTTGAATTTGAGCATCTTTTTTATATCACCGATCATAAGTTAGGGGGTCACCCTTTAATGCATTGGATGCACAGTCAAGTCGGTATATGGTAGGGGAGCGATGGGTCCCCAGGGACATTTCTGGAGGGAAGAGTCTAAACTGACCTACGCCTTCAAAAATTTGTAAAACATTTTGTAGCATATTTAGTTTCGTTTTAGATTCAGAATATTTCGAAATTGCTTTCAAATTATTTAATCAGTTCGTGGATTTGAGTTTTTTCAAATGTTGTCAAAATTTTAAAATACGATAATTATTAATACAATTAAGCGGAATAGGATTCGTCTTGTGAGGTTTTCACTGCACATCAAATTATGATAATTCCCATGAACAATCTATCTTTCACAACTCCAAATAAGATAAACTGAAATCAGAATAACACATAAAACATAAAGCGTTGAAATTTCTCAAATTCGGATATAAGATTGCTTCTACTAACACGAAACAGGTGTGCTTTTTTATCCACAAGCAAATATTTGGTGTCTAATACAAATCCATAAATTCCTCAAGCTGGAAATAAAAATGTTGAAAATAACCAAATTCAACAAAAAGAAAACACTCAAAGTTGCAAAGCTTTTGAGTAAATATTATCTTAAAATCGGAGTACTCACGAGCAAGCACTCGGTAATTACAAGTGATAATACCATAAGCAAAACCAAATCAAATAAATTTTAAGATTAAGCATCAACTAAATAGATACAAGATTGAAGAAAAACCCATGAAAAATCCGGTTACGCGTTAAAACATTCGACTTTAATATTTGCTTTAGTTGGAAGCAAGTTTTGCAGTTGAAACCTGCAGTACTGTAACGTTCACTTAATTTGTTACTCTCTGACTAATGCAGCACGCAATTTTCCAATTTGTTGGATTCTCGACAGCAGTTTTGGGAACTGCATTGTCAATAATACTGCCCGGAGGAGATATATGAAAGTCCTCGTAGCAGAAGGTTGCCCGTGTTGCTGTTCATCTCTATCCGGACTCCTACTATAAAATTCGTTTACCCTAATTGCTACCTATTTCCCGATATGTATAGACTTGGCTAGCTACAGGCAGGTATCATCATCATCCATTCACTTCCATCACTGGCTTTGAGTATATAACGTCAGTTAGCTTCCATGCTCACGTATAGAACTACCAGTTGAGTGCATCGCTAGCCATCAATCCCTTTTAGAGATGGATGCAACTTCAGATATGGTACTTATTGGGGAGGTACATTGGCCAACTTTCAGCCAGCACTTTTCGAAAGTGAAATGGAAGCTGCAACGTTCCTAGCTCTAGTCGCCATTCAGGTCGGGAATGGAAGCTTTTCACGTACGGCCATGAATTATGGTCGTATATTGCAAGAGCAGGTAGTGGTTCTTGTGACAGGTAGGTAGCTAGTACACTACAAGCAACATCTTCAGGTGGTGATAAATGGCTCGAACGAGAAGTGCATTAAAATCACTCACCTCGTCCGCTCCAACTGAGTATAACGATGAACTTCAAGCCAAGCCATATCGATTTCCGCCAGCTTGCAACTATCGTATCTAACGCTAAGTACATCTCTAGCACCTTCGGGTTTCCTTATACCATACGTCCACGATGCTGGAGATTCGAATGGAAACTTGTCATTAATCTCCCGGCTTGTACCATTGTTCGAATGTTTCCATTTGGCGCGCTTCTGTGTGAAGAGTGATGATCGCTCGACATGGACTGCTGCCATCCATCTACCACGCTGGCACTTTGGTTAAGATAGCGTCGACCTTATAATTTCAATCTTTGTAGCATTAAGTTGTGTACTGAACTACTTACATAACATAAGTGTTATGAGACTTGTCTTTCTTGCGCTTTTGTTCATTCTCGGTGTTATTATGCTGCTCGTTTGTTAGTGTCTAATTCGAATTACAAAAAGGCGATTAAGTGTTTTTAATTCGAATTTCAAGTAGTTATTACAGTCGAATAAAACAGCGTAGTGTTTGACATAGTAGCGCAGTAATGAGCTTCGGTAGCAGTACTTTGAGTGGTCTGTTCTTAAATTTATCGAACTTTTAAGCGGTGCGATATGGTTTCTGTTGTGAGTGGATTTTCGATTCAATTAAAACGAAATGTCAAGAATTTCAGTTCAGTATTTAGTACGAAACATTCTAATACCCTCGACACACGACGCTAGTTAAAATACTTTATCGATTTTACTAACGTCAATATCCAGTATACTTAGTCCTGCCATAACTTCCGTGTCACAGGAAAATTTGCAATAGTAGACGAAGTCCGGAGTTTGCGTTGCCAATCGTCAATTGCAGTATGCACATTTTCCAGCGGTAACTCGTCTCTTGCCTTAATCAGAGACCACTTCAGGCTCTTCAAATTCGAGTAAATTCTTCGGCAGACAATTTCCTTAAAGGCAGACCATAAGGTGTAGTCCAACAGATTGAAGTCTCGGCTCCCAGAGGGCCAATTTAAAGCTCTAATGATCTCAGGAATGTTTTGCTCAAGTCACAGCTGATATGAACTGACCTTGTGGGCGGGTGCAGAATCCTGCTGGAACACCCAGTGCCGTCCTTCGAACATGGTATTGCTCAAAGGCATCAGAATACGCTTTAAAATATTTTCTTGATAATTACTGGCCCGAGTTTTGACGCCCTTTTCACAAAAATGGAGGCTTGTGGTACCTTCGTAGCTGATGCCCTAGCAGACCATCACTGACAAGGGATGATGACTAGAGTTACTCTATGGAGAAGAAAGAACAAGACACCTGGTAATAGAGTTCGGTCAAGGTGATAGCCAACTTTTTCATTAAATTTGAAAAATAGTCCACCTATTTTCGAGCATGCGATAAACAAGCAAATGTGGTTTTAAACCGTTTATTAGTACGTGAAACCTACCAAATTAAATTCGCATCACTTAAAAGTTCTGCAAATAAAAGATATTTGTGAAATAAATCCACTGAAAAGATACATATGAAAATAAAAAGCGCCCGATCTTACAGGTTGCCCTAACTCTTTCAGGTGTCTTGTTTTTTCTTCTTCATAGAGTAACTCTAATGATGACATCTTTGTATCCGCTCAACTTTTTCCCCGTACTTCCCGAGAGCTGGTAGCATAAACTCGATCTTTTGACGGTCAATTTTCTGTTCGATCGTGTAGATTTTCTCGTCGGTAAATAAAAGATGGTTTGATGCAATAACGCCTGAAACAACGCCAATTTTTCTACTGTTTAAGTTTTAAGAGCTGATGCAAGGATCTGATCTGTTGCTCTCCAAACGGCACGCATCTGAAGGTCATTTCAGATCAATTGGGACCTTGATCGTATCGAAATTCCCATCTCTCACCTAGCCTAGCCCAAACATTGTAACAAAACTTATGGCAGGACTAGGTACTGTTCATCGGTCAACTCGGCGAGGAATCTGATTTTTTTGAGACCGCTCTCATCCTTTTCTGTTAAAATTTTCTGTAGTTATCGACGAGACACATCGACACAGACGTCATCGAAAATAAATCCAAATCCCTTTTTTTTTTACTTCAAATAGTGAAAAATCGACTGTGAAAAATTTTCTCGAATACAAATATTAACTCTTATTATTTCATAATATGCGGAACTAAACCCATCAAAAATTCAAGCATTTCAATTGAGAAAACTTCTCCTAAGAAACTGACCAACTTCAATTGGATCCTCACTATTGAAATCGCTTCGAGCAATTTCACAAATCCTTCCCGAAAAGAATTTTAAATCATAACATATTTTTGAATTCGAGTCCTTTTTTCTCTCTCTCTCTGGCTGCATAAAGTACGATGACAATAAAGTGCTTGAATAAACTAACACTCCCCGTTCACATAATGTTGTCGAAATAAAAATGTAAATCCTTCCTTTGCCCATTGTGGCGGTACAAAGTCTAAGTGATATCTACGAGGCAACTCCTGGGTATACACCGAAAAAAAAAAAGTAATACCATTCTAAAAATCTATTGTGAATTTTTCGAGTCGGTATACCTTGAGATTTAGCTTGGCAGACCGCTTGTGCCAGTACAAAAGAAAGTTGGCGCTCCAAGGATCCATAAAGGCAAAGAACACTCTCACCCACATGAATTCCCCGAAAACCACTTTTAGGATCTACTAGACTCCGGCTGGAAATTGCGTCGTTGTGTATGTGACTCCTTTCTAATCCTCCAGATAGAATTTTCCCATTGAAATGGACTGTTTTCTTTTTCCTTCAGGCGGGATAGCTTACCTATAAAATGATTTTTCCATGTTCCTGGATAATACAAGCGGCAAAGTAACAACTCGTTTTGGGGTTTACTGTTTTTCTTTATTTTCCTTCACTCGATTCACCCGGCAGCTCGGTGGCGGCTGGAAAAAGGTGTAAATGTTTGATTATGCCAAAACGGAATAAATTTTCAGATGTTTTATACGAACCAGTCCCAGGTGTACTGTGTCCTTATCTCCGAAGTAATATAAGCCGGGAAATGTGTTGCACCTTCAAGGACGCCAGAAGCCTACAATCTCTATACCAAAATCGCAGCACCTCATTCCTAAAAAAAAATCGAAATCCTCTTTTCTTTGTAGAGATTATCGTCGAAGATTTAGTGTCAATTACGCTGGTGGAGTACCATGTAAGAGCGCCCAGCTTTCACATGATTTACGAGATACTGCAATGTGTGTTTGGGATTTGTAAATTCTGAGATTTTTCGCCCGAAAAGTAAAAACGATTCAAAATTTCGTTATGCAAAAGAGTATTAACACTTTAGGTTTATCTTAAGTCCATTATGCTTTTCGAGTTAATCGCTTTAAGACAGCGTTAATACCGATGAAAATTTTCGTCCTGGAATTCGTGCGCTAAGACTCGCAGCTTTACTTCGTTATTCGCTTATTAGGTCGAGAAACCCTTTTATATTGTTCGTGACGTTAATGATCATCATGTTTGCTAATTTTCTAGGTAAAATTGCGGATTATCCTTGAGGGTTTTTCCATCGTTTTTATGTATTACCGGCATCGTTCAGCATTACCTGTGCGAGAGAATTTTATTACGAGTCATACTTAGGGGGTTTGGGATGTTGGAAGTAGCCATGTTTCCTTCCATTCGTCCGGTGTATTTAGTTAGCCAACAAGATTAGGTCCTAACACCTGAGCCGGATGTTTGTTGGAAATTTTGATGGACATCGAGGATAAATGGTTGGCTATGGTGTTTTTTTTTTTGCTGTGCGAGAATAATCTCTTTTAAATTGCTATTTCGAGGAATTTTCATTAAATTTAGATGAACTGGGATTAGCTGTTGGGCAAACATAAATTCAAGTTTCATCCTTTTGATTTCTTGTGTGTAGTAGGAAGCTTTTTTTAGCAAGAAAAATTATATACCTGGAATTTGTTAAAAAAATTTTGGTATTTTTGTATTTCATATTTGAGAAATATAGTGCTTTAGCCAAACTAAGTTCATGTTTCATTTTGGTGTCTTTAATTTTCTGGTTAATTTCTAGATTGATTAAAAACGAATTTTCAAAATTTTTGCTACTATCAGCTATTTCTATATTTGTTTGTATGGTCCTCCAGCTTAAAAACCCGTTGAGTTAAAAAGTTCAAACTTTATTTTCAAAAAATTGATAAAAGGTAAAGAAATCCCCAGAGGATCTTCAAAAAGGGGACAGCCTCAGAAAAGCATCTTTTAAATACAACATCTCCAGATAATAAGAAAATGTAAGGATGGAGTACGACATGCAACTCGAACGGGGCGCGTAATCTCCTTCAGCCCAGACTAGGAGCAACTATTGGTGCACTGGATAGAACAAACCTTCAAAGCTGGATTTCTTATCACAAACGAAGTCTTAATGTGTAGTGTTTGGAAGTTGAAGAAGAATTAGATGGCGGGAATCCAGTGTCAGTAAGAAAATGGTTTGAGGCATTCAGGAAGCATTATCTGGAAGTAGTTGATAGGGCTAGTCACTGTCCAGAGGAGAGATCAATTCCGCTATTACCTTTTGGGGAGCACCGCCTCACGTACCTGAGGTGTGCGAGTCACGAGTAAGAAGAAACTCAACTGGAGTAACCTTTACGGTAACGAAGTTTCTGGTACCACGGGAGTCGGGGAGCCCATCGAGGGTTGCTTCCACCCCTGGCGATAGTTGAGGCCCGCTTAACGGAACACGTGGTGGCTGTGGTGGCACATTTCGCAGGCAGAGTTCTTTGGAGCTCGACGTGGAGTTCCCAGCCTGGTGCCATGACCAACAGACTGACAGAGATAGATAGGTCTCGCATCCAGCAATATGAATGTCAAACTTGCATCTGGTATACACTGCTACTTTCGGGGGTCTTAATGATTGTCGTCACAAAACAATCTGTGTTGATAAAGGCAACTGTGTGGCAATTCAGTCTGTGAGCAATGCACCACATTAAACAAGGCTATAGGAACTGTCTGGAGAAGAGCTGTTAACCAAACATCTCTTGACCGTTGGTACAGTGAAGTATGGAACTACATAATTGATAACGGCCTTGAAAATATATTACCTGATGAGAGACGTGTTTTGCCGATGGGGAGGTGTTTTTTTAAACCCCATGATCAGCTCAGTGTTGGCCTTGAAGAGGGGCAAAAAATGTGTATACTTCACATGGCAACGATGAAAAACAAAACTTAACAGTACTCGTGGTGACAAATGCAGTCAGAACCCAGGCCCCTTCTATGATAGTTTACTGCGATATACTTTATTGTTTTATTTCTATCTTCACCACTAAGATTTTATATTTACAAGTTGTTCACTCCATATTTTTGCTTGTTGTTTTTGGTCCGAATGTCATTGTATTTTTCCATGTTAGCCCAAGTCATTCTTCAAATATCCGCGGTCTTCCACTGAGCTCGGAATGCGACATGTCAGTTCTACTTCTTTATCATCAAATTACTGCGCACGTACGAACACTATAAGGAACGTTATGCGACTTGATTAGAATGTTAAAGTTTTCAACCAAAAACAAATATACGCGCGATCACCGAATTACCATAAAGAACATCTGCTATCCATTCTTCTCATCTCGCACATACACATCATTGACAATCCGCGATCATCAATTTCTTGTGATCTCGAATTGCTTATGAGTACTGAAATGCAGATGACAGATGAGACAGATGAAAAGCAGGCGAATACCAGGCGAAATACAGACGAAAGCCGGACAGACGGAAAGTCGGCGAAAGGAGGGCGAAAAGAACCATTTAAAAATGCGAGCATTTGCAACGAGAATCTCAGTCTGAATTTGGAAGTGAAAGAGTGAAGATCGATTTGTCGGAATGTCGCGATAGTCAAGCGGAGTCAGAAAAGAGACATTTGGTGAACGGGAAAGGTATTTTTGAGAGCTGAAGAAGCGATGAATGAAGTTTGCGGTTATGTAACCTAAAACGATTTTGTTTTATTTATTTGAAGTCCAGCGACCCCTTGCGCAATGAAATATATTGCTCAAGGCGTGCCAGAACCATCAGACAGTGGAAAACATTTTTTGAATACACACAAGACTCCTTGCGTTTTTTTTGGATGGATATGTATCAGACATCCACTGAGTCATTTCTGTAAAGAAAAACAAATAAAGTTTGTCGCGTTGATTCTTAATGTTACCCATCTAATTCAGCCGATGGCTGTCGCTGTCTTTCATGCACTACAACTAAGCTAGAAGAAAAAGGTAGTGGAGTGGCATCCAGAACTTTGCTAAGGTTCTCCGCCAAGCCCTTGCTGAAATCTCCGCTAGCACTATTCAAAATTTATTTGAAACATTTAGCTAATTTCCATGGAACCAATCAAACGTTAAAATTACAACAGCAGCTGCTCCTGTCTCTATTATTTCTTTTTTTTTTTAATGAATGACCTGTGTTATAGGCAATTTTGGGCTTCATGCACTAACACAATCATTGAGGGAAGGTAGGAGAAGGGGAGTGAGAATGACCGTAACAAGTGGAGAAGCTGCAGATGTTGCAGATGTTATGGGGGAGTGAATGATAGAAAGCGAACAGACACTATCTACTGAGTATTTAGACCTATTTGAAGTGGAACTGTTTCACTTTTACATCGTTTGCCCATTTCATTTCAAATACTTTTTCATTGCCAGTAGCAACTGAAATGAATTCGTGCTAGTAGCAACGGAAATGAATTCGTGCTTAAAAAAATCCCACTGCCTGGAGTTGGAATCGAACTCTCGACCCATTGAGCATTAAGCAAGCACGCTGTCCACTACGCCACGGAAGCCCCAATGACCTCAAATGCAGTGCCTACACGAACCCATTAAAGTACCAGTCTGGATGCAAACTTTCCTTAAATTGCTTGAAGAGAAAATTGGGAATATAAAATTAGATACATTTAACAATAATATTAGCTAGGGTGTAGCCTAATAGGTAGCGTGTTGGTCTTGTAATGCGAAGGTCGTGAGTTCAAATCCCGGTCGACGCAATATATAATTCAAGCACATTGCCTGCTTGGATATACCTTGGTCACCTCAATCTACGAAAATGGAAAATTCGTTGAAAGAGGGTTGTGCGAAGTGCTAACAACCCTTCCACAATAAGTAATGAAAAATGTTAAGGAACCTGAATGTTAGGAGGCCAAGGTCCGATTTGGGCTGTAGCGCCATCGTAGTAGAGTAGAACAATAATATTGGAAAATGGGAAGAATTAGTGGGCGACAAGTATCTTTGGCAAGACCGTAAAACATAGACCGTAGAACATTCTCCATTATATAAGGAGCCTGACGAGAAGCTAGATGACATTCCTTCGCGACTTCTCCTGTCGAGGAAGAGTTTCTAGAAGGACATTTTCAGGTGATGGCAACTGAGCAACCGGTTCTTCGACCAAGCATTGCCCCGACGCCTTCAACTCTTTTGAAAGCAGCAGGGAGTTCTCCCGTGAGACCCTAAAAAAACTATTTTGGAGAGATGTAACTAGCTCCTCTAATCCTAATAAAATTAAAAGAAAAAAAAAATACCAGCAGTGTTGACTTCACCGCAAATGCTTCGACATTTTGAAAAAAAGGAGGATACCAAAAAACAACAAGAAGAGGAAAAAAAGTAAAAAAAAAGTGAGAAAATAAAAAACCAATACAAAAGAGAGAGTAAGAGTGAAAGGCAAAGCAAAAAATGCTTTAGTTTGATAAAGGTCTCAGCAGAGACCGAAACGTTACGAATAATAAAGCGTAACAGTGTAGAATCCGAAAATCTTTGCTTTCAAGGCACTTCGAATTGAAAGGAAAGATTTCTTGTGAAAAAATTCACCAAACCATTGTCAAATCTCATTATAAATATACTCGAGCCCCCGCAAGGGGTAGTTGGTGGTCCAGAAAGCTTCGGCAATTCCAGTAATATTGCCTTGGGAGAGTTGCAACTTCACGAACCCGAGCAGATCGATCAGTGTCAAAGTCATGCAGGGACTTAGACTGCAGTAGTGGCGCTTGCGGCGACCCACAAAGGCCACACTAAAGGCCTTAAACCAGGTACTATAGTGGTTGTGCTGGAGACCACCATCATATCGTTTCAGTTGGTTGGTATACAAGGTATACGGGCGTGATTAGTCGCTAGTTGGGAAGGGAATAGGATTGGTTTTGAGTATACAGGTCTGTGAAGCTGCGAAAGCTTGGTATAGGGTGTCGTGTTACCGAATGACCGAAATCTAGAAGAAAGATTCATAAGAGGTGGATCCTAACGGATGATTAGTAGCAAGGGAGCAAAAGTCGAGGCGGATGGTATCGGGCGCAGGACACGTAGACGGTCGGTAGATGCACATTTGTGGCTCTCGGAGAAAGTAGTCACGTGAAGTGAGCAAAATATTAGGTAGTAGCGAGCTGAAGGAAACGAAATTGGATGCGAACGGCTCTTATGCAGTATCGTCGTAGATAAGGATTTGACGGAAAGTATGTTTGTCCAGAAGAAATAGTAACCGAAGATGAGGGAAACGTTCGTAAAGTATTTAAGACCCAAAGTGATGAAAATCGAAGGAAAACAAGCAGTTAGAGGAATGTGGCCAGATGGTGTGTTTTTCCAGAAGGAAGTAGTGACTGGAAGTGAGGGAATTGTTCGCAAAATATCTTAGACCCAAAGATATCGAAATCGGAGGTAAACGCATGATGGAATTGACAGAAGGTTTGTTTTTGAATTGCTAGAATTTGAATATGACAGATGGATCAACAGATACGATGTGATGCGGGCGATTCAAGCCATGGTTGTGGTCCTTTCGGGGTACACGTAGTGGCTGATGGTTGAAGTCCATATCGCGGACATAACACCATCCACTATGCGGTACTTTGCTACATGCAGTGTACGGATTTCTTGGTTTTACCTTGTGCATAACGTGAAATTGCGCATCAACTGGCCGCCAAGACCCAAAAATGTCCATGAAAGTAGCGATAGTAAATGCTTAGTACTCCGACATTTCTGCAATGCTTTAGGGAGTCTATAGAAACCGTGTTGGCTTCATCTCCAATTAGTCGGAATGCCTGTCTCTGGGTACGGTCGAGCATCGCAAGTTCCGTTTTGGGTGCCCCAGCCCGTTAATGCGAATTGTACTCGAGGCGGTCTAATGTAGGCCTTATAGGTATTTGCTAGGTCATTCTTCTACAATGTCGCTACAGCTCAAATCGGGCCTTGGCCTCCTGACCTTCAGGTTCCTTAACATTTTTTCATTATTTATTGTGGAAGGGTTGTTAGACCTTCGCACAACCCTCTATCTACGAATTTTCCATCTTCGTAGATTGAGGTGACCAAGGTATACCAAAGCAGGCAGTGTGCTGGAATTATGCGTCGACCGGGATTTGACCTCAAGACCTTCGCATTGTAGACCAACACGCTACCCGCTAGGCTACACCTTAGCTAGGTCACTGGGAGTAAAATATACTACTTCGGAGAACTCGCGTTTAGAAGTGTCAAGTGCTGCGTCGAGTATGTGCCGGTTCCAATTAAGATGGTTACTTATTTTAATGCCAAGGAGTGAGAAGTATTCGGAAGAGTCTAGTTGGACACCACCGAAGGTTATGTAACCGGCGCTGGAATATGAGTTTTAAGGGAAAGATGACAGTCCTGTGTTTTTAAGGTGCTGAACTCTACTCTATATATCCTAGCTCATTCCAAGATTAGGTTCTGGTCATAGTTCAATAATTGAAATAGTTTGACACGTTTAGATGCTACCGGGACACGGTTAGCGTTAGTAATCGAGTCGAATTCATCGATGTTATGCAGGTTACTGTCATCTGCAAAGCAATGTATCGGATTGAGTGTTGATGACAAAATGTCATTGATAAAAATTAGAAAGAGTATGTGTGATAAAACAGAGCCTTGGGGAAATCCGGAATCTATGGGAAGGTGGGGAGATGCCACGCCATCCAATACGGCTTGTATGGTGCGTTCATATAAGAAATTCTCAATCCATTTTACGAGGTTATTATTAAAGCCGACTGCTTTGAGCTTCACTAGGAGACATTTGTGCCATGCTCTGTCAAACGCTTTAGCGATGTCAAGTGTCAGAACTTGACCTTCGCCAAATTTATGGATTCAAGAGTTCCAACGATCAGTCAAATATCCGTATTGGCGCTCATTGATAAGTTTGTTATCTTCAAGATAGCGAACTATTTTGCGATGCACAGCCTCTTCCATCACTTTCGACAGAACGGAAGTAATGGTAGTTGGCGGGTAACGCTTTGTTTCCTTCTTGGGAATCGGCTGATCATTCGCCACTTTCCAAGTGTGCGGAAAGTGCCCAGAAGAGTAAGAGAGATGGAATAAATGTCTAATACAATCCGTGTTACGTAAGACAACCGTGACATGGAGACTAAGTGTCAGGACGTTCACGTTTAACGCAACAGGATATGGTTCTTTAAAAGTACATCATCATCATCATCAATGGCGCGACAGCCCAAATCGGGCCCTGGCCTCCTGAAGTCGTCGCCTCCAATCGTCTCGATCCAAAGACCGCGTTCTCCAGCTGCTAATTTTTAGAATGGCTTTGCTGTCTTCATCAACCGAGTCTTCCCATCGCTTGCGTGGTTTGCCTACTGGCCGGTTACCACTCGCTTTGCCTTTAAGTGCACGTTTGGGGATTCTTCTGTCTTCCATTCGCTCTACATGGCCAGCCCACTGCAGTTTACGTAACTTGATGAACGTTGAAGCTTCTGGCTCGTCGTAGAGTTGATACAACTCATGGTTGTATCTTATTCGCCATTCCGTTCCTTCCTTCACAGGTCCCAAAATTCTTCGGAGGACCTTTCTTTCGAATGCGTTAATTGCTTTTTCGGAAGTTCGCGTTAATGTTCACGTCTCGCTGCCATAACAGAGCACAGGTCGTACAATAGTTTTATAAATCCGCAGCTTATTGTTCCTGTGCACTTTCTTGGATTTCATTATTGGAAGTACCGAATAATACGTCTTATTTGCTAGTATTATCCGTCGTTTGATTTCGTCTGTTTCATTACCGTCCTTTGCTAGATTAGCCCCAAGATATATGAAGTTGTCCACACTCTCCAAATTATATTCCGCAATTGTTATGTTTTGTCTGATTGGCGTTCTCCTTCTTGTTTGCGTCATTACTTTTGTTTTGCTTTCATTAATGCGCAACCCGACTTCTTTTGCGGCGGAGTCAAGATTGACAAATACCTCCTTAGCACTAGGGAAGGATCTTGCTAGAATGTTAATGTCGTCAGCGTATGCTACTAGTTGGGTGGACTTGAATAGTAGTGTCCCGTTGGTGTCGACTGGGATTTTTCGGACGACATACTCTAGTGCCAAGTTGAAAAGCATAGGAGCTAGACCATCTCTCTGCTTTAAACCACATTCCGTTCGAAAGCTGGTTGTGGAATCGGTTTGTATTCTCACTTGGGATTCAGTGTTCGTCATTGTGAGTCTTGTTAGTCGGACTAGTTTTGGAGGAATTCCAAAGTCAAGCATGATTTGGTACAGTACGCTCCTGTCGATACTGTCGTATGCTTGTTTAAAATCTACGAATATTTGGTGCACGTCTGTGTTATATTCCCAGCATTTCTCAAACACCTGTTTCACCGAGAATATCTGGTCTGTTGTAGATCGTCCGGTTCTGAATCCGCCTTGGTATTCGCCAATTATTTCGTTAGTATAGGGCTTAAGACGATGTTCAATTATTTTTGTCAGTATTTTATAGGACGTACACAACAATGATATACCTCTGTAGTTCTCACAGCAGAGTTTGTCTCCTTTCTTGTAAATTGGACATATAATGCTTTTTCGCCAGTCGTCGGGTATGATTTCCTCTGTCCAAATTTTGCATATAATTTTGTGCAGTATTTCAGCGACACAGTTTCCACCGTTTTTCAGAAGTTCAACTGGTATTTCGTCAATTCCCGGCGCTTTGTTTCGTTTTTGGTCACATAGGGCTGCTTTGATTTCAGGAAGCGTGGGTGGTGTCGATGATGGTTCATCTTCGTCAGTTGAGGCTTGAATTGAAATGTTGTCTGTCGTTATCGGCGCTACTGGGATGGGATTCAAAAGATGTTCGAAGTATGAAGCCCATCTCCTTTTGATTTCTTCTGTGTCGCTGATGATATTGCCCTCTGCGTCTTTGCAGAGACTGGTTTTTGGTTTATATCCCTTTTTCAAGTCTTTTACTATGGCGTATGCGTCCCGCGTATTATTTTTTCTCATGTCGTCGTCCATTTTTTGTATCTTGTCATTATGGTACTTCCTTTGTTTTCGTCTGCAGGTCTTTTTCGCATATCGCCTAAGCTCGTCATATTTTTCTTTTTTGGCTCGTGTTGGTCAGTAAAAATTTAAAAGTACATGGCTTAAGACAAATTTGAAGGGCCTCCTGGTATCCACTCTCGAAAGTATGCCAGACATTCTAATATACCTATGTGTTACTGAATCCTTTCTGTGCTTGATTCTGAATTTACCGCGAATAGCTACACAGTTCACAGGAGGGGTGTACGTTGTCCGGGCTTCGATACTTTTTCTACTGAGGACCTCAAAATTAAGATCTCTCTTGCTTGGTACCTCTATATTTGTTGCGTCTATTTTCCATGTTACTGCGACGCGATGGGACGAATTCGACCATTCAGCTGACCCTACTTCTACATTTATTTTTTGTGGTAACTTAAACCTTCCTAACTTCAGCCGAATGCAAACTGGACACGCTCTGGACTCTCTTGGACTACCTTAGATTTATATGATCATGTTATGAACTCATTTCCATTGAGTAGACACAATAAAAACATTAATTATCGTGGAAACATTCTTGAGTTGATTATCTCCAATGTCAGTGTTTCTCAGATCTATATTGACACCTCTATTGAATCAGTGAGTTCTATCATCCTCGCCTCCAGATCAGTGTATAAATTGAATTATCGATTCTCCCCCTTAATGGTAATATCAAGAATTAATTAATTTCTGCAAGGGAAATTATCAGCAAATTTTTCGTGTAATTGGTAATGTCAATTGTAATTGTTGCCGATAACAATTATTCGTCCTATAGAGGCTTGCTGGGGGTTTTTTTTAATTTGCTTTAAGTGGCGGTCTATGTTCTTAATCGTGGCCAAAAGATTTGCCTCAAAAGTCACCTCGCGTACTTTTTCTGGAGGGTTAGTTGATCTGTTCACTTCTTCTATTCCGGCATTTTTGGCTATTTGTGATGCTTTAGAGGTGGCATCTGCCTCTTTAGTAGTTAGATTAGATTTCTCTCTTTCTTAGACTCCCACTAGTAGCGCAACAAAGCAGAGTCAACCCTGGCAGAGCTCCGCATTACCAGGGGAAGACTAATTTAAACTGGAGGGCTATTGGTATCCAGAATTCGCATATTAGAGGTTATTTACCCACATGGCATATGCTGTTCCATTGTAGATTAGAAGATTTTGGGCTTACTACTATGCAGGTAGTATATCATTATTGTATATTGAATTTAGTTGCCTCCATAAAAGCCGTTTAAATCATCCACCCCTTCTACCACCTCCTATACAAAAGTCGTGGTTCGGTGATGACCTCATAAGCTGGGCAATCAATTACGTTTTTCTGTTGTATTTTTTTCACTACAGATGAAGCATCCTGCGTAGTTAAGGGGTTCACAACGGAGTATAGTTCTTTTGGTGTAAAACTGAGGCTACGTAACTTAGTGTGCAGCGAGCTTGCTTCATAGTCAATAAGTCGTGGGTTCGATTCTCACAGTAGGATTTCTTAAGCACAAATTTTTCAGTTATTCAATTATTTTAATTATTATAAATAAAAAGGGTAAACGAAGGCTCAGTTGGTGGTTTCTGTTCGCTTTACCACTCGTTACGGTCGTTCTCACACCCCACCCCAAACTTCCCATTTCTATTCCTTCCCTCCATAACTATGTTTGTGCATTGCACATAAAGGCCGAAATTGTCAATTACACAAGTAATTCAGTAAAAAAAACTCAATATTTTTCTCGTTAAAAGAAAAGATTTCCGGATTTAACACTGTTATGCTCTATTAAATGTGACGTTTCGGTCTTTGCTGAGACCTTAATCCAACTATTTGGGGCTAATTTTACCATGCAACGTGAAAAGCCTGTCGATCACAATACTTTATTATTAGAATAATAGAGAAAAATTGTAATTAGTTAATCAAGACTGTATAAATTATTGATTAAACACAAAGCGAATCATTCACGCACATTCCTTTTACCCATTGAAAATTTCAAACTTTCAATCTCATTGTTTCCTGCCATCAATTTTACGGTATGTGCCGTCAAACAATGCGTTTATGAAAATAATAACGCGTGCATAAACTTTTAATTATATCCCATATCCCTTGCAATTGTGACTCCTATAAATAGCTAGCTTGCCCGGGTAAAAAACTGCAGCGTACTACACTTTGGCGGTTGTGTGCATGTGGAATTAAAGATGCCACGTTAACTGCAGCATAGCATGAAACTTACGAACAGATGAACTCGTTCTGAGAACCTTCTCGCAGTTTAAGACATGCATCTAAGTTATATGGTTATTTCGAAACGATTCAAGATTCGTATCTATATCTTAGAAGCGCAATGACCAGTGCACATGCTACTCTGGCCCTAACTAATTCTGATCGATGCGAACGATGGATTAGGGTTAATGATTTTTTCCATTTGAAAGATGACCAGCGCTATCTTCTTGGATCCAAGAAGTTCCAAGCATTTGAGTCCATTTCATATTGCACATGTTCGGTCAGTTTTCTCGTCAGTGTTGGGTATATGTACTTAAATTTTCGAACGTGACTTAATGCAGCATCATATGCTAGTTAGACTCATTCCACACTATTAGATACTTTTCATTTTTGCTATTCGTGATGAGTGCTTAGATATGTGTAGGGTCGATTAGGTCGTGGAAAGATAGTACTGAATTTCAAAAAGTCCCAGCAGTCTAATAATTGAAAGTATCATTCAATTTTATTAGTGAATCGCTTCCCTATAGTGTGGCATTGTTAGATCTTTGTAGTTATCTTTGAAGCTCGCACATCTATTATGGAAACGTTTAATTTGTGGTATTTTTCTATAAATTCATGTTGGTTGTATTCCGCACAAATTACAACAGATGAGAAATTTTTAACAAAATGAAATTCTTTTTATCTCTAAGATACTTTCACTTCGAGAAAGAACTATGAATCATATTTTTATTCTATGAAATCGTTAAACTATTTTTAAACCCAAATTTATTAGTTCTCAACTTTTGTTCTAAGAAATATTCTTCTAATTTTTCAACAAGTTGATTTGTCTTTTCATCACAATAAAAGAAATAGGATTGCTTTGAAAGATTTGTTCGTGTGTTCTGGAATGTGAATTAACACGAGCTCATTCTCTTCAGTTTTTGGGGTCGCTGATTTAGAAACTGATGACGAAAATTCAAAGTTAAGTATTTGATATGGTAAATTTGGAAACGTTGACGAATATCGTTAGTTGTATGACCAGGGGGTAAACCCCAATCAAGCGAAACTCTATAGGTAGAATTAAAGTTTTAGTGACAGCGGTGCAACTAGGAAGCACTCGTGAAATTTTCAGAGTCCTCCTCACCCCGCCCCTATCAAGAACCGTGCTTAAAATATATACAAGTTTATAATTCCAAAATTAAGCTCTGTTCAAATTTTTAGCAACTGTACCCGATTTTTAATCGAGGGTTAATAGTGAATAAATTGTTACCAGGGAGCTTAACAAATTTATTCTGTGCGAATCTATCGTCGTTAACTGCGAAGAGTTTTGTTCATGTTAGCATTAGTTGTGTGTTGTATTTAATTTCTAAATTTTTTTAAAATTCTGAAAAACAGGCCGAATTTATGAATTTTTTAAAATTCTGAAAAACAGGTCGAATTTCTGAATTTTTTAAAATTCTGAAAAACAGGTCGAAAAATCGGCGAAGTCACCTTTCGGGGAAAACTAAAGGAAAACGATTCTAATTCGAAATGAGTGAAACATGAAAATTATACGAAATTTTTTTTTTTAAATCCTTTTTGTTTTGGTAGAAGATTCTTACGCTTGTTAAGGAGAAGCCTCAGGACTAATAGAGAGGAGGGAAGCTGGGATGTTCATGCCCGCAATGCATCTAATATAAATGCTCGGATGTACATACATAAGTAACTGGTAGAAGCACCTACGCACTTACGTTTTTTTATTATTAATTTTTTGAAATATGAAAGTACAAGTAGGGGAGCTCGGGGCAGAACGGAATACTAAGTTGAAAATATGTTTTAAAACAGAAAAAAATTAAGGGAGTTGCAAGTTTTTCAATAAAAACACTACAATGTATTAATCCAAAAAAAAAATTTGTAAGAAGACAATAGAGCAATATTTAAAAGTAAGAGATTAGAGATTTTGTCCGAACAATCTCCATTGTAGTAGCGATTTAAAAGGATGAAGGAGCTTACAATTCGTCTATTCTCGAGTGAATCGAGCGATGAACAAGATGTCAGAATCTCCTATAATTTTAAAGATCCGAGACTGGATACTATCCAGATAGCAGAGTAAGTTTTTGCAACTCCCGCCCATAGGTGGGAATTAAATTCAAGACGTGGTCTAATAGAGGCCTTATAAATTGTCAGTAACTCAGAAGCGGTGAAAGGGTTTTTACAACGTTTTAGGTAACCCAAACATCCTTAGCGATGTTAAATCTATAATCGTTCCAAGATAAGTTATCTGTAATTTGTATACCAAATATCTTAACACTTGAAGAGTTGGTTAATGGCTGGCCTCCGAAGGTGACTGGATCAAGGTTGAAGTCACGTTTGTGGGACACAAGACAGCACTTGATTTTCGAAGCATTAAATTGGACTTGATTCTTATTTCCCCAACCTTAGTTAGTTAGCCAAGTCATCATTCAATTGTTGAACCATTTACCTACGTTGTTCAACTAAGCTAGTACATTGGGCTAAGGAGTGTTGAAGTGATAGGAGAAGTCTAATGTGCTTTCACCAGCAAGGCTATGTATAGTATTGAAAGTTGAAGATAGGAAGTCATTAATAAATATTAGAGAAAGGATGGGAGAAAGAACCGAGCCCTGAGGGACACCAGCGTTAATTTTATAAGAAGTGTAAACGCACCATCCAATACCACACGCATTGAACGATTGACTAAAAAACGTTCAATCTAGGAATAAAAGTCATCGCCTAAACCAATAGCTTTAAGTTTGATTAAAAGGGCACTGTGCCATACTATGTCAAAAGCCTTGGAAATATCGAGAGCGATAATACCAAATTCACCAAACTGGTGAATGCTCTTGTTCGAACGTTCAGTGAGGGTGGTTTCTTATTCCAGCAAATTTGTGCTCAGTTTTTGCACTTGAAAAAACCGACTCAACCTTCAACTGACTTTGAGTAAAATTCACCGGAATAGAAACCTTTACAGTCAGATCGGGGTACTGCCCCATTCCGCCCCAACCATTCCGCACCAGTCATTCCGCTCCAGCCACTCGATTCAGGTTAAGGAGGTAAGACAACTCGAGAAATATAC
Source organism: Chorisops tibialis (assembly GCA_963669355.1). NCBI lineage: Eukaryota > Metazoa > Arthropoda > Insecta > Diptera > Stratiomyidae > Chorisops > Chorisops tibialis. Next base: position 81,017,483 of record OY770263.1, read on the forward strand.
GTAAACTAATGTTTAACTAGACGAAACTGAAAACAATCAAATGTACTAAATGTGGCGGTTAATAATTCTTAATTTTTTTAAGAGATGGCGCTTAGAACAAGGTTTGGTCCACAGTCTAACCTCTTATGTCATTTTTTTTACCTTTCAAGACGGTATTGTTGCTTAAACGATTTCCGGTTAGCGTCAATATTTTTTCGTGGTAAACATTTCGAGTTTCTAGTCAAACAAATAGCATTTGAGATACGTTCTTTTTTGTTGGATCTGTTTTTGTTTGTTGGAGTTGTTTTTTGCATCGAATTGTTACTGGAGACGAAAAACATGTAGATACATATTCAGAACCCAAGAAGCAAAAATCATGGATTAGCCCAGGACAATCTTTAACATCGACCACTAGACTGAACCGCTTTGGAAGGAAGACAATACTGTGCATTTGGGAGGATTAGAAGGGTATTGTGGACCAGAAACTTCTGAAATCAGGTGAAGCAGTTGGTACCATTCACTAACGTCAACAAATGATCCATTTAAACCATGCATTGATCTAAGAGAGCAAGACATCGCACGCAGCAAAAGCAGTCAAAGACACAATTTCCGCACTTGGCTGGGAGCTCTTGCCCCTCCCGCCCTACTCACCAGACTTGGCCCCTTCTGACTACCACTTCTTTTCATCGATTTCTCACGCACTCTCCATGCAACACTTTAACAATTACGGAGATGTCCAAAAATGGCTTGATGATTGGACCACCTCAAAACATGTACGGTGTGCGAGATCATCACCAAACTGCCAAAGGGATGGGGAGAATGTATGACTAGCGATGGCGGCGCATATTTTGAGCGAATAATTTTTTTTACCTTTTTTCCAATTTTAACGTGTTTTCTTAAAGAAAAAATTAAGAATTATTAGCCGCCACACCTGGTACTTCAAGCATGTACTAACTACAGTTTTGAGTACAATGGGCCCAACTAGATGGCCTCAGTGCTTGTGGTTCTGTGCAACTACCCTCCTAAACCTAAACCTAAACTACAGTTTTAACATAAAAAAGTATGTATACCTTACAGTGATTGCAAAATCACCAGGCTTCCGTGGCGTAGTGAGCAGCGTGCTTGCTTTTCAGTCAGCAGGTTGTGGGTTCGATTCCCACTCCAGACGGGATTTTTTTATGCACGAATTTTTCAGTTTTTACTGGCAATGAAAAATTATTCAAAATAAAATGGGCAAACGGTGTAAAAGTGAAACAGTTCCATTTTAAGAAGGCCTAGATACTCAGTAGATGGTTTCTGTTCGCTTTCTATCATTCAGTCCCCCATAAAATCTGCAAATATTTGTCAGTAGCAGCCAGTACGACTGAAAAAAAAATATACCAGCTTCTCCATTCGTTACGGTTGTTCTCACTCCTCTTCCCCTACCTTCCTAATCCCTTCCCTCCATGACTGTGTTTGTGCATTGCAGATAAAGGCCGAAATTGCCTACAACACAGGTCATTCTGTGAAAAAAAATCAGAAGTTTCAATACTGGAGTAAAAAAAACCCAGAACGAGAACTTCACGCAACTATGCTCAAAAAAATTTGGCTGCCGTAGTTTAGCAGTAACAGGGTGGTCTAGTTCTACTTATTGCCGCTCGCTGGCAGCAACTCCTTTGCACCGAAAAACGTCCAACTTCATTTCGCCCCGGTACCCCGTTCTACCCCGGGTTCCTCTAATTAAAACTTTCAGATCCAAAAAACAAAACATCCTAATTCTCAGACAATTTTTTTGAAGGGTTCCCCATTTAAAATGTGTGCACATTAAGTAGATGGTCAAATTTTGGTAGAATGAATTTGTCAGCGTCGGTGGCTCAGTAGAAGAATGCTTGCTTGACATCCGGATGGCCCGGGTTCGATCCCAGATATATGGAGTTTTTTTTAAAGATTAATATTAGTAATTAAACATAAACATAGCTAGGGTATAGCCTAGTAGGTAGCGTGTTGGTCTCGAATGCGAAGGTCGTGAGTTCAAATCCCGGTCGGCGCAATATATAGTTCCAGCACATTGCTTGCTTGGATATACCTTGGTCACCACAATCTACGAAAATGAAAAAAAATCGTAGAAAGAGGGTTGTGCGAAGGGCTAACAACCCTTCCACAATAAGTAATGAAAAATGTTAAGGAACCTGAATATCAGGAGGCCAAGGTCCGATTTGGGCTGTAGCGCCATTGTAGAAAAAGTAGAAGAAGAAGAATTAAACATAGCTCCTATGAGTTTTATGCATCGCCTACGTGATTACAAAGCCGGCCAAAGACTGGTATTGAAATACAGCTAGTTTCTAAATATTATTGCTATACAAACCAACCTTACAAGCCTAAGAGACGTGTGCTGGGCTAATACAAACGGTTGGTTTAGAAATAGTGAATTTGTTATTAAATTAAAATCTTGTAATTATTTGACATACACGTCTTGGATCCGGTTAGAGTCACTCCACCAGTATCAGAGTCTGGCAGATATGTCACAATCGACATCGACAATCAAATTTATCTTCCCCACCATTTGTGGAGTGGTGAGCTTAATGGTTTTCTTTTGCCAATTTCATCCGCGCTATGATAATTTGTTCCTTCGAAATTTTTGTTCGTGATTTTTCAGTTAAGTTCTTAAAAATTGCGCACAATACTTGATGTTAAGAACGTACCAAAAAAAAGGTCGACATTTTTTTGAATTTCGGTCCAAATATCGGGCTTCACCTTTATCAAACTATGGTAAAGTGCCTCTAGTGTCCAATGGAGTAACTATAGATCCGGGCACCCTTGGGTTCAAGGCTTCGGGTTTACCGATTACTTTTGCAGGGTTCCGCTTTTAGTAGTTTTGTAAAAGTTTGACAAACATTCTAAGCCCAAACTAACAAAATATAAACACAATAATCGATGATAGTGGAAGGTAGCAGTATGGGGATTGAGAGGATGGAGTCAAAACTGGCTATGAATGATCCTTGGAAACGAAGAGTTTAGAAATGCATTCAATATTCGTATGCTGTTGCTATGATTAAAACATAAATTGAATGTTAACGTTACAGCTGGAGCTTGGACGAAGTAAATACGAGTACACTTTACATTTGGGAAGTTGAGCGACTAAACTATTCATCGACATGGTTAGCGCCTGCCTCGAAGATGTCGCAAGATAAACTTATGGCAGGATTATTTATATTAAAATTCCATGAGCGGCAAATAATCGTTGTCCTCGAAAGTTACTTCATTTGGAACTGCGAAATGCTGGAATAAGTGCTAAACACGATTAGAGATTGAACTAGGTGTCCGGCAGCCTGGACGCACGAATCTGGGAGTTTATGACGCATGCGTCATATCCGTCTTGTTATATTGTTGTATTACATGGAAAATTACCGTTTGGCTTACAAAGAGAGTGCAAACTTTTATGGAGCAATGCCTCAAACGCATTTTAGGAAAATGCTAGCCAGATCTGATCTCCAACGACGAACTTTGGAGTACAACTGGACTAAACTAGGTATTGCGGTTCAAAGGCGGAAGTGGCAGTGGGTCGGTCACACTAGAACAAAACATCTCCAGACAAGCTCTGTATTAGAACTTTCAAGAAAGCAGTTGAACAGGAGGCTAGAGGAATAAACAAGGCGACAATTAAAGGCGGATGCTCAGGATCGCGCCATGTGCAAGAAGTGTTTCTGTCCTATGCCCCTTTAAGGGAAACAGGAAATTGATTTGATTTTGAAATAATTTATAGTTGATCCGATTAATCAATCATCAGATCGAAATAGATTTCAATGAAAATTTGCGTCGCACTACTCTTGTTGCCCATTGTTAATGAAAACAAAAAAAAATGAATGAAAAAAGTTCCAGATGCTGACAATCTCCTGCAACATATGAAAAGGAACGGAAAAGTCAATTGGCGAAGTTTCGATTTCGTAAATAGCGCCATTGAGGTATAACAAAGTATATTCTTCAATGGCACTACAGCCCGAATTGGAGTTTGGAGTCCTGACCTTCAGATTCCTTAACATTTTAGTTGCTATGGTGAAAGGGTTGCTATCCCTTCGCACAACCATCTATCTACGAACTTTCATTTTCGCAGATTAATGTGACCCAGATATACCCACTCAGAAAGTGTGCTAAAATTATGCGTCGACCAGGATTTGAACTCACGACCTTGGCATCGTAGACCAACACGCTTACCAACTAGATTACACCCAGGCATAAGAAAGTATAAAAACCTTAAAATAACCAGGCCAAAATTTGTTCTAATTAAACTTTAAAGCTTGTGATTACCCTTTTCCAAATTGTTTATAACCTCATTGAAAAGTTATTTCGAAATCGCACTGACGTACGCCTAATTCCAAAAATAGTTAATTCAAAAAAATTTCCCACTTATTACTATTGACACTGTTTAAACTTGGCCGAGGGTCAAAAACACGTTTAAATCTCGTTATGACCGTTAAATTCTTTTCCGTCTAGTCTTAAAAATATCTGAAATTAGTCATCGTGGCCAAAGTACAAGTTTCAGATCCGTCTAGTTCGAAGTTTCCGAGGCCCGCCGATCGCACTTAATCACTTCTCTTAAAATTAATGACTAACATGTCAAAATAAATCAAAATACCGCGGCCTCAATAGGGAAATTATATGAGTATGACGGATGAGTTTCAAATCATTATCTTGCCGTGTCGAAGAGTTTAGATACATAGGTAGATACACGAGCATAGTTTAGATGCACACTGTATATAAATGGTATTGTGGTTAAAACTGGCTGGCACTTGAATGTATAAGAGACCGTGTACCTGGTCTTTATTACTGCCTTGTTAGGAGCTAGAAGAGAACAGGATATCTATGGTAATATGCTAGTTACCGCCTTGAATTCATACTTGAAACACCTTTTATGTACAATCATCATTAAGGATTATGATGCGGTTTTTCATCTGTATCCGCTTGCAACCATTAAACTCTTGAACAACATGTTAAAATTAAATTTCTCTTGTTTTCAGATCAGAAGCAAACTTATCGCTGGAACTATGCTCAATAAAAGTATAAGAAGCTAATTAAGAAGCCGAATTGAAATATCAATAAAAGATTTATCAGAAGATCGGACAGGTGTGAGCAATTATTGATTCTTTACGAAAATTGTTAATTATTCGGTGAGTTTGATTTTTTTTTTAAATAAAGTTTAGCTCTCATTTATAAACTTGAAATTACGTATTTGTTGACTTAGAGAATCCCTTAAATCTTTAATGCTTGAACAGATTCAAAATCTTGCAATAAAAAACTTCGGGAAAGAAAATCGCTGATTTAAAGTTATGGTATATGGCAGCCTGGTAAAACTTTAGTCTTGAAAATTTAACAGCATGAAGGACTACAGAATGATTTTTTTTGAGTCGATACTTTCAAAATTTGATCTCGTCATTCAAAATTAAAAATTGTAGATCCAATATAATTTTATCATATATATATTAGTTCTAAATATTTCATCATTTGTGCGAAGGGCTGACAATCCTTCCACAATAACATATAAGAAAAAATATTAACCCAGAGGTCAGGATGCCAGGGTCCGATTTGGGCTGTTGTGCCATTGAAGAAGAAAGAAATTTTTTCATATCGGACGTAGAATTTGTATGAAATTCGAGAGATACGGGATAAAGTTAATAACTAGGAAAATAGTACAAAGGCGTTTATTCTGTTTAGTTTGTGTAGCTCTAAATTTGGATCTTTTTTTTCACATCAATGAATCATAGCGAATGCGTTGTCCGAGAAACAGCCTAATGCGTACCGTGTTAACTTTAGGTGTTAAATTAAAAACAAAAATTGATTTGTTTTAAAGTTATCAACACTTTTTTTTGTGGTATCCGTAATAACTTATAGGTAACCCTTCAATGTGTAATGCACAGTTTGATCAACATGGGTAAGGGAAACAAGTGGAAATTGGGAATTTTGAAAGGAAATGTTGGAGGGATAAGCCTGAAATGGCGGTGGTCGTTGTTTTTGAATTTTTGGGGGATTGCCGCTCGAAAAGGATTATCCGGTACACATTTCACATCATTGACGATAGCCGGATCAAACGTAGAAAAGTATTTCTTACACTTCTGCAGAAAACCTAAACGTTCCGAGCCATCATCAGCGACTTCTTAGGTGTGTTGACTCCATTCAAAACGAATCTTAAATTTTACACCAAGTAACGTAAAGTCTGCAGAAGGGTGAATCTGCACGCCATTGAAGGACTTTATATCGGCCGACGCCAGAACATTATGTTTTAGAGATAGATGACTGGGTATTCGAGACTGTAAACTCAACTCTGTTTTTCCTGTCCGATTCCAGGATTAAGTTTTAAGTTTACGTCTGCGTTTAATGAATCTATTGACTCATTACGCCATGAGGACACTGAAGTCGGACGTGCCTTCGCAGGAGAGTCAAATTGGAAAGTGTTATCAAGTGTGCTGTCATCAGCGAAACTATGGATACGATTGGGAGTTAACGACAGAACGTAGTTTATGAAAACTAAAAAGATGATGGATGATAAGACTGAACCTTGAGTGACGCCGAAATCAATAGAAAAGGAGGCAGAATTAACTCCATCCAGTACAACTCGTATGAAGCGCTCAGAGAAGAAGCTTTCAATCGATTTAACGAAGTCCGAGTTGAAGCCAAAGGCTTTAAGCTTAGGCTTAAGTTGTAGGATAGTGGTTTCGTAGAACCACAAAGAGCTGGGGCCATTGAGTTGAGCCCATTGTATAATATATTTAATATAAGATAGATTTTACTCCACCTGTGCTAGCCACTTGTTTCGATTTGCGAACCGAAGTAGGCTCGAATGTTTGACGCCTCTGATGTCGTCTAGTTCTGAGAAGAATCTAGAGCCTAAACAAAGGAGACGACTGTTGGAGATTTACGGACAGTGACAAAGATAATGTTCGATAGACTCTTCCTTGCAACCTCTGCAAAGGCCGTCGTTCGCGATCCGCAGCCTAAATGCGTGCAGTTCTACCAAGCAATGACCTGTGGTTAGGTCAACAATAGTTCAAACGCTTTAGCGACTACGTTGTAACAGCTGAGCTGTAATATTTTTATTCGGTTCTTCCCAAAAGGACTTTGCAGTTCTGCAGCTGTTCAGCTTTTTGCATTTCTGCAGCTGTCCAGCAACCGCCACCACGAAAGAATCTAAAGTAGTTTGCTTGAAGCTAGTCTTCAGCACTGTTGGTGCTACATCGACTGACTTTCTAGTGGAGTTAATGTTTGCAGATCCTTGCTACGCATCTGCTGCGTCGTTTCCTAACAGATCGCAATGACTCGATATCCAAATTAGAAATACTTCGGTTATAGCCACTAGGCGATTGAAATCGTGTCTACAAATGGACCCTAGTTTGGACGTGATCCTGTTGGATTGGAGTGCCAGAAGTGCAGCCCTGTTGTCCGAGAAAATGTAACAATTTCAAAGACTTCTCTGCTTATCTAAAATAATTTTTGTGCACTCTTTAACGGCTAATACTTCCGCTTGGAACGCACTCGCGTGTTCTGGAAAATGAAACGAAGTGTGAATGTCGAGATTGTGGGAATAAATTCTTGCACCTGTTCCCTGGTTAGTTTTAGATCCGTTCATATAGAGATGAGGACCTTTACTGCTGCGTATCGTGTTTGTTTCCCATTCGTTCCGTTCAGAAAACTTAATATGAAACTTCCGTTCCTCAACCTGTGGTTGGTTCGTGCAATCATACTTCCATTCTAAAAGGGAATTTGCGTCTTTAATGACGTTTAACATTTTTCCATGACCAATTTGTCGTGCTGATCGCGAATTCGATATTTTTAATTTAATTCCAGCTAGGTCCGCTTTTTGTCTTATAAAAAAATCAAGTGTAGGTAGTGAGAGAATTACCTCCAGGGCTGCAATTGGTGTGGTTCTAAGATCACCTGTTATATACAGACATGACATCTGTTAGAATAACTGTAGAGGTGCGAGGTTGGTTTTTAGTACCACCCCTGGCTACCACACCAGCGCGCCATAGCAAGTAATAGGTTTGAAAATACTGGCATACATCCAGTGGATGAGATGCGGCTTATAGTCCCATCTCAAGCCGAATGTCTTTTTGCAAGCGAAGAAGGCTCAATCAAACATCAAATTTCTGTTAAGACCGCCTAAGGGGCATAGGACAGAAACAACTCTCTTCCACAAGGCGCGATCCTGAGCATCGGCCTTAAGCTGTTGCCAGGACTTGTTTATTCCTCTGGCCTCCTGCTCGCTTCCATGTGCTACATGGTCGACCAACCCGACGTCTTTCTTGAGGATTATAATCCAGAACCTGTTTTGCGATGTTTCGCTCTGGTTTCCTCAAAGTATGGCCGATCCACTGCCACTTCCGCCTTTGAATCTCAATGCCTATTTTAATCTGGCCAGTTGTACTCCAAAGTTCGTCGTTGGAGATCACTTCTGGCCAGAAGGCTACCTTAGCCTTTTTTGCTTGTTCTTGAATTTAATATCAAGAATAAGACCTAAATATTCAACTTGGTTTGAGAGGACCATAGTGATGCCCTGAATGTTTGGTGTATTGAAAACATATGGTCTTCTTCTTCTGGAGAAGAGGACCAGATCTGTTCTATTGAGGGTTGACGGTTATTCCTTTTTCTAGTGCCCAACTATCGTAACAGTTGTAAAGCGGACTGCATAAGGTCCCCTAGAACTTGTTCAAACTTACCAGTTAGCATGACGACAAGATCGTCTTCATATGCTATTGTGGAGTAGCCGTTCCAATTTAAAATGGAAAGGGGTTCATTCACGGTTAGGACCCACCGGAGAGGCGATATTATGTCGCCCTGTGGCGTCCCTTTGTGGACATAGCCTTGTACTGTCTCTTTACCTATCCGTGATACGATTTTCCGTGAACGAAGAAGTTTAGCTATCCATGCAGTCAGGAGAGGTTCCACGCTATGGCTGCGCAAGGCTTCAAGTATGGCATCACTGTTGACCTGGGTAAAAGCGCGTTCCACGTCTAGAAAGGCACCGAGTGCAACCTCTCTATGATGGAAAGCTTCCTCACTTGCAAAGCGGTGTCAGTGGACTTACCTTTCAGATAGGCATGTTGGTATGGGTACATGACCGAGAGGTTCAGATTTGTACGGATTAGCCTTTGACCAGTCTATCGGAGTTATGCTGATGGGTCGAAAATCTTTCGTGGTGTCCAGGGAGGCTCTGCCTGGTTTAGGTATGAAAGCTACCTTAACCTTTTGCCATAGCTTCGTTTATGGCAAAGACTGATGCATGTTTTGTGTATGTCATCAGGTACAGAATTATTGTCTTATCCGCATTCTGTATCATTGCGGAATCGACTTCGTCCAGTCCTGGGGACATGTAAGGTTTGAAGGAACTGAACGCAATTCTTATGTTTTCTGGCATCACGACTGTATCTACTAGTTCTGAGTTAGCTAGAATACGATCGACAAATTAACTTAGTGGCAGGGGCTCAGAGCATCCGAGGAAATGCGTTTGCATTAAAAGTTCAAGTGACTCGCCGACTCAAGTGACTCGCTGATTCAAGTGTCTCGCCTACTCAAGTGACTCGCCGATTCAAGTGACTCGCCGATTCAAGTGACTCGCCGATTCAAGTGACTCGTGGACTCAAGTGACTTCTACTACAATGGCGCTACAGCCCAAATCGGACCTTGGCCTCCTGACATTCAGATTCCTTATAATTTTTCTTAACTTATTGTGGAAGGGTTGCTCGCACAACCCTCTTTCTACGAATTTTTTATTTTCGCAGACTAAGGTGACCAAGGTATATCCAAGTAGGTAATGTGCTGGAATTATATTTTGCGCCGACCGGGATTTGAACTCACGACCTTCGCATTACACAAGAGAACACGTCACCCACTAGGCTACACCCTAGCTCAAGTGACTCGATCCAGTAATTCAGGCATGTATGGATCCTTGGAGGGGGTCCTTTTTATCCTAGCGGTATCGTTGACGTTATCGATTTCTTCACTGAATCTCTTCCATGAATTTCATTTGACGGGCCTTAGTTGTTTTTATACAGTATAAGTGCTGTTCGGTATTTCTCCCAGGCTTTGCCACTTTCGCTGGAATTAACTTTGTTGAAGAGTTCCCTAGCCCGTTTTTTCAGTGGCTTTAAGCTTAGCTATGAGACCTTTACGCCAACTCCTATCAAACGCTTTTGCAATGTCAAGAGCAAGTACTAGTCCCTCGCCGGATTTGTGTATACAAGAGTTCAGTTCAGTTAAATTTACTAGGAGATCTCACTTGGAACGTCCCAAACGGAAACCATATTGGCTATAGTGGATCAGGTTTTTTTTTCCACAAGGTAGTTCACGATTCTGCGATTAATAACCATTACGCCCAATCAAAATTCTGATATGTTTTTATGATATTTTTATTTATTTCCGAAAAAATTACTGAAATTCTATTTAAACTTCTCAATTCAACGAAAAGCAGTTCACTACCTTTCTCGTTCTCATCAAATTTATAAAGTTCGATTTTGCTACAAGATATTTTGATGCTGCATTAGTTCACGCCATACGTTGAACAACCGAGTTTGCGAAAAAACTTGTTTATTAATAATAATATTACTGATAAGCCAGGCTTTCTCATGAGTTTGTTAATATATAGTTTATTTAAGCGAAAGAAAAAAATTTATTAAGAACGGATTTCGTCAGAGCTCTTAAGAACGTAAGACCAAAAGAAATTACGGGCGGAATTTAAAATCTGAATGTGGATGCTTCACTTAACTGGGCGTCGTGTCTGCTTAAATGTTTGTTAGTAGAGGTATACCGCAAGGCGGAGTCCTCGGTCCATTTCTTTGGAATCTGGCGGTCAATGGGCCATTGATAAAACTGGTAGCGTAAAGTGACGACGTTGCTATACCCATCTTTGTTATGCATCCGAGTACACTGGGTGAGGTTATGCGAAAAGCCTTCTTAATACTCACTAAATCGACTCGTGAATTTGGACAGGGAGTGAATGCACACAAAACCAAGCTACTCCTATCCACAAAGAAACACACAATTCCCGTTGTTGACCCTCCTCACATGGATAGTATCATCTTGTTTTTGTAGATAGAGCAAAATATCTGGGTATTATTTTGGATAGGAAACTGAGCTGGAAAACTAATACTCAGGAACGTGTCAACAAAGCTGTTGTAGAGCTTGTGTTGTGGACTGCCTTAAGGACAGAGACAAACTTCACTCTCCTCGGCGGGGTTCAGGGAATAGAAAATGCAAAATAATATGCAAAAGTGGAACAAAATCCTTAATCTTGTTTTATGTGGTGCATTACTCACAGAACAGAATTGCCACACAGTTGTCTTTAGCAACCGGATTGTTTCTGACGATAATCATTAACGCCCCCGAAGGTAGCAGTTTATACCATCTACAGGGTCAGTATTCATACTGCTGGCTGCAAGACATATCTAAATCTCTGCCAATCTATCGTTCATGGCAACAGGTTGTTGTGTTAACGCAACCTTACGCCGAGCAATTAATGCCCTGCCCACGATATGGGCACCATCAGCCACCTCGTGTATGTAGAAGACATCCTCAACCAACGCTGGGGGTGGAAGTAACCTTCCATGGGCTCCCCAGCTCCCGAGGTACCAGATAACTTCTGGTAAGGCTACACATCTGAAGCATAGATCCCTGCACTATGATCAGTTGCACCCCTCGGGTACATGGGGACGGTCAACCCCAAAAGTAGTTATTGGAATCGCCGAAGCTTTCTGGACCAGCACTTTCTTCCCTGCGAGATAGATTGCGGAGCTGACGGACCATACGGTCTGTTCAACTTTCTCCCCCCTACCGTTGTAGGTTTCGGAGCCGACGCTATAAGAATGATTAAATTGATAATTCAATTTAATATACAAGCATTGAACGTAATCCCCCCTACTGGGTATGATAGATTGGAGCTGACGGAGCGTTCAACTTTATCCCCCCTACCTAAATGGGTTACGGAGCTGACGGTCCAACAACTTTATCTTCTCTATCATTGTAGGATTCGGAGCCGACGTCAATAGTATGATTGAACTGAGTAATCAGTTCAATATATAAGACATCGGCTTAGTCCCTCCTGGGGGTTGCGGAGCCGATGGCAATATAGTGCAATAAATCCAATGAATTGGATTCAATGCACCTACCATTCGACGGATTCCCTCCATCTATCTATGATAGGTTTCAAAGCCGACACACTGCGTCCAGGCAAAACGCTAGTATTGACTTTGTCCCCATCTATAGATCTCAACCTTATCAATATCAGTAACATCGTGGCTACTTTGCACTCTGCGTTTCGCGCACTAGTTATCTTCAAATTGCATCAGTTCCTGGCACGGTTTTCTTACAACCAGTATTGCGGCACATCAGTCAACGTCGTAGCCCGGCCTTCACCAGGGTGTCACTTCAGACCTTTCGGTTGCTACTTTCCTCACATTTTCCTTTACACTTTTAACACATATATTTTGCTCCATGATTTTGCACATTCTCGCGTATTTATTCTCATTTATTCGTCATTCAGTCGTCTTTTCACAGCCCATTTGCTTTACATCATATCTACACATACACACTCAGTATGCTCGGATTTTGCTTCCTTGGGTCCTCGGTGACACTCCCCAGAGCCACCTAGCTACTAATTGCCATCAGTTTCAGCCATCAATGGGTTGCGGAGCCGATGCAATATATTGCAATAAATTCAAGTCAAGCTTGAACTCAAGGCAACTACACCGACGGACTTCCCCCCCATCTATGATAGGTTTCAAAGCCGACACAATGCCTCAGTACGGTCAGCCCACCTAAGTGAGAACTGAAGCTAGTATGCGACTTTGTCCCCTATCTCTAGATCTTTTAGCGTTACCCAGCCTGCACCACGTGGAGATGGATCTACTTCGCAGGCCGCATAAGTGAAACAGTCCCCTCCGCAGTATTAGAAGTAATGTTTCATCTGCTACCTCTCGACATTGTCGGAAAACAAATAATCGCAAGTGCGGCCGTTCGCCTCAAATAAACTCGTCAGAGGACTTCCATTCGAACTGGTCACTCCTTATTTTAAAAAATTTCGAGAATTTAACCGAGAACACAGATTACACTTATTTTGATAATAATTTCCTATCCGTCATCCCCTCGAGATAAGAGTAGAAGGTTGATGAAATAAGGGAGGAAGAGTCTTTTTTCTGTTTTACTGATGGCTTCAAAATTAGAAATGGAGTGGGAGGAGGTGTTTTCTCTGCAATGCTTATTTTAAGTATATCTTTCCGTTTTCCGGATGAATGTAGTGTGTTTTAGGCCGAAGTAATGGCGATCAGAAAAGCCTTGGCCTGGCTAAAGGGTATTGTAGCATCTACTAAGGATATTAGCAGCTTCATTGATAGCCAGGCAGGTAATAAATTTTGATTGTTACGCGTCTCTGACATTCTGGATAACTGGTGCGAAACTTGTGGATCTGACCTGAAAAAGAGAAGCTGTAATGTGATTAGCAAAGCCGACGTCAGATGGGCGAATTATGTTACTTACCATCAGACAGATTTAGCCTGTTCTGTATCTTAAGCGCTCTAACAGGCTGATCTCACTAGAAATGCAGATGATCAGCTCCATAGTAGGTGTCGTTACACGGCACTGTTTGATAGGGGAAAATGCTGGGAGGTTTTGCTTTCCTTTAATGACCTTTCCAGGAGTTGCAAAGATGAGGAAGAAGCAAATCTTCATCTATATACTTACTAGGAAAAGAGAGTACCACTTAGGCGTATACTGAAGGCCAAGCCAATTCTTAAAAACTTATTTTTCTATTGAGCAGACTAACAAGTTTGATCTGTTTTGAGATTAATTTACAAGGACTTTCGCCGGGTATTATTTAAGCACAGATTTTTTTCTTTTACGCGGTGTATATTTTGGTGCTTATCGAATTTGATTTCAAATTACTCCGAAGGAAGAAGCCTAGATCCGTGAGATCTGGTGATCTTGGTGATTATCTCGTGATCTTGGTGAGCATCTCTTGGTACTTTTTTTCGAAATTCATCGACCTCGCTGGTGGCTGTATATCAAGTAGCAACCATAATAGCTCAACATTTTCGCTTATTTCTTGAAGCAGAGACACAGTGACGGCTTTCAACATCACAAAACTGCGAATGCGCGTAAAGCAAAATCGTGCGATACTTGAGATCAAATGGAATTGAGTTTAATGCACTTCAGAATAATCAATAGTAGCAGAGAAAATTAGGGGATGTCGATAAAATTTTAGCTATTAATTAATAGGCCTATAATTAAATTAAAATATTTTTAAGCTTGGTATGAAAACGCTATTTCATGTGGATAACTTTTATATAGGGTCTGCAATTTTGCCTTCACTGTTTTTTCATTAAAATTTAAGGCTTTATTCTTAAAAAGTGACATATTTATGATTCAAAGTACTGTCCGTCGCTAGCCACAACTTTTTTCCCAGCTTTCTGGGAATCGTCGGATACCATCTCGAAAAAACGATCCACGAATCGTTCCATTTTTGGACTTCTTCATAAGAACGTAAATGCTGCTCAGTCAGGCCATGCGTCATGGATCGGAATATGTGGTTGTCAGAAGGGGCGATGTCTGAAGAACACAGCTGGTGGATGCCCATTTCAGTGTTTCCAGGAAGATTTTTACAATTGAAGCAACATGTGGCCAGGTGTTGTCGTGCAGCAAAATCACTTTGTCGTGCTCGTCTTGGTACAGTTTCACTCAGTTTCAACAGCTCATTATATGTATATCACAACAATTTTCTCTCTTCTACCGCCATGGTGGTTCTCGACGTCAAAATCACCGCTCTCGAAGCCTGGAAACCACCCATGACATGTTCTTTCACTAAGTGCAGCCATGCCGTCAGTGCTTGAGAGCTCTCGAAGTATTTCAGCCGCAGTTTTCTTCAGATGGAAGTAGAAAATCAAAACTATTCGCAAATGACGAGAATTTGGCTAATACATAATATCCTCGCACTTATTTTACCCCATCCCAAACAAATGTCGCTTCTGGAGAACCAGCAGTAATAAATGGATCTCATTCTTCAACAACTTTCCAGTTTCATCTATGTGTTATATAATTTTGAATCTTGTTGGAAGTTAGAGGAAGCAATACCCTGTCGGATGCAATACCGAATTGGCCCAATGGGGAAGTAAAGAGTACTAGACCTAACCTAGGAAGAAGAACCGATAGAAACTTTATCTTCCAAGTAGAAAATCTCATCAAATTGAATAAAGCTCTCTTCGAAAATTCAAAAAACAATCGTATAAGTTTCACCATCACAATTATAAACTATGATCCAATTTTACTGTCATTGTCAATATTTACCCTAATTTATGAGTTATATAATATCTTCTCAGTTATTCCATTCATTTTGAAAAAAAAAGTATATTACATATTTACCTTCAAAATTTGCCAATTGTTCTTTCACTTTCATTCGACTCTAATGCCCAAACAAAACGTGAAACTTATTAAGTGGAAAACTATGTTACCTATTGTTGATTAAATTCCAAAATCCCGACTTACGTTTTGAAGATATTTTATGTGCATAAAGCGTGGGTTAATATCTTATGTATTTTCCAATTACGGATATGTTTCCATTCGAATCCATTGTATGCATGTGTGTGGTTTACTTGATATTATGCCTATTCTAAAATAGTCGCATTTTCAAGGGACCGTGAATTAAATTTTGTGGTTAACAATCCAAGTCTATGCAATTTGTTTATTACTAACATGATGGCTATTTTTCTTCGATGATCCGCATACTTTCTTTTATCATAAGATTCATAATCACATATAATGTGTGGTGAATTTGTGAAATTTCGATTCCATCCGACGTATTTTCTGTCTAAATATCGCTGTTTTTTTCATATAAAGTTCAATGATGATGATGAGGATTATATGAGCAATGCTGCTTGATAGATAAACCACAATGAGAAAAGAGATTGAAATTGATGGTATTCTTTGTTGAATGATGAATTTTTTTTAGTAACAATAAAATTTAACATTGGATTGTAATAATGATTTGGGGCATTCATTTACCTAAGATGAGCGGAAAAATTCAGACGGCCTTGAGTAAAGCTAATCAATTGAAAAAAAATTATATAAATACATTTCGACTGTTTATAGATTTATCTGGAAAATTACAGACTTACAGTCTCTAAATCCGACTGGAATTTGATCCGAAACAGATAATTGTGAATAATTATCTTCACATGAGTTTTGATTTTTCAATTAAGTTCCATTCAGGCAAATTTTTAGATATTGCAATGGCTTGAACTGAAAGGATTTACAACATTTTGAGCAATTCCTATATTGGAGAATTTTGACTCCTCAGTAATTTATGATTTTAATTAAAATTTTTTTTAAATATATTTGGTGATGATTAAGCTAGTTTAGGCTAGGGTATAGCCTAGTATGTAGTGTGTTGGTCTTGTAATGCAAAGGTCGTGAGTTCAAATCCCGGTCGGCGCAATATATATTTCCGGCACATTGCCTGCTTGGATATAACTTGGTCACCTCAATCTAAGAAAATGAAAAATTCGTAGAAAGAGGGTTGTGCGAAGGGCTAACAACCCTTCCACAATAAGTAATGAAAAATGTTAAGGGACCTGAATATCAGGAGGCCAAGGTCCGATTTGGGCTGTAGCGCCATTGTAGATGTAGAAGCTAGTTTAATAGCTGAGAGGACTGGAAGTTAAATAGAACTCTTGCGTTAGCTATACGTTATAATATTTAATTCTCCTTTCAACTGTTATCGGGTCGACGATTGATACAGAAGTGAATTTATTGTGAAAAAGAAATCAAAATAATATTCGTAACATGAAAACTAGATTGATATTCGAATGTCTCCATTTATCATGACGACTAGTTTATTATTTTCAATTATGTGTATCCTCCGGCCTCCTGGTAGTTAGGATAGTGCAGCAATCTTTGTAATTTGCCGATCGCATGAACCTCCATTAGTCTCGATCTTAACAAGTCTGACTCTTCCATCTCGATCTGGATAATATTTGGTTATTCGACCCAACATCCATTTAGAGGGAGGTACGTTATCCTCCTTTACCACGACGATGGTTCCCGGTGCCAAATCATTTTTCTCCCTTGACCACTTTCTGTAGTGAAGTCAAATAGGATTGGTGCCATCGATTCAAAAAACTCTGTTTCAGTTGCTGCAAAAGTTAACAATGCGTTAATTATTTAGTATTAGTAAAGATGCTAACTTCGAGAATAGTTGTTAAAAAATGCGTCACACTATGTACGTCATATTCTGAGTGAGATGTAAAGTTTAGTGGTCTTGAGTTAAATAGTGCTTCTATTTCAGTAAGAAGCGTATACATCTAATCATACGGTAATATTTGGTTTCAATTAGAGTCTTATGGTATGTTTTCATAGACATCACGTTGGATTCCCATAATCCACTAAACTTTCCGCGATAATTCGGTTATGAGTTTCCCAAAGAGAATATGTTTGTGCATATCGGAAAAGCATTCGGCACTCATCCTTGAAGTTGGTCCCAATATCGCTGAAGATTTCTAAGCACTTACCAATTCTAGAAATAAAACAGTGCAGCCCTGCTAAAAATGCTTCTGACGACAGATCGGATACAACTTCCTAGTGCAGAGCTTTTGTTGTAAAGCAGATAAATAGAGTGATGTAACATTTTGTAAATTTTGGGTTTCTTCCTCGAGCCAATCGTAGAGTCAAAGTACCAGCATAGTCAACACCAACACAAGCAAAAGGTCTGGCATATATTACCTTCTCTTCAGGTAGTTATCCCATAAGTTGGCTGGATGTTGCCTTCCGTTGTCGAAAACAAGCTATGCAATTAAAAACAATTCTGCGAATTAAGTTACGGCAACCGAATATCCAATACTCTCAGCTCTCTAACTCCAATATGAAGGTATTTTTTATGACGAAATTCGTCAATCTGGTTTGTAATATGATTACCCCTTGGTAATATTATAGGATGTGTTACCGCATAAGATAAATGTGCTTGTTCGATACGTCTACCAACGCGTAGTAAGCCATTTGGGTCCAAAATTGATGATAATTGAAGAAGTTTGCTTTTACTAGGTAGTTCTCCTTGTTCTTGGAGTATCCTTAGTTCCATCGAAAAGGAAAATCTCTGACAGAATTTCAGACAGATAATTTTTGCGCTGGATAATTCACGCTTGCTGAAATCAAAGCAGCCCTATGTGACCAAAAACGAAACAAAGCGCCGGGAATTGACGAGATACCAGTTGAACTTCTGAAAAACGGTGGAAACTGTGTCGCTGAAATACTGCACAACATGATATGCAAAATTTGGACAGAGGAAATCATACCCGACGACTGGCGAAAAAGCGTTATATGTCCAATTTACAAGAAAGGAGACAAACTCTGCTGTGAGAAATACAGAGGTATATCATTGTTGTGTACATCCAATAAAATACTGACAAAAATAATTGAACGTCGCCTTAAGCCCTATACTAATCAAATAATTGGCGCATACCAAGGCGGATTCAGAACCGGACGATCTACAACAGACCAGATATTCTCGGTGAATCAGGTGCTTGAGAAATGCTGGGAATATAACACAGATGTGCATCAAATCTTCGTAGATTTTAAACAAGCATACGACAGTATCGACAGGAGCGTACTGTACCAAATCATGCTTGACTTTGGAATTCCTCCAAAACTAGTCCGACTAACAAGACTCACAATGACGAACACTGAATCCCAAGTGAGAATACAAACCGATTCCACAACCAGCTTTCGAACGGAATGTGGTTTAAATCAGGGAGATGGTCTAGCCCCTATGCTTTTCAACTTGGCACTAGAGTATGTCGTCCGAAAAATCCCAGTCGACACCAACGGGACACTACTATTCAAGTCCACCCAACTAGTAGCATACGCTGATGACATTAACATTCTAGCAAGATCCTTCCCTAGTGCTAAGGAGGTATTTTTCAATCTTGACTCCGCCGCAAAAGAAGTCGGGTTGCGCATTAATGAAAACAAAACAAAAGTAATGACGCAACAAGACGGAGAGTGCCTATCAGACAAAACATAACATTTGCGGAATATAATTTGGAAAGTGTAGACAATTTCATATATCTTGGGGCTAATCTAGCAAAGGACGGTAGTGAAACAGACGAAATCAAACGACGGATAATACTTGCAAATAAGACGTATTATTCGGTACTTCCAATAATGAAATCCAAGAAAGTGCACAGGAACAATAAGCTGCGAATATATAAAACTATTATACGACCTGAGCTCTGTTATGGGAGCGAGACATGGACATTAACACGAACTTCCGAAAAAGCAGTTAACGCATTCGAAAGAAAGGTCCACCGAAGAATTTTGGGACCTGTGAAGGAAGGAACGGAATGGCGAATAAGATACAATCATGAGTTGTATCAACTCTACGACGAGCCAGAAGCTTCAACGTTCATCAAGCTACGTAAACTGCAGTGGGCTGGCCATGTAGAGCGAATGGAAGACAGAAGAATCCCCAAACATGCTCTTAAAGGCAAAGCGAGTGGTAACCGGCCAGTAGGCAAACCACGCAAGCGATGGGAAGACTCGGTTGATGAAGACAGCAAAGCCATTTTAAAAAACATAAAAGAACTATGATTGGGCGTAAAGCCCAATCATATGATACTCTAGATGAAATGAGAAAGTGTTCAACGTACCGGAAAATATGTCACATCCAATTCTTTTAAATAATAAATAGTGACTTTTGTATGGGAGGTGGTAGAGCAGAGGAGGAAGGTTTGTAATTTTTGGATATGACACCTAATGTGGTATGCAAAATATTTCGTGCTGAATTTAAGATTTGTAGCTTTCATTATTTTCAATTGGACATTTTCCTGAAATTGAGGCGTTTGTATGGGAGGTGGCAGAGGAGGGGTAGCGTTTAAGATGATTTTGAAACTTCTTATCAACATCCTTATCACCACGCTTTGATTCAATTTCAAATTCGATAGTTCTAATATATTCGAAGGAGAAATTCTTTTCTTGAATTTATAATACATATATTTGTATGGGAGGGGGTGGAAGGAGTGAAGAGGAGCTGATATTTTTTTTTTAGCATTTATTGCATTTATTAAAAAACAAATTCTGGCAAAATTTTAAGCTTATACTTTTTCTAGTTTTAATGGAAATCGATATAATGCACTTAACAAAAATTATACATTTGTATGGGAGGGGGTAGAAGGAGTGTACGGATCAAAACACATTTTTTTTCTCGTTATTGATATTTCTATTTTTAAACTTATTGCAAAATATCAAGTTGATAGCTTTAACAGTTTCGAAGAAAAATAATTTAATTTAAATTTCAAAATTTCGTGAAATTTGTATGGGAGGGGGTAGAAGGAGTGAGGTGAAGTTGATAATTTTTTCAATGCTGATTGGAATTATAATAAAATTAATTCTGGCAAAAATTCGTTTTTGTAACTTTGCTGGTTTCAATGAAAATCGAAAAACTGCATTTTTCAAAATTAAGCATTTGTATGGGAGGGGGTAGAAGAAGTGACGGGATCGGATAAATATTCAGTTATATTAATGACATCTATATCGTAATACTTTAACCCAAATTTCAAATCGATAGCTTAAATAGTTTCAAGGAAAAATCAATTTCTGAAAACTTCGGAATTTCGTGAAATTTGTATGGGAGGGGGTAGAAGGAGTGGGGGAATGTAGCCCGTTCACGAACTTAAAGTTATTTTTTTGATAAAAATGACACACAACAGATTTCAGCACGATAGCTCAAAGCGTTCGAGAGTTATGCTGTAGACAGACGGACAGACGGACAGACAGCAACTCGGAATCGAAGTTTTTGAGCGACAACAAATATTTCTGTACCCTTGGCGGCTCTGTGCGAGCATTATTTCTTAGCGTTACAAACGGTAAGGCAAACACAATATACTCTCAGATTTCATCTAGAGTATAAATTAGCAGCTGGAGGACGCAGTCTTTGGATCGAGACGATTGGAGGCGACGACTTCAGGAGGCCAGGGCCCGATTTGGGCTGTCGCGCCATTGATGATGATAATTCATTAGTATTAAGTGGTTTGATATTCCGATTTCTAGCTGTAGTACGTATATTGCTTATAAAACAATGATAATATGCAACTGTACGGATCAGTTTCGTCCAGGAAGAAACTCGATTGATTATAGTGACGATTAAATGATATACATAAATTCGTTTGGATAACTATTTACCAAGATTTTGCTGACCTTAAGAAGTCAGGTCCGTTACACCAAAAATAATAGTTTAACAGAGAAGATGGCAATAAACTACGTGAATCATAATCCGCTGGATTAAGATTCGAGGATACGTGGTTCCAATACGATCTTTGAAGCACGTTTAATATTTCTGGCGTCCGGCTGGCCATGAATGTCTTTAGAGTCCGCGGTTGTACGGATAACCAAACTTCTTAGTATAGGACCACGCGAAGCAGTTTTCTACCTCAATAAGTGACGATGTTTTAATGAACTCAAATAATTTAAATAGCAATATAGCCGCGCAAAGTTCGCTTTTTACAATTGCAATTTGCTTGAGAAACGCTACTTTGTTTTTGCAACCACTAACAGGATACGATAGTTATTTGATAAGTAGTGACGACAGTATATTACCGCGGAGTACGCTTTTTCAGAGGCATTATAAAATTCAAATCCGGTGCCAAGAATACTAGTAGGTCAAATATTCTGGCAGCATCAGATAGGAATGATCGTTTTGTATGGCTGTATTCGCTGGGCAATGCAAGCTTATAGGAGAAATGATCGTAGTCCGAGTACCTTGATGGTTTTCCATTGGTATTGAAGCAAGCAGAGAACAGCAGTTTAAGTTCCACTTACGCAGATTGAAGCCTCCTTTTGATAATAGATTTACGAGCTGATGATGGTATAAATTCTTAGAATCAGCTCTTGATAACCAGGCTATCATCCATGTAAAAATCGTTGAAATTAATAACATGCCGCTGGATATTGTTGTTAATAATCGAGAGCTTTAAAGTGCGAACAGCAAGAAATGGCGTAGAAGTGGTACCATAAGTAACAGTTCACAGACGATAATGTTTAAATGGCTATTCTCTAGCCATATTGATATATCTTATCTTTGATAATCTTGATGACTATCTGCGATTAATATTTGCCTAAACATTTTTTCAATATCAGCCCTAAACACGAATGTCGCCGGAATCGTAAAAAGATTGCGAATAGTTCTCTCTGAATTGGAGGTCCAGGAAGCAGGAAGATCATTCAAGGAAGAACCATTTGACGATTTTGCAGTTGTGCTGTCTTCCTTAAAAACAGCGTGATGCGGAAGGTAATAGGAATTCGGATTATTGATTGCATTCTGTGGTATCGGAGTCATGTGTCCAAGTGATATATGTATACTCGTATTCAGACACAAACTCAGAGTATTGAGTCTTAAGTTCGGGACTCAATATAAAACGCCTTTCCATTCCCTCCATAGCCGCGTTGACAGAATTTCCAAGAGGGATTGAAGAGATATCTTTATACGGAAGTTTAACTTTATCTTCCTTCATTATTCCTCGTATGTGTGGTGGAAAAAAAAATCTTCTCGAATTCCCAAAATCTTTTTAGGTTAAGTGCTCATGCCAAATACACGATGGAAGTCAAATAATTGCAGCAGACCTTCTACAATCCAACTGAAAACTGTACATATTGCAGACAGTTGACCACTAGAACCACAAAATGTTTCCGGTTTGATGATATTGAACTGATGATCACAGCCCAAAAGAATGTCGATGTTATGGAATGTGAAAGTTTGGGAAGCACAGCGTTGATTTTTTTAACATTTGGGCCTGGGAGCGCGGACCGAGGTGGTGAATAAGAACATGATTTTACTATAAATAATATTTTATTAAAACAACTTAAAACTGGAACTGAAGACTGACGACTGAATCTAAATAAAACGAAATTCATTAGGTTCGGTAAATTTGCAAGTTTGGACAACTCTCATCATTCCATGAAGTTTTATAATTGTAATTTAGAGTGTGTCTCAGAAGTCAAGTATCTAGGGGTAGTAATTGATCGTAAATTAAAATGGGACAAACACGTATCATGTATTAGCAAAAGACTCCGTAAAACCTTTTATTTATTTTTAATCCTTCGGAAAATATTAGATATACAACAATTAAGAATAGTGTATTTTGCGCTATTTCAGAGCATTTTGCAATATGGGATACTAGTTTGGGGAAGTACGTTCACGGCTACGTTATCGCCTTTATATAACATTCATAATAAAATTATTAAAATATGCTTAAATCATAATAAATTCTACTCTACTACACAAGCTTTTCTACAATTTAATGTAATGAATGTTCG
The DNA here is from genome assembly GCA_963669355.1 of Chorisops tibialis. Lineage (NCBI taxonomy): Eukaryota > Metazoa > Arthropoda > Insecta > Diptera > Stratiomyidae > Chorisops > Chorisops tibialis. The sequence continues at coordinate 81,040,775 of OY770263.1, forward strand.
ACAACTGTTCGCATCTGTTTTATTGAAGTACATTTTTTGTCACCAAGAAGATTTTCCTTTATTTCACACAAGGTATAATTTACGAAGTCAGTCACTTAGAACTATCCATATAGCTAGAACTAAAAAATCATTAACACAGAGGCACCCTAGTTTCTTAGGGCCCAAAGCGTACAACAAAGTACCAGCTGAAATTAAAAATATAATAAATTCGCATAACTACAAAATGGTAATTAAAACATTTATATTTGATAACCCAAATTTCTATAATGCCTTTTCAAATAATGGTGATTAGCTGTAATTAGTATACACATTTAAGTTATTTAATATTATAAAACGAATATAGTTCACTAGAATTTAAGATTTCTTAGTTTAATTTAGAAAATTTTAGTTTAATTTATTAATTTTCTCATACGCAAATGCTTAATAATACCTAGTCGTGCCATAAGTTCTGTCACACGTATATGGGCAATTTTTGTATAAACGAAAAAGAGTTTTTGACAAAGGAAAATATATTTTATTTTGGCATACTAATGGAAGTAAAATAAGCAACAAATTATTCAAAGTGGCCGCCTTTAGCCTTAACACAGCTCTTTAATCTGTTGGGCCAGTCATCGATAGCAGTACGCACTGTTTCTAGCGGAAAATTAGCTACTGCGTCTGTCAAAGATCGCTTAAGGCTCTCGATATTTGGGTGTCGTCTCGTGCACACCATGGACTCTAACTCCGCCCACAGTTTGTAGTCCAGGGGATTCAAATCTGGGCTCCCAGAAGGCCATTCCGTCGCCCTTATAAACTGTGGAATATTGGTTTCCAACCACGCTTGTGTGGTTCGAGCTTTGTGGGCTGGCGCAGAATCTTGCTGGAAAACCCAATGTCGATTGTTGAATAGCGTAGAGTTCAGCGGCTTCACACATCCCTCCAGGATGTCCGTTTGATAATTTTTCGCTGCAGTTTTTACGCCTTTTTCGCAAAAATGAAGCTCGGTGACCCCTTCGTAGCTGACACCCCACCATACCATGACTGATGCTGGATGATTTCCTCGCTGTACCCTAGTGGCAACTTCTCGGGCTTCTATGGAGCTGTGGGCATACACCTTATCATTTTGGCGGTTGAAATGTTCCTCCACCGTAAAAATTTTTTCATCGGTAAATAAAATTTCTCGATGTTTGTTGTTGCCGTACCGCCGAAGGAGCTCTTTCGATCTGGTGCTCCTAATTTGCTTCAACTGTTCAGTCAGCAAATGTCCCGTTGATCGTCGAAAGGCACTCATCCCGAGGTCAGATTTTATGATGCGAGACATACTTCGGGTGGAGATGTTCATCTCTCGAGCCATGATTCGTTGTTTACGAAGCGGATTTCGACGAATTCGACTCTCGACCGCTTTGATGGCAGCAGAAGAACGTACATCACGCGGACGTCCAGAACGAGGTCGATCTTCAATAGTCTGGATCGCGTTATATCTCTGGATTGCACGATACACAAATCTTTGCGTTATTTTTAACGGGCACAACAACTTGAAAATTTCACTCGCGGATTTTCCACACTTATGTAGTGCAATCACTGCAGTTCGGTTTTCTATTACACCCCATTCCATCTTCACACGTTAACGAACACACTTTAAATGACCATCAACTGTCAACAACATTATGACGTTTATAAAACTGGCCGATATTGAAATGTCACTCATAAAATAAAGTTGTTGCCAATGTGAGAAATTATGTGACAGAACTTATGGCAGGACTAGGTAGATAATAAATAAATAAAATTTAAAAGATATATTATAAATAAAATTATTTAAAATACATAATCTGAACTCTCACACACAAGTCACAATGACTTATGTGAGTTGTTGCTATAATTGTTCATTATTATTGTAACGCAAATGTAAATATGTATAGCTTCAATAAATGTCAGTAAACTTAAAAAATGAAGACGACAGATGAAAACTAATAACGACTGAACGACTCCTGATGACGACTGAATTCGAAAGGCCAGTGCGACTGCTTTTAATCTGCATCTTTTTGCTGACGCTGCGGCGTGTCTGGCTGTTTGTTGTTTCTATTTTTGCGTGATAAGTAACAACAATGTAATTGTTGATCGCGCGCGTCGTCGAACATGCCACTTGATACCTTTCGTTGCATATCTGGCGATATGCAGAAAGGGACGGTTCGCTTGTACACGATCAGCATATCTGGTGATATGGAAAAGAGGAAGGTTTGCTTGTGCGTGATAAGCAATGTCTACGTTTGATGTCGATGACGCTGGAATGTGTCGACGAAGTCGTATCGCCACAAACACGTATGCTATTATTTATAAGGACTCCTGATTAACGCATGATTTGAGTATAACAGAACTACGTTCTCGGCTAAACCCCAACGCTAGGTTATGATAATCCATTAATTTTGACTCGTGCATAATTCCGAGATAGTTTTAATCATTGTAGGCACGGTTCGGATATGAACGATAGCTGTGATCCGGTATCCAGAAGTACTCGACAGGGTTTGTACTTCCCATAATTATAATGAACTAGAACCAGTGCCGTTGGTAAAAGTGTTTGACAGGAATTGCGCTATCGATTCACTCCAAGGATGTCGATGGAATTGAACCAATTGATGGTTGCGGTTCCGTTGACAGATTGGCAGCAATAAATTTTCGATTATTCGTCGTATTACTTATGTCAGGATGCACCAGAGTGTGATGCCTTTTGTTGCATTTCTGGCAGCGATGTTTCGAATGACATGATATAGACGAAGGCCTTGTGCGAAGGTAGTTAAAGTAATACCGTGTTTGCTTAGAAATGTACGTTTTGATTCTGAGAATTGAATTTATCGCAGCGTATAATAAAATGATTTTCCTTACATTTAGGACAAACCATGGTGGTTGAAGAAAAATGGCAATTCTTCGAGGTAGATTTCTGCTGACTACTCTTATTAGTAGTAAAGGATGAATGTGAGATCTCAAACGTTTTAGAGCTTATCTCTAAAAATTTCCAAAAGGTATTGAGAGAAGGAAAACCTTATGTATTTTCCTCAGTCCATTTGTGTCGAGTTCTTTTGCCAGCCTTGGTTAATAAGATATCCTTTAACCAATCTCTGGTCTCAACTCTGGACCTGATGCTCGAAGTCTTCGAATAGCTTCATCAGCTGAATCGGAGAAGTTTCTAAGTGCCGCGGCGGAACTCGAGTCCGTGAATTGAAGCGATAAAATGTTAAGAACGAACGCCTTGGTAATAGGACACCTGATTGTCATAACGCGCATTTAATTTGTCCCAAGCTTCGATATAATTGGCATCTGAGATCGTTAAATCTTTTAATGGATTAAGAGCATCTCCCGACAGAAAACTCTTGAAATAATGCAATTCCCGTGAACCCGAAAGGTTTTTATTATTATGAACCGAACTAATGTACAGGTCTTTAAATGAACACCATTCATTGAAGGCACGGGAAAATGAAGAAATTTTTATTTTAGATAGTCGACTTTTAACAAGACAAGAGCCTTTAATTGATTTGTTATATTAGATAATATTAGATTATCGGAAACACTATAACCGTGATTGGACGAATTTTGATTAACCGACTCGACATTGAACTCATGAATGTATCTCAATAAAATTTGTTTGAAATGAAAATATCGCTCTTCAAATTCGATACTATCATCGCCATCAATAAATTCGCTAGGCTCATCTGCTGTTTCCATCAAATTCGTATGAACGGCTTGATACTCCTTCCACGCGTCGTCCAATCTTTTATCACGCACAGTCAAATCCTCAATTGTTAGATTCCTGATGCTTAAATTCACAAGATAGGAATTTAATCGTGTTAAAATTCCATTAACATGTCCATGTAGGGCTCTTAACACTTCCATTTTTTTTTATAATTTATTATCTTGCGAAATTAACGAAGATGCCGCACAATCGCACTATTCCCTGATCTAATTTTATTTTGCGTGTATTTTTTATCGAATTTTAAACATAATAAAAGTAGAAAAAATTATATCTTAGTCAATATCCGGCTCAACGGACCAAAATGTTGGTTAAGCTTAATTGATTGATTGATAGTTTTATTAGCTTTCTAAATTTGTGCAAAGTATAAAATGCTTAAAAATATTTTTAATTTATTGATTTCTGTCATTTTATCGTCCTGTAAACAACGCTTATATTGGGTGATAGTATTAAATATTACTAAATTAAACAAAATTTCTAAATCTTTACATATTAACTAATTAAAAATATATAAACAAAAACTGAAATAGGCCAAATTCAAGCAAAGATAATAAATTCAATTCAAATATAATAATAATAAATATAACAATAAATAAGAGAAAAAATAGAAAAATTACACTATTCAAAAAGAAAATTTATTAAACTAAAAATACTAACTAAAATGAAAATAAATTATAATATTGAAAATAAGAAAATAATACTCTTCTTCAATGGCACTACAGCCCAAATCGGGCCTTGGCCTCCTGATTTTGAGGTTTCTTAACATTTTCATGGAAGGATTGCTAGCTCTTCGTACAACCCTCTATCCGCGAATTTAGCATTTTCGTAGATTGAGGTAACCAAGGTATATCCAAGCAGGTAGTGTGCTGGAGTTATGCATTGACAGGGATTTGAACTCTCAACCACCGCATTGGAAACCAACACGCTACCCATTAGGCTACACCCTAGCCTTATTAGTTTCACAGTTTTTTTCCTTTATCATTTTGAAATATACTTCAATTATAAATATGTAGTTGAATATTAACCGCTATTTCAACTTCATTTTAAAATTTTTGGTGCGTGTAGCTCTGAAGTAAGTCTGCAGGTAAGGAATTATAAAATGGGACCGAGATACAGAAAATGTGTTTGCGTTAGGGTTCGATTTGCTTTTAGGACTGTCATATTTGTCTTATTGCTGGTGCTGTGAGTATTCTTCTTTTTCTACAATGGCACTACAGCCCAAATTGGGCCTTGATCTTCTGACCTGCAGGTTTCTTAACATTTTTCATTATTTATTGTAGAAGGGTTGTTAGACCACAACTATCTATCTTCGAATTTTCACAAGATAATAAATTCAATTCAAATATAATAATAATAAATATTACAATAAATAAGAGAAAAAATAGAAAAATTACACTATTAAAAGAGAAAATTTATTAAACTAAAAATACTAACTAAAATGAAAATAAATTATAATATTAAAAATAAGAAAATAATACTCTTCTTCAATGGCACTACAACCTAAATCGGGCCTTGGCCTCCTGATTTTCAGGTTCCTTAACATTTTCATGGAAGGATTGCTAGCTCTTCGTGCAACCCTCTATCTGCGAATTTAACATTTTTATAGATTGAGGTGACTAAGGTATAGCCAAGCAGGCAGTGTGCAGGAATTATGCGTCGACTGGGATTTGTACTCGCGGTCTTCGCATTGTAGACCAACACGCTACCCACTAGGCTACACCCTAGCTGGTGCTCTGATTTTGATAAACACAACTGGCCCTATCGTTCTTGGACATACATATACAGCACGACAGCTTTGACGTATACAGCTCTTGGTCCTAGAACGTTGGTTATGGAATATAACTCTTCTGAAGGGAACCAAGGATGCAAATTCATCATTATTTTTAAGACACATCTGAGAGCCCTTATAAGTAAGTGCATCGATATGTTCTTCTTAAGTACTACCCCATGCCCTATTCCATATTGCACAATTGATTGGACCAATCCATGATAAATCGTTTTGAGCTCTTTGAAGACGAGGATATTCCTGATAAACCAAAAAATAGGAAGTGTTTTTCGTATTTTGTTAGCTAGAAGATTGATGTGATCTCTCCTAGAGAGTCTGGAATCGATGTTAATATCAAGGTATTTAATGGATTTCACAATTTGAATGATTTAACTAATATACGAGTTGATTTGTCTTGGTAGACTTATTGTTGTCGATTGGGGTAAACCTATGTATATCGCTATTAGAGAACGCAATTGCTTTAGTTTTGCTAACATTCAACTTGAGCAAATTTCTAACGACCGAATTTTTAATTTTGCATAATGACTCAGTTACGTTCGATTTCGTATCAATTCAAGATCTACCAAATACTAGAAGGGCTGTGTCCTTCGCGAAGGAGATTATTTTGCCATTAGGGATTTTCATGTCGCTCAATTCATTAATATAGATAAGGAAAATAATAGGTGACAAAACTGTTCCTTATGGAAGGCCATACGTCGAGCTGGTTTAATAGTTGAGAGCTAAATAAAACTCTTGCATTCGCTATACGTTATAATATTTAATTTTCATTGCAAATGTGATCGCGTCGACGATTGATACCGAAATGAATTTATTGTGAAAAAGAAAACAAAATAATATTCGTCACATGAAAGTTAGATTAATATTCAAAAGTCTCCATTTATCATGACGACTAGATTAATATTTTCAATTGTAGTCCAATATTCGTAAGAAATTTATATTGATTGGAAGTCCACTATTTTACGGCATTGAGTTTTAAGTTGTCGATGAGGTCTTTTTTGCTCCTTGCTATCAAATAAAAGTTTGTGGATTGCTCTTCATGAAGCCAAATTAATATGTCATGCAATCCAATCTGCTAATATATAAATTTCATTTATTATAGCTTAGATTAGTATGGTCTTGAACTTGGTTTTTACTGTAACAAGTTTTTCGACCGAACGAAGAAAGCAATTGTTTAAATTATTGTATGATCTCATCATGTTATTTGTCTTAATTCGAAACGAAATTATTCATATTAATCAGTCAGAAAATCCTATCCCTTTCATTATAACAATTCAATTAAACATGGGTAGATCTCATCTTGTGCAAAAAAAAAATGTTTAAACAAAATGCACAAAATCAATTTGCCATCATCGAACATGGAAGTCGAGAGTCGTCGTAACAACAGGAAAATGTTTTGCATTCCGATTCGAAATTCGTTTAACTCCGTGGCAATCTTAAAGATAATCTGTGGCTGACATGGTGTATTAGACAAAACCAACAACGAAATTATCGACATCGTATCCGAAAGTAATAGCTTTCACTATCGACGCTTATACGCGGAAGGATGACTGCTTTATCGACATTTTGAGGTCAGCGATTTTACTTTAGGAAAGTGCATCGATGTCAGCGATTATCCATCCGCTCGATACCGTCGGAGATTCATAATAATTATTACCCATAAACAGGAAGATTTTATTTCAGTTGTCGAAAAAAACAGTGGTGGTGGTGTTGATTTTATTTTTGTTGGCATTCATGTCGAAAGCACACGTCATTTTCGTGTTTCCTGTTCGATAAATCGATAATGAAGACGCTATTGTTTAAACATTTTTTTTTGTAAATACGCGCTAGTAGAATTGTTTTTGTTTTTTTTTCAGGTGCGATTCGTCGCTAGGAATATTCAGGTAGACGGTGGCTTATGTGTTGAATCGAAGTGTAATAAAAACGTGTTGAATTGATTCAAAACGTGATCTTGTGGTTGTTATAGGTATACAGATATGTCGGATAAGATATAACTTGAGAAATGATCGATCGTGGTTGCAGGTTAGCCCGATGTTGTTACACGATCTTTAGGATATCTTTTAGTGTTATTTATTTCCTGTGGTTACTTCTCTCATCGGTGCAGATTGTCATTAGTTTATGGTTAAATTGTTGAAATATTATGTGATATATCAGATGTCATTAGAATCGTTTTCAAGTTTTAAGTGCGTTAAAAATTTATTGACAAGTAAGCTATCTTAACCGCGTGCAGAATTGCTTTGAAATTTTATTGGAAAAATTTACTTTATTATTTTAATAATAAAGTGTTGTGATCGAAGAAAATGGAACTTGCTACCCTGTATTTTTTTTACTTTTCATAAATAACTAAGACAAAAAACGCAATAAAAACATAACAGAACTACGATTGGGGCGTAAAGTGCAATCATACAATACTCTAGATGAAATATAAATTTTTGTGCTTTCAAGAAATTTTGTATAGGGAGTGGTAGAAGGGGTGACAGCATTGTACTAATTTTTTTCATATCATAGCTATAAAAATCTTTTATACAAAATTTAAGCATCAAAAATTTAATAGGTGCTGAGAAAATTAGTGAAAATATGCAGTATGTATGGGAGGTGGTAGAAGGAGTGGGAGGTTCTTAATGATTTTTTCAGAAATAGCTATGAATGCTATGGAATTGACATGTTTCAAATTTCAGACCTGTAACATTCAAACTTTTAAAAAAAATCGATTTTTTGTGAAATTGTGATATTTTATGAGAGCGAGTGGAAACAGTGAAGATAACCTCTTGTTTTTTTTCAATCTTAATTATAGTACTAATTAAGAGCTTAGTGCAAAATTTGAGCTCGACAAATATTATATGTACTGAGAAAATTGGTTTATAGTATTTCATGAAAAAGTGCAGTTTGTATGGGAGGTGGTTAAAGGAGTGGGGGTATTGGAATAATATTAATGATAAAAATAATATTTTCTAAATTTCAAATCATAAGCTTTTATGGTTTCCAAGAAAATTTGATTACTGTAAAGGATTGAAAATGAGTAATTTTGTATGGGAGGGGGTAGAAGGGTTGGAGCGCTTTGGCCTGTTCACGAAATTGACCTTACTTTTTCGTTAAAAATGACGTGTACGAATTTTGAACTTTCTATCTCAACGCGTTCTCAAGCTAGAGAGCGCACAGACGGGCGGAAGGATATCCGGTTTGGAGATTTTTGAACGAAAATGAATATTTCTTAACCCTAGGCGCCTTCTTGCGAGCATTATATCTTGCAAACTTATAATACTCTCAGATTCCATCTAGAGTATAAAAATTCGTGTGTCTGTACGCCATACGTGAACGCTTTTTAAATCTCAACCACTCATATCACCGAAGGCCTCCAAGATAGGAAATGAATTTTATGTCGATTGGGGAAGTTTTGATATCGAGATTTTATATCATGTTGAATGGGGAGGCGAGGGAATGGCTGAAGACAAAAACTACACTTGAAATATCTGAAACTCGAAATTCGGATATTCTAGTTCATTGCAGTAAAATTTATAAGAAATGGATTAAATGAAATACAAAAAAAAAGAGAGAAGGCTGAAAACTAAATTTCGGACATCATCGTTGTTAAGCTTGAGAAGCTTAGGAAAAGTACCTAATATTTCAGAAACTTTTCAAATTTTCAAACCGTTATATCTGAAAATCGAATACTTATATTAACTTGATATATGTGTAGGTATATTTTTGGTTAAGTGTAAGAAACCGGAGGTAGTGAACAAAAATGTCGAAAATTTGAATCTATTTTGGGCTACGGTGAAAGATTCTGTTATATATCAGCCCTAGTCGTTCACCACATGTTCGCAATCTTCCACTATTCTCGAAAGCAACAACAATTACACGCGTACACAAATTTCGATCAAGCGACACACGTTGGGTTACTCGTCAACATGAGCGGATACGTCGTACCGAAACGACTGTCAGGAAGAACACCTGCGAGTTCTTTGTCGAGACCGAAATCAACAACTATTGCACAGGTTTTGATCCAGTAACATGCCAATACACATTGGGCAGCTCATGAACACGTCGTCGTATGGGCGACGGCCGGCGACACTCAGGAGAAGATCGCCGTATAGGCGACAGCCGAGCCGAAATTCAGGAATACATCGCGGTATGGGTGGCGGCCGAACCAACAGTCAGGAACGTATCGTCGTCTTTGCAACTGCCTAGTCGACAGTTTGGAACACGTCTTCATTGGGCAACAGTCAGCGAACACGTCTTCATATGGGCTACGGTGGAGCCGATAGTCAGGAACACATCGTCGTATGGGCGACGGCTGAGTCGACCAGTAACACGTCGACGGTCAGCGAGTCAATTGGTATCAGAAGTGTGATTTCAAGTAAAAATCGTGAATGACAATTGCAGAAAATAACGGTTACAAAATGAGAATTTTCAAAAAGTTTTACCGTGAAACAAGTGACCGCGATGAAAGTTTCAAAGCGCGATACGGTGATTAAAAAAATGGAGTGACCGATGGAACGTTCCCGGTGAAACAGTGAGAATTATTGTGATTGGCTCCGCGGAGCGAGATTGCGTGAACAATAAAAGATTTCTTGTCATGGAATAGATAAAGGTCTCAGCAGTGACCGAAATGACACATATAATAAATCGAACAGTGTAAAATCCGGGAATCTTTCGTTTTAATCTTAAGGCAGAACATGGAAACCGGTTGAACCGTTGGGAGCCGATAGACTCAATGCCGACATCTATAAGTTTCCCATTGGGCAGAAGACCAAACCTCAGATCGAGCAAGAAATCGTACAGCAAAGTATAGCGGAAAGCTCTGGATCTTTAGATCCGATTATGCCACAAATAATTTCGAAGTTGCATCTGGAAAGTGAACAGGCCAAGGAATTGAAAGACGACCTCAACAATAAAATGAATCGACAGAGCACGAAAATGGACCAGCAAAGTCAGCAGGCGAATGAACTGATAGACCTGAACTAAAAGATGGAACAACAAAGTCTACAGATAGTGAATCAGTAGACGCATTAACTAAGCAAATTGGGGAACAGCTCGATGTAAAGCTTCTAGCACAACGAACGGTTCTAGAGCAGCAGATTACCGAAAATACTGGAAAGATTGGAGGTATCTCCAGCTAAAAAGGAAATTATAGGTTAGGTGAAAACAACTGGCTTCATTAAATGCCGACAAAACTGTGCATTGCATTAAAGGGTGACCCCTAAGTTATGCTCAGTACCAAAAAAAAAATTCTTACTAACCATTGGACGGATCAGTAATGAGCACCACCCTTGGTATTGGCGTTACGAGGATATGCGGTTGAAATCTGGTAGACCATCACGGCCTAACAACAAAGCGAGTTTGAGTTCCTGGACCTTGGACCTTCAATACGGTGGAGATCATGTGCGGGAAAATTATAGTTATAGTTAACCGTGTACAGAAAAGTGGCACAGGATGTCGAAAGGCTGGAGTTATTATCCTTCCCCAGCTAGGATCCAGAAAGTCGGAATGAACGGATAGTGGATGCATTTATCCATGCTCTGCTAGATGGAGAGCTACAACAGGCGTTAAGATTGGTGGGCAAGAAAATACCACAAGTATTAGCTCTAAACTCTGAAGCTGCTAAGCAATTGTCGCAAGATAATTCGCAGGCCCGAAAAATGAATGCGACCAAGGTATACTTTTGCCAGAGGTCGGAACAAAGGGGAAATTATTGAACGAACGTACTACGTTGTTGAGAGTGTAGGAACATCGTGTATATAAGTTGCGAGTGCAGCAGAACATAACCAGCAGGAATAAATTAATGAATTGCTCAGGATGTGTCGCTAAACAAACGTCGCCAAGTGATTGACGAATCCGAAGAGTTTCGGTCTGAACCGTGCAAAAACTGTGTCAAAAGAAAGCAGAGTAGAGCGTAAACTGCAAAGGTCCTTGATGTTGAAATTGCACACATATAAGGGACTTACGATGCTGTACACCAAAAAAAATCAATTTTTTTGTTCAGAACGCGTCTCCAGAACAGTTTTTCTAAACAAGCGAAACCAGGAAGTCATGGCTAGGGCGGATGAAATCCTTAGAGTGAAGCCAGCAAGGCAGAGTATAAGACCTGGAGCTCTAAGATTATTTTTTTTACAGAATGACCTGTGTTATAGGCAATTTCGGCCTTTCTGTGCAATGCAAAAACACAGTCATGAAGGGAAGGAATGGGATTGGGAAGGTAGAGGAAGGGGAACGAGAACGACCGTAACAAGTGGTGAAACTGATATGTTTTCCAGTTTTACTGGCTGCTACTAATAAATATATGAAAATGCGATGGGGGACTGAATGATAAAAAGCGAACAGAAACCATCTACTGAGTATAAAGACCATCTGGAAGTGGCACTGTTTCACTTTTACATCGTTTGTCCATTTTATTTCGATTTATTTTTCATTGCTACTAGCAACTGAAAAATTCGCTCTTACAAAACATCCTATTGGCTCGAGTGGAAATCCAACCCACGACTTATTGACTGTGAAGGAAGTATGCGGCCCACTACGCCACGGAATCCTGAAATGATGTTGGGATTGCGGACATCCCTTCGATGACCATTTGCCAAACAATACAAATCTTCACGAATAATTCACCCTTTTCGGGTCTCTTAATTCAAGGTCGTGACGCTCCGAACCAAGGGTCACCAGTCCAGTATTGTCAGAACTAACCTTAGCATTCATATCTCCTGAAATATAATAATATATAATATCTCCTCTTGGGATGCGCTCGAAGGTGGTACTCAGTTGGCCATAAAACTCCTCTTTGTCACTAGGTATTCCGGCATTATTTGGTGCGTAGCACTACAGAATCAAAGCGGACCCAGAAATAACAGCCGATATACTCCTCCCACTCTTTACTGAGGTGTGGAATGAAGAAAGATATCCGACTGAATGGAAGAAGGGCGTCATTGTGAAAAAGGGCGAAGAAGGGCGACCTTGGGGATTGTGGCAATTGGCGTTGTATATGTCTACTTACTGCCGTATCAAAAATTATGGCTAAGGTAATTCTCAATAGGATTAGTGATGTCGTCGAGAGCACTCTCGATGTTTATCAGGCTGGATTCCGTAAAGGGTCGTCTTGTACCGACCACACAAATACCCTACGGATAATATTAGAGCAGTCAGCCGAAATGGGTTCGCCGCTACATCTCATGTTTGTGGAGTTTGAGAAGGCTTTCGACAGCGTTAAGCGAGATTACATATGGAATGCTTTGCGTAGGAGAGGTATTCCAGATAAGGTCATAGCTATGATTAAAGAATCCTACGAAGATGCAAGGTGTCGCGTCTTGCATAGAGGAGAGCTGTCCGAGAGCTTCCCTGTGCGAACGGGTGTCAGACAAAGGCTGCATTTTATCACCAGCCCTGTTTCTGGTGGTAATAGATGACATCTTGAAAGTTGCACTGGAAGGTGGGGAAGGTAAAGGTCTTCAATGGAGACTATTTAACATCTTAAGTCACCTTGATTATGCTGATGACGTGTGTTTGCTTGCACATAACCTTTCGGACTTAGAGTCCAATGTTCACTCGTTGCATTCTAAATGCAAAGAGGCGGGACTGAAAATAAATGTGCGTAAAACCAAGCACATGTACATGGGTTCGAACGCAAGCACACCGATTGTTCTTAACGGACAGGATGCGGAAGAGGTGTAAGATTTTTGCTATCTCGGAAGCATTGTCAGCATGGACGGCGGAGCCGAAAAGGATGTTGAGGCTCGGCTAAATAAAGCTCGTCAGACCTTCGGTATCCTTTCCCCTTTCTGGAGGTTAAGAGAGATGTCCCTTCGCACGAAGCTGCGAGTTTTTGACGCATGCGTCCAATCCATGTTGTTATATGGTTGTACTACGTGGAAAGTGATCGTTCGACTTACCAAGAAACTACAGACTTTCGTGAACCAAAGCCTCCGACGCATTTTGGGAATATTCTGGCCAGAAGTGATCACCAACGACGAACTTTGGAGTACAAGTGGCCAGACTGAAATAGGTATTGAGATTCATAGGCGGAAGTGGTAGTGGATCGGTCATACTTTGAGGAAACCAGAGCGAAACATCGCCAAACAGGCTCTCATTATAATGCTCAAGGAAGACGTCGGGCTGGTCGACCATGTAACACATGGAAGCGGGCAGTTGATCAGGAGGCCAGAGGAATAAACAAGTCCTAGCAACAGCTTAAGGCCGATGCTCAGGATCGCGCCTTGTGGAAGAGAGTTGTTTCTGTCCTATGCCCCTATAGGCGGTCTTAACAGGAATTTGATTGATTTGATTGACTACAGAATTGCGACGTTTCCACTTGTCTGGAGCATGACGACAATAATTCTATCCCAAGCTAGTTCCCAGTTGAAGCGACTGTTTCTCGCTTTCGGTATAAGGACGACCGCTACGTCATTTTCGGCTTAACGCTCAGAATTAACGAATAGAACGGTTTTTCCGCTCGGGGTTCTCCGGATCCTATCCACCTGAGCTCGGTAATGCGTAAGATTTGGATGCTATGGTGCTCCATTTCACGGTCAATAACTGATTGGCGGTGTATGGACCAAGTGACCTCAGCACTTACACCATCATTTAGTTCTCATTCAAACGTTCCAGAAGCAAATCATAGTCCGTTTTCGAATGCCAAAAGTCCTTAACATAAAATCCGTCCATATCGAAGGCGCTGTATCCGTTTCTCGTATCAGTTAGATTTTTAGATCACGGGTGAAGCCCATGATCCAGTGAGTGTCCATTTTCCATTTTTAGGGTAAACAGGGCTGACTGTAGGGGTATTCTACTGCTGCCATCCCACAGGGAATCGATCATAATATTCGTATTTTATCAATAAATCATTAAAGTCATTGCTTTAATGGTTTGGTGAATGTTTTCACAGTTCATTTCGAATTGAAAGGAAAGATTTCCGGATTCTACACTGTTACGCTTTATTGTTCATGACGTTTCGGTCTCTGCTGAGACCTTTAACAAACAGTTTTATAAAGTTCTCAGCAGTGATCGAAACGTCCCGAATAATAAAGTGTAACAGTGTAGAATCCGGAAATCTTTTCTTTTAATTGCTTAAATTGTTATCCTTACTAGCACTGATTTTGAATTCGTTTGATCGGGGACTTCAAGGATATGAGTCCATAGAAATCCAAAGTATGAACTGAAAAGTATTTTTTTAACCCTTTCAGCTTTATGATGATTTTTTTTTTTAGTTTCAATGACCGCAATTGCGATCTTCTTTCAATTTAATAATTTCCACTATCTTCTAGCTATTTTGAAATTCTCCACAAATTATCGAATCAAATTCATCAATCGTTGGCCTTTCTCACACACTTCTAAAAATCGCCCAAATTTTCCCAAATTACGAAAACAATTTTAATGACCATGATAATCCTAGGTCAGTGATTTGTTTTTAAAATCACTTTCAGGTAAAATCTGCATTGAGAGTTCAAAGTGATCGGTTCGAAAGTAGGAAGACCAAATGAAAAGTCGAATTTAGACGCTTCAGTTGCCTTAGAGAAATTTTGAGGGGATTTTATAATTTTTTTTTTCTTGAAGGATTAACTATGAATACTTGTGTCGATCATAAACGATAATGATGATGATGGCGTTAATGCTACTGGCTCGTGGCTAATCTTCACTTCATTCAGGCGATTGATGGATTTGATTGAACACAGTTGGGTCATTTTTTCGCATTGCTTTCTCCGGAATGGTGATCGCTTCAATTTCAATCGGCTCAGACAGCATTACCTTCTATACGATTGATCGGACAATAGGCCTGACCTTCGCTTCCAACACCTCTTAGCCATGCCCAAGAATCTCCATATGATCACTATCCGATTATGAACATTACAATTATTATGATGGTTTTGTGGAAATCTTTTTCATGGTCATTCGATCTTAAGTTTGCCACATGAACAGATCTCTGTATATGAATAATCGTATCAGTTGTAGTAGCATCCTAAGCCCAAGATCACTTACGAGATTATTGTGTTAAATCATCATATTTTTACTATCACTGAATCATCGGTTAAGTTGGCGATATCTAGTATGATGATCATTTACGGATATACACGTATGTGTTGATGATCGCGAACGTTGATCGGAAAGTTGTGATTAATGCTAAGAAAAATTTATCTTGGCGGTTGTTTTAGCGGTGATGTTAAGATTTTTTCTGATTATTTGTGGATGTGAAAAATAAATTTTATTATTTTGTTTTTATTAATAATATCTTAGAGCTGATCGATGATTGACGATCATGCCAGTGGTAAGACAGCATTGCGAGGAAGTTTGTTTTATACTTTCGTGCTATTGAAGTGGTTTTTTGTTTTTCTCTCTCTAATTCTCTTAAGTCTCATGCTTAATTAACTTCACTCGCCATCAACTTGTGATTAACGTGTTGTTTAGCACATCATTAGTATTGTTAATAGAATCGGTTGAGATTAATCGTGGCGATGGTGTTGATGATCGTGAAGGACTCCAATCACGCGAACGTGTTGAAAATTAGTGTTAAATTCGAGATTTTGAGAGTCTAAAATCGTTTTGTTCACGGTGAAAGTTAAAATAGGTAAAGACTACTAATTACCTAAATAAAATGAAATTTTTTTGAAAAATTTTGTAGTGAAAAATATTGTGGTTAAATAATAAATAATCAAGTTTTAAGTGGACATCAGTGAGTGTTGTTGTAATATTTTGATCGACATGCTTATACGATCATTTTCAATTTAATATTCAATTGAGTGCGATTGATTCTTTATGCTCGCAGTTGTTCTGTTCGGTATTGTGTAATATACCAATTAAGGTTAAATGTGTTAAGGGTTTTGATTACAAATCATATCATCACAATCGTACATTTTTCGGTCTAGTTGCTATTGATCTTTGTAAGGAATAAATTGCAGTAATTTATTACATGAATAATGATCAATAATTGTGGATATATGTTTATTAAAAAGGTACTCCAACTTTATTATTGTTTACTTATCTTATCAAAAACAAATTTAATGACATACTTAAAAAATAAGCACCTCAATGTATTATTAACGATTAAATTAAACTTTGATTACCTATCTCTTAAGTCAAAGTCAAATTATGATAATCTCTGATTGAATTGACTACAAAACGGTGAATGCTTATCATGATTACTAAAGATAAATTATTATAACGTTTTTTTTTTTTTTTTTGATAAAATATCGCACAATCTATCAATATACTGAGTGTTATCAATTAGCACTGATTTTAATCTATAGATTCATCCTGTGTAAATATTATTTACTATTATAAATGATGTTGATTACAAATCATATCATCACAATCGTACATTTTTCGATCAATTTGCTATTGATCTTTGTAAGGAATAAATCGCAGTCATTTATTACATGAATAATGATCAATAATTGTGGATTTATGTTTATTAAAAAGGTACTCCAACTTTATTATTGTTTACTTATCTTATCAAAAACAAATTTAATGACATACTTAAAAAATAAGCACCTCAATGTATTATTAACGATTAAATTAAACTTTGATTACCTATCTCTTAAGTCAAAGTCAAATTATGATAATCTCTGATTGAATTGACTACAAAACGGTGAATGCTTATCATGATTACTAAAGATAAATTATTATAACGTTTTTTTTTTTTTTTGATAAAATATCGCACAATCTATCAATATACTGAGTGTTATCAATTAGCACTGATTTTAATCTATAGATTCATCCTGTGTAAATATTATTTACTATTATAAATGATGTTGAAGTTTTATTTTAAAAATATTTTGGTGGTATGATAATTTGTTGGAACTTGTGAAAAAAAAATTGTGACCTATATAAAAGTTAGCGTTTATAATTATCTGAATTTCTTATTTAATTATCGCAAATTTGTAGCTATGTGGAAAAATTATTATTTTTATTAAATTTAGCGAAATTTTTATAGAGCTTTGCGAAAAGGCTGCTTTAATTAATACTTTTATGTAAATTAAGTAAATATTGAAAATAGATGTTGCTAATAACAATACAGTATGTAAACAATACAGTGTAATAAAATTATACAATATTTTAAAAAAGTAGTCCTCAAACGACCTATAAAGCAATACATACAATTAAATAGAAAATGGTATACTGAATAGAAAAAAAAACATTGTTTTTTTTCACACGTTTCCGCTAAATTTATATAGTTTACTTGCCATTTTCAACAGCATTAGATACAAAATAATTTCACACAAATCCGCCAAATTGAGCGATTTTTTTGTTCAACATGTTGAGTATAACACTTTTGAATTTTTGACATCAAACCCTAAAACTTTCACAACCTTTTGTTCATTTATTTTGATTTTTGTTCGTCATATTTGAAATTTTAAAAAATAAATTCTCTGTGCGACATTAGTACGGAACTTCAAAAACCTGAAGATTGTTTTATCCGCAAAATGTAATCGCTTTTATCCGCCTTATTGAAAATTGTCATTTTGAAATTTGAAATTCAGTATGCACCTTGACATCAGTCACTGTTTACAAATTTATTCGCTTTATTGGATGAACAATTTTGAAATTCTTGTTTTACCTCTACAAATTTCATTGGTACATTTCTTAATATGTTTGAAAGTCACCCGATGTAAAATTTTTCTACAGCGGAAAAAAATCCAAAAGCCAAAAATTAATTATTTTCCGCTGATATTCTACAAATTTACCAACATTTATTTTATTTAATTCATCTACTGAATTATAATTCTACAGACTACAAGCAAGTATTTAAATTAAACTATAAAGTAAAATTATAAATTCTCTAAAACGGCATTCCTAGAACGATTCCTATTAATGCTAAAGTTGATGTTGTACCTTAACGATGTGCATCTACAGGGTGTGTTTTTTAGAGGCGGAGAACTTTAAAATGAAATAAAACACAGAAAAATATTTTTAATATCCATGAAATTATTTGAAAGATAATTTTATAAAATTAATGTTTGAATATGAATTCGGACACCGCGGCTGACTCATACATGGCGCAATCTGGAAGTCCATAATTTTACTTGAATATTTTGCTCAGTGATGAAGAGCACTTTTGGCTAAATGGCTACGTTAATAAGCAGAATTGCCGCATTTGGAGCGATAATAGTCCACAAGCCATTGTTGAAACACCATTACATCCAGAAAAAGTCACTGGTTGGTGCGCTTTATGGGCCGGTGGAATCATTTGTTCATTTCTCTTCGAAAATGATAATGGTCAGAACGTTACAGTCAACGGTGAGCGATACAGAGATATGATTACTTACTATTTCGTGCCTCAATGGGTAGGCATTAATGTCGCAGATACGTGGTTTCAACAGGACGGCGCCACATGCCACACAGCGCGTGATACAATTAATTTACTGAAAGAAACATTCGATGATCGATTAATTTTACGAAATGAACTTGTTAACTAGCCACCTCATTCGTACGATTTGACGTCATTCGATTTTTTTTTTCTAGGGACATGTAAAGTCCCATGTCTACGCCGATAAACCATAAAGTACAGAGCACTTGGAATCCAACATTCGACGTATTATTGCCGAAATACAGCGTGATTTACTGCATAGAGTTTGTGAAAATTGCACTTCCAGATTACGCCATGTACGCGCCAGCCGCGGTGGCCACATGCCCAAAATCATATTCAAACGTTAATTTCATAAAATTATCTTACCAACAAGGCCAACTTCATGGATATTAAAAATATTTGTCGGTGTTTTATTTTAATTTAAAGTTCTCCGTCTCTAAAAAAAAACTCCCTGTAGTAAGTGGTTCGTTTAATCCATAGTTAGTTCGTTCTGTGTTCTCATAAAGAAGAAACCTAGTTCTCAAAATCCATTGAGGAACATAAAAAAATGTAATGTAGAGTAATTAAGGAGAGTTAATTCGACCGGTTAAGACAACACCCAACATTTTTCTAATCCAATCTCTCTACATCTACAATGGCGCTACAGCCCAAATCGGACCTTGGTCTCCTGACATTCAGGTTCCTTAACATTTTCCATTACTTATTGTGGAAGGGTTGTTAGCCCTCCGCACAACGCTCTTTCTACGAATTTTTCATTTTTCGTAGATTGAGGTAACCAAGGTATACCTAAGCAGGCAATGTGCTGGAATTATGTATTGCGTCGAACGAGATTTTAACTCACGACCTTCGCATTACAGGACCAACACACTACCCACTAGGCTATACCCTAGCTCCAAGTCTATGGTATTTATTATTATTGTTACTGCGACCTTCTCGGCCTATTGTGCGTTCACCCTACCATAACTCAATAGCTTCCGCTAATTTGAGGATCTTTGAGGGAGCCATTTTGGCTAGTTCTTCGGTAGAAAGGAAACCTTTTCCAAGAAGATTGTGTCTTTTCCTAGCTACTGCTTCACAGTGACATAGGATGCGTACTGTCGTTTCCGATTCTTCGAGACAGAAGCGACAAATGTCGGTTTCAGCTAAGCTCATATTTTTGAGGTGGCGGTTTACTCCACTCTGCCCCGTCATTAGGCCGATTAGAGTACTAATATCCTTCTTGCTGAATTTTAGAATATCCTCCACTTTTGTTTTTTTTTTGTGCTAGAATCAGTTTTTTTGAGATTGACAAGTCTAGTAAGAAGTAAATGGTAACTCAGAACTCTAGTCAATCTTGCGTAGAGCACATCTTGTGAATTTTCGTTGAATTCTTTGAATGCGGTCTGTATAATTCGTATAAGAAGAATTCCAAGAAATACAGCAGATTAAAGAATATATCGTACAAAAGAGGTGAACAACGAATTCATAACAAAGAGATCTCGAAAGCCACTAGAGTTATGTTTGATGAATTTTAGAATATAATTCGCCTTAGAAACACAGTAATCCCGATGTGACTTGAAACTGAATTTATGATCATTTAAAGCACCAAGATTCTTAACTTTAGAATGGAAGGTTGCCAGCTTTATATTCAAATAATATTGGAGTTCCGGATCTATTAACAGTAAAAATTCTATCGCGATTGCAAATTGAAACCCGCCATTTCCAAATAGATGGCGCCAGCAGGAAATGTTGATGGTGCATCAGAAACGTCACGTGGAAAGCTTAGACATCTTTCAACAACTGCTCATCATTAGATTTGTGAAGATTTATCGGTGTTATGTACTTTTTTGCGCGCGGATATGTTGAAGTTTGAGCCAGATGCTCGTCATTTGCGGGAAGTTTTGCTTTTTGACTTCAATTCAAAAAAATCTGCGGTTGAGTCACTTCGAATCCTCTCAAGCACTTACGTCGAGGCTATTCTTATACCATTGACACATCAATTAATCAAATCAATCAAATTCCTGTTAAGACCTCCTATAGGGGCATAGGACAGAAAAAACTCTCTTCCACAAAGCTCGATCCCGAGCATCGGCCTTTAACTGTTGCCAGGACTTGTTTATCCCTCTGGCCTCCTGCTAACTGCTCGCTTCCATGTGCTATTTGGTTGACCAACCCGACGTCTTCCTTGAGGATTTTAAGCGCTCTGGTTTCTTCAAAGTGTGACCAACCCACTGCCACTTCCGCCTCTGAATCTCAATGCCTATTTTAGTCTGTCCAGTTGTACTCCAAAGTCATTGTTGGAGATCACTTCTGGCCAAAATATTCCTAAAATGCGTTAGGCATTGGTTCACGAAAGTTGCATGATCACTTTCCACGTAGTACAACCAAATAGCAACACGGATTTGACGCATGCATCGAAAACTCGCAGCTTCGTGTGAAGGGAAATCTCTCTTAACCTCCAGAAATGGGAAAGGATACCAAAGGCCTGACGAGCTTTATTTAGACTCAATATTCTCTTCGGCTCCGCTGTCCATGCTGACAATGCTTCCGAGGTAACAAAAGTCTTACACCTCTTCCACATCTTGTCCGTTAAGAACAATCGGTGTGCTTGTGTTCAAACCCATATGCATGTACTTGGATTTACGCGCATTTATTTGCAGTTCCGCCTCATTACATTTAGAATGCAACGAGCGAACATTTGACTGTAAGTCCGAACGGTTATGTGCAAGCAAACACACGTCATCAGCATAATCAAGGTGACTTAAGATGTTAAATAGTCGTCATTTGAGACCTTTATCTTCCCTACTTTCCAGTGCAGTGCCATTTTCAAGATGTCATTTATTACCACCAGAATCAGGGCTGGAGATCCATTAACGTCAAAAAATATTGATCTGATCCCCTTAGTCTTTCTAGCCCCTCCTATACAAATGCATTTATTCGGTTTGCATTGCAACTAGCGAAACTAAAAGAACCAATTTTTATCATAATTAATTTTATTACGATTGCAACCAATGTCGGAAAACCTATCTACTTCACTTCACTCTTTCTACCCGCTCCCATACAAACTTTACGAAATTTCGGAATATCAATTAAATTGTTTTTCCGCAAAACCGTCAAAGCTATCAACTTTAAAGTTAGAGATAAAAACAGCATTAAAAATATCATTGATGTCAAAAAATTTGGTTTTGATTCGAATACTCCTTCTACCCTCTCCCTTATAAATGCATAATTTTGGTAAATACATTTAATCGATTTTCATTGTAACTAGAAAAAGTACAAACTTAAAATTTTGCCAGAATTTGCCCTTTAATAAAAGCAATAAATGTTAACAAATATGAGCTTCGCTTCACTCTTTCTACCACCTCCCATACAAATTTTTGAATTGGAAATTCAAGAAAAGTTTTTCTCCTTCAAACATAGAGAGCTTTCGACTTTAAAATTATAACAAAGCAATGTGATTAGGATGTTGAAAAGCAGATTCAAAATCATTCAAATCCTCCCGCTTTCTCTGCCACCTCCCATACAAATGCCATAAATTCAAACAAAAATTGTTCAATTTCCTCGGAAATTATGAAAGCAACAAATTTTAAATTCAGTTTGAAACATTTTGTATATTACGTTCGATGCTATATACAAATAATACAAACCTCTCCCCTCTGCTTTTACCACCTCCCATACAAAAGTCACAATTCAGTATTCGAAAGAATTTGAGATGTAGTATTTTCCGGTACAATAATCTCTTTCCTATTTCATCTAGAGTATCATATGATTGGGCTTTATTCCCAATCATAATTCTGTTATGTTTCTTTTCGCCTGGTTTGTTGCCCTATCACCTCGTCTGCAACAGATGTAATGCCGTCTTTGATGTGTTTGTTGTTCAGCATTGTCGCGAAATCTTCCTCCATGGCTGATCAGCTAAATTATGGTAACTCAATGGGGTAAACAGTCCTTACCAAAGATTTTTACCGCCCCTCCTTCTAGTGCAGCTTTGAGGATGTATGTCATGTATTAGCGCCAGAAATGGAACTGGTGATAATATGCAGCCTTGTTTTATTAATTAGCAATTTTGAGAGCGACTAAAAAAATTTGTCTAAAATTGAAAAGAATGGCTCGCTTCCTATTAAATGAAGTATTAGCAATCACCTCTAAGAACACAAAAATTACTTTTAAAAGAATAATTTTGATCTTTAACCCATGACTTATAATTTTATTTTATTTTCATTTACAGACATTTTGGGCATAATTTTTGAATATATGACTCCTATAAGAGAAATTCGAGCACCAACCTACGTTGGAATTTGGTCAGCAGGTTGATAAAAATTTAATGTAAGTACAAAAACACTAAAACTATCCTTTATAGATAATTTTATTTACGAACTATTTATTTTCATTTTAAATTATGTTATTAATGTTTTTTACAAAATTGTGAATAAACTAGAATTTGTGGGTCTGTCTATATAGTTATGCGGTATTCAAACAAAATTCCTTCTTCTCTCTTCAATGGCGCTACAGCCCAAATCGGGCTTTGCCCTGAAGGTCAGATTCCTTAACATTTTCATTATTAATTGCGGAAGAGGTTTTAGCTCTTCGCACAACCCTCTATCTACGAATTTTTCATTTTCGTAGATTGAGGTAGCCAAGGCATATTCAAGCAGGCAGTGAGCTGGATTTTTTTTTTCACAGAATGACCTGTGTTGTAGGCAATTTCGGCCTTTATGTGCAATGCACAAACACAGTCAGGGAAGGAATGGGACTAGGAAGGTAGGAGAAGAGGAGTGAGAAGCTGATATATATTTTTCTGTTGTACTAGCTGCTACTGACAAATATTTGCAGATGTTATGCGTCGACCAGGATTTGAACTCGCGACCTTCGCATTGTAGACCAACACGCTACTCACTAGGCTACACCCTAGCTAATAAACAAACAAAATTCACTTAATTCAAAACTAAATTGATTTAACTTCTTTGTGCATCACAATGACTTATTTATTTTACCTAGGATTTATTTATTAAAATAATAGATTTGTGATAAAATTAATAACTTTAAGTACTTTGTTAACTATTATATTTAGAGATTGTTTCTTATCTGTAGTTTTCTGACATTTTCGCCAATGTCTCTAAAATCCATTCAGTTAGTAGTAAATAGAGACATTCGATACACACTAATACTACTCTTCTAATAGAGTTTGGACAATGCTGTAATACCAACAGTTCAGCATGAGCTTAGAAGCACAAGACGCCGACATAAGAAATGTGAAAAACAGCCAAACTTGAGTTCGACGGTTTTCAAATGTACGGGCACGAGCACAAACTTGCGATAAACTACAAATTTTTGAATATAATTCTCATAAAAACCGAAAATAAATATGACTTTCATAAATTAAAATTTCGGACGAAATTTCCCGCGCAATCGCTGTACATGAATTGTTCAAACTCTATTAGGACAGAAGTGTTAGTGTGTATCGAGTATCTTTAGTAGTAAATAGTGTGGCCTGTAATATTAGTTAAAGTATCTGTTGTTATTCGAACGGTGGCTGCTATTCAATTAAAATTTTTCACTAAATTGGAAATATAAAATTAGTATGTTCTTGATCAAAATTGCATTGTACAAGTTTAGCTCTAAATGATCTAAAATCCGATTATAAGCGTGAGGTTTTAATTCGAACAGTAGCATTGCGGCTCAGTTTACAGCACAGGATATTGAATGCCGTCCTTATGTCACTTGACGGGGCCTTTACTCGAAATCGCCAATTTAAATGAAAATGTAGTGTTTTGTAAATAAAAAAATTTTCCGAAGCCATTGGAAACCATAATTTTTTTCTTCAAATATCCTCAAATCAGAACCTTGTTGAGGGAACTGATTGATAATGGTAATGTAATTGTTTAATTGTTTGATTGGTTTTAGAGTTATTAACACTTTCGTCTATGAAATTTGTAAAAAGAAATATAAAAATGCATATTTTATAATATTTATCAAACAATAATTTACGTATACATTATGGGGAAGTGTTAATTTTTTACCCATATTCGAAAAATAAATCCTTCCACGGAGGGAGCTGGTTAGGAAGTTTTTCAAATTTCGAAGCTTTTATCTATATAAATATAATTGTAGTGTCTGTCTGTTATTTGTTTATAAATGACTATAAATAAGTTTTTTGCTTTATTTTAGCAATAACTAAGCAGAAACAAATGTTTTTAAAAATTTTCTCTGTCTGTCTGTCTGTCTGTCTGTCTTTCCGGTTTTCACGCAAAAACGGCTAAACCGATTGTTATGAAACTTTCACGGATTATTAGATGTTCACCGAGATGTGATCTGCGTGTGGTATTATTTCAATACCTCCACGCCTTCCACCCCCTCCCATACAAAATGACTCATTTTCAAAAATATATGCTTATCAAATTTTCTTAAAAACCATTGGAGCAAATCATTTGAAATTTAGAACATACTATTTTTATCAGAAATGTGATCTATGGTATGCAAATTATTTGAATCCCCCCACCCCCACCACCTCCCATACAAACTTGTCTTTTTCATAAAAAGCTATTCACAAATTTTCTCAGTACGTGTAACTTTCATCGAGCTTAAATGTTGTGCTTTATCCTTAATTTGCATTATTATTAATGTCGGGAAAAAAATAATCGAGTAGCTTCACTCCTTCTACCCTCTCCCATACAATATGACACAATTCCATGACTTTACAGAAATTCGATTTTCTTGAAAAGCGTGAATGATGTAGATCTGAAATTTAAAATATATCAATTGCGTAATGATTATAGTTGTTTCTCAAAAATTCACTTAAAACCACATACTCCTTCCACCACCTCTCATACAAACTGCACATTTTCATGAAATGCTATACACCAATTTTCTCAGTACGTGTAACTTTCATCGAGCGTAAATGTTGTGCTTAATCCTTAATTTGCATTAGTATTAATCTGGGGAAAAAATTAACCGACTAGCTTCATTCCTTCTACCACCTCCCATACAATGTGACACAATTCCACGACTTTACTTAAATTTGATTTTCTTGAAACCTGTAAATGTTACTGATCTAAAATTTAAAATATGTCAATTGTAAATTAATTATAGTTGCTTCTCAAATAGTAACTTAAAACCCCTCACTCATTCACCACCTCCCATACAAACTGCACTTTTTCATGAAATATTCTAAACTAATTTTCTCAGTACATATAACTTTCATCGAGCTTAAATTTTGTACTCTGCCTAAATTAGAATCATTATTAATATTGGGAAAAAATTAACCGAGTAGCTTCACTCCTTCTACCCCCTCCCATACAATGTGACACAATTCCACGACTTTACAAAAATTCGATTTTCTTGAAAAACGTGAATGAAACAGACCTGAAATTAAAAATATATCAATTGAATGATGATTATAGTTGCTTCTCGAAATATCACCAAAAACACCTACCACCTCCCATACAAATTGCACAATTTCATTAAATTCAATGCACTAAGTTTCTCAGTACCTATTCAATTTTTGAAGCTTAAATTTGGTACAAAATATTTTTATAGGTACTCTAGCATGATTTGAATCAAATTAGTTCAATGCAGCCACTCCCCATTCAAAATTTCATAATATCACAAACATTTCGATTTCATCTATAGTAACGTATGATTGGGCTCTGTGCACAATTGTAGTCCAGTTACGTTTTCAAGCTTAATGTTATTTTAGTTGAGTTTTTTTTTTTTAATTAACACAAGCTATAATTATTCACATGTCCTTAATGCTCTTCAGTACGTATATGATCTCAAATCACGGGATTGATTTGATCACGAGCCTCTCCCATTCAAATGCGAGTACCATGGTATCATTCTTATTAATTTATGGTTCTGATTCCAACAAAATACAAAATATTGTGTTCAAAGAGCCATTAAAGTAAGCAGATTATATATCCCACATAATGTATTACTAACTACATTCTCAAAAATTACTTATTATTGCGATTTTTATGCGGACGAAGTCGCGAGCGTTTGCTAGTTAATAATATGTATTTTTTTACTGCAAAAGCTTGATTTTGATTTAATTTTTATACTCTAGATGAAATCTGAGAGTATATTGTGTTTTTTTCTGATATAAATGTTATTTTTTCGACTCTGTTCTATTCAACTCCTGGCCATCCTGCTAATTGGCTCTTTTTCCTCCAATTACTATTACAAGTATTTTGAGCTATTCGTATAGTTTTTCGATTTGAAAATACTTCATCTTCAACGAAAACGCCTGTTTGGTGTTTACGGCTCCTTAAGAGTTATACTCAATAAATGGAGTTGGTATTTCTTTTTCTTTTCATCAATCACGCCTCTCCGTTTGTTTTTTCGAAAGAGCTCACGCCATAATTATGATAATATGCACGCTGGAAAAAGTTGTCCATAATGAGAACTATCCGCAAAGAATTCTTAGACCACTAATTAAGTTAAAAGCAAATGGAGACTTGGCATTTAATCATTATAAGTACATAAACATTTACGTTACAAATTACTTTATCATTCTAATTATCTAATATTCCAAGCATACTACAGATAAAAATAATGCAAAATTTGACTTTCACATTATTTTATCCTATTTCCACTTAACAATTGTGATATTAAATTCTTCATACTATTTTCCTGCTGAAGCATGGAAATAATAATTCCATCAAAACCTGTCTTAAATCATCATACGAACTGTCATTCAACCGAAAACTTTGCAAAGTATCTGCAATTTTCCAGTGTGTGTGGTGTCGTTCTGACGATAAAAGCTTTCTGGCTTTATACGTATACTCACTTCAACGTAATCATTTTCAACATCACATCTATCAGGACAGGATTCTATTATTTTGGTCGTAAAATTTTGAAAGGATCGTTGAGTTTACCGTAACTCACAACTACTATTACTATTGCTGAAACCCAGACCTCATATGCCACAATTAAACTTCAAGTTCTGGTCCTTATTTCATAGCACAGCATAAGCTTACTCCTTGCTTTGGAAATGGCAAATTTTCTCGTAAGTGTTGAACGTGAAAAACTATCGTATTTTCATTAGTTATAACTCTCTTGTTTGAGTAGTTGAACACTATAAATTTATTATTAATCCCATGAAATGTGTAGAAAAGTTAAGGGTCTGTAACATAAGACAGGAGGTAAGATAGAAATTAGTTAGTTTAAAATTATGTATAAATATTTGGATTTGGTATTAATTTTTAGTTGAAGCTAATTATTTTTTTGATTCTGCCCGACAAGGGAAATCATTTAGGAAACTACAAAAAAATACTGAATTGGCATTTGTAATGTACCTTGAAATTTGTGTTTATTTGGCTTTAGATTCAAGATTCAAACTTTTTTTGAGACTTACTTACTAACAATTCATGTGACTTAATCTTACGATATGAAAGAAATATTGTTGATTAATTTTACTTATATCTAACAAACTGTAAATTTACTTATAACAATATTTCAAAATCAAACATTTTTTTTTATTTATAATCCAATATTGGGTATATATAAATGAATATAAAAAGTGTACTTGCTCAAGGTACTTAGAAAGAATTTAGTCTGTAATGACAAAAATAATTTAACTTAAAACTAAACTAAACATAGAAAAGATAAACTGAATAGAATAAAAAAGAACCGTAGTTGTGAGAAAAAATAATAGGGAAGGAAGAAGGATGAAAACCTGATCAGTTGGTACCTTTCAATGAATGGGGCTTTATCCGCGGTAGATATTACTGTCCACTTTGGTAAAGAAATTTAATCGCTCTGAATTGGTACTAACGGGCTGAAAGAGGATATCCGAGTTTCGATGGATTATTCCAATAGGAGATGGATAATAGTGACTGGCCAGAGAATCATTACAGTTTTGCCAGTAGATTTCTTTAACGAGAGGATTTGGGTGCACAGCCACCCTGTTGACTGCAGATTTAGCGAGTTCAACCATGTACTTCATTAAAGGAGTGATGTTCGTATGTTTATAATAATAGGAGTTACGGTAATATTTTTTATTAGGCCTACGATACTTAGATACACAATGACGGAAGATTTTCCTTTCGAAAATTTGGAGTTCCTCGGAGACAATCGGTGAAATGAACATCCACGTGACAAAAGCATATGTTAAAACAGGTCTTATTAGGGTCTTATACATTACAATTTTCGTTGCGCATTCCAACTCCTTTGATTTTAGAAGTGGGCTCAAGAGAGCAGCAGCAATTGCTTTGTGTAGTCCATACCTTGCATGTTGATTATATTTCAACCTGTGATGTAGTTTTATGCCTAGATATTTTATTTCGTTCTTAAGCGGAATATTATTTCCCTCAAGGGATAAGGTAATCTGCTTGCTCTCTTGGACGATGCGGCGAGGACCCTTACCGCTGGCATTTCTAAAGCATATAAGCTCACATTTCCCAGTGTTAATTTTTATTCCCCACGTTCTGTAGAAATTATTTGCAAGTTCAATGTGGTTTTTAATTGCGTCAATTGCGGTCTGAGGATGTTTTGCGTTCGCGACTAGTATTGTGTCATCCGCGTACATGATGGCCGAACTCATTACATTGGACCCTTCTTGAAAACTGTTTGAGGTTTGAGATAAAAGCATCGGAAAATCGTGTAAATAGAAATTGAACAGTTTAGGACCGATTATTGACCCCTGTGGAACGCCAGCATTCACTGCGACCATTCTAGATTTCTTTGAATTAATTTCAATGAACATCTTACGGTTGCTTACGAAACTTACTATTATTCTCAGCAGGACATTTGGACATTTGGCTTCAATCAATTTATAGATAAGTCCCTTTGTCCATACAGAATCAAAAGCCTTTTCTAAGTCCAGTACATTGCCTGGATCTGAGGTTTTGTATAATAGTGTTCTGGAGGTGGAGGACTGCGTGCTCTGTTGAATGTGATTTTTCAAATCCAAATTGTGTATTGGGAATAAGGTTAGAGCAGAAGACTTCCAGTTTTGTAAGTAGATGTCTTTCAAAGATTTTACCCACGTTGGATAAAAGGGAAATCGGTCTAAGATTTGATATTTCATTAGATGAGTTATTCTTAAGAATGAGCACGAGTTTTGCAGTTTTCCATAATTTTGGATAGTAACCATTATTGAGACAGTTGTTTATGATAACGTTTAGCTTATGTGCTAGTTGTGATGAGCATTTGCGCAAAACGAAGTTTGCGATGCCATCTGGACCCGATGATTTTTTCCTGTTAGTCGTTTTAATGAGCTCTTCGATAAGTTCTTCCGTTGCAAAGAACTCTCGCAGCTCAGGATTTGAAACTGACTTAGCACTACATTCAACGGAAATTTGTAAAATTTCCCCGTTGGCATATGAAGTATTAAATGCATTTATTCGCTCGTTAACTTGGGCATTAAGGTGGTGGTTAAAGGTGGGGTTTTTCTCAATATAAAGGTTCTGATAAAAATTCGCGCAGGCTTCAATTTTGTCTTCCACGGATAAATATTCTGCACCGTTGTTTGTAATTGGGTCCCTGGCAATATTGAATTTTCCTGATGTTCTACCTGTAATTTTGTTAATTTCACTAAAGGCTGTGTGAGAAGGTTTTATGGCATTAAGTCTTTTTTTGGAAGACTCATTTAAGTCGGATTTAACTACGCCCCTAATGATTGTATTTAGACATTGAAGATTTGCGTTAAGGCTCTGGTATTCTATATTCACTCTATTGAAATTTCTATGGTAGATTCTTTTAAGTTTTCTTAGCCATATTCTACGAATCCGAAAGAGTTTCAGGGTAAGACTTGACAGATTTTTGTATCTCATATTTTTGCATACTAAAACTTTGGAATGCACTGTCGTGGTGGAATTAATACCGTCCGTGATTTTGGCGATAAACTCTTCTATTTCTAAATTGGATAAGTTTCTCTCATCTGGAATTTCGAAATTTAATGCTGATATGAGATCGTTCTGGAAATCCTCCCAATTAGTATCTCTATATGTGGTATAGGTGCGAGGAGTTTCAACAAAGGGATCAAAGTGTAAAAGCTTTATTGTCAGCCAAATTGCAAAATGATCTGATGCCTCTGGCAGAGTAAAGCAAGAGTAGTTGGCACGTATCCAACATGTGATTTGAAATTAAAAAGAGTTCTAAGAAGGCTGAGGAACGTGGAAATGTTGGGCTAACGGGATTGATAATGTCCATATCGAGGAAGGCTCTATTTCTCTTATTAGGCTTTAGTGTACTGCCTCAGCAGTTATACCAATTGCAAATTGCTTAAAAATTGTATTTATCTAGTTTTACTGGGTTGTTCCACAAATTTTAGTCACTTTGCTCAGGTGCCATTGAAATGCTCATAGACACTGAATTTCAAAGAGTCCAATTTGTAAATATTACCTCTTCCCGAAAGTATAATTCAATTTTTTATTAAATAATTTCATTATTTCTTCCCAATCATTAATTCTGAGTTTCTGTTCGTTTAAATCTGGCAAAAATTCATATTAAGGAATGTCGTTGGAAATCTTGTTTACCTGTACCTAAGATAGATTTTCCTGGAATATCAATTTACTTATATTAACAGTAGAAAGCAACGGTTTAAACATGCTAATTTAAATCGCAATACGAATAAAGTAGGTTCTTACCTGTGCGGTTGCAACCAGTTTTTCTCTAAAGGAATTGCCATCGATTGGCACTTTAATACGCGTGAGGAGGTGATTATTGGCTTAATCTACCTATGCAAATGCATCGCAAAAAGGTGGGTGACCGGACAGATCATTGCAATGACCTTCACATCCGTTCGCACCTGTTTCACACCATTGCAATTCTTCACCAATTAATCACAAGTTCGGATTTGAGTCATGTGTTCGGTATTTTGCATCAACCACTATCTTACAATTTTTTTTTTATTATTAATGAGGTATGGAAATTGCACGCTATGGAATGTCGAATTATTATCATCATTATGATGCAAGATAATGCATTCTGTTTCTTAAAAGGCAAGTGCAAGGCAAACATAGCGGAAGCAGATAATTTTCCTAAACCACAGGTGTATCTATACTTATGGTAAGATTTCTTTTGAAAATCTTTTTTAACGGTTATTTCAAGTTTAACTGGCGCAATTGAATAATCTCATCGGCCAAGATTACGGACAGAATTAAGAGATTTTCTATAATGCACTGGTATGTGGTCTGCTAGTGGCATTTATACGTGTGTAATCGTTCAAGTCCCGCGATTAGGTTACATAAATGCTGAATTCATATCATTATTGAATATAAAATTGTATTTGTATTTTAGTTGAGGAAAGAAAAAATTATACAAATGTATGTAATAGCGTAATTCAAGGAGAATTAGTTACAAGAGATTGTGAATTAAGAAAACATTTAATGTATATTGAATTATATAAGATATAGTTTTCAGCTGAGCAAAATAACCACAGCTTGTGGTCAATTGCATAAAATTAATTGCTATTTTTTTGTAATTAAAATGACAGGAAGATATTTAAAGATATTTATTATGATTAAAATAATTTCAGATTTTTATCGAAAATTGGCTTTGCTTTAGCTGAAATAAGTCAAATTCGAATAACCTATGCTCAATTTTTTTTTTTCGAAGCCGCCGAGTATAACTTAGGGGGTCACTCTTCAATGCATTGCACAAGTATGTCGGTATTAGAAC
Source organism: Chorisops tibialis (assembly GCA_963669355.1). Taxonomy (NCBI): domain Eukaryota; kingdom Metazoa; phylum Arthropoda; class Insecta; order Diptera; family Stratiomyidae; genus Chorisops; species Chorisops tibialis. Next base: position 81,073,163 of record OY770263.1, read on the forward strand.
CATATCTTGTTTTATTTAACGTGGACAACTTAAAAATTAGTCTCCATTCCACAGTTGCCTTTAGCGACACGGATTGTAATTGTGACGACAATCCTTAACGCCCATTGAGCACAGTTTATACCGAATGCAGGGTTGATAATCATACTGCTAGATGCGAGACCTGTCTAAATCTCTGCTATTACAATCTTTCGGTCAGGGCATTGGGTTGCAAAATGTAACTCTGCGCCAAACTCCTAGGTGCTCAGCCCGCGATGTGGTTGGTAACCACAGCCACCACGATACTCCCCGAAGGACCTTCTTCCACTGCCGGGGAATGGACGCAACCTTCCATGGGCTCTCCGACACCCGTAGTTCCAAAAAACCTCCGGTCAGGTTTCCTAACTTTGAAAATTACTTTCAATCTATGCTCCTTTGCAAACCCGTCACTGGTGGCACTCCGCTTTGGGAAACTTGGGGTCGATACCCTCCATACATTATCCCGGAATCGACCTTGGTCCGTCCATCCCGTATGTGATACCTAATGTCATTCCTTCCCTGCGTATTAAATTAAAAAAAAAATAACATCCTGTTTTATTTAACATCATCTAATCCCCACGTCCTTCTTAATCGGTCCACTTCGGCCCTTCTTCTTTTAAATGCCTCGCGTGCGAAGACGCGAAGGCATTTAAAGCTTACTCGACACGCGAGGCACCTCCTTAAGATGCGTCCAGAAGATGCCTCATTTTCGTGCGCTAAGCGCATGCCTTTTCCAAAAAAAGCGCAAGCAAACCACCCTCAGTAGCGCACAAGCAAGCCGTCCTCAAAGGCGCAAAAGCAAAGATCCACATATCAGTCGGCAAACTTTACTCGTGCGCTATTTCGCACGACATGCTTCTGCGCTATTGCTTGTACGCTTCTGAGGACGGCTTGCTTGTGCGCTATTGAGGACGATTCGCCTGCGCTTTTGTTATGAAAGGCATGCGTTAAGCGCACGAAGATGAGACATCGTCCGCACGCACCTTTACTTCCAGCCCCTACCCAGTACCCCCATTTCGTTCAGCTTTCTGAGATTCGCATATCTTGGACACTTGTCCAAGAAGAAATACAGTCATGCTGGCGTGGCCCGTCAAGTGGTAACCCAGACTGAGACAGACGTCAATGTCAAGGCTATCTGTCGCGAAGCTTGCAATCCCAATAAACCTTTGCGTCACCCTACCTTTTTCGCTGTTGTGCACCTGGCCTCTTCCGCAGTTAACCAATCATTAACCAGCAATGGGAGTTCTTTCTATGATTTTGAAGGAGATTTCACAGCGTTGCCCCTCGAAATCCAACGGCAGAGTACCCATGATTAGCTAGCATGGCCGCACTGGAAACTGCGACATTCTAGTAAACATGCATTCGAAACTAATCTTTGGCACGATTTAATTACCAATGATTCGTACCATTTCACCGACCCATATGCCGCGCAAGCAACGAATAGTCCGGCGTATGTGACACTAACCGATCGTCTGAAGAGGCCTCACTCGCACCACAGAACCATGCGGATCTGGTTCACACCGGTGAGGGGACGCCCCTGCGCTCTCACAATTGAGGCTTAAATCCTAACCACTGTGCTCAGATATCTGACGTCAGTCGCATACCTTAACCCTCTTCCCTTAAGCTTTACCGAAAGAATACGTGCTCGTAACTATGAGCCCTTCAGCAACTTTTTAATCGTCTTACAAAAAAATCGGGCCTTGGCCTCCTGACCTTCAGGTTCCTTAACATTTTTTTTGTCATTATTTATTGTGGATGGGTTGCTAGACCTTCGTACAACCCTCTATCTAAAAATTTTTAATTTTCGTAGATTGAGGTGATCAAGGTATACCCAAGCAGGTAGTGTGCTGGAATTATGCGTCGACCGAGATTTGAACTCACGACCTTCGCAGTGTAGACCAACACGCTACCTACTGGACTACACCCTAGCTAGCGATATCGACGTTGCTAGTCTATATTTCGAGGATTTTCGCCATTCCTGAGAAATAAAAGGTGTAGCAAGACAGTGTGTTTGCTTTCACATAACCGTTCGTACTTAGAGTCAAATGTTCGCTCGTTGAATTCTAAATGCAAAGAGGCGAGACTGAAAATAAATGTGAGTAAAACCAAGTACATGCACATGGGTTCGAACACAAGCACACCGATTGTTCTTAACGGACAGGATGTGGAAGAGGTGGATTTTTGCTATCTCTGAAGGATTGTCAGCATGGACGGCGGAGCCGAAAAGGATGTTGAGGCTCGTCTAAATAAAGCTCTTCAGGCCTTCGGTATCCTTTGCCCTTTCTTGAGGTTAAAAGAGATCTCCCTTCGCACGAAGCTAAAACATCGCCAAACAGGCTCTGGATTATAATCCTCAAGGAAGACGTCGGGTTGGTCGACCATGTTACACATGGAAGTCCAACAGCTTAAGACCGATGCTCAGGATCGCGTCTTGTGAAAGAGAGTTGTTTCTGTCCTATGCCCCTATAGGGGGTCTTAACAGGAATTTGATTGATTGAAGACTGTAAAATTTGGTAGTTTTTTGAGAATTTAGAAGGAGAGAGACCTGATGAACCATTTTAAACAATTTATATATCGACGGTTGACAAAATATTAAAAGTGCTCCAGGCTTCAAATTATTTAAAATGTGTAAAATATTTACATTTAATTTCTTCCAGCCTAATCATTACAGTGAGTTTCAGTTTCAAAATGTTGTAATGTACCTATAAAATTTGCAGTTTGTGACTTAGACACTTTTGGCTTGTCAACCGTCGATATGCTATCAGAGAATGAGTTTCAAAGTCAGGATGTTCAAGAAATGAATGATTTTCTATATTTCACTGTTTGGGTAGTTATTGGTTTGACTCGTGTGGGCGTTCTGTCTTATAACTAGGGATGGCAAAATCTAATCTTTTCCATTCGCAGTGATTAACTGCTATTACTCTTTTTCAATATCTGTGAAAAACAGCAGCTCTTCTAATAGAGTGATTATTTCACCTCTATTCTCCATGCTAATGCGCAAGGATGGCAAAAACTGCTATTGCACTGGTAAATATCTGCTTGGATATACCTTGGTCACCTCAATCTACGAAAATAAAAAAATTGTAGATAGAGGGTTGTGCGAAGGGCTAACAACCCTTCCACAATAAGTAATGAAAAAATGTTAAGAAACTTAAATGTCAGGAGGCCAAGGTTCGATTTGGGCTGTAGCGCCATTGTAGAAGAAGTAGAAGATGATTCAAATTGAATCAGAAAAAAGAATTGAATTAAACGGAACAGCACAGAAAACTGAAATTAAATCAAATCCGAAAATTCAAAATATTTATTTACATGTTGGTTAAAATAACACAACTTAATAAAATAAACAGACAAAACAGTAATTTTCTATGAAATCTTACATCTAACAATCAGGCAGACCAAATCTCATGGTCAGTACCGCCAGATCAGTGCACATAGTGAACATTTCCCCCATTTTTTCCACAGAATGAAAAGGTTTTCTACTACTATCCAAAGTACGAAAAAACGATCGAGCGCAAACGAGTCAGGATGGCAAAAATGTCAATCGCATCGCGTGTTCACAAACCAAATAAAAAAAAACACCCGGCGGTCATAGAAAACCGAACCAAAAGGATCTATTGTTTTTTTTTTTTTTTTGTCACACGATATTACTCACACAAGCAATTTCATCAATGAAGAACTTAAAGCTGTTGTCGACACAGTGGACTGCAATATAAATCGGCGGAACTTGCAATAGCCGCAACTCACATGTCCCACCTCACCCCGACGAAATCAAAACTTAGAACAAAGCCCGCCAAACAAATCGCCAGCAAAACATTGACCACTTCGCACGTCCCACCTCACCTATCAAATCCCAAAACCCATCGATTACATTATAAAACCCACCGATCACATCATAAAACGACGTTCATATGAAAGCTCTTTCGTCGCGCGATTGGTGAGCTTAGCGCTGGGGCTGGGTGAAATGCAACTGATTTGTTTAGCGAGCTTTGATCTGCTCGATGGGTTTTGGGATCTGATAGGTAAGGTGGAACGTGCGAATTGGTCAATGTTGTGCTTTCCTGGCGATTTGTTTGGCGGGCTTTGTTCTGAGTTTCGATCTCGTCGGGGTGAGGTGGGACATGTGAGTTGCGGCTATTGCAAGCTCCGCCGATTTATGTTGCAGCCACTGTGTCGATAAGAGCTTTACGTTCTTAATTGATGAAATTGCTTATATGGGTAATATCGTGTGAAAAAAAGAAATCAATGGACCCTTTTGGTTCGGTTTTCTATGACCGGATGTTTTTTTTATTTGGCTTGTGTACATGCGATGGGTAAGCGACGGTCTATTTGGCGGTCTATTTGACGAGATTTGTTCTAAGCTACGATCTCGTCGGGTTAAGGTGGGTTTGAAATATCTAGGCGTTTTGAGACATGGAGAGCAACGTGAAAGATATGCCGATTCCAGTCGATGCAGTTATCTTTAAGCCCAAAAGGGTTAATATTTTCAGAAGAGTGCACTTGTATTAGAAGACAACGATGGAACATCGACATCACGTTTAATAGATAAATGACGCGACTGTGGCGCTGGGCTCTACTGTATTAATCCTGCGCCATTCCAGGATTGAAGGGAGATCGAAGTTCTACTAACCTATAAACTCTCTTCGTTTGGGAGCAACAGAGTGCATGTGGTTTCGCAGCGGAGTCGAATTGGCAGATGTTGACTTCAGAACTACTATCCGCAAAACTATCCTATGTATCTAATATTTCTCGTATAGTGAGAATCATGGAGAAAGAAAAGATCTGCGTTAGGGTACAGCGAATAAACCTGGTTCATTCCGTCATTATCGCAACCAAGCTAAATTAAGCTTATCATGAAATCATACATCTGAAGTATTGAGCCTTCTATCAAAAATAATCAGCTAAGTTTCTTCTTTTTCTACAATGGCACTATAGCCCAAATCGAGCCTTGGCCTCCTGATCTCAGTTTCCTTCTTTATTTGTCATTCCGAAAAAGCTGTTAGCTCTTCGCACAAGCCTCTATCTACGAATTTTCGTAGATTGACCGGGATTTGAAATCACGACCTTCACATTGTAGACCAACTCTCTACTCACTAGGCTACATCCTAGCTAAGGTACTGGTCGTATATTCGTAGTCTTAAATCATTCTCTTGCTACCCCTTTGCAGTCCACATGGAAGCTGCTAATAACATCGCTTATATTAGTGAGTTTTTCTGTACTAGAGTAGATTGTGTTGCCTTAACGTTTGTAATAGTGAATTAATTTTCACCATCGCCCACATCCGCCAAAGGTATAGAAATATTCCTTGAAGCTCAACAACATCGATTTCAAGTGACCGTGTGTCCTTCTGTCCATCTGTCTGTCGGTCGTCTTCAAATTTGCTTCAAGTCATTTTAAGCAAAAAAGAAACTTCAAGTTCTTGAACGGGCTACATCCCCCTACTCCTTCTACCCCCTTTACCCATTCAAATTTCATGAAATTTGGAAATTTTAAGAAATTCATTTTTCTACAAAACTATTTAAGCTATGGACTTGAGTTAAATAAGGTGGTCAAAGTATAATGATCTGAAAATCATTAACGTCAAAAAATATATAAAAATATTGATCGAAAAGGATGATGCAATCAATTTTAAAAAAAATATTACCAATCCTCTGATCCTTCTACCACCTCACACACAAATTTCAATTATATCATTTTTCTTCGAAACTGTCATAGGTATCAACTAAAACTTTTGTGGAAAGTATAATAATAAAAATGTCATTAACGCCGAAAAATTTAGTTTAGGTCCGTATATTCCTTCTACCCCTCACATGGAAATGCGTAATTTTAGTGAATGCATTGTATCCATTTTCATTAAAATTGGAAAAAGTGGAATCTTAAAATTTTGCCAGAATTTGCCCCGTAATAGTTGTAATAAATGCTAGAAAAATTTCTTCGCTTTACTCCTTATACCACCTCCCATACAAATTTGTGTAATAGAAGTTCAAAAAAAGCATTTCTCTTCGAACATTTGGGAGCTATAGACTTTAAAATTGAAACAAAGCATGGTGATAAGGATACTGACAAGAAGTTTCAAAATTATCCAAAACCTTCCTTGAGAATTATGAAAGCTAAAACCTTTAAAATCAGCCCCCCCCCCCCCCTCTTCTACCACCTTCCACACAAAAAGCCCTGTTCACTATTCGAACGGATTTGAGATGATATTTTATTTTATTTTCTCATTTTATTTAGAGTATCGCATGATTGGCCTTTACGCCCAATCATAATTCTGATCCAAATAACTTTTCTTAGTTTTATGCGATAATTTCCATCGGACACGTATGACCCATTTTTCAATATGAATTTTGAAAAGTACTCTGATTTCTTTGCTTACACATAATTTTATTTCGTTCATCTAATTGCACATACCATAAATCTTTATGAAAAAATCAAATGTGAATTATTACCTGTCTCCAAAAGAATGTTAAAAACGCAATATATATCAGATAATAGTAATCTAGCCCTTGAGCTAACAATTTGTCAAATTCGTAAACACTGTACAAACTGGTTTTCCAAATAATTCTCAGTATCCTCAGTTATATATTAAATTCTATGATTCGTTATACATCTATGAAAATTGGAACGGTAACGTTTAAATAGATTAAATTAATTTCCTTTGCGGTAAATCTTCGAAGAATTTTATTTATCTAGCATCAAATGCGAATGGTAATCTTTCATAAATGGGAGTATTAAATTTTGTATAAGTGGCTCATACGAGTATCACCATTATTTTCTTAGCACACGCTACATCAATTTTCGAACACGTAATTTTTACGGTTAAAATAGCTTCAAATTAACCACTCTAGATCATAAAAATCGACATGAAAATTCCATACTTTTCAAATCATTTGTACTAAATTGTATTAAAATCTGTTATATAATAATAAAAACAAATGCGAAAGATATAACTTATGCATAGAACTACAAATAACTTTGTCTGTTTAAAAACAACATAACGCCAATCATGCGATACTCTAAAAAAATTATAATGCATATTATCTCAAATTCTTTATTTCTTGTTTATTTATTTATTTATTCACTACAGATAAATACCATCACAGTTGTTTAGAATTGAAAATAGACAATTTTTGTATTAACCAAAATGGTAGTACCAAGAAAAGGCATTACAAAAACATATACTTAAGATTTAAATGATCAGATCGATACTTTTATTAAATTTACTCAAATGACATTTCTAGATAAATTAAAATCAATTAAATTATACTTACTATTGAAATTTCTGTTTATTGCGTTAATTGGCTCCTGGGCTTCGTAGTTGATTTTAACAGTAGCGGAATTCAAGAAAACGAAATTATGAGAATTGCGTAGTCGAACACTAATATTCAAAAGTAAAATAGAACACTTAACATTACCAGTAAAAATATCAAAAACAAATAAAACATTCGAAATAATTCTTCTTCTTTCAATAGTAGGAAAACTCAGAAGCTTAATGCGGTCAGTGTATGATGGTAATTCATATCTGCTTTCCCAATGCCGGTGACGAAATTCAAATACCATGAATTGCTTTAAAATTGATTGAACTCTATTAATGGACACCATACACAACAACAATACTCAATAATAGGACGGACCAAACTAAAAAACAGAATCTTTAGAATAAAGGGGTCACCGAATTCCCTACTCATGCGTAAAATGAACCAAAAGCTAAATTTAGGATCCAAAGGAACACCCCGATCAGTTAAAAGGTTAACTCGGGCTACAAGATTGTCATTGATAAAGAAGGGTGCGAACACTGAATTCAGCTTACGTGTAAATGTCATGCATTTGCATTTGTCAAAATTAAGTTCCATTCAATTTTGACTGCACCAATTAACAATACTCTCTATGTCTAGTTGTAAACGTGAATAGTCAAAGTTATCAGAGTAAGAATAAAACAATTTACAATCGTCAGGGTAAAGCAAAATTTTTGGATACTTAAATAAATCACATATGTCATTAAAAGATAACAAGAATAACAGTGGTCCAATATGACTACCTTCAGGCCATCCACAATGCGCCTACGACTTAGCACTGTTGAACATAGCGTTCTGCAGATTTTATGTACACGCTGTGGAAAAAATTTGAAAATTAATCCGAAATTTCAGTAGGATCCAGAGATGAAGAATTATTGTATTTCAGGTCTCTAGGATAACCAGTGTGTTTCCTTTTCAAATTAACATAATTCCAGGCTGAGGGAGCAGATCTTATATTAAACTTGACCCTTTGAAGATATTATTTAGTTATAAGAGATTTTCAGAGGTTTGTTAAATCATTTCTTGCTGCCATGAAATTACAGAAATTTTCGTGTAAAATCGTTTTCTTGAATCTTTTATGAAAACCGTTCTTATTATTTCAGAGAATTCTAAACGGCATATCAACTCAACGAGGAGAACGATTATAAACTTTACTTTAATTTTTGGAACAGATTTATCATGAGCATGGTTGCGAGTTTTATATGAAAGGTGGGAGAAGATGCGGGGGATGATAATTTTTGAACATGACACTAAAATTTTCCGAGATGAATATAATTTTTTTAGTTTTCATAATTTTCAAGGAAATTTCTGCACTGACTTTTTGAAATTATGATATTTGTATGGGAGGTGATAGAAGGAATTTAGCCGGATTAGAAGAAGGTTGCACATTAGATTACTATTATCAGGAAAAGATTACATTTCGGATTTCAGATTAACAGCACCATTACTTTCGGAGAAAAACGTCTTATTCATGGGGTAGAAGTAGTAATCTTAATTTTTCGAGAAAAATGACGTGTAAAAAAAGTTAAACTTATCATATTTCTTAGCGTTATAAAATTCGTTCTCAAATTTCATTTGGAGTACGTACTCTATATAGAAACTTTCTTCTTCAATGGCACTACATGCCAAATCGGGGTTTGCCCTCCTGACCTTCAGGCTCCTTAAAATTTTTTAGTTATTATGAAAGAGTCGTTAGCCCTTCGCACAATCCTGTATCTACGAATTTTTATTTTCGCAGATTGAGGTGGCCAAGATATACCCATGCAATTAATGTGATAAAATTATTCGCCGATTGGGATTTGAAATCCTGACCTTCGCATTGCGGACCAACACACTACCCACCAGGCTACACCCTAGCTACATAGAAACTTAACGCTGATTTAAATAAAAAAATATTTGAAAAAAGAGCTTTTTTCGGCTGTCGAACTACTGTAGTTTAGTATACAATAGTAATTTACAAACTATGGCGGTTAACGAAAACTGCACAAGTAATGACGGATTAAATTAAAATAATTTCCGTTAGTAAAAGTGATTTCCTGCAACTGGAACCGAATTCATCAATATTAAGAAAGGAGCGCAAAACTATCCCTAAAATTATAGAATTTAGTTTTATTGTGTTAATTCGGGCATGTTTTGTTTCAGAACTGGAAATTTTTATTGATATTTTGTATTCTAAATCACGGATAGGCAAGACATTGTCCGCGGTGTACCGGTCACCCGCAGAGACATTACTGGTCGCCCGAGAATTTTATTTTTTTTTGAAAATATTAAATCATTGTATGATATGAATTTATATGAAAAACATAACAAAATCATAATTGAGCTCAAAGCCCAATCATATGATACTCTACATGAGATGGAAATGACTTTAATGTACCGGAAAATATGTCATCTCAAATTCTTTCGAATAGTGAATAGAGACTTCTGCATGGGAGGTGGGAGAAGTAGAGGGGGAGGTTTGTATTTTTCATATATGACACCGAACATGTCATGCTCTCATATGTATACTCGAAGGAGAAATGCTTTTCTTAAATTTATAATACAGATATTTGTATGGGAGGTGGTAGAAGGAGTGAAGAGGAGCTGATAATTTTTTCTAACAGTTATTTCAATTATTAAGAAACAAATTGTGGCAAAATTTGAAGTTTGTACTTTCTTTAGTTTGAATGGAAATCGATAAAATGCATTTAAAAAAAATTATGCATTTATATGGGAGGGGGTAGAAGGAGTGTACGGATCAAAATAATTTTTTTTTATATTATTAATATATCTATTTATTATCTACAAAATATCAAGTTGCTAGCCTTAACAGTTTCGAAGACAAATAATTTAATTTAAATTTCAAAATTTCGTGAAGCTTGTATGGGAGGAGGTAGAAGGAGTGAAGTGAAGTTCATAATTATTTTTAAGATAAATTGCAATTATAGTAGAATTAATTTTGGTAAAATTTCGTCTTTTCAGCTTTACTAGTTACTATGTAAATCGATAATATGTATTTTTCAAAATTGTCCATTTGTATGGGAGGTGGTAGAAGGAGTAAGGGGATCGGATCAATATTCCGTGATATTAATGACATCTATATTATAATACTTTGACCTAAATTTCAAGTCGATAGCTTAAATAGTTTCAAAGAAAAATCAATTTCTTAATATTTCGGAATTTTATGAAATTTGTATGGGAGAGAGTAGAAGGAGTGGGGGGATGTTGCCCATTCACGAACTTAAAGTTACTTTTCTGCTAAAAATGACACACAAAAATTTTTAGAACTACAGCTCAAAGCTTTCCAGAGTTATGCTGTAGACAGACGCACAGACAGACAGACAGACAGACGGTCACTCGGAATCGAGGTTTTTGAGCGACAACAAAAATTTCTGTATCCTTGGCGACTCTGTGCGAGCGTTATTTCTTAGCGTTACAAACGGTAAGGCAAACACAATATACTCTCTGATTTCATCTAGAGTAAAAAAACTATCACTCAAGCCAAACATTATCAGGTCAATAAAATATTGAAGTGCGCAATGGGTCGCTGGATTTGAAGTAAAAATAAACAAGTTCGCTCTTAATTCTAAATAACCATAAAACTTTATATATCGTTTTTCATATTCACAAACACTTTTCGTTCACTATACCGATGACTCTTGCCGGATCTTCTAAAACGTCGGCCAACCCCGTCGACCGTTCGATCTCCAGTGCCACTTTTGCGCTCTAATCTGGACCGTCGGTCCCATGACGCATTCGCTTACTGAATCTTCACCAGCGATCCCACGACGTTTTCGCCTACCAAATTCTGCTTATCGATCACAGGACTTACTCTTGTCTGCCGACCATAGGTAACTCTTACTGTCGCTTGTTGAACTCCTACCTGTCGATCACAGGACTTAATCGGTTACTATCACATGTTTCTAAACTCCGCTCCGACCGCCGGCACAGTCATCCCCCTGCCGATCACACGACGCACTTGTCGATCACACTCACTTTCGACTCTCAAGTTTCAAATCACAACTGATTGTTTCACAAATGCTCACCTCTTTGTATATCGTTTTCTATTCGTTCGCTATTCCTTCGCTGTTGGCCTTCTGCTCTTTTCGGTCTTTATCGGCCCTAACTATTCCTTTCTCGAGCGAATCCTTACGCCTCGTTGTTCTTGCTTTCTTGGTAAAGAATTCACAGATGTTCGTAAAGCATTTTCTCGGACCCGAGTCTTTCCCCTGTTTTTGGTTGAAGACCTTGAATATTTAATCGAGTCGCATTTCATCGTAAGAGTTCTTTACTCCCTAGTATAGTGTACGTACGTACGCGTGTACTTATTCGCATCGATGTTCAATGGTAGATGATGAGCAAGTACAGCTGTTACATGTGATGTAATATTGTCGATATGGACGGTGACTTCGACGACGATGAACGATGACGACGACGAACGATGAGGACGAAGTGGACGGCTTTCTCCGAGTCGATGATTTTTTTTTTTTTCTGGGTACGCCAGGGAGGTGTGGAATCTTCATTAGATACCAATAGTGCCATTGGCATGCACGATTCACATACCTGATCCTAACAGAACTGTCAGCCGATATGTGCCTGCGTACTAAACCACATCCCCGCACACAGGCTTCAACCACTCTCCCCGCGGGACTGCCGTTAGGTATTACTTCGCGGGGCTGGCTAGCATTTTATGTTGTGCTCCTTAAATTGTTTCTGCTGTCCTTTCTCTCTCGATTCTTCGAAGATCCTTTTGCACATTCGTTACGAGTGTGCAAATTTCCATCCAATTTTCCTCTGATTCCATCATATAGTCAATGATGAATGGTGAACTCGGAATATTATTTCTCCATTCTCCGAAGCGACTGCAGTTGAAAACCGCGTGCTCTGTGTCTTCTTCTTGATCTGGGCAATTTGGACAAAGAGGCGAATTGTCGTGTCCGAACCTATGTAGGTGTTTGCGGTAGCCGCCGTGACCTGATAGGAACTGCGTGATGTGATAATTGCAGTCCCCGTACACCCGCTATGTCCAGACCTCAATTTCGGGGATTAGCTTATAGGTCCATCTGCCTTTTGTAGCGTTGTCCCACCTGGCTTGCCACATTGATGTTGCCTTTTCCTCTTCTTTTATTTTCCTGGCAACAGCTGCCTTTTGTTGGATCGAGGTTTTTTTTTCGTAGATCCTTAGCATCTTATTCGCGAGAATGTCAATGGGGATCATTCCGGCTATGACACAGGCTGCCTCGTCCGATATTGTTCGGAAACCGCTGATTGCTCTTATCGCACAGAGCCTCCGAGTCGATGAGTAATCTGTGTGCGTGTGTGTATGCAGAACTGTAGATAGCGAATACTCGATGAACGACTGGGGTTAACTAGAGATACGCGATACACACTAACACTTCTGTCCTAATAGAGTTTTGGCAATGCATGTGTAGCGATTGCGCGGGAGATTTTGTCCGAAATTTAAATTTTCTCAATTCTTTTTCTTCTATGAAGTAAACACAATCATAATGAATTGTTATTTACGAAAGTCATATTTATTTTCGATTGTATTGAGTGGATATATACAAATACTTGTAGTTTATCGCAAGTTTGTGCTCGTGTCCATACATTTGAAAACCGTCAAACTCAAGCAAACAAAAAGTTTGCCTGTTTTTCACATTCTTATGTTGCCTTTTTGCACTTCTAAACTCACGCTGAACTGTTGGTATTATTGCATTGTCCAATCTCTATTAGGAGAGTAGTGTTAGTGTGTATCGAGCATCTCAAGGGCTGATATGCAACAAAATAATATTTTTGTCAGATTTTGAATTTATAGGCATCCGCTGGCAAAACTGTTGAAAGTTATTCCATTACATTTTTAGATAGATTGAAAAAATATCCATTATTGTAATATGTTTCGAATAATAATATTTTTATTTAATATTTTTGTTTAACTGGAAATATGTTATTACTTTTACTATTATACATTTTTTTAATTAATATTTTATAAAATTGTGTTTACTTATTTTTATGTAAGTATTTGATAAATAGATTGATATCGTAATTTATCAATTTTGTGGTTCTTAATTTGAAATCAAAAGGATTTCTAATTGATTGCAATGTATTTTTGGTTGCCAAATAGAAAGTGATTTTATTTTATATAATATATCTAAAATATCGCTTATTTGTCAAATAGTAATTTTACGCATCACTCATTTCATTGGTATAGCTTCTTCATGGTTTAAAATATTTAATTTTTCCATGTCTAATTAATTATCGCTGCGTGATGCCCCAATTATTCAACCATATCACGTAACAAAACAAAAAAAAACACAACCTATAAATCATTGAAGATACTTAAATGTTACATATCTCAAAATTTGCGTCCATTAATAACACTAAAACGTTATGTTCAAATTATGCCTAAATTATTAGATTACTGTGAGAAATATCACCTTTCTCGATGCACAAAAATGCCATTAATAACAGAACTCCGTGCATCTTCAATTTTATTATGCAGAATGCGGAAATGCTGTAATATGTTTGAAATCATTAAGGAAAATCAAAAGAAAGCCTCTTATATGTCTCTCGGCATTTATCTATTTATATTTAACGTCATAGTGCGCATCTTTTTTCTTAAATTATAGCGATGCGCATAGCATTATTTGTTACGCCTTGGACAGCATAGGAGGAGGCCAAAGGCCTGCTAGGAAGTTCTTTTATTTTGACTCGGTATGTCGGTTTTCTCTAATTATTTTTCTTGACACGTCTATTGTTATGGTTGTTTCGTTAATTATAGACCGCCGGGGTGTCGAAGACCACCATAATTTGTCGATACGGTTGAAATTTATTGGACGCTACACTCGAATTTAATTTTGAAAAGCATAATCTTCGAAATAGCTAGTGATGCATAAATTCTAGAATATTACAATGACAAGGTTTTCGAATTTTCTATATTGTTATAGAAAAAATCTTACATAAAAGTAGGATGCCTACATTGTTGCAATAGATTCACAATTTATTTCTTTTTTTACAAAACTATTGCTAACGATGTGCAAAAATCAAGGTTGAGTGATCTTTAAGACGATCTTTTAGCACAAATTACTTTATCATAGAAAAAGATTCTGCAATTTCGAGGTATGGGAAATAATACTGTAAAATAGATAAATTTGTTATTGTGTTGCGCTAGAATTGATGAAACTCCCTGGTAAACTTGGTTACGGGCAGTTTCATAATCATTAACCTGATTACATATATTTCTGTTGTGGTTAATGTTTATATGAGTCGTATTGTTGTTTTTGCCGAATAAACAATCAAAACTCTTATGCTTCTTATGCATATTTGAAAATTGAAATGAAACTAAATGTTAATTTTTACAGATTAAGAAACAGTCCCCTTTCACAAGGGTCGTTCCTGAGCATCGGACTTTAGTTGTCGCCAGGAATTATTTATTCTACTAGCAACATGTTCAACTGCTCACATCCATGCTTCATAGTCGACCAACCCACATCTTCCTGCAGGGTTGTAATTCAGAGTTTATATTGCGATTTTTTGCTTTAGTTTTGTCAAAATGTGACCAATCCACTACGACTACTCGAAAAATTGTCTTTGGGAACCACATCTGGCCAAAATTCTTCATACTTGGTCACCAATCACAGTATTTCCGCGATCCCTAAGCCGAGACAGCTGAAATATTTAAATGAGGTTCCTGCTGGACACTCTACAAAGAGTAAGATGGGGTTTTGCGAAGTACGTCCTCTACTATCCCACCGAAAAGCATAATAAAAAACCCTAATTGTGCCTAGACAGCATTTAAACAATTGGAAATTTATTGTCAAAAATCGTGCTCTGCAGAAAAATAGTTACTGAATTTTGAGAAATTCAAATATGTATAGAACTTTTGTAATCAGATGGTAAACCTCCCTATTTGCCACTTAACGGTGTTTCAATCTTTGGTCCTTGGACCAAAACGATTATGAATGCGAAAATTTTATTTTATTTTTAATATAGGTAGACAAGTTAAGTCTATTTTACAAAAAATATAATTAAAAACAATCTTAATACTAAGCTTATGAAAAAAAAGTTTTTACCATTACTTACAACAAACATAAACAATTAAAATCAAAAAAGACTGCATTAAAACTAAGACTTAAATATTATTTTCAAATAATGTCTTAAATTCTACTTGGTACATACCTATTTCTCCTCATCGACCTAGAAATATGAAATTTGGCATAAGTGTTACAAGTAGGCTCAGATGAAGATCTAAAAATTTTCGAAATTTTTGTTTCCATAGAGCGATAGCGACAAGTGAACAGAATTTAATTTACTTCAATTGAGGAGCACCAGAGGAGCTGTTTTGATAAATGTACAAAGCACGGGTGCAGATGTGCATCGGTGAATCAGAGGTATGCGGGTTAAACTCTATATGAAATGTATTAAAAGCTAAGTCATGGCAAAAAAAAAATAAAAACGGACTTAACATGCTTTTTATTAGAGAGTTTAAAACAGAATTTCGCCCCGTCCGCCCATCTTCTACAATGGTACTACAGCCCAAATCGGTCCTTGACATCCTGATCTTCAGGTTCCTTCAAATTTTTTCGTTATTTATTGTGGAAGAGAGAGTTGTTAGACCTTTGCACAACCCCTTATCTACGAATTTTTCATTTTCGTAGATTGTGTGCAGGCAGCGTGCTGGAATTATACTACGATCGGGACTTGAACTCTCGACCTTCGCATTGTAGACAAACTCGTTGCACACTAGGCTACACCTAGCTTATTTTAATAATTAGTGTAGTTATTTTTGTAAACATCATTCAAATCCCTTTGCTCCTTCGAAACCCGCCCATATAAACTGCAGAACTTCGCGAAACAATGCATCAACTTTTTCGGTACCCTTCAAATTCGTGGAGCTGAAATATGGTGAAAAATATTTTTCTTGCAGCTGTAATATTAAAAGGAAAGATTTCCGAATTTCACACTGTTATGTTTTATTACGTTTGTGACGTTTCGGTCACTGCTGAGACCTTTATCAAACTGTAATATGGTGTTATAGTTCACTTCTTCCTCGTTGAGGAAATATAATAATTTCTTAATGATGCAAATATCCCTATTTAAACTAGAGTATCGCATGATTGGGGTTTACCCGCAATCATAGTTCTTATGCCATTGAGGCTTTCGTGGCGTAGTGGGCAGCGTGCTTGCTTTTCAGTCAATAGGTCGTGAGTTCGATTCCCACTCCAGACGGGATTTTATTAAGGACGAATTTTTCAGTTGCTACTGGCGATGAAAAATTATTCGAAATAAAATCGGCAAACGGTGTAAAAGTGAAACAGTTCCACTTCAAGAAGGCCTAGATACTCAGTAGATGGATTCTGTTCGCTTTCTATCATTCAGTCCCCCATAACATCTGCAAATATTTGTCAGTAGCAGCCAGTACAGCTGAAAAATATATATCAGCTTCTTCACTCGTTACGGTCGTTCTCACTCCTCTTCCCCTACCTTCCGAATCCCATTCCTTCCCTCCATGACTGTGTTTGTGCATTGCACATAAAGGCCGAAATTGGCTATAACACAGGTTATTCCGTAAAAACAAAATGTAGCGGAGCTAAATTATGATTTAGGCATAAATTATCATTAAACGGCTGTGTGTCTTACGGTAATTTAGCTAAATTACCAAAATAGTGATCATTTATCAGCTAAATGCTCTCAGCTAAATTATCTCATTTAGCTAAATCCTCTCATTTTTCTCACGATAAAGAATGTACTAGAGCTGCCAATATTAAATAAGTTTTTTCGTGCTAAACAGAAGAAGAAAAGTCATTTTCTGACAGCTGTAACTTATATGAAATCTTTGAAGTGTGATTTAAACGCTCAGCTATAAAAGATGAGTAGCAAACGATTCGAAAACAGGAGGACTAAAGATCGTTTTTCTTCTTTTGTGGTTTGGCTTGCAAAATGTTATTGCCTATTGGCTATGCAATTCAACTTTTTAAAAATATGACAGATGAGTGAGTTGCTCTTCTTAATTAGCAAAGTGCTATGTGTCACCAATCTACTAACGATGAAGACGAGTTATACTACGAATTAGTTAAATTATAATTAGGATCTCTATGTGTCACTAGTTAGTGATGGGCACTAAAACTATCGAAAAGTTATTCAATAGTTTTTACTATAACTTTCTGAATGAATAAAAATTACTATCGATAGTGACTATCGAATAATTTTCTGAACGAATGAAAATCGCTATCGAATAACTTTTCGAATGAATGAAAATTATTATCAATAGTAAATATTGGATCATTTTTATCGATAGTGGCTGTGAAATTATTTTTTTTTTGAATGAATGAAAATAACTATGGAGTTGATGGGACTATTGAATTTACGTTTCACGTCACGAATAATAAAGCGTAACAGTGTAGAATCCGGAAATCTTTTCTTTTAATTCGAAATGCACTGTGAAAACATTCACCAAACTATTGAATTATTGTTTAAATACTGATGACTGTTAATAAACTTAATCCGAATGAAATGTCTTTCGACTATTACTGAATTACTGAATCAATAGTTAAAGAAGTTTTACATACAAAGTTTGAATTTAACATTATCTCTCGACTTGCTGAGGTGTGATCACTTTTGTTTACTTTAACGCGTGTATGGTACAAAAATAGAACCTATTCGATTTCATATGTTCAGATGCGCACATTTATTATCAGACAAATTGCACTTGCATTCTTTCTTCGTTATTGGCGAACCCTCATAAAATTGTTTCCCGAAGACGTTCCAATAGCACATAATAAGAACTCTCCGCACACTAGCAATCTTCTAAATTCCGGTTCTTATCATTTAGATGGTAAAGAATTAGTTTGATGAATGTTTTCACAGTGCATTTTGAATTGAAAGAAAACATTTCCGGATTCTATCTCTGCTGAAGGTCTCAGCAGAGATCGAAACGTCACGAATAATAAAACGTAACAGTGTAGAATCCAGAAATCTTTTCTTTTAATGGTAAAGAATCGTTAAACTTACGAAAGTTAAATGTTGCTTCATTCAATTTAGTAGTAATGGACGCAATAAGTGCAACACAACAATTAAATGTCATTAGTTCGAATTGTCGTTGAATTGTATAGCACTTCAAGAAGTCTGTTGCATCGTCTGAAAAGTTCAAAGCGACGCAAAAACAAATGGGTCTTAATGAACTCAAAATAAAGAAGGATGTTTTCACTGGATGGAATTGAGCCCTATTAATGATGGAAAGATTAATAATCTTAAAGGAACCACTTTCAGCTACATTAGTAATACTATCGTCTGGAGTCTCTTTGTAATGTTGAATAGAGTATTCTAGAGGACTGTGTTCATCTGTTGAAACTCTTTGAACAAATAACATCCGAACTATTTGGCGAAAAGTATATTACAGTTTCTATTATCATACCTATCGTTCACGCCTTACAAGAGTATTTACAGAATCATTTATGCACTACTGACGAAGGAAATTCGTTACAGCAGTTATTAAAAGTGGAAACCAGGATGGCTTCTTATGAACGTGATTACATTACTGCTACATTACTGCGATATTTCTCGAAGCCCGATTCAAAAATATAGCATTTGAAATGAAATGCCACCACGGCAAAAAAAATTAAATCAGAATTAAATAATTTATCTAAAATAGTTGATAAAGCCGATTTAACTAGCCATCAGATATAACACTCAACAGTGATTTTGAGTCTACGTTGTGTTGATAAAAAATTGCAAATCTAAAAACTGCTAATAGCCCAATAGCTGACAATTTAGTAATGTTAAAAAATTATAAGGATCTTCCCCACCACTCCGAAATGTAAATCCCTTACTTAAAATGATTTGGTATTTCCGAATCTTACGAAATTTTTGCGTGTTCCGGACACTTCTGTCCCATCTGATAGAATATATTCAAAAGCCGGTTTAATCTCTAAATATCGCAGAAACAGAATCAAAGATAACAATTTAGATACAATAATTTTCTTAAGTCAAAATCTTCAGTATGCAACTTAAAATCATTTGTTACTTGAATTTATTGAAAATAAGTATTTAAGTACTTGTTTATCTTCTAATTTGAAACTTACGCATATTTTTATACTCTGGATGAGATCTGAGAAACAGGTTTGTAACGCTGATACAGATATTCATGTTATCACTCAAAAATCTCAAAGCAGGATGTCCGTCCGTGTCCTTTTAGCTCGAGAACGCGCTGAACTAGAAAGTTCAAATTTGGTAAACATCGTTTTTGACGAAAAAGTAAGGGCAAGTTCGTGAACGGGCCAAATCGCTTCATCTCTTCTAACCCCCCCCACCATTCTCTTTTTATTGAAAGAATTGAAAATTCGCAAGTTCTTACTCAAATAACTATTGAAAGTACCGATTTTTCATTCGAATAGAAGCCATAGATAGTTTTCATTTGCATAACTATCGATAGTTTTCATCCGAATAACTATCGATAGTTCATCCGAATAACTATCGATAGTTCGATAGTTTTAGTTTGAATAACTATCGATAGTTCATTCGAATTACTATTGATAGTTTAGTTGACTAAAAACAATCGATAGTATCCGTCATACTGGTATAAGGCTCTTTACGTAAGAAAATAGTAAAACTTTTCAGATTCTGTCTGAAAAACACTGTGGAATTAGTGTGCTTACCCCTTTTGAATCAAATAACCGTCGATAAAAGAAAAAATAGGAAATCAAAGATTTAAAGAAGTAAGTCGGACGAGCCTATCGAATGGCACTGAATTTCTATGTATCGTATTCTTCTGGGCGAAATTTAAATAATTATGTTTTTTTCATAATTCCAATTTCGTTGGATTTTAATGCGAGATTTTCAAAATTTCAGTCCTAGCTGATAATACCAGCAAATACCTAAAACCCTTGTCAAAGTAAAAAGTTATTCCGCGAATTGTGCAATTCACTTCTGTGTTCCACTAGCCAGCACGTTGGGGGTACGTCATTGTTTCGGAAGCAATCAATTTGAAATGCACTTCCTAATTGAGCTCCTTCGAACAAGTCTCTATATTTCGCACTTGAACGTTTCAAAGCGTTAAACGCATTGTTCCGATGTCAGGCTCTCCCCTGATAATACGAGACTAAATCGAATCCGTATTTATCCGTTTTGCAATGCAAATTTTACACATCACATAAAATATAATTCATCTGGTGTTGCATTTAATCACTTCTCCCGGGGTCCACAATATGTGTCGTCTTAGAAGACGAAACATATCGTTTTGTAGCACACACCATCTGCATCACAGCATGTTCCCAAGTTGGGATATTCCCTATGTGATGCATGGTGCGGAGTTTGTGTTTACTTTGTCGGCGGATGCATTTTATGTATGCGATCATTAATTCCGGCTGTGCATGTTGAGTGAATTTTGTGCAACCGCACCATCAAAACATGCAAACATTTCAGGAAAAAGATTTTTAGATGTGTATAGCGAACAGGATGATCGCACTCAAACAGCTATAATGCATTCAATGTGAAAATTTTCGTAAGTCTGAAAAACTTACGAGTTTCAGTGCGATAAGGTTAAATTTGTACAGAGGAAATCTCAAGGATTCGTTCTGCGTTGGATAAGATTTACATGAAAAAAATTATTGAGAACGTGGTTTATTTTTTGTAGAATTGTTTCGTAGTTTGAATTTGAAATGGAGTTGCATTCAAATTTAATGAGAATTTTGCTGCATTTCAAAGTGGTCCGACTTTTTTTTAAAATACTTATTGCAGCATCCTGTAAAAAATAAGGACTAAGAAAGTTCTTAAAGAGATTCAAGTGAACTTTGATTAACTTAAATTGGCAGTTTATAATGAACTTTGTAACTAATTTTTGATTTGAAAGAAAAGATTTCCGAATTCTGCACTGTTACGCTTTATTATTCGTGACGTTTCGGTCTCTGCTGAGACCTTTATCAAACTGTTTGATAAAGGTTTAAGCAGAGACCGAAACGTGTAGACTGTAGTTTAAACCGCAATGTATTCAATATTATCGAATTGGTATTCAACTGGATAGATTTTTCGATATAAACGGATTTTTAGTGCTTTAAATATTACGAATTATAATTTCTTAGGATCCTTGAATAGAAAATTTCGAATCATCTTTCCATCTAACTTAAACTTTCGATAGCAAAAACTTAAACAATCTTTTATATCTTCCTAACATTTCATTTAACTTTCACATCTAAGAAACAACACTTACTTAAATATACAGATCCCGAATTTGCGAGAATTCAAAATTTTTATTAAAACGATCATTATGAATCTATTGAATATTTGTTTATTAGATTTTTATCTATTTCTTTATAAGTGTTCCGCGATTTTTGGTTTTATTAACTCAATAGCATATCGTATAACAAACATTAAAAGAAAAGCTCCTTTCAAAAATCTATAGCGGACTAATGTAGCACCTAGGTAATCTTATACAAAACAACAATCAACACTAAAAAAATCTTCATCACTTCACACTTTACTTAATTAAAGTGTGACAAATAAATTAACCCAGTTTTCGGATGATGGTTTCCAATGCACCTTAAATATAATTCAACTCATACGTAGCAGCTTCAAATCTTTTTGCACTGGGTCCAAGATTAAATTAAAAACTTATGACAAATCATTTGTGTTAAAAAAACTACCTCCATCATCACCACTGACGTCATTTACCAAAACTATTCCAGGCCTCTTCAATCATGATGATATTTCAACATTACCACTTTTTTTTCCAAAGCCAAAATAATCGAACATTCCTCTCTGAAAAAAAAAATGCTTTTAACAAAATGAATCATATCGAGAAAAAACCTCAGCACACGTTTATTATTTAATAAATATTCGTGAAATTATTAAGAATTCCGAATGTGCAAATAACAATTTAATAATGGTGCCAAATAAATAATATTGATTTTATTTTCCTTTGACCCAGTAGTTTAGATTTTTGTGTCAGTACAACGAACTTTGGGAGCAATTTTCTTTTTTTTTAATTTATAGATCTACTTGAAATAATCGATTTTCTAGTTCCTTTTGTAGAATTTACTACACGAATTGCTGATCTTAATATTCGCCAAGCATTTTAAGATCTAATACAGTAACAAAACCAGTGAAAGCTTTATCTGGTTGTAAATCGTGCGGTCAAATTCTAGTCGGTTTAGGCTTTGATGATGACGATATTTAGAAATTGTTTTTTTTACTTTGGTTCTAACGACGCCCACTATACACGCCCCCAAACGGGATGCTTTCGATTAAAAATATTGAATTGATTACAATTTAAATTGAAATTGATAGTTCTTAATGTTGTTCTTCAGTTAGATTTTAATTAGAATATTATATCGATCATTATTACTGCATTATTCAAAAATTTTCTTTGTCGGTATGTTGCTGTTTCTGATATGTTTTAATGATATGCTAGTTCCAAAAATAGGAATTCTATTTTAATTTTTACTTTTCTTGATTTGGAATAAATTTGAAATAAGAAATCTGTGGATGAAAATGAAACTGGCATTTTGTGAAAGTATAATGGGAATATTAAATAAATTATAGTTTGATAAAATAGTGAATAAATATGCAAATATGTTCTAGAGTAAGCAATAGTGATGTCAAAAAAGTAACTATTCGTTACACGAGTACTCGTTACCTACCGAAATTTGAAGTAACGAGTACCGATGCAGATTTTTATTCGTTACATAAATAACGAAATGAAAAAGTCACTTAACTGTCAAAAAAACGTGTCGTTATCCTTTCGTTACTCGAGTAATCGTTCCACATACAAAAAAAAGTACTTATACCGAAAGTAACCCAAGCAAAAAAATTAACGAGCGCTCGCAAATAACGATCTTAAAACGAGCATGAAATTACACAAAACAAATAAACTACGTCATGAGCTTAAGCAAACCAAGCAAAAAGGGTCGCACAACGTCGATCTTGTTATCGTGTCGATATCTCAAAATATTGCAAACGGTGAAAAACCTCGAGTTTGCAGAGAAATCCACGTGTGATTGTGGGCGTTGGTCCGTGAAATGTTCAAAGCCATAAGCAACAGAAACAGAACAAGAAGCAATTGCAATATTCTAAGCTCTCTAGTTTAACTTCGAAAGTCAAGTTTTTAATAAATCGTTGATGTTTCATAAATAACATCGTTTATGAATCGTTAACGATATTCATTAATGAAGTAAAATAAAAATCAATGACAACACTTTAATGATTCATTGATAACGATTGTATACTTGCTTATATACTCGTTTCTGTTAAGCGATGTACAATTCTTTAGTGAATCGTTAAAAGTAATTCATTAATGAATGTCCATTTAGTCCGCTTGATGAATCGTTAATGACTCGTTAACGATCAAATCGCTCCTTAATAGGATTCATTAACGATTCTTTAATGAATTATTTTGTTTGCTGGGACGTTCAGTTGCTTTTTTCGTTACATCATAGGAGGGATACCTACACTTGTGCATAACGTCATACTGCCATTCCAAAGCAAAAACGAGAGGGAATACTCTTACTCTACCATTCAGTAAAATCTACTGAGAAAATGATGTTTTTTTTTTTCGTTTCATTTCTTTCAACACCAAGAATGTCGTCGAATAAAGTTGTGGCGCTCGGCTCAAGCGACAGGACAGGCGGTCATTACTACAGTTACCGTATAGGAACGGACCCTCTCTTATTATTCCAGCAAAAAGCGATAAATTTTCAAATCGAAGATAGTATTTTACCTTATTTTCTACGATCGAATCTCTTTTTCGTTGCAATTTTAGGCCAAGTATAAAATTAGAATCCTAAGAATTACGTTTCAAGTAGTTTTTAATGAAAAAGTAATGTGTTATCATCTTTTCAGTACGAGCTGTCACTCGGTGACTTTTTGAATATCAACGAGTGACAGCTTGACTACAGGTGCTGTGTCTAAACTCGATATCAGCAGAAGAGGGTGCGTTCTTATACAGTAACTCTAGTCGTTATTGGTGTTCGGGTTGTGAGATCAGTGATACCAGATTGTATAATTTTCGGGTGATAAATGGATTTCTATACTCTAGAAGAAATCTGAGAGTATTATAAGTTTGCCACAAAGTTTGTAACGCTAGGAAATAATGCTCGGAGAAAAAAATGAATGATACAGAAGTTCATATATTCACTAAGAAATCTCAAAAACGAATATCCGTCCATCCATCCGTGTCCTCTCTAGCTTGAGAACGCGTTGATCTAGAAAGTTCAAATTTTGCACACGTCGTTTTTGACAAAAAAGTAAGGTCAAGTTCGTGAACGGACCAAATCGCTACACTCCTTCTACCCTCTCTAAAACTTGAGGCTTCCGTGGCGTAGTAGGCAGCGTGCTTGCTTCTCAGTCAATTGGTCGTGGGTTCGATTCCCACTCTAGACGGGATTTGTTTTTCAGCGCAAATTTTTCAGTTGCTACTGGTGATAAAAAAATATTCGCAATAAAATGGGGAAACGGTGTAAAAGTGAAACAGTTCCACTTCAAGAAGACCTTGATACTCAGTAGATGGTTTCTGTTCGCTTTCTATCATTCAGACCACCATAACATCTGCAAATATTTGTCAGTAAGCAGCCAGTACAACTGAGCAATATACCAGCTTCTCCACTCGCTACGGTCGTTCTCACTCCCCTTCTCCAACCTTCCCAATCCCATTCCTTCCCTCCATGACTGTTTGTGCATTGCACATAAAGGCTGAAATTGCCTATAACACAGGTCATTCTGTAAAAAAAAAACTTCACTTTTTCATGAAATGCTCTAAACAACTTACTGAAGGCATATAAAATCTATCAAGCTGAAATTTTGCACTAAATATCTATTTAGAATTCTTTGTAAGACCAAAAAAATTAGACGACTAGCTTTTACCCATTCTGTAATGGCAGAATTTCGCGATTCGACAATAAACGGATTTATTCGAAAAGCATAAAAACTGAAAGAAAAGATTTTCGGATTCTACACTGTTACGCTTTATTATTCGGGAAGTTTCGACCGAAACGTCACGAATAATAAAGCGTAACAGTGTAGAATCCGGAAATCTTTTCTCTCAATTCCAAATGCACTGTGAAAACATTCACCAAGCCATTAGCATGTTGATTTGAAATTTCGAATATAATACTTTTATGACAACTTAAATTTACTGTATAAAAATTGTTTGTGTTTTTTCCCTCCTTCCACCATCTCTCATACAAACTGCACTTTTTCATGAACCCAATTTACTTAGCGCGTATAAAATTTATCGAACTGAAATTACGCACTAAATATTTATTTGGAATTATTCTACTTCTACAATGGCACTACAGCTCAAATCGGGCCTTGGCCTCATGACCTTCAGGTTCCTTAACATTTTTCATTATTTATTGTGGAAGGGTTGTTAGACCTTCTTCGCACAACCCTCTATCTTCGTATTTTAATTTTCGTAGATAACTAAGGTGTACCCAACCAGGCAGTGTGCTGGAATTATGTGTCGACTGGGATTTTAACTCATGACCTTCGCATTGTAGACCAACACGCTACCCACTAGGCTGCACCCTAGGTAATTAGCATTATTAATAAGTTCAAACAAAATTAAATGATTAGCTCTACTTCCTCCCATACACAATGACACAATTTCGCAATACGACAATGAACGAATTTGTTCAAAAAGCGTAAAAGATATTGATCTGAAATTTTGTAATATATTACATTTATGATGATTTCAATCTACTGTATAAAAATTATTTGAGTTTTCCCCTTTCTTTCACCACCTCCCATAAAAACTGCACTTTTTCATGAAATACTCTAAACAAATTTACTCAGTACGTATAAAATTTATAGAGTTGAAATTGTGCACTTAATTTTTATTTAGAATTATTAATTTGACGAAAAAAAAAAAATAAACGATTAGCTTCACTCCTTCGACCCCCTCCCATACAATCTGATAAAATTTCACAACTTTACAAAAATTAGATTACTCTGAAAAGTAAGAATGCAATTAATCTGCAATTTAAAACATATCAAAAGCATGATATTTATAGGTATTTCTGAAGTAATTAAGAACTCACCCCTCCTTTCACCTCCCATACAAACCGCACAATTTCATTAAATCCAATACACTAATTTTGTATAAAACATTTTAACAGCAACTCTAGCGTGATGTGAAAAAATTAGTTCAATATCGTTACTCCCTCTACCACTTCTCCTACGAAATTTGTTGGAATCAAAAAATTTCTCTTTAGTCTGTTATATTTTTTATGACAATTCTTGTCTACACTACAGAAAATTAAAAAAAAAAAATAATAATAATAATTTGAATTCGAAATTTTACGAATTACAATAAATCAATTTTCTAATGCCTCCGACAGACGATGCAAGCTAATATATATTAACTTCCTATTTTGATATAAGTAGGCCGAATTATGTATAGGATAATGACACTAGTAATATCGAAAAGCGAGATAATATATATTAACTCTCATCGTGTGTCGGTAGCCTAAGTATATATAATATAAAATTTAACGAATTAAAATTTAGTGCTAAATATTTGATTAATGTTAGTATAATGGAAGAAGATAAAGCAAGAAAATAAGACTGGACGTGGAACTCTTGGTCTACTCTGGAGAAAGTATCCTGAAGTAAGGTACAGTAAGCCCATTGTCGCGATGCTTGGATTTCTGGATCCTTCGACTTACAATAAGATTATATTCTATTCTAGTACGATAATATAAATTTGATTACCACTCCCATACAAAATGACACGATTTCACCTTTCAGAGCATAATTTCTAAATGTAAAAGATACTTAGGCGAAATTTAAAACAAATCATTAAGATTTAAAGGCGGAAATGGCAGTGGATCGGTCACACTTTGAGGAAACTAGAGCGGAACATCGCTAAGCAAAATGAATTAGAATTCTCAAGAAAGACGTCGGGTTAGTCGACGAAGTGAGCAGTTGAGCGGTAGGCCAGTCGAATAATCAAATTCTGGCGACAACTAAAAGCCGATGCTCAGGATCGCGCCTTGTGGAAGAGAACTCTGCTCATGTCTTATGCCTCAATAAGAAATAATGCTCGGAGATAACACCGAATTGAACAGAAATTGATATCGCCAGTTAGAAACCCATCTTAACCGGATATTTGTCTGTTCGTACGCTCTTTAGCTTTAGAACGTGTTGAGCTAAGATCAAATTTTTTTACACACGTCATTTTTGTCAAAAATGTAAGTTGAAGTTCGTAAATAGGCGAAATTGATTCACCTCTTATACCCCCATCTAGATGTAATTTCACATTTTTGTAGCTCCGCAATAATACGAATTTCTTGAAACGAGCTATTTATCTGAAATTTATAATATATTGTTTAGATGATAATTGTTGTCCGTGCAGAGTAGAGATGTATTGCTCTCGAACGAACTATAGTTCATTTCAACTATTCAAATCATTGAACTAAACGAATTATTCAATACAATTTTCATATTTAGTTCGAATTGAACTAGTAGTCAGCTGAACGTTAAATCCCAAAAGTCCATGTATTCGGTTGTCAATTAATTATTTAAACATTTGAAAAAGTAGCGATTGCGTTAACGACCGAATCAATACGATCACAGTTCACCTCTCGCGAACAAACTATATTTTGTTGATGAATTCGTTCGTACGTTTATTGTGGAACTAAAACTGATCAGACTGGTGTAGTCATTGCTCTAATTTATTTGTTTAGTTCACGAACGAACTATGAACTCAATACGATAGTAGCTCGCAAAGAAATTTAAGCGTTTAGTTCGAATTGTTTGTGGTTCGAACCGACTGGTAAAATTTGTTTTTCAATTTGCTACGTTTAGTTCACATGTTTCGTTTCACCTTCCTCTACTAACTTGTATTGCAGCTCTTAAACGGATGTTTGAATTGAGAGTTCGGTGCTACGTTTTCCTTTTTTTCGACTTGAGATATCTCTATAATTCAGTTGATTCAATTTGACTCGATTATCTGAAAAAAAAATGGAATTTTATAGTTTTTTAAACAAATTTCGCGAACATCTGCTTGGATTGGGGTTGTTTTTCTGTGTCTGGGGAAAAAAAACTTCATTTAGCATTTTCTGCAGACCGGGGGTGAGTTTTTGATACGTCTTGTTTCCTTTTTTTTTATAGTCGTGATGTCTCCGCGAAAAAACCATGTTGGAACAGCGATTGAGTCTGAGGTACATCATTTTACTTTATTATTCTAATAATAAAGTATTGTGATCGACACAGAAAAAAAAAATTTGCTACCCTGAAATTTTGTTTTTTCGCGTTTCATGTCTAAATTAGCCTAAAAATGCAAAAAAAAAAATCTGTCGCGCCGTACGCCGTCCGCCGTATATATGGACTCATATCTCCGAGACTGTTAAAGGTAGAATGTTCGTTTTTGGGTGGATTGTTGATTGGGTAAGTGAGCTCTATTTTCTAAATTTTGGGGGGTGTCAGGTGGAAGGGGGAGGTGGGGGAGGGAAAGAGTCAAAAACTACAATTGCTAATATCTCCACCACGAATGCAGATAGGAAGTTGAAAATCAGTAGAGATATGGAGAGGGTTGTGGGACAAACTCTAAAAATAATTTAATTTTTTTATCCCTTGTCGTACGAAGAGGGGGGGCTAAGAACAAATTGTTGGCTGAATTTGTTTTTCAAATGATTATATATTCGAAATTACTTATTGTAAAAAATTCCTATTTTGAGACCATTAAGGTGGCATATAGCTTCACCGGAATCAGCTTAGGGACTGGATAATTATTGTAAGAGGGAGGGTCAGGGGGGTGCAAAGAAAAACACTTAAAAATTAATATCTCAACTATCTCTTAAGCTATGTAATTGAAACTTGAAACGTATATTAAGCTATACTAGGAAAATACAAAAAAATATAACATGTTGAAATAATAGTAGTGGGGGGAAATGGGCAGCATTTCAAAAATGGCGCACTTTTCAAAATTACAAATCGTGATATCTGAAAATTAAGAACAAGTATCAAATCGAAAATTTGTCAGATTGTAGAGCTATATAGTCGCTAATTTTGATAAAAAAAAAATTTTCAGTTGGGAGGTGTATGGGGAGGTAGGTGGTAAGCAAAAATGTCGAAAATTTTGAGTGATTTTTTTAGGGCTCTGGTGAAAGTTACAAAGTTTAAATTTTGTATGTGAATACATCTATTTGATATACATAGAAAAATAATAATAACTTGTGACATAATTGTTATAAACCGACCCCCCCGGTCTAACGTGCACAAGGTGTTTCATGTGCATTGAAAAAAACACATAAACTGAAAATTTTTGAGTGAAATTTTAAGGTAGAAACTTGAAAATTTGGGAAATGCATTTAAAACACTCCCTAAATATACGAAATATTAACTGGTCGAAAATCTTTAAAACCTTCCCCCTCCCATACAAAATTATTTTTTCGACCATTTTCAAGAAATCAATTATCACCTAACTATTAAAAGCTATCAATTTGAAATTTTGCACAAAAACTTCTAAAAATAGTTGAAACAAAATTGCGTCAAAAGTCTTGAAATCGCTCTTGCTCTTCTACCCCCTCCCATACAAAACTATGATTTCGACCAATTTCATTAAATCAACTAATAACCAACAAATTAAAAGCTACGAACTTGGAATTTTGTACAAGCACCTTACAAAAAAAATTAAATTAAACTGCATCACAAGTTTTATGATTCCCTTACCCGCTCTACCCCCTCCCATACAATTGTTCGGTTTCGTGAATGTAGAATACAGCGAATTTTATGAAAATTCTATGCAACTTCGTCTATGAAACACATTCTATACAGAGAATATTGGACGTGATTCATGCAATCAACTAAAAAGCTATTAACATCCACCCACCCTTACTATTACCCCTTCTCCTCCCCTCATAAAAACCCAAACTTGCAGAAACGAATGAAATATTGTTATATTGACAACAGGCATGCCCAAGAAGTCACTTTCACTTAGTCATCCCTAACCACTCTAACCTGCATATTGACTTTTTCCACTCATCCGCAACTTGATATGGATATGTCTAATGGCTGGACTCAACCAACTATTTAGTGCGTTACGAAATTCAGTACAGTTAGTCAATCACTTTAACAGGAGCCCATAATCACAACTGTGCAATAGGCACAAAATAAATGGAAAACGTGCCCTACTCATCTCCTTCTACATTTCGCTTCGATTTAAAAAATACGGGAGTTTTTCGTCTCTTCTGTTTGTTTAATTTTACTTACTGCTCGGTTGTGATTATGGGCGCCTGTTGGTCGGAGCTCGTTTTGTGGGACATTCACTTGTTCGTTGCCCGGGTCTTAAGTATAGTGTTGCAGCTGCTGAAATCTGAACTTCTGTGCAGCGGTGGTCATTTACTGCTTCTCTTCCTTCTTCAATGGCACTACAGCCCAAACCGGACCTTCGCCTCCTGACCTTCAGGTTCTTTAACAGTTTTTCTTATTTGTTATTGTGGAAGGGTTGTTAGCCCTTTGTACAATTGTACAACCATCTATCTTCGAATTTTCATGTTTGCAGATTGAAGTGACCCAGATATACCCACGTTTGCAGTGTGGTAGAATTATACATCCACCGGGATTTGAACTCACGACCTTCGCATTGTAGACAAACACGCTACCCAGGATGGAGGTCATTTCATTCATGAAAATCTAGTTTTTGGTTTCAGTGCCCAATATATCCGCAAAAAGCTGAATTTTGCAGATACGACCTCCTATAAACTAAATGAATTTAAAAAAAAAAACTAACACAAAGAAATCCTTTGAGTGAATAAGAACTAGTGAACTAGTTCAGCAAAAGAAACTATTTTGCCCATTTCTTGTTTAAAAATTATTAGAATTCCACTTCTTCCTTCGACAAAGATCGGCTGATAAGATTCTAAAATTTGATTCGTACCTTGTTTTCCTCAACTGTTTAAAATCATTTGCATGCTCGATTACAGGAGCTGGACAATTGAAATTGCATTTGTCTAGCATACCAGTTTAAAAAAACATTCTTATCAGGTTAGATGCTAAAGCTGGCGAGGTTTCAGCCAACTCTAATGATGACTGTAGCCGGTGAGAAATTCGGATTTAATGAGGTCAATTGTGCCACACCTGGGTGCTCTTGGTTGACAACTGACAAAAGCACCTCTTCATTTCATATTTCACCTGAAATTTGTATGCCTATTCCAAAAGTTAAAGAAAGTGCGAAAAGAACGAATCGGAAGAGGGGAAGACCGCTGCATTAACAGACTACCCATAAAAAAAGAATTCCACCACAATGGCACTACAGCCCAAATCGGACCTTGGCCTCCTGATTTTCAGGTTCCTTAACATTTTTCATTAATTGTTGTGGATGGGTTGTTAGCCCTTCACACAACCCTCTATCTACAAATTTCAATTTTCGTGGATTGAGGTAACTAAGGTATACCCAAGATGGTGGTGAGCTAGAATTATGCGTCGACCGGGATTTGAATTCACGACCTCCGCATTGTTGACCAACATGCTACCCACTAGGCTACATCCTAGCTGAAAAAAAAGAGTTAGAAGCCGCTATTAAGGAAAAAGAGGAAAAGTACTTTGCCAAAGAAGGAAGAGCAAGGATAAAATTATTTACGGAAGCGAATAAAATTAAGAATAGAAAAAACAAATTAAAGTGCCTGAAGATAAATGGAAAAAAGAAGAAGCTGAAGAGAAACCCAAGAACAAACGAGAGTGATTCTGAAGATTTTTCTGACTGTGAATATTCGTATTGCAGTGAATTTGACTCGAAATCAGTTTTGGGTCGCTTGTTCCATGTGCAAAAAAAATGGAAAATGATGAGCCTGTCCTAGTATGTGAATTTTGTGAATAAATTTAAGAAAAGGACACTATCAATGAAAAGTGTAGTTAAACTTTTGTAGAAATTACTTGTCCTTACCATATTTATAAAATCATAATGTGTTTATAGAAGAGTTGCAGCTCTCCTAATTAACCCTTTTGTGTTTTTAAAACATATTTTCAACTTAGTACCCCGTTTTTGCCCTGGGTTCGCCTACCTATAAAATTTTAAAGCTCAAATTTTGTGTCAACTGTAGATGAAAACATTAGCTTTGCTCCTAGTTCGGTATAAATAATTGCTGTGGGCCAAAAGCCCAATTTCCGATGCTTAACAAATTGGAGGGTATCAGATTCCTTCAATTCAAAACGTTGGGCTTAAAAATGATTAAATTATAATTATTATCCATCAAAATTACAGGTCTGATCATAAGAAACCACAATATGAATGTGTGAAAAAATTAACATAAATTGCGTCCCGCAAAATAAACAACTGAAATATTGATCACTATACTACTGGGAAAAATAGCACCAAGGACTTCAAAACTTAACCCATGGCTACGTTTCCAACTGAGTTTTTTCTTTCCCCGAAAAGTTTTGTTTTCGCTAAATTATGTGGAATGCCATTATTTCCATTTATGGTTTAATACATATTTTCAGCATGTCCTTATGTCGCCCAATATTTCGTTTCATCGCTGCTGCGTCCGAAATAGTATCAACATTTTTATTTCAAGTATAAACCACAATTTTTCCGGTAGCTTTAACACACAATTTTAACCATTTCACCAGCTTGTTAATCCAATTCGTTTTGTATCTTTCATAGTAGAAAAACAAACAAACATAACCACTGTTTCACTTGACTTAACTCCGAAAGTCGTTTTTCCAGCTTTCCAGTAGCGAAAATTCTTGCAATATTTACCTATTTATCGTTCAACGTTTACAATAAAAATAATAAAACAACAATTTTCTATTAACATGATTTCGAAACGTTTGAAGTTTATTGAAAAGAAAAACCTGGTTTCTGTAGTTTTTCATTTTTATAATGCTCCAATTGCTTTAAAGTTTCAGTCGATTATCAGAATTGTGTGCGTGTATTTCTGTAATGGCTGTAACCTTCTCTTGTGTTCACTTTTCATTGCAATTTAAGTAAATTAAAAAAAAAAAAAAATAGCATGGACAAGATATCAAGCTATACGGGACGCTTGATATAAAAAAAATGTTGTTTGTTGTTGTGTAGTTTTTTTTTTTTTGCATTATCTACTTAGTTATGTTCACTTTGACTTCCATTTTCATCGACTGTAACAACGCGAACGAGGAAAAGTTGCTCGAATTTTTCACCCAAGTAGCAATGTTGGGCGGATTTTCTTTAACGTTTTTCTGTCCAATACAAAACTGTGTCGACAAACATAGCACAGCTAAAAGTCTGTTCAAGTGCAGTAGTTAGTTATTTATTCTGCAAGTGGAATAATTGATGCAATTTTATGGCTTTTGATAGAATAATAGTCATGAAGGCTTTTAGCAAATTTACTTAGCGCAGCAAAATGATTATAACGAGGATAATCCATTTTTGTTTTGTTTAGTTGATTAAAACATTAAGGATAAACCAATTAATTTGAATGATTTTTCTATTTCAGAAAAATCATGAGTTTGTCTTTTATTCTACTCGAATTTTTTTCTAATTTGTGTTTTTGTAACTCAGCGATTCCAATACAATTTTCCAATTTTTATCATGCTTCAATGGCACTACATCCCAAATTGGGCCCTGACCTCCAGATTCCTTAACATTTTTATTTGTTATTTTGGAAGGGTTGTTAGCACAACCCTCTATCAATGAATTTTCGTATTCGTAGAATGATGTGACCCAGATATACAGTGGTAGAATTATGCGCCGACTACAAATTATGCTACACCCAGGCTTTTTTTAATTTACATTTGTCTTACGGCGTAATTGAATGATTGATTCGGTGTAGTTGTTTGATTAAATATTAGCTGGAATTTTTATGAGACCCCATAATCCATGATTTTATTGCTTTAAATATTAATTCAGATTCACGAAATTGATGTCTCTGTCTGGAGTAAATACATTTAGTTTTGATTTTCTTTTCAATTTCATAAATTTTTCGTAACACTCGAAAATGCTTAAATTTCGAATCAATTGAAGGTGTTGAAAGGAAAGATTTTCGAATTTCACACTGTTATGCTTTAATAAATGTGACGTTTCGGTCTCTGCTGAGACATTTATCAAACAGTAGTTGGATAAAGAAAAGTGTCAGCATAGACCTAAACGCCACATTTATTTAAGCATATGAGTGTGAAATCTGAAAATCGTTGCTTTAAATTCGAAATGCACTGTAAAAACATTCACCAAGTTTAAGTTTAAGTTTATTTAATTGCCATAAAATTACATATAATTGTTCTTATAACTAGTTATGATTTCATGTTTTTTTTTTTTTTTTAATAATTCCGTACTTAAAAGTAAACCCGTTAGAACTGTGAAATAATTTAACGTAGTTTTTTTTTTTGTAATGAGATCTTACTTAGTATAATGTAATGCTATGTAATTAAGAATACTAAATTATTCGCATTGGCAACGTATGCGATAATTCAATGTAGTTCAGCTTAAACCTATTGCACAATCCCAGCTTAGAAATAAAGGAAAAAAAAGAATTCAATAAAAATAAAAGGGAAGAAATAAATTTATCCGTACATATCCATTTACAGATGTATTACATAATGGCTGAAGGCCAAGACATAATAATAGTAATTTAGACAATGTGTTATTTAAATATATATACATATGTATATGTATGTATATATATATATTTTTTTTTATCCTCGATGATGGCTTGAATCTCTGGTAGCGTAGAACTTTATAATGTTTTTCATATTGGCGATTGGACTTGCGAGCTCTACGTTATCTAACAATATAATTGGTGATAAATAGAAGTTATCCACACTTGAAGTATTCGGCTGATCAAATAGTTTTTTTACAATATCATTAGAATGTTCCTTGATTTTATTTATTCTTTTGTTCCATAGTTTGGTTACGTATGTCATTAGTGGTACTGTTTTCGATTCAATATGTAGGCAATAGTTAGAATACCGTCTTGTTCTACTTCTGAAGTTTTTAGAGAGACAGTGGCGTAAGGTTTTCCTCTCGAATGCTTCCATTTTTTTTGCGATGCTTGTAGATATACCAAACCAAACTGGGAAGCCATAGGTTAAGATCGGTCTTATCATTTGTTTATAAAGTAGCAGCTTACTTTTCTTATTAAGCTTGGATTTGTTGTGGATTAGGGGCCCTAGCATATTGTATATTTTATTAGCCTTACTCATGGCTATTTTCGCGTGGTTGTTAAATTTAAACAAATTGTTAAAGTGGATCCCCAGGTATTTTAGGTTTTTTTTTAAGGGTATCGATGTTCCATCTAGATCTAAGTTAAGACTTATGCTATTTTTAACGGTATTTCTACGACCTTTCCCGCTAGCGTTTCTGAAGCAAATCATTGATGATTTAGTAGGATTTATTGTTATGCCCCAGGTACGATAATACTTATCAATTTTTTCCAGATGGCGTCTAATATTAATTAACCCTATTCGTGGGTCGGGAGATGGAGAATATATAATTGTGTCATCGGCGTAAAGTAAAGCTAGTGACTCATTTTCAGCAACATGAGGAAAATCGTGTAGGAATAAATTATATAGTTTAGGACCAATTATTGATCCTTGGGCAACTCCTGATTTCACTTCAATTAGGCTTGATTTTTGGTCGTCGATTTCTATATAAAGTTTTCGTTGGTCTAAAAAGCTGTAAAAAAGTCGGAGTAAATTCATTGGTGTATTTACTGTTATAAGTTTGTATAGAAGGCCGCGCATCCAAGCTAAATCAAAAGCCTTTTTAACATCTAAAGAACACACTACTGTAGCCCATTTTTTATTTAAGTTCTGGGTTATATCGCTATGTAGTTTTAAAAGTGCATGTTCTGTCGAGTGGTGCTTTTTGAAACCGAATTGTTCGTTTGGAATAAGGGTGTGCTCATCACAAAAGTTATCAAATTCCCGAGCCATTATTCTTTCCAGAATTTTCCCAACGTTGGATAGCAGCGATATTGGTCGGAAATTTTCTATGTCGTGAGAGCTTTGGTTTTTCTGTATTGGGATTATTTTTGCAAGTTTCCATTTCTCTGGAAAGTAGCCGTTATTAATGCAATTGTTTAGAATAACCAAGAGAAAGTTTAAAGCTTTACTAGATATTCTTTTCAGAATAAAATTTGAGATTCCATCTGGTCCAGTAGATTTTTTATTGTTTAAGCTATGGATAATTCCGTCTAGATCAACATTTGTTATAAAAGGCGAGTCTATTTCTGTGTCGTTAGATGTGCTATCGGTTTTGAAAGTCTTTAAGGGGGTAAATAAATTATTACTTAAGTTGGTAGCTACAAAGGCTGAGACAGTAATGGTGACAAGTTCCGAGTTTATAGGATTGTAACTGGGGATTTTTTCAGAGTAGAGATTTTCGTAGAAGTTTGCAAAAGCGCTTATTTTATCGGATGTTTCTTCATATACAGTTGTTCCAACAGAAATCTTGTCGACGCTGTTCACTTTCGATTTACCAACAATCTTGTTAATTTCTCTATATATCTCTGGGCCGGGTTTGAGTTTCTCTAATTTCTTTTGAAATTCCTTGTTGAAGTGATTGTTTATTTGCTCATCAATGATAGTGGAGAGCAGACTGATTCTGTTGCTTAGCTCTCTGTATTCTTCGTTAGCAATAAAGTTATTACGTTTCAAAATCTTTTTAACATCTTTGTTCCACCTCTTTCTAATGTCAAAAAGCTTTTGGACATCTCTAGGGAGTTTTTCATAAAAGCGATTTTTCGTAACTAATTTTGAGTTGTTTTCCGTTATTTGGTTAATGATTCCATTGAATATTTCAATTTTTGAACTTATTTCCTCATTACTGAGGTTTTTTTTGCTGTTTATATGTTCTAGTTCGAATCTTTCATCCATTTCATTTTTAAAGGTTCCCCAATTAGTTTCAGAGAAAGAGATAAATGTTTTTGGGGTCTGTAGCTCTGGGCTGAACTCTCCTAATACAATTTTTGATTCGACCGCGTAGTGATCGGAAAAGGAGGTCAGCGTTTTACATGTTGGAATATAATCAATTAAACATGCACTGGTGCCAAAATTTCGCATTTGATATTCTAGCAACTTCAATTCACATCAATTTTCGATTTTGGTTTTTGTTTGATGTCGATGCTTTTAATGTTTTTTGCCATTCGTCTGTTAAAAGAACTTATTAGAAATTTATATTTTTTTCGATAACTCCAGACTATTCGATCGAGTAGGGTATTGTTCTGGAAGGATTGTATTTAGCTGAATTTTCCAGGTCCTTTCACCTTTCATGGCGTTTCTTTACTCTTTCTTGCAATGTTTGTCCAAGGGGTTGCAGTTCTGTGCATCCTATTGAAGTGCGCTAAAGGTCACTGGATTTCAAGAAAAAAAAACTAGGTCGCTTTTAATTTAAAATAACCACAAACTTTATTTTACACCTTCTTATAATCACTTTAACACTTTTCTTGTTCACTATATCGCCCTGATCTTCGCACTGTGTATTGCACGACCTAATCGCTGTACCAAGTTCGACTAACTCTTTCGTTTCTTCGTCTCCCTCTTTAGTAATTTAGCACGCGATGACCTGATCTCGACTGCCTTCTCTTACACGAACGCTCGCCCTTTTTTTAACCGGTTCAATCCGGCTCAAACATTAGGACAGCTGATGAGAGATGATGTGTCGCAATAGTGGCATATATACAATTTGAACCACCTGAAATGAGGTATCAACTGAAATGAGGTATGCATGTGAAATTGTAGCACTGTCACATGGTGGGTCCGCATGCAAACAGTTTGTCCTATTGAGTTGCGATAGTGGCAAATAAGCGAATGGGGCCAGGGTCACAGACAATATATTGCGCTCTTATGCCGTGTGCATAGAATGTTTACTGTCTTATCCCTTTGGCTTTACCAGATTCGCAGTTTCACATTTACGCCTCATTTGAGGTGAGACAAATTGTATGTATGCGAAGGCGCCATGTGACTTGGTACTTTTGAGGTGGGACATTGTACCACCTCAAATTGCAAATGAGCCCCTCATATAAACTTGGGACAAAAATTCTTGTCCAACCCAACAATATTCGGCATGTAACTTGATCGGATTTTGTCAATCAAATTCCTGTTAAGACCCCCTATAGGGCATAGGACAGGAACAACTGTTTTCCACAAGGCGCGATCCTGAGCATCGGCCTTAAGCTATTGCCAGGACTTGTTAGCCAGTCATAGTCCGTTTTCGAATGCGAAAAGTCGTTACCGTAGAATCAGTCCGTATCCGAAGCGTTGTATCCGTTTCCCGTATCAGTTAGGTCTTAAGATCACGGGTGAAAAGCCCATGATCCACTGAATGTCCATTTGCCATTTTTAGGGCAAGCAGGACTGGCTGTGGGTGAATTCTAGAGCCCCCATCCTACAGGAGGATAGTTAGCTCAGATCCGTGGAGTCGCTAGTCTCCAAAGATAGTTGCAGGAACTGGTAAGACCTCATCCTACAACTGCCCCCTTGCGGGGATCGGAATTTGTGCGCGCGTGTAATTGTTATTGCTTTCGTTCCTGGAAAAGAATTTGCATGTGTTCTTTTATTAATGCAGTTTTGTTGTTGTCGAGAATAGTGGTTGAAGATTTCGAACATTCGATGAGCGTCGTAGTTTTGGCATGTATCACCATGTTATTAATTATATTTAGTTTTTGTGAAGCATTTGGACCGTCGCCGGCTCTCTAGAGTTAGAAGTAAGTCCTGCCATCAAACGTTATTTCGCAGGACTTTATGTATGGGCTACACTACTCCATCTACTGTCAGAAAGGTTTCATAACAGCCGAATTAGATTTTGTGTTTACTTTTGCACAATAATGGAATTTTCAAAGTTTCATAATAGATCAATCTATATTTTTTTTAGTATGGAACATACTTTTACGGGGGCTACTTTAAAAAAAAGCCCAGCCGCAGGACCGAGGCGCGCAGCGCCGGGTTTTTTTTCTTAAATCACCGAGTATAACTTAGGAGGTCCTGGGTGCGGCCTAGTATTGATAGCTTGTTGGTCTACAATGCGCAGTCGTAAGTTCAAATACCGGTCGATGTATAATTCTAGCACATTGCCTACTTGGATATATTTGAGTTACCTCGATCTGCGAAAATGAAAATTCGTAGAAAGAGGATTTTGCGAAAGACTAACAACTCTTTGACAATAACAAATAAATGTTAATTAACCTGAAGATCAGGAGTTCATCGCCCGATTTTGGACTTAGGAGATCTTTTTTTAATGCATTGCTCAGTTATGTCGGTACTGGAAGAGGATAACATTTGGTTTGTTGAATTTTTAACACTTTGCATTTCGAATTGAAAGGAAAGATTTCTGGATTTCACAGTGTTATGCTTTATTAAATGTGACGTTTCAGGGTCTGCTGATTACAGTTTGATAAAGGTCTCAGGAGATATCGGAACGTCATAATTAATAAAGCATAGCAGTGTGAAACTCGGAAATCATTCTTTTCAGGATAAAGTTTGGTAATGGAACGAAAATTACGATGACTGTTATTTTTGAACCACTGCAGGTTATACTTGCTTGGAAATGTGCTAGCAGGCAATGTTCCAAAGTCCGGACGTCTAGGATATAAATGACTGTTGACGGTATTCTCGTGCTTGATGAGTACCATGGAAGTAGCGATGGTAAATGATGATGACCCCGGCATGTCTACGATGCTTAATTGCGTCAACGGAGCCGTAAAAGTTTCTACTTCAATTATTCGAAACGCATGCTTTTGGATACCGTCGAACAACGCAAGGTGTGTTTTGGGTGCTTCCCAGCCAACAAATTAATTCGTTAAGGAACCGTTAATGAGTTATACTAACGAGCGATTTGATCGTTAATGAGTCATTAACGATTCATCAAGCGGACTAAATGGACATTCGTTAATAACAATTCATTAATGAATTGTAAAACGCTTACAAAAAACGAGTATATAAGCAAGTATATAATCGTTATCAATGTATCATTAATGTCTCGTTAATGATTTTTATTTTAATTCATTAATGAATATCGTTAACGATTCATAAACGATATTTGTTGTGAAAGATGAAGAATTAAAGAACTTGACTCACAAGCACACGCGGTCTCCTCTGCAAACTCCAGGCTTTTTACCATTTGCATTTGAGATATTGACACGAAACAATTCTTGGCTCTGTTCATGCGCATGGCGAAATGAGAACTGCTGGTATATAATAAGATCCACGTTGAGCGACCCTTTTTATTTGGTTTGCTTAAGATCATCACGCAGTTTATTTGTTTTGTGGCATTTCATGCTCGATTTAAGATAATTTAACGAGCGCTCATAAATATCGGCGAGCGCTCGTTAAATTTTTTGCTGGGCTTAGCCCAAAGATCCGAATGGATGGACAAAACAATTCCAGTCTCCTTGCGTGATCAAGTGTTTGTATGGGGTGTTTGAGCAAGAGGTGTAGGGTTGGAAAGGCCTATTATTTGACAGCTGATTGCTTGAAAGTTGTCAAATGTTGACGGGAAATTTATTATGGCACGCTACACAGTCGTTGAATTTTATTACGAAAATTCGCGTACAATCGCAGTTACGATGCGCAAAATTTGTGCAAATTTTGATCGTAATCATGTGCCTTCTGAGACGTGTGTGCGCGTCGCACTCAAAAAATTCCAAGAAACTGGCTCAGTACAAGATGTGAAGACACCGAAACGACTTCGCCCCGGGCGTCCGAACGAAAATATCGCCGCAGTGGAGGACAGTGTTGAAAACGGTCCAAACACCTCCATTCGTCACCGTGCTCAAGAAC
The DNA here is from genome assembly GCA_963669355.1 of Chorisops tibialis. NCBI lineage: Eukaryota > Metazoa > Arthropoda > Insecta > Diptera > Stratiomyidae > Chorisops > Chorisops tibialis. The sequence continues at coordinate 81,114,121 of OY770263.1, forward strand.
TCGACCTCTTCACGTCCACACTGCAGCGAATATTAACGAAAGATTTGGCTCTGCATGCGTACAAGTCCAATTGACTCATGAACTGGAACCGGCGGACCACCAGCAGCGTCGTACGTTGTCTGATTGGCTCTTGGAAACAAATCTCACTCTTGTTGATACACCCCATTTATCTAGACGACCTGTTAATTATCTCTAGGGATGTTAAAGTTCATTTTTCACTCCGGACTTAGGTTGCTGCATTACTACGTCGCTTAGCTGACAATAAAGGTAGAAGTATGAATGTTTGGGATGCGCAAAGTAGGCTACATTGCTGGAGTGGACGGCTTGTGAATAAATCCGTATAAAGATTCTGCAATCTGGTTATATTCTATTCCCAAGTCCACTAAATAGGTGCGAAGATTTCTCGGCATGATGGATGGTATCGACGATTTATAGCTGATTATTTTATCTGCCCATAGCCTAGTGTCTGAAAAAGACCACGACATCTAACTGGACGGAGGCAGCTGACGAAGCATTCGAAGACCTCAAAACGAAACTCATTACAGCATCCGTGCTAGCCAGTTCAGATTTTCGCAAACTCTTCACCTTTGAATGTAATGCAACCTCCGTGGGAATTGGAGGAGCATTGTACTAAGCGTAGGAAGAGGGACATGACAAACCCATAAAATTATTCTCTTAAAAATTGAATAGTTCGCAACGAATTGCCGTGTAACTGATTTGGAGTGATATGAGCCCGAAAAAGTTGTGCTCGTACGTCGAAGATATGACATTTCGTATTATTATTCAATAAAAGGATTTGAGCGGACGCCCAGCCAGATGGAGCCCGAAAAGGCAAGCTGAATGTCGTGCCGGACGCCTTGTCCCGAATACATTTAGATGAGCTGAATACCATTGTTTCACGAACGGATGTGAATTTAAAAGATCCTGAATTCAATTCCGATAAATATTTCGATTCTATCAGCAAAGAAGCTACGCGCTTACCTGTAGGGATGGGCAAAATAGTTTCTTTTGCTGAACTAGTTCACTAGTTCTTATCCACTAAAAGGACTAGTTCTTTGTGTTAAGTTTTCCAGTTTATTTAGTTTTTAGGAGGTTGTATCTGCAAAATTCAGCTTTTTAAAGATATCTCGGGTACGAAAATGAAAGTAGAAAGGAAAAAAGTTATACTCGACTAGATCCAAACAGCCGTTTCCAAGATGTCTATAAAAATGCGAAAAAAAAATTCATCCGGCTTAATACGAGCAGCTGTTCTCGAGAAAAAATCTGCAAATAGGTTTTTTTTTTTAAATAATGTTAAAAAAAACTCACCCAAATCGCTTCAAGCAGACATTCTCAACATATCTGAAGAAAATGGCTAATTAAGTTTTTTGTCTGATACATTGTCATCAAGGAGGATATATAAAAGGAGTACCTGATAGTCTGTCTCATGTGGGAATATTTTTTGATTCGGAAATTTTCGAAAATTGTGTCCAAGCTTAACTTGGCTTCAAACTTTTACAAAAAAAATACCATAATTTGTATTTTCTCTTAGTTGCTAGTATTCAGTCAGCAATAAACTAATTTTCAGTACAATGGAGTTTGCTGTTTCATTTCAGAAAATTTTATTTTTTCAATTTTTATTAGTTTTGGTTTGTGTTTAAGCTAAGCACTTTAGCAACGGACAATATAACGCGGGACAGAGATAGTTACTTTGGGTTTAAGTATGTCAAACAAGGATAGCGAAACAATTTTTTTCGAAAATTTGACAACTGTTTCGAACAATTTATCGTGGGAAAGAGTTAGTTGCAATATTTTTAAGTGTGGCAGACAAAGCTAGCGAAACGATTTTTTTCGAAAAATTTCGAGCATTTCGGTAGTAAGGGAGGGAAATACATTCATTCCCATTTTGCTTACAAGGCAAAGCATGCTCATAGTCACTCCTTTTTATATATCCTCCTTGATTGTCATCAGTCAAAAAAATTGAAGTAATGCGAAAAAATCACGCGTAACTCAATCCAAGCAGCTGCTCTCGAAATTTTTGCAAAAAAACTAGATAATCGAGTCAAGCTCTGAATCTCATAAACTGAGTTATACAGGTATTCGGAGTCGAAAAAGGGGAAAATGATGCACCCGACTCAATTTGAACGTTCCTGAGATATATACAAGAGGAGGTCAGAAAAAAGAAGAAGAAAAAACTGAATAGCTGAAAGTTCGTTCGTGAATTAAACGTATCAGAAACGGGTCAAATTGAAAAAAAAATGCCTGATTAGTTCGATCCACAAACAATTCTGTAGACTGTCTTCAAACTAGACGCTTAGATTTCTTCGCAACATCGTAAAAGATACAGTTCGTTCTCTGCGTAAGAGGTGGGATACGATCGTACTGAGTTGGCGATAACACAATCGATTACTGAATGGAATGAATGCTGCTTTTGCAGATGTGTTGAACGTAGTGGTTATGGCTTTATGTGAATAATGAATTGTCAACCGAATATGCAGGCTTTAGAATTTTACATTCAGCTCACTACCAGTTCATTTCGAACTAAATGTGAAAATTTTAGTGAACAATTCAATGTTGTGAATAGTTCAAATGAACTAGTTCGTTCGTGAACTACACATCTCTACCTACAAATTCTGAAAATATCAGATAACTACGTCAAGAGGGAAGAATTTTCTTCGGGAAACGACATACTGGATGATCTGGAATGAAAATTGGGAGTACCAATGGAACTTACCTCTACGCTTATGAAACAGGCGCACGATTCTTCACTGGCTGCTCATGGTGGCACCACGAGAACTCTTCACCGCCTGAAACTAAATATAATTGGCTAGAAATAATGGAACAGATGCGAAAATATGTAAGCGATAATGGTTTGGTGAATGTTTTCACAGTGAATTTTGAATTGAAAGAAAAGATTTCTGGATTCTACATTGTTACGCTTTATTATTCGTGACACTTCGGTCTCTGCTGAGACCTTTATCAAACTGAGTTTCAATCTATGTAAGCGATGTTGAATAGAAGCCTTGGAGATAGTAGCTAAAGCGCCGAATTGACGATGCTACTTACTTGTGTCATGCATGCACATATAGTATTATCGCACTTGTGTGGAGTTTTTCAAAACTGCGGCGGTGATGACACAGTTTGTGTGGAGGCTTGTCATACTCTCGTACAATTATTCAGTATCAAAATAGCATTCAACGCGATCTTTCTTGTTGTTGGTGTTTTTTTTTTGTCCTCCCTTTAACGTCGTTATATGTGTTACTTACAAGTATGTTTGAAATTGTGATCACTACGATAAGTGCTCCTACATGTATTTAGCATAATTAGCATCGTGTATTCGGCGCTTAAGTGGAAAGGCGTAAAATATGTTTTTCATTTTCGAAGAACAGGCGCTTGGAGGCGTCCAGAGCAACAATCAAAGACATGCCGGCTCAAATCGAGATGGTTATTTATCTTTACGCCTAAAAGGTTAAAATCTTCACAAGAGTGCAGTTGTACGCCACTTAAGGTCACATTAGAATAGAGCGATGGGACTTTAACATCACGTTTAAGGATTGTGTTTTAGAGACGTTGAACTCTCTTTTTCCTGTCTCATTCCAGGATTGAGGTGAGACTGGAGCTCCGCAAACCGAATAACTCACGGCGTTTCGAAGCAACAGAATGCTCGGGTGATTCCGCTGCGGAGTCAAATTCGTAGGTATTGTCCCAAGTGCTGTCATCCGCAAAATTACGGATTGGATTGCGAGTGCACGACAGACTCATCGTTAATAAGAACTAAGAAAAAATTGGAAGACAAAACAGATTCTTAAGGATGCCGAAATCTAGTGTGGAGGGGGAAGAACTAACGCCATCTAATACTAATCGTATAGTGCGATCGGAGAAAGAACTTTTCAATCCATCAGATGTGTGTACCTGGACTAGGAAGCACTCTTGCCAAACTCTGACAAAAGCATTTGCAACGTCAGGCGCAAGAACTTAACCTTCGCTCTATTTATGTAAGCATGTGCTTGAACGATCTGCCAAGTAGACGAAGAGATCTCCTGTCAACCTTCCAAATTGGCGATCTAGGATGCAATCGCAACAGTTTCCTTTTCTTTTGATAGCACTAAAGTAATGGCTGTAATTGGCGAAATTCGCTTTGCTTACTCTCATGGGAATTGGTTGAACATTCGCAACTTGGTACAATCGGGGAAAAGCACCCTTAAGAGTAAGATAACAAGATTGCAAAGAGATTTAGCTAGTGTAGAGAAGCACATTTTAAGGATAAGGGGGGAATGCTATCACGACCAGCTGAGTTGTGTATATTGAGCTCTTCCAGGACCTTGGGGGTTTTGTAGATTTTCTCCCAAAACTGGCTGCCAAATGGTGAGCTTTCTCAACAGGATCAATTACGGTACGCTCGCCATTAATAAGAGGTGGTGTTGATGAAGAGATGAACTTACGATCTAATTGACCGTTTTGACAAATTACCAGAAAGATCGTGAGCCTTCTATGCTTTAAAATATCTTTCGTCAAAGTTTTTGGCCATGCATTACAGATGCTCTCTGTTATCTGAAGTTTGGTTATTTTTTTTACATTGCAGACAACAAATTCTTATCTAATTATATCAGAAACTTTTATTTTCTTTCTTTATACCTACTTCATCTATATTTCGAATTTCGATTAAATATGTACAAACTACTTTCTGATATTTTCACACATCTAGTTGAATCCTACCTGATCTGAAAGTTTTCTTTCCTTGTACTTTCCAAGAATATGCCACTCAACAAAACTATCCACCAGAACAAAAGCATCCACTTGAACTGAAAGTCTAAAGCGAAATTCCATTATTTCTTAAGTCTTGTCATATTTGCTGACATCTCGTCTATCTTATCCCAAAGAAACTACCGGGAAAGCCGAAACTATACGAAACGACCTGAGCTATGGCAATTAATGTTGTTTCTAGGGAGTGGCTTTCCAAACACTTTTCATCGCAAATGTTTTAGTGCAGAGCTGGGAGCATTTGAATGGCTAAAAGGAAGGACTTGTTTCATTGGTTGCCTCTCGAAAACTTGCACTATAAATTTGAAATATAATTGAGTGGCATTTGTTTCAAATTATTCGGTTACATAGAGCGAGCTGTAAAGGATTCGTGACAATGTAGATCAAGTGGAGTAAAGTTTGATTAAGTTGAAATTGGTTTTTGGTAACGCTACGAGTGAATGATACGATAATGTATTCGACCTACTATCACAGTAATGTCCACCTGATGAAAATGTACCTATAGTATAGCAACATGACATGACCCTAATTCACATTTTAATGGAAAAAGGCTAACATAGTAATGATAAAATTGCCTACATTTCCATATCAATCAAACGAAATGTATTTCGAAAAAATGGAACGTATATCCAGGTCATCTAAATGTCATTATCCTTTATTTTCACAACATCACTCAACTTATTCGATAGCATTAAAATCGATAGAATACCCCTTGACATACGCACCCGATAGAACCTATAAGGACATTTCATTACGAACAATATTGCAGCGTTTCGAATAATTATACGTATGTAATCTGTAGCTAAGGATAACGAAAAATTTATTCTGTAAAGTATTATAATAGAATCCTTGTCGAGCCAAATATCAGCTCTAACGACGATTGCTTCCCCACGGGCTGTGTACACTAAACTATTGCCAAAGTTACACAAGTTGAAGCTAAAACTCTTGCCAGCGCATTATTTTCCGTTCAAAACCACAAAACAGTGTTTTCGGTGGCATTTAAATATGTCGGACAGTTTCCGGCCAACTTCACTAGTACTTCTGGGCTGCGTGCAATTACCTAGTAAATAAAGCCACCACCACCCCCACGGGGGTTTGTTTCCCCGATTCCGGTCAGTGGTTTGACGTTACGCTATATGCTTCGGAATCACCGGTATCGAGCCCATGATAACTTTCACTTAGGTTTTGTTCGGGGGTGTGGAAAACCTCGAAAAAAATATCTGTACTTGCCCGGACATGGGTACGTCTAGTTTAGGGGTTTGGGTTGGCTGCAAACAGGCCATTTCCAGAGATATGAGGAGGCCCAAATCGGGGTCGTGGATTCAGGTGTATGGTTCGATTGGTTGCTTTGGGGATTCATGCAAATTTCAAGCTTCAAGCCTTCTGGACTAATGCGGATGCATTTTTGGAGTACTACGGCATACAACAAGTTCCAGTATGGTGGTAAATCTAATTTAATTCATTTTGCAAGGATTTGGTTGTCTATGGTTAAATTAGTTGTTGCCGCAACCGGAACAAAACATATTCGCATGTCGGAACTGTGGCATAAATGATATGGCTGTGAGAATAGTACGCCGTTGAAATTTTGCATACATCAGTTTTGAGCTTTCAGTCAATTTTGAATTTTGAAATAAACTGTAAATTGAATGTGTACGCGAGGTCATTATTTTAAATAAGTGTAAGTTTCCCTTATTTCAATTACAGGAAACCAGCTTTTTGCTTTAAACAAATTTAGACCGAAAAGTGAACTCTTGAGGCTCCTGGTGGTGTGGTAAAAGAGGTGGCTGTTTGTTAATAATTCTTTAATTGATTGCGTTCAAAATACTCTGTGTGGAATATTATTTTTATAGATGTAGTAAATTCCAAGAATTTGGGTGTAATTTATGTTTATGTACATTTGTATAGAATGGGAAAAAACAAATTGGGGAATCGTAAAATTTTCTTTTGGAGTTTTCTTACAAAATTTCAAGCATGTAACGTTCAATATGTTGGCTATTAGTTCTCCTCCAATGGCACTCCAGTCTAAATCAGGCTTTGGCCTTCTGACCTTAAGGTTCCTTAACATTTTTTCGTATTATGAAAGGGTTGTTAGCCCATCGCACAACTCTTTATCTACGAATTTCCATTTTCGCAGATTGAGGTGGCCAAAATATACCCACGCAAGTAATGTGCTGAAATTATACGTCGACCGCAATTTGAACTCCCGACCTTCGCATTGTAGATCAGCACGTTACCCATAGGCTACACTCTAACCCTACCTTGGCTATTATTTGCTTAATTGAAATTGATCGAAGGTGTACTTTTGTATGGGAGGGAGAGGGAGGAGTGGGGAGATATTAAGACTTTTGATCGAGAACATAGTCCAGCGTTACGCCCGTCCTGAATTACTTCCAGTTCCAGCTATGTTCCTGTTATATGGGAAACACTTGGATATTGAATTATGGGTATTGGAGAAAATGGATAAGGATGAGAACAGACCCGCGTGACCACCGCTGCAGTCGTCCGTATAAGTGCAGGGAATACGGCACAACATGAAACTAAATTGAAATAAAGTAAGCCCCATTTAGACCTCCTATTTTGAAATTTGAAAAAAAAAACATATTCGGTCTTAATGGGGCACCCCTTATATAATTAAGCGAAATAATACGTTATAAGTTATAAATTTATTTAGTGACTGCTAACCTGATGTTTAGGATCGCGCCTTGTGGAAGAGAGTTGCTTCTGTCCTATGCCCCTATAGGGGGTCTTAACAGGAATTTGAACCAGAATTAACGATAAATTTAAAAATTAGACATGACGGTGATACCGCTCAATGTCACTGTTTAAGTCCAACTCGGACCCATCCATTTCATATGTGACGTACGTTGAGAAAACTTACCCCATCTCACTAGAGATCAAAATTGCGTCATTGACATCATTGGATCAAATTCAAGTTATTTATTGGATAAAGCACCAAAATTCTGAAGAGATCGCTGCAAGAATAGGGCAAAAATCTCGAATTTTGAAGTACAAAAAAGGTAGTTTTTAGATAATCTAGGCCAAATTTTGACTATAATTTAAGTTTTTAGACATTATGATTGCCCAACCTAGTACCCATGTGCATTCTACGGCCTTGAATGGGAATTTTTACCTCATCTCCCATACACGATCGACAGCCATCCTTAAATTTCGAACTGTGAGGGGGTGGGGGTCTCCTAAACATTCTGCCTGTTTAAGTACCATAAAACTCCTTTTATGGCAGCTCACGCTCCAAAGGTGCCCGATGGCTCGATTATTCATCCATTTTTGTTTTTCCCCTTTCAAGTAGTTCAGGTAGATGCCAGTGTTTCTTCCAGTCTTCAGAACATTTTTCGTAGGTTGATTTCGGTGTGGCGTTCGGTTCCTTCTGCGAGTTTCCTTTTGTTGTCTAAATTGTCTCGGAACGCTTACCACGAAAAGGTGTTTTAGCCTTGGGAAGATAGGGATGTCGCGCAGAGCCGTATTCGGTGGGTGCGTTACTTAGGGGAGGTTATTGGCGACACATTTGCGTTGTTTTTTTTGAAGAAAATTTAGCGTTTCATGTAAACTGCGAGTTCCGGGTACTTTTTGACATAAAATTTTCAGGAAGAGAAAGAAGTCACACAGAGCCATATCCGATGAGTATTGTGCTTGGTGTTCACACCAACTGTTGGTGCGTTTCATCTGGCTTTCAGCTTCCAGGCGCTCTTTGCGTATCAGGTATATCTATTTGTTTATTAATTTGATGGAATTTTGTGGTGCAGTTGGGGCGGAATTCAATTTGTTTGGTTGAAGGATTGGGAGAGTGCAAAAATGACCATTCATGAGTCCGATGGTGGTTGACTCACGTGGAGCAGATGCTTGCGATATCGAGGGAAATTTGGTAATTGGTTAATGCCTATCAGTTGATTTGTCGTGTCGGACGGCTGGCCCGTGGGGTGTCTCGCAAGATTATTGTATTCCTCTTTTCTTCCTTTGGTGATTTTCTGACAAATGTCGTGCCTGGGTGGATATGTTGAAATTTATAAATGCTTTGTGTCTTCCGAGAGACTAGATCTACTCCTGACTGGTAGCTTCGTTGAGGTACGGGACCGATCGTGGAGAAGGGCAAGGTAGAAATGATATGTGAGTTGAAAAACATCCACCTAGTCGAAGAATGCCGCGGCCAAGCAACATATGGAAGGGTGCGCTCATATGCAGCTACTCCAGCTCTCTTCCTTTTAAGCGTTAATCAAGGAGAAAACCTTACCAAAGTAATTTTCCCATATTCTTCAAATAATGAATGGTATCCTTTTGGTTGACTGCTTATATAGGATAAGAAGTCTACTCAGACATTTGCTACGCAGATTTCGAAATAGAAAATTTCGCTGTTGGTGGCATAATAGTTTCGGGACCAGAATTCTCGAATGGAGACACCGTTGTGATTATTATACCTGCTTAACAGCGTATCATTCTTCACACTCAGTTCACGAGAGAATTTTGGGTGGTAGTGTAATCCTAGGGCCTCCAAACTCATTTTGAAATTTACCGATACAAATGCCTAGGTGGAAATTTCGCTGTCGTGTGTAGCATAATAGTTCAGTGGTCATAAAATTAATTTTGGAATGAATGCACCACAGTAGCCAAAAACAAGATAACACTAAACATAACAAAAACGAAATATATGTGACTGAAGCTGACGGAAAGGACCCTGCGCTGCCAAGGCGGAATCTCTAGTACAGAGCAAAATATGAGTTTAGGCAAAAATTTCATGTTTTGTGATTTTTGCACCGAGTGCGGCCTACATGTATTGAGATCAACCACAAAGTGGCTTTTTTTGACATTTCAACCGCAAAACCAATTAACTAAATAAAATATAAATCAAAAACAAGGAGTGCACCACTCCGCCTGCCCCCACATAAACTCCTGAGGGGAACAACTCCTCAGACCTCGCAAAACCCCGCAATCATCAACAACGAAACGATATGGACACAACTGAAATCCAAAAACTAAGAAAAAAGGGCATTTCCGATCCCATCCCCCCTCCCCCAACACACACACACAGATTGAGATGAAGAAGGCGCGACCGAAGCCCGGAATGGAAAAGAGACACATCCGCACCCAACGACAGCGCATCACAAACTCCTTCGGGGATATATTAAGACTTTTGATAGATCTTTCTTTCAAACCTTTTTAAAATAAAATAATTGATTTATTATAAATCGTTGATGTAACACTTTTATATGGGAGGGGGGTATATTAAAGAGATGCATGAACGTGCAAAATTTAAACTTTATATCTTTTACCGGAGCCCTAAACAATTTTTCAAACTTTTCGACGTTTTAGATCGCCACCTCCTTTCCCCTTCACTTCCCGAAACAAAAATTCTACCAAATTTTTAATCGCATAGGTCTAAGATCTGATGAAATTTCAACTTGATATCTGCATCGGATTTTGAGGCATAATGGTACTCAATTTTGAAAAGAGCAGTGAATTTGAAAAGGCTCCCATTTCCATCCGCCACTGACATTTAAATGGATACATGTAGCACATGTACCGAAAAAAAAATGCGTTTGTCTTCACACAATCGATAGCCCCCTTCCCACTCCTCTTAAGAAGTATTCGCCATACATCGGTTATGGAACTGTACGTCGGCTATATGATCCAAAAAAATATATGACGCTCCACCGTGACAAAAAGAGACCTTATCCTGCCAAAGATCAAAACTAAGCTTTCGGCTCAATTGAAAAATACTCAAAATTCTGAAGAGAACGGAAAAAAAAACTGGCGAAATTATGACACTTTGAATATTGAAGGGTTGTTTCGAGGTAATTGATGTTAAAGTTTCACTGTTTTCGGATGTAGTAATTGTCAACAAAACCCAAAAAAATAGAACTCTCCTGAGCCGATAATTCCTTTTCCCCATCACCTCCACAGTGCACAAAACTCAAATCATGAAATTTCGACCTAAACTCGTGATTTGGCCAGTACAACATTTTGAACATTTCGCTTTGACAAAATAAGATCCCTTTTATAATACTATGCCGCGTCACATATACATTTTTTGAGCTAAGTAATTCTGAAGACATAATCAATTAAAAACAAAATATGAATTTTAGCCCCCCCCCCCTCCCCCCCCCCCCTCTCCCTCCAACTCCCTTTTTTGTACCTAACTGCTTATGCTGCTTATTAAATAATAATAAATATTAATTAAAAGAAAAGATTTCCGCATTCTCCACTGTTACGCTTTATTATTCGTGAAGTTTCAGTCTCTGCTGAGACCTTTATCAAACGTTTGATAAAAGACAAGCTAAGAATATGTTTGTATGTTGCCGTTAAGGCATGTAAAATAAAGTGAGAGCATACAAACGGAATCCCATTTCAGTACTATACATGTCCAATGCTGCTTGACTTCGGTGATCGGACGAGTACCGGTAGATCCAATGCACTGTATTGAGCTTTTGCGCAAGCTCTCTTAGGCATTAAATGTTAAAATGGAAAGAATGCCTAATATTAGGCGACGACATACTGAAAGTATTCTCCGAAGGCAAAAACCAAAAACAGCAATATCCAAAGCTTCCGATCTTCCATTGGCGTCCATTGCTGCCTGACTTACAACTTGAAAATCAATAATTATGGTTAAATTTCTCATATTTAAAGAAAAGGAATGAAATTTATATGTAAGAATTAAGAATTTGTATACAACTGAATTCCAATTAATTATGTCAGAAACAAGATGAATTTCACTATTTTACATACTCAGTTTGTCGAATTTCGACCACAAAATAAATTTGTGAATCCCGCTTAATAGGTTGGTACACTGAAATTTAAACTTTGAAGAAATTTATCGCTGGAAAGAACTTTAAACAGAAATTTCAATTCGATAATATTCCCAAATCTATGAACGTTTAAATTTTAGATAAATGACAAGAGCCGTTGGATTAATTGTTCGATCAAAATTTTGTTGCAAAATGCGATTTTGTGAACTCATCAATTCATAGATTTGGTAAAGGGAAACCTTCAGGCCGAACAGCACATTCTACCAGCTGGCTCAGCAGCAATGGAGCGGGAGAAGTTACCTGAAATATCACCTATTTTAATTATAAAATAAACAAATTGCTACTCTGAAATTTTGTTTTTTCACGTTTCATGACTAAAATATCCTAAAAATGCCAAAACCGTCAGTCTGTATGCCGTACGTGTATGCTCAGCGCACATTAACTCACAAACCTTTGAAGATATAAAGTTAATTTTTGGGTGCATTGTAGATGGTTGCGGATCTCAGGCGGACACCCATTTTGGGGGTGTAATGGTTAAGAGGGAGGCAGCGGGAGCGCTAAAACCGAAAACTAAGAATTCGAATATCTCACCCATGGTTCTAGCTAGGAAGCTGGAAATTAACATAGAGGGGCTTGTGGGACAATCTTTAAAAATAATTTAATTTTTTTATCCATTGGGTCCGAAAAGGAGGAGGGGAGGGCTAAAATCAAATTGTCGGCCGAATTATTTTTCTTAAATGATGATATCTCAGAAGTTACTTACCATAAAGAATTCATATTTTGGGACCATTACGGTGGCGAACAAATCCACCAGAATCAGTTAGAAGGAGGCTAATTATTGTAAGGGGGAAGATCAGGTGGGGGGTGCAAAGAAAAACACTTAAGAATTAATATCCCACCTTATAAGCTATGTAATTGAAACTTGGAACATTTATTAAGCTACCGAAGTACGAGAAAAATTTAACAGTTGAACATAATAGTAGTGGGAGAAAATGGAGAGCATTTCAAAATTTCAACCCGTTATTTCTCAAAACTAAGTATCAAATTGAAATTTTGCCAGATTGTAGAATTACATAGTTTTTAATTTTAATAAAAATTTTAATGTTAGGGGTGTAAGGGGAGGGAGGTGGTAAGCGAAAATGTTGAAAATTTGGAGTGATTTTTTTAGAGTCCTGGTGAAAGATACAAAGTTTAAATTTTCCATGTGGATACATCTATTTAATATAGTATATAGATACATAGAGAAAAAATAATAATTTGTTCTAAAATAGCTATACACTAAATGGGGTGAGGGTCTAACCAGCACAAGGTGTTTCATGTGGAATGAACACAAAAACTGAAAATTGTTCAATGAAATTTTAAGGTAGGAACTTCAAAGCTTTCGAAATGTATTTAAAAAACATAACAGGGCTACGATTGCGCGTAAACCGCAATCTTACGATACTCTAGATGAAATAGAATTTTTTGTGATCCCAAGAAATTTTGTATGGGAAGTGTTAGAAGGGGTGATAGCCTTGACCTAATTTTTTTCCCCATCATGCTAAAGTAGCTATAAAAATGTTTTGTACAAAATGCTAACTTCAACACTTTAAAAGGAACTGAGAAAATTAGTGTGTTAGATTTAGTGAAAATGTGCAGTTTGTATGGGAGGTGGTAGAAGGAGAGGGGGGATTTTAGTGATTTTTTCAGAAATAACTAAGAATATGATAAAATTGACATCTCTTAAATTTTAGACCAGTAACATTCATACTTTTCAAGAAAATAGATTTTTTATGAAGTTGTGAAACTGGGTCATATTGTATGGGAGGGGGTAGAAGCAGTAAAGCTAATCAAATTTTTTTTTCTGATCTTAGTGATAATGCTAAATAAGTATTTATCACAAAATATGCGCTCGATAAATGTTATATGTTCTGAGAAAATCGGCTTAGAGCATTTCATGAAAAAGTGTAGTTTGTATGGGAGGGGGTGGAAGGAGAGAAAGGACGCAAATAATTTTTATACTGTATATTGAAATCATTCTGAAAGTAATATATCCCGAAATTCAGACTAATAGCTTTTATACTTTTCGAGCAAATCCATTTATTATCGAATTGCGAAATTGTGCCATTTTGTATGGGAGGGGGTAGAAGGTGTGAATCTAATCGTCTTAATTTTTTTTAGCCTTACTAACAATTTTAAATAAATTTTTAGTGCACAATTTCAGCTCGCTAAATTTTATACGCACTGAGTAAATTGGCTTAAAGTAATTCATGACAAGTACAGTTTGTATGGGAGGTGGTAGAAGGAGGGGGAGGACACGCATAATTTTTATACCGTAGATTGATATTATCATAAAAGTACTATATTCCAAATTTCAGGCAAATAGGTTTTATACTTTTCGAGCAAATCCGTTTATTGTCAAATTGCGCATTTGTGTCATTTTGTATGGGAGGGGGTAGAAGGGGTGGAGCGATTTGGCCCGTTCACGAACTTAAAGTTACTTTTTTGCTAAAAATGACACACACAAATTTTTAGCACTATAGCTCAAAGCTTTCGAGAGTTATGCTGTAGACAGACGGACAGACAGACAGACGGACAGACGGTCACTCGGAATCGAGGTTTTTGAGCGACAACAAATATCTGTACCCTTGGCGGCTCTGTGCGAGCGTTATTTCTTAGCGTTACAAACGATAAGGCAAAAACAATATACTCTCAGATTTCATCTAGAGTATAAAAATCCCTTCAAAACTTCTACCCCCTTCCATTCAAAATTATTTTTTCGTCCATTTTTAAGAAATTAATTATCACCTAACTATTATCAATTTGAAAAAATTTGCAAAAAAAAACTATTAGAAAAGTTGAAACAAAATTGCGTCAAAAGTTTTGAGATCGCGCCTGCCCTTCCGCCCCCTCCCATACAAAAGTATGATTGCGACCAATTTCATTAAATCAACTAATAACCAACAAATTAAAAGCTACGAATTTCAAATGTTGTACAAGCACCTTACCAGAGAAATGAAATAAATCTGCATTAGAAATTTTACGATTCCCTTACCTCCTTCACTTTTCCATTCAAATTTTTGATTTCGTGAATGTAACATACACCGAATCTTATGCAACTTCGTCTATGAAACTGACATTCTATAAAGAGAATATTGGACGTGGTTCAAGCAATCAATTAAAAAACCATTAACATCCACCCACCCTTACTATTACCTCTCCCCCTCCCCTCTCCTCATAAAATCCTAACGTTGCATAAATAAACGAACGAAATATTAATTATATTGTTGCGAGCTAGGGGTTCGCCGGAATTTCAAGTAAAACACAATTCGTTTAAAAATAAGTGATAATTTATTTATTCGCACTTTAACTTAATGGCACCACAGCCGATATTGTTCTATCGCGTTCTTGCACCAGTTCGCGTCTTTCATAGATGTCGCTGAATGACTGCCTGCCGTCTGAAGCTTCGTACTTTTATACCATTTTCCCAATTCTCGATGTTTCCGTGTCGTATAAGGGTATATTTCTAGGCTATTCGGGAAAGTTCTAGATCTTTAATTGCCGACATTTTGGAGTTACTGTTCCGTCGGGTGTATGTCTAGACTATACTGGAAGGTTCTAGATCTTTGGTTATGGCTTTTTGCATATTGGGGGACTGTTCTGTAAAATTCTGGCATATTCGGGAAAGATCAATATTGCGTGGTTGCCAGATCTATAGCAATATGTAGTAGGGCAATTGATCGTATTCGCAATTAAGTGTTAAATTAACAACATCCCTTCCCTAGAACCCCATTCCACTTAGTCTTCCATAACCACTCTAATCAGCATATTGACTTTCCACGCATTTTCAAATTGTTCCAAGAATAATAAAGTTGCGCCCGACTTGTTGGCAGTTTATTTTTCTTAATTTTCTCCAAAAAAAATTTATTTCAACCGTTTTTTTTCTCTTCCACTATTTACACAAAAAAACGTTACACTTCATTTTAAGTATTTTTTACAACACGAAACCTGCTTTGTTCTTTTTTTAAAAAAAATAAACTGCCAACAAGTTGGGCGAAACTTTATTATTCTTGGGACAAGTTGCGGATGAGTGGAAAGTCAATATGCAGGTTAGAGTGGTTAGGGAAGGCTAAGTGAAAGGGAGTTCTTGGGCAGGACTGTTAACAATATTTCATTCGTTTCTGTAAGTTTGGTTTTTATGAGGGGAGGAGTAGGGGTAATAGTAAGGGTGGGTGGATGTTAATAGCTTTTTAATTAATTGCTTGAATCACGTCAAATATTCTCTGTATAGAATGTATTTCATAGACGAAGTTGCATAGAATTTTCATAAATTTCGGTGTATTTTACATTCATGAAACCGAACATTTGTATGGGAGGGGGTAGAGAATATAGGGGAATCGTAAAATTTGATACGCAGCTTTATTTCGCGTCTCTTGTAAGGTGCTTGTATAGAATTTCAAGTTCGTAGCTTTTAGTTTGTTGGTTATTAGTTGATTTATTGAAATTCGACGAAATCATACTTTTGTATGGGAGGGGGTAGAAGCGCAAGCGCGATTTCAAAACTTTTAAAACAACTTCATTTGAATTATTTTTATAAGTTTTTATGCCAAATTTGAAATTGATAGCTTTTAAGAGTTAGCTGATAACTGATTTCTTAAAAATGCTCGAAAAAATAATTTTGTATGGGAGGGGGTAGAGGAGGTAAAGGAATCGTAAAACTTGTGATGGAATTTTCTTTTATTTTTGTTGTAAGGTGCTCGTACGAAATTTCAAGTTCGTAGCTTTTAATTTGTTGGTTATTAGTTGATTTAATGAAATTAGTCGAAATCATACTTTTGTATGGGAGGGGGTAGAAGGTCAAGCGCGATTTTAAAACTTTTAACGCAATTTCATTTTAATTATTTTTGTTAGTTGTTATGCAAAATTTCAAATTGATAGCTTTTAATAGTTAGGTGATAATTGATTTCTTGAAAATGGTCGAAAAAATAATTTTGTATGGGAGGGGGTAGAAGTGTTAAAGGTTTTCGACCAGTTAATATTTCGTATATTTAGGGATTTTTTTTAAATGCATTTCGCAAATTTTCAAATTTCTACCTTAAAATTTCACTAAAAAATTTTCAGTTTATGTGTTTTTTTCAATGCACATGAAACACCTTATGCACGTTAGACCGGGGGGGTCGGTTTATAACAAATATGGATCAAGTCATTATTATTTTTCTATGTGGATTAAATATAGGTATTTACATGCAAAATTTTAACTTTGTATCTTTTACCAGAGCCCTAAAAAAATCACTCAAAGTTTTCGATATTTTTGATTATTACCTCCCTCCCCTTACACCTCCCAACTTAAATTTTTTACCAAAATTAACTATTGTGTAGTTCTACAATCTGACAAATTTTTGATTTGATATCTGTACTATTTTTGGAGATATAAGGATTTGTAATTTTGAAAAGTGCGCCATTTTTGAAATGCTCCCCATTTCCCCCCACTACTATTATTTCGACATGTTATATTTTTTTTGTATTTGCCTAGTATAGCTTAAAATAAATTTTAAGTTTCAATTACATAGCTTAAGAGATAGTTGAGATATTAATTTTTAAGTGTTTTTCTTTGCACCCCCCCTGACCCTCCCCCTTACAATAATTAGCCACTTTCTAAGCTGGTTCCGATGAAACTATATGCCACCTTGCCGGTCTCTAAATATGATTTTGTTACAATAAGTAATTTCGAAGATATAATCATTTGAAAAAAAAATTCGGCCGAAAATTGGTTCTAAGCCCCCCCTTTTCGCACCCCAATGGATAAAAAAATTAAATTATTTTTAAAAGTTGTCCCACAAACCCCTCTATATTAATGTTGAGTTTTAGCTTCCTAGCTATTACCATGGTTGAGATATTTGAATTCGTATTTTTCGGTTTAAGCGCTCCCCCCGCCTCCCCCTGAACCCGTGTACCCCCGAAAATGGGTATCCGCCTGAGATCCGCAACTATCTACAATCTCCCCAAAAATGAACTTTCTATCTTGAAGGGTTTGGGAGTTAATGTGCGCTGAGCGTACACGTCGGCGTACGGCGGACGGCGGACGGCGTACAGACAGACGGATTTTTTTTTTTTGCATTTTTAGGCTAATTTAGTCATGAAACGCGAAAAAAAAAAATTTCAGGGTAGCAAACTTTTTTTTTTTTTTGTGTCGATCACAATACTTTATTATTATAATAATAAAGTAAAATAAAATATTCTGAAACGGTCTGTCTTCCAGGCAAATTTTCTGCTTTCGATTTTGACGGGCAAACCAGATGAAAAAAAGCAGTTTTTCCATTGTGGCCGGTGACTTGGCGCCCAAAATGAATTATTGCAGTGCTGCCCTAGGTGATTAGGTCGAGGTTAGAGTCACGTTTGTGGGACACAAGACAGCACTGGGTTTTCGAAGCATTAAATTCAACTTGATTCTTATTGCCCCAACTAAAAATTTTAGAGGCCTTAATTCAATGATTGAACCATGTACCTACGTTCTTCTACTAAGCTACCTACGTTCTTCTACTAAGCAACCCTATCGGGTTAGGGACGCAGTGTTCAAGTGATAGGAGAAGTCTTAAGTGCTATCATCAGCGTAGCTATGTATAGGATAGAAAGTTGAAGATAGCAAGTCATTAATAAATATTAGAAAAAAGGTGGCAGAAAGAACCGAGCCCTGAGGGACAGCAGCATTAATTTTATAAGAAGGGGAAACCACACTATCCAATACCACACGCATTGAACGATTGGCTAAAAAAAAACTTTCAATCCAGGAAATAAGAGAGTCGCCCAAACCAATAGCTTTGTTTGTGCTAATTACATAAAAACATTACATATTTCGGAACAAGGAGAGAAAAAGACGCGACTAAATATATATGGAATGAAGGTGAAGAGTAAAATACCCAGAAACCAACAAAAACAAAAGCAAAAAAAATGATTCGTGACAATTTCCCAAAAACAGTAGACTTATACTTCGCTAAGTTGATCAATAGATGATTTCACGTACATTATTCAAGGATGGCTAGGGTGCTGCCTAGGGGGTAGTGTGTTGGTCTTCAATGTGAAGATAGTTCAACTCGCGATCGACATATAATTCCAGCACACTGCCTGCTTGGGTATATCCAGGTCTATCATACGAAAATTTGTAGATAGAGGGTTGCGCGAAGGGCTAACAACCCTTCCACAATAAGTAATGAAAATGTTAAACATGAGGCTCAAGTTCCATTGTACAAGTTGAAGAAGATTGAAGAATGAGGCTAATATTACTTCCAAGAATTTGGAGATCTTAAAATCATTGGTAATGAATAAAAAAATAAATCACGTCACCCAATAAATTGTCACAAAACAAACAATAATGGTTCAAAAAAGAACCTTGTGGGACGCCTAAAGTTCACACGAATGGTACTGGATATATGATACGCACTACTGTGTGTAGCGTAGTGGGTAACGTGTTGGTCTACAATGCAATGATCGTGAGTTCAAATCACGGTCGACGTATAATTCCAGGACATCGTCTGCTTGGGTATGCCTAGGTCACCTCAATCTACGGAAATGAAAAATTTAGTCCAGTGGGATTAGAACAAAATAGGTCTGTTTGACGAAATGCTGCGATAAATATAGGCTGAATTTAGATTCAATTAGTTTAAGTGCATTTAAAAAGATGCAATGCCGCAAGTTTTAGTAGAATATCTTTTTTACAATTCGTGAGATACTAATTTCCGTCTAAAAACACGAATTCTTTGAAAATTGCCAAAAACCTCTTCAAAAACAGTCTATACCTCAGTTTTAGATAAACCAAATTTAACTCAAATGAAACGGTTAAATGTCTGCAATCGAATGTCATTTTTAGTTTAGTGGAACTCCAAAAACTTGAAAAAACCTCTAAAACAGGCGAAAATTTGCAAATTTTGCTATTTTTCGAGTCTTTCCCCCAGTCCCAAAGCGGCCGCAATATTCTTATCGTAATCTACTCAAAAAAAAACAATGAAATTAACAAAAAAACATCAAAATCGCAAGATTTCGCCCCAAAATTCTTATCCGATTGAAGTAATTCGTAGATGGATGGTGCGATGGATTGTGCGAAGGGCTAACAACCTTTCCACAATAAATAATGAAAAATGTTAAGGAACCTGAAGATCAGGAGGCCAAGGCCCGATTTGGGCTGTAGTACTATTGTACAATAGAATATAATACATATCTGGTTTTATAAATAAGAAATTGAAAAGATTTGAAGATTATATGAGTTTTCTCTTTATTCTTAATTTTTTTTGTTGCCCCACATTGTGTGTTATTTTGTGTCATATCAATAATCTCAAGATTTTCCTCGAACATAATTCGAAGTGTTCATGATTCAAAAGCAACGGATTCTTTAGCACTTATCCGACCACCATCAATTAATCTCGACTTTTTCTTAAAAAAAAGTGCGACCTTTGCAAATTGAAGCTGTAAAACGCACCCATTTAACCCACTTACGCCTAAACTTGTACCACTTAACCGATCATTTTGCATTTTTCACCATCTCCACGTTCCAATTTTCCATTAAGCAACGTCATTATTCTTCGAAAAGTCTTTAAATTTTCATTGTCTTTTCGGAGATGGCGGGCTGTTCAAGTCTCCTCTACTGCGGTGACTAGCGAATTCTGTTCGCGACGAAGAAGACTCTTTAACTCATCACTACCATCTTAATGGCAATATTATCGTATTGTTTTTTTCTTTTCCGAAAAATAAAAGAAAAGAAGAATATTGGCCAAAACTTTGACAGTCGTTTTTTTCTCATAATGCGTGCTAACGATTTATGACTGAAACGCGACAGCAACAGCTGACAACACCGTTCCTTGTTACTATCATGGACAAAATGCAAATGAAGTTATGAGTAATATGATGAAAAATCTTTCAAAATTACAATTTTTTTTTTTTTTTTCTTGTAATATGTTATGACTTTTGTTGGGAGTTTCTTTCCCCACAAAGTGATTTTCAATAGATTTTTGCAGAAAAGATGTTTTTCTTGTTATCGTTTTGTACTTGTAGCAACTGAGATAGAGAGATAAGAAAAGCTGTTCGTTATGCTTCTTTGAATTCGAAAAAAGGACATTAGCGCGCGCTCGGCAGGGCTGTTTGATTGTAGCTGTCAGAACGGCTTTGACAGGTTTTGATTAATAGGCGAGCAGTGTGGTGAAAATTTGTATGCAGACCGTATGCTACCACCCGAAATGGGGGTTTCCATTTCAGTGGTAGAAAATTGCACAATCTGAAATTCGCTCCAAATTTTTTATTTTTCTTATCATACGAATCTTTTCTTAAGAATAAGGCTAGCCATGTGGATATATGTAGATATCCTCGCCTAGTCTCACGAAACGGATTGGCGAGAAAAAAAAGAATGAAAAAGATGGAATAAAACCTTATCAATATTAAATAAAGATCTTGCCAGCACCTGAGGAGCATAGGAAATAAATTGCGATTTTATGGCTGCTACTGCAAGTTCTACGTTCCCGGTTTTTTTTTCCTTAAGCGAAACGAGATGAGAATTTTGATAGGGAAAAAATTTCTTTTATTGAGTTTGAATTCAATTCAGTTTTAAGAAGTTTTCTGTGATTTGATAGTTTTATTTGAGTTAGAAATTTTTTTTTTCAAGAAAAAGAAGTCAACTTTTTGATAAAGTTAATTTGAATGAATATACGAGAACTATGGGCGTATTCAACTACGAGTTTTCATATTTCTGCGTTTTGTACTCTTGCTCCGCATAAAATTACTTGAGTACAATCTTTTTACTACTCTATTGGTTTGGTAACTGTTTTCAAAATACATTTTGAATTAAAAGGAAAGATTTTCGGAGTTTACACTGTTTGCCTTATTATGTATGACGTTTCGGTCTCTGCTGAGATAAAGCTCTCAGAAGAGACCGAAACGTCACACATAATAAAGCAAAAAGTGTAAAATCGGAAATCTTTCCTTTCAATTATTTTCAGTTTCCCAAATTGAGGTGACCCAGAAATTACAAATACGTTCATCCATATAATGGGTGTTATTCTTAGAGGCGAAGGACTTTAAATTGGCAACCCTGTTTTCTGTGACAGCCGATTTGACAGTTCCCGATTATTTTGGGGCTAGTTTGGTATGACAATTCATTTTGAATACACTCACACCGTATCAACGTTTGCAAATTGTCCAAATTTATTTTGAAAACCATGGTTTAATTAATAATAATAACTCCGCCATAGACGGTCCCAAGCCCGAGTTGAGAAAGGAGGAGGGTAAATGGAGTTAACCTGAATGGCCAGTAACACCAGTGCGTCTCAGGAAGTAGGCAAAAAGTATGACATAGTTGGACTTGCAGCATAGCTGTGAGAACTCCAGCATGTCATATTTAGCTCAAAACTCCCACCCTTTTTCTACTAGGGTGTAATAAATAAGTAGGACCGGTCCTCCAGGTCGGGGGTTGGGCGAGGCGCCGACAACGCATCACCGGAAAAAGAACACTGTCCAGAAACCTGAAGAACAGCCTCGGAAAGGATGGACTCAACGGCAACGACCCCGCAAACGAAAAATGGACTACTCTATTGGATCTTGGAATGTTCGATCCTTATTTAGGACAGGAGCTCTGAAAGAGTTTCTCGAAGAAGTGGCAAAACACAACATCAACATAACTGCCATCCAAGAAACGAAATGGCTCGGTAGCGAAATCATGGACATGAGATCACACACAATCTATCCAAGTGGAAAATTGTCGGGAAGCAGAGAGTTTGGAGTCGCTTTTGTCGTTGACAAAAAATTTAAACAGCAGGTCACGAGCTTCAAACCAATAAGTGAAAGATTGTGTGCAATCCGAATAAAGACTAAATTTTTCAACACTTGGTTGATCAACGTTCACGCACCAACAGAAGACAAGGACGATGTAACTAAAGACGAATTTTATGCCACCCTAGAGACAACCTATGACTCACTGCCCTCGAATGACCTAAAAATTGTCTTAGGTGATTTTAATGCAAAAGTCGGAAAGGAGGAGGCTCATAGAGGAACAACAGGAGGGCACAGTCTCCATGACATAGCAAACGACAATGGCCAACGTCTTATTGATTTCGCAAGCAGCAAAAATATCATAGTAAGCTCTACGTGCTTCCCACATCGCGATATTCACAAACGAACGTGGGCATCACCAGATGGTCACACCTTCAACCAAATAGACCACGTTCTTATTGAGAAAAGGGCTGCTTCCAGCATACTTGATGTACGAACTCTCCGCGGTGCGAATTGTGACTCTGATCACTATCTAGTCAGAGCTAAGTATCGATGCAAAATAGCTTGTCGTGGGTATTCGAAAACGAGTAGAGCTCGCAAATTTAATGTCGACATGCTTAACGACGAAACGGTGGCGCAGGCTTACATGCTAGCATGTAATAAACACCTGACACCAATATATGAAAATATCCAAAATATGCCAGTGGATAATGCGTGGATGAAAATACGAGACGGTATCAAATCCTCCGCGGAAGAGGTATTAGGATATCAAGCACGGCGAAAAAGCAATGATTGGTTCGACCAAGAATGTCGCGACGCAATAGATAGAAAGAACGAAGCTTACAAAATTTTTACTGAACGACCAACACGAGCCAAAAAAGAAAAATATGACGAGCTTAGGCGATATGCGAAAAAGACCTGCAGACGAAAACAAAGGAAGTACCATAATGACAAGATACAAAAAATGGACGACGACATGAGAAAAAATAATACGCGGGACGCATACGCCATAGTAAAAGACTTGAAAAAGGGATATAAACCAAAAACCAGTCTCTGCAAAGACGCAGAGGGCAATATCATCAGCGACACAGAAGAAATCAAAAGGAGATGGGCTTCATACTTCGAACATCTTTTGAATCCCATCCCAATAGCACCGATAACGACAGACAACATTTCAATTCAAGCCTCAACTGACGAAGATGAACCATCATCGACACCACCCACGCTTCCTGAAATCAAAGCAGCCCTATGTGACCAAAAACGAAACAAAGCGCCGGGAATTGACGAAATACCAGTTGAACTTCTGAAAAACGGTGGAAACTGTGTCGCTGAAATACTGCACAGCATGATATGCAAAATTTGGACAGAGGAAATCATACCCGACGACTGGCGAAAAAGCATTATATGTCCAATTTACAAGAAAGGAGACAAACTCTGCTGTGAGAACTACAGAGGTATATCATTGTTGTGTACGTCCTATAAAATACTGACAAAAATAATTGAACGTCGTCTTAAGCCCTATACTAATCAAATAATTGGCGAATACCAAGGCGGATTCAGAACCGGACGATCTACAACAGACCAGATATTCTCGGTGAAACAGGTGCTTGAGAAATGCTGGGAATATAACACAGACGTGCACCAAATATTCGTAGATTTTAAACAAGCATACGACAGTATCGACAGGAGCGTACTGTACCAAATCATGCTTGACTTTGGAATTCCTCCAAAACTAGTCCGACTAACAAGACTCACAATGACGAACACTGAATCCCAAGTGAGAATACAAACTGATTCCACAACCAGCTTTCGAACGGAATGTGGTTTAAAGCAGGGAGATGGTCTAGCTCCTATGCTTTTCAACTTGGCACTAGAGTATGTCATCCGAAAAATCCCAGTCGACACCAACGGGACACTACTATTCAAGTCCACCCAACTAGTAGCATACGCTGACGACATTAACATTCTAGCAAGATCCTTCCCTAGTGCTAAGGAGGTATTTGTCAATCTTGACTCCGCCGCAAAAGAAGTCGGGTTGCGCATTAATGAAAACAAAACAAAAGTAATGACGCAAACAAGAAGGAGAACGCCAATCAGACAAAACATAACAATTGCGGAATATAATTTGGAGAGTGTGGACAACTTCATATATCTTGGGGCTAATCTAGCAAAGGACGGTAATGAAACAGACGAAATCAAACGACGGATAATACTAGCAAATAAGACGTATTATTCGGTACTTCCAATAATGAAATCCAAGAAAGTGCACAGGAACAATAAGCTGCGGATTTATAAAACTATTATACGACCTGTGCTCTGTTATGGCAGCGAGACGTGGACATTAACGCGAACTTCCGAAAAAGCAGTTAACGCATTCGAAAGAAAGGTCCTCCGAAGAATTTTGGGACCTGTGAAGGAAGGAACGGAATGGCGAATAAGATACAACCATGAGTTGTATCAACTCTACGACGAGCCAGAAGCTTCAACGTTCATCAAGTTACGTAAACTGCAGTGGGCTGGCCATGTAGAGCGAATGGAAGACAGAAGAATCCCCAAACGTGCTCTTAAAGGCAAAGCGAGTGGTAACCGGCCGGTAGGCAAACCACGCAAGCGATGGGAAGACTCGGTTGATGAAGACAGCAAAGCCATTCTAAAAATTAGCAGCTGGAGGACGCGGTCTTTGGATCGAGACGATTGGAGGCGACGACTTCAGGAGGCCAGGGCCCGATTTGGGCTGTCGCGCCATTGATGATGATGATGATGGTTTAATTTATCGGGCTTTATATGCATTTTGTGGTGCTCGTAATCGTCCAGAGCGATTAATTCCAGAAACCGTGGGTCGTTTTTTCGATACGTTTACTCTAAACGATAATACACATCCAGTAAGACGTCGTACAGTGCGCACACGACAAGCGTAGTGTTGATGATGATCCAATTTTTTTTTTTTTTTTTCTGGTTACGCCAGGGAGGTGTTAGATACCAATAGCCCATGCCATTGGCATGCACGATTCCCATACCTGATCCTAACAGAGAACTATCAGCCGATATGTGCCTGCGTACTAAACCACACCCCCGCACACAGACTTCAACCACTCTCCCCGCGGGACTGCCGTTAGGTATTACTTCGCGGGGCTGGCTAGCATTTTATGCTGTGCTCCTTATATTGCTTCTGCTCTCCTTTCTCTCTCGAATCTCCGAAGATACTTTTGCACATTCGTTACGAGTGTGCAAATTTCCATCCAATTTTCCTCTGATTCCATCATATAGTCAATGATGAATGGTGGACTCGGAGTATTATTTCTCCGAAGCGACTGCAGTTGAAAACCGCGTCCTCTGTGTCTTCTTCTTGATCTGGGCAATTTGGACAAAGAGGCGAATCATCGTGTCCGAACCTATGTAGGTATTTGCGGTAGCCGCCGTGACCTGATAGGAACTGCGTGATGTGGTAGTTGCAGTCCCCATACACCCGCTTTGTCCAGACCTCAATTTCGGGGATCAGCTTATAGGTCCATCTGCCTTTTGTAGCGTTGTCCCATCTGGCTTGCCACATAGCTATTGATGTTGCCTTTTCCTCTTCTTTTATTTTCCTCGTAACAGCTGCCTCTTATTGAATCGAGGATCTTCTTTCGTAGATCCTTAGCATTTCATTCGCGAGAATGTCAATGGGGATCAATCCGGCTATGACACAGGCTGCTTCGTCCGATATTGTTCGGAAACCGCTGATTGTTCTTATCGCACAGAGTCTATATGTTGATGACATCTTCTTCCTTGTTTCCTTTGTTGCTAGCGCCGCCGCCCAAACCGGAGCAGCATATAGGAGAACCGAACTGACTACTCTCGAAAGTAGTATCCTTCTGGCATATCCTGGTCCACCGATGTTTGGCAGTATTCGGGAGAGGGCTGCTTGCATTTGTGACGGCTTTTTGCTCGCGAAGTCCACGTGAACTTTAAATTTTAATCTGTTATCGAGCATAACTCCTAGGTATTTAATTGCCTCCTTGGATCTGATGATTTGACTGCCGACCTGAATGTTCACGTATTCAATTTTCTTTCGGCTTGTTATTAGAACAGCCTCCGTTTTGTGATCAGCTAATTCCAAGCCAGCGGACTCTAGCCAGTCTCTAATTTGCGATACGGCTTCATTTGTTGCTGACTCTATTTTGTGGATGTGCTTAGCCACGGTAACAACAGCGATGTCGTCAGCGAACCCGATTAATTTTACTCCTTGCGGCAACGATAGTCGAAGAACTCCATCGTACATAATATTCCACAGGAGAGGGCCTAGTACAGACCCTTGTGGGACTCCCGCGGTGACGTTGTAGTACCGTAACCCCTCATCAGTTTGGTACCTCAACTTCCTGTTGGTGAAATAATTTTCGATTATTCTCAACATGTAGTGTGGTGTATCCATTCTAACTAACGATCTGTTTATGAGTGACCAATCTGCCGAGTTAAAGGCATTTTTAATGTCCAGTGTCACTACTGCACAATATTTTTTTGTCCCCGATCGCCATCTTTCTCCTTGTATCGCCTCAGCTGCAGTATCGACTACCACTTTTATGGCGTCAATAGTAGAACGCGATTTCCTAAATCCGAACTGGTGGTCTGACAGTGCTCCTTTTTCCTCTGCTAGTACGAGCAGTCTGTTGTTAATAATTCGCTCAAGGATCTTTCCCAACGTATCAAGTAAACATATTGGGCGATATGACGATGGTTCTCCAGGAGGCTTGTTTCCTTTTGGTAGAAGTACCAAATTTTTGAGCTTCCATGACTCAGGAAAGACTCCTTCCTCAAAACACTTTGCATGGTTGCTATAGAGATGTCGGGCCTCTTTTTAACAGCAACTTTTATTGCCATATTTGGGATGCCATCGGGTCCAGGTGCCTTGTTGTTTCCCATCCTTCCGCATGCCTCAAATAGTTCCTTCGATGTAATTTCAGGGATACACTCTATACTGATATCTCTAGATATGCTACACATAGTAGATGGCCTTTGGGGGAACAGGTGCTCTACTATTGATCTTAGCATTATCGGGCAAGTTATTTGTGGGGAACTATGACCCTTCAGCTTTGTCATCACCATCCTATATGATATACCCCAGGGTTTTATATCCGCTTCGTTACAGAGATTTTGCAAACAAATTGCCTTACTCTGTTTTATCGCCTTGTTTAGATCTCGTCTTGGTAGTTTGAAAGTTTTTAATCGGTCTGGAAAGTCTACTCTTCCCCTTGATCTTTGGACTCTGCGTCGGGCTTGTAAGCACTTTGCCCTCAGTGTTTTTATTTCCTCGTTCCACCAGTAGCATGGTGCACCTCTTCCACTAATTGTCCTTCTGGGCATCGCTGCATCGCACGCTGTGATGATAGTGTGGGTGAGTTGTTCCGCAAGGATCTTTGCTGTTTCGCTTCGATTTGTGACGTCGGTGTTTATCATTTCTTCGAACGTGTCCTTGTCGAAGAGCTTATCTTTCCATTTTGGGCCTATTAACTTCGGCCGTTGTACGGCTTTTCTTTCTTTTATATCAAGTATAATTGCCTGATGATCACTGTGTGTATATTGCTCGCTAAGACGCCATTTCGTATTCCGTAGAAGGGAGTTGCTTACGAAAGTTATGTCTATGATGGATCCCATTCCTGCTCTGCGATACGTGTTTGCCCGCCCGATATTTGCAATTCCTATTTCCAGTGGTGCAAATGTCTCGAGCAAAATGCGTCCTCTAGCATTGGTGAGCCTGCTACCCCACTATGTTTCCCATGCATTGAAATCACCGCCTATGACCACTGGAGTTTTACCGCGTGCGTCGGCCGTTAGATTATCTAACTTGTCTGGTATTCACTCGTCGTCCAGCTGGGTCGTGCATAACAGCTGTAAAAGTGAATTCCATTTATTTTTGCTCGTACGATGATCCAAATGTGTCAATTCGTCATCGTGCTCAACAATTAAACTTGTGTCCATCCACCTTATGAAAATTTTACGTAAAGATCTTGGTTTACGCGCTTACAAAATTCAAATCTGCAAAATTCAGATTTTTGTAAATATCTCGTGGTTAAAAAAGAAAGTAGAAAGGTAAAAACTTACACCCGACTAGATCCGAGCAGCCGTTCCCGAAATGTATGTAAGAAATACGAAATTCACACCTGACTCAGTCCGACTAGTTGTTCTCGAAATTTGTGCAAAAAACTACAAAATATTTTTTTTTTGCAGATAATCCAGTTCACCTCTCAATCTCATAAAAACATACAAATATCCCAATTCGAAAAAAGGGAAAATGATGCATGCGACTCAATGCGTACATCCATTTCCGAGATATATACATATAAGTAGAGTCACAAAAAAAGAAGAAGAAAAACTGAAAAGCTGAAAGTTCGTTCGTGAATTAAACGTATCAAATTGCAAAAAAAAAAAATGCTGATTAGTTCGACTCGCAAACAATCTTGTAATCTGTCTTCAAATTAAATGTATACATTTCTTGGCGAGGTACATCAGTGCACCATTCTGATCAGTTTAGTTCGATTTAGAATCCAGTCTACATTATTAATCGGAAATAAAATAAAATCGATTTTTTTTTTAATTTTTTAGGTAGTGCTCCCCTGAAACCGATTCTTTTCACTCAAAGTACGACAAATATGGGTAATATTGGAAGGATGGAAGCATTTAATGCGACGCACCTTTCCTCCATATTGAAGTCGAACTTGCAGAAAATTTCGTTCGTATTGGCCGACAGTCTTGTAAATGCGTTTTTAAAATCGCATCTTTTTCCCTGTGGAAGGCTTGCAACTTTCGTTGGTCAAAAAAAGCGTGAGAAAAAAAGCTGTACTGATCACGTAAATGCTGTAAACAGTGGTAGACGAAAATAATGCTCGCTTTCTTTTAAATAAATTTTCAAATCCGTGCTGATTTCAGTTTAGATTTTCTAAACTGAATAAAGGGCGAAACGTAAGGGAAGCATTGCTTTTCTTGCATCAATGGACGCCACGCCACTGCATACAACATGCAGATCATTCTTTGCGCAAGGGGGGAGAAACCTTCGTATGGAATGAATGCTGCTTTTGCAGATAGTTTGAACGATGAAGTTATGCTTTTATGTGAACAATGAATTATCAACCAATACGCAGACTTAAGAGTTTTACATTCAGCTCACTACCAGTTCATTTCGAACTAAACGTGAACATTTTTAGTGAATCATTCATTTAGTTCAGTGATGTGAATAGTTCAAATGAACTAGTTCGTTGGTGAACTATAAATCTCTACCGTACACCCACCGAGCTGATCCCACCAAATACACAGCATGATTTTCGAACTATGGATGTTGGGCTTGACCGTCGATATTGATGCATGGCTGCGGTATTCCCACGATTTTTTTTTTGCATGGGATTATCGTAATGTATCCACTTCTCATCCCCAGTGACAATGCGATACAAAAAATCCGTCTATTTTAGCCATTGAAACATCTGTTCGCTTGTAAAAAAAAAGCTGTTCGACGTTGCTTGGCTTCAACTCATATGCCAATTTTCTTGCTTTTGCATCATTCCCAAGGCTCAAAATGTGGAATGGTTGGTTGAGTCACGCACAATGAATTTGCAAGTTCTTGTTGCGTTTGGCATGAATCTTCATCCAGTGCGTCTTCCAACTTTTCCACCGTTCTGGGACGCTCCTTCTCTTCCACGCCGAAATCGCCCATTTTGTCGCGTTGAAACCATTCACGGCACGTTCTTTCTCTAATAGCATCCTCACCACAAGTTTCAACAATCATTCGACGCGCCTCAGCCGCAGATTTTTCTGAATTGAAGGCAAAAAGCAAAACTTCCCGCAAATGACGCATATTTGCTTTAAACTTTGACATATTCGCCTCAAACTTCGACATATTCGCCCCCAAAAAAGTATATGCCGCTGATAATAGTTAACAAAGTTAAGGATGAGGAGTTGTTAACAGATGCCTAACCTTACATTGTGGTGTTTCTTATCCGCCATTTTTGACCAGCGTTTACTGCTGACGCCATCTATTGGGAAATGGCGGGTTTCAATTCATACTCCCTATTACAATATATATATTTGGTAGCGCGATTCGCACTTACGTACGTAATCGTAGAAATTCTTGAAACGTTTAAATTTTTGTAGTATTTCGACTAAATAGTTTGCCACGAAGAAACTGCATAAGATCGTCGCTGTTACATAATTCGATTTCCGCTTGTGCTTACGCTACCCGCGCATTAAGTCGGCTTTAGATTTTGAAGCCATGGAATCGTTCCAAACCAACTCGAAAAATATTGGTTAAATACTATACATTCTGTATATATGAACACAAGTACGAGAGAGTTAGACTCACAGCTAAGACTACCCCCTTCCACTCTCTATATTCTGCAAGGTAAGTGAATCTGAGCAGCGCGGCTCAGAGCTCCTCCTTCTTGCGGTCAACGTCACGGAATCCAACAGCAACAACACAAAATTCAAAACCCGGGCAGTGCACAAGTGAAAATCTCACAAAACGAGCTCCGCCCAACAGGCGCCCATAATCTGAAGCAAGTAGTAGGGAAAAATAGTTATCCGAATACCAACTTTATCCGCCGCGTAAGATTCCCTGCACAGCCTAGCTCCATATTAAAAAAAAAGTATATTCACATGCATTCTGCGATGATAATAGTCGTACGATTACCACGTTATCGGCCGAGCAAGCATTTTCTCTGTATCTGCACGAATCACGCGCTCGTACAAAAGAAATCCTCTCGATCGAGCTCCATGTTAACATATATGGCCATGACACGAAAGAAATACCCTCGCCCAGCTCCAATGCATGGCAGCCCACCGAATGATTACCAACCATGTACGTTCACATGCATTTCCTGATGACAATAGTTGTCCGAATACCAACCTTATCGGCCGAGTGAGTTTTTTTCCGAGCTTCAATGTATGGCAGCCGACCGAATAACCACCAACCATATATGTACGTTCACATTCATTCTCTGATGATAAAATGTGGATTTTTTGCTTATTGCTCAGTTGAAACTGGAAAACTACCAAAAAGGATAAAATTTAAAAAAAATATTTTCGGCTCTAAAAGTTTCAGAATGTTTTTTGATTCAGTTGAAAATAGAATGTAACCTAAGAGTCATTTAAATTATGCGTCAAATCGAGAAACAACTTTACAGAATTTGTCGTTCAGAAAAAAAAAACATTTATTTGGAAAATTCTATTAACTTCCACTTCTGGCTGATGAGCAATAGAGGTCAGTCGGGTGATGTGCCCGATCTTTTGTCACTCCCAACTTTTCTGTTGAGGTTTACCCAAGTAATAATTAGAACAGACAGACAGACGTCAGAAAGAATCGTCCTTTTATGGATTTGGGTATCTTCAAATATTGAAACTTCATCACAAACCCGCATGTTGAAATTTTTCCGATTATTAAAGTTCGTTTATTCTTCACTCTATCATTCATTATTATATTGAATTTGTAAATATTACTCAACTATTTATAAAAGAAAAATACGCTCAAAAGTCGTAACACTAGATTTTCTCAATCAATCGGAGATACCATCCGATTCAGAATCACAGTCCTCCGTATCGCACTCCATATCCACATCCGAAACTGAAAAATGTTCCGAATCCGAATCAATATCATTCGGATCGTCCAATGACAAAACGACCAGTTTCTTCGCTTTTCGATACACTTCTGTCTGAAAATCAGAAATAATTATTATTCAAATAATACTCACTCCAAATGTATCACTTACCATCAAAAAGTCTTCCTTAATCGCCGTATTGAAAGCGTGAATTTTAAGCGCATTCGTTTTTCTCTTCTCCACGACTTCGACAATTTTCAAAAAGAATGGTATATCGAATTTTCCCCAATCTTCCAGATTCAGTATTCGTAAATTTGGCAAATTGTAAACCAGCTCAATAATGCTTCGGTCCGAGACTCTGCACCCTTCGGAAATGTGAAACTCTTCCAATCGCTTACAGTTTTCGGCGATTTCCTTTAGAAATTGATCCGTGGGAATGCACTGCGACCACGTCAGGTTCAGCTTTTTCAAATTATGCAATTTTAAAATTTCCAGCCGTATTTTCGGTATTTCATTGCCGTCGTACATGAAAACGATCAATTCTTCGAGTACGTCAGACAAGTGTCTCGCGGCTTCGGTCACAACATTAACGCAACAGTGTCCTTCGATTTTCAAACGTTTCAGGCTTTTTAACTGGCACACAATTTCAAGATTACTCGCTGAATTATCGCCGAACTCGATCGATTCTAATTCGTTTTGTGTGTCAGCAATCGCCTTAAAAGCGTCATCGTTCAATTTCTTACAGCCCGAAATATTCAGCGTTCTAAATTTGTTCGCTTTGCATATTGCAATAAAATATTTCGACTCGAGACTATGGCAATTGTCCAGTTCTAAATGTGCAAGATTTTTCAATTTGGCAATATGTTTGCCGGTGATTTTCGTATGAAGGGACAAATTTAACGTTGTCAATTGCGATAACGTAGTCGTAATTAGTGCGGCGATTTTATTAGTCATACGGACCGTGACCAATTCTAAATCGATTGCAACCCTCGAACAATATTTTTGAACATGTGAATTCAGTTTTTTGAAATGCGAACGACACTCGCTTGTATCGTCTAAAACGTAACCGATTCGTTCGACATTTCTACCGATTCGGGATAAAATTAATTTCGCTTCTTTCGTCGTGTAAATCATTACGAATGTATTCCAATCAATTTTTGTGATTGGTATATCGATGGGACGATTTAGAATCAGCACTAAATTCAATTTGTCCGAATTGTTTAAATAGGAGGACATGTGACGTAAGCAATCATCATTTAAATCTATCAGTGATGTATTTCTGGTACGTTTTTCGTTTTGAATTCTGCTCCGCTTTGACATTGTCTAAAAAAAATTAATTATTGAAAGATATCCTTTTTCTCTAATAAAACTCTAAATCATGCGAATCGTTATGAAAACTTCAAATTCACATTTTTTTATAAATTTCATGAAAACTTAAGCCAAAAATACCGACACGTTTTTGTTTTTTATCTGTACATACCAAAATTATAGAAAGTGTTCACTTAAATTTGATTATTTTTAAACGATAAGAATTTCGGTACTGAAGTTCACCTTTAGCTCTTATAATCTTCCTTTCTGCCTTCGTAAACTTAAACTAAAAAAACTTCGTATTTCAAATAGTCATCTCCCTTTCCGTGGCCATAACTTTTCGAAAAGGCTTAATAATCCTTATTTTTATTATACCTTCATGTTTTTCATCAAGGATCAGTTTGCTACCTGCAGTTGTTATCTATAAATCTCTCCATCTCTCTTTTTCGTATATGTTTCTCTATGGAAATTTTTCACTTTGTTTTAATATATCCGAAAATATAAACATTTGAACCCCTGACAATAATACATCGATGAAACCCCTCTGAAGAGTCGATGAACGATTTCGAAACCTTTTGTTGAAAAGATTATCAGCCTGGAAAAAACTCACCTCTATTTCTGCTATCTTATTACATGAGAGTATTTTATTTTCAAACAGCAGTCAACCATATCGCGCTTTCTTTATCGTACTCATTGCTGCATTGTAGACGCTATCTCATAATTGATTTTCAAAATCAGTTAGTACGAAAAAGATAGAAACATGTTTATAGCTCTGGATGATAGCAAAGATAATTGAATCTATAAAATCTCTGAGGTGAAGATCGAGCAACGAATGACCCATCTCCAGCGGCTATTTCAAATTCCGCAGCTTTTTTTTGCAGTCCACTGTGCCAATATAGAGCACGTGGATCATAGGAACGAAAAGCGGGACCTAAACGGCTAAAAATAGAGCGGTTTTGTTGGAACTTATGGTGGTAAATTGCAAGGGAAATGATGTAAGATAGAGAATCGACTGAACTTTAACTTGTTTTTTCGTCGCGCTGAGAGCGAATTTACTGGCTTTAAGATACCTGAGAGCGGTCGGTGGTAGGTTAGGATTTTATTACGTATGAAAATTGTTTCAATTGGTTTTATTTGGCTCTTTGGAGCTCTTCGTTTCCTAGTCTATATATTCTTAGGTATTTATGAACTTTGGATTATCATTTATTAGCGATGCAACGAATTGCACTTTACCGATATCAAAACGGCTATTCGTAGAATACGAATACGAATAAATGAAGAAGATAAATAGGAGACATTTTTATGTTCACAGAAAAAAAAAGTTTCGTAAATTTTTGCATAGCTTTAATATTTGAAAGTAGCAATAGGCAAGTTTTTGTTCAAAAAACGTAACATTTTCGAATTCGAAGGTGTCAAACGATTTCATTTTTCTGCCTGAATATTAGCAGCCAGATAGATGCTCAATGTTTATGTCTAGCTCCTCTATCGATTTACGAGTGTCGCGCACATTGTCAGTAAAAATCACTTGAATTTCTTTCCCAGTAATTCCCATTCAAGAAAAACTATAGGCCAAATTATGGGCTATATTTCCTTCAAAATGGGTATCACCTTCAGAGGGGCACACTTCTAAGTAATACGATTTAAGTTCTAAATCAATATTAACACCATGAGTAAATCTATGGGATGTTTTTTTTTAGACACGGTGAACTTCAAATTAAAATAAAACACAGAAAAATGGTTTTAATATCCATGAAATTGACTTTATTTGAAAGATAATTTTAAAGCATTACTGTTTGAATATGATTTCGGGCATGTGGCCGACGCAGCTGGCTGGAAATCCAATTTTCACAAACTCTTCGTCGTAAATCAGGCTGTATATCTGCAATAACGCATCGAATGTTGGCTTCCAAGTTGTGATGGGCACTATCGAATATCTATCGAAAAGTTATTCGATAGTTCTTACTACTATCGAATAACTTTTTCAATGAATGAAAATTACTATCAACAGTAACTATCGATAGTGACTATCGAATAACTTTTCGAATGAGCAAAAGTCACTATCGATAGCAACTATCGAATAACTTTTCGAATGAATGAAAGTTACTATCGAATAATTTTTCGAATGAATGAAAACTATTAAAAGAAAAGATTTCCGGATTCTACACTGTTACGCTTTATTATTAGTGACGTTTCGGTCTCTGCTGAGACCTTTATCAAACTGGATAAAGTTTGATAAAGGTCTCAGCAGAGACCGAAACGTCACGAATAATAAAGCGTAACAGTGTAGAATCCGGAAATCTTTTCTTTTAATTCAAAATGCACTGTGAAAACATTCACCAAACCGAATGAAAACTACTATCGAATAACTTTTCAAATGAATGAAAATTACTATTGATAGTGACTTTGGAATAATTTTCCGAACGAATGAAAATTACTATTGAATAACTTTTCGAATGAATGATCATTTTTATCGATAGTGGCTATGAAACTTACTTTTCAAAATTGAAAATGACTATGGAGTGGATGCAACTATTGAATTATTGTTTGAATACTGAGAGCTGTTGATAAACTTGATCATTTTTTTACATAGAAAATTTGAGTTCGACATAATCTTTTGACTTGCCGAGGTGTGATCTCATTTTTTACATTAACGCGTGTGTGGTACAAAGATTAAACCTAATCAATTCGATATGTTCAGATGCACATATTTATTATAAGGCATATTGCACTCTTGTTTTTACATCGTCTTTTGCAAACTCTCATAAAATTGTTTGCTAGGAAGTTCCAATAGCGCATAATACACATTAGCAATCCTGTAAATTTCGGTTCTTATCATTTCAAAGGTAAAGAATTGTTGAAATTATACCTAGTCGTGCCATAAGTTCTGTCACACGTATATGGGCAATTTTTGTATAAATGAAAAAGAGTTTTTGACAAAGGAAAATATATTTTATTTTGGCATACTAATGGAAGTAAAATAAGCAACAAATTATTCAAAGTGGCCGCCTTTAGCCTTAACACAGCTCTTTAATCTGTTGGGCCAGTCATCGATAGCAGTACGCACTGTTTCTAGCGGAAACTTAGCTACTGCTTCTGTCAAAGATCGCTTAAGGCTCTCGATATTTGGGTGTCGTCTCGTGCACACCATGGACTCTAACTCCGCCCACAGTTTGTAGTCCAGGGGATTCAAATCTGGGCTCCCAGAAGGCCATTCCGTCGCCCTTATAAACTGTGGAATATTGGTTTCCAACCACGCTTGTGTGGTTCGAGTTTTGTGGGCTGGCGCAGAATCTTGCTGGAAAACCCAATGTCGATTGTTGAATAGCGTAGAGTTCAGCGGCTTCACACATCCCTCCAGGATGTCCGTTTGATAATTTTTCGCTGCAGTTTTTACGCCTTTTTCGCAAAAATGAAGCTCGGTGACCCCTTCGTAGCTGACACCCCACCATACCATGACTGATGCTGGATGATGTCCTTGCTGTACCCTAGTGGCAACTTCTCGGGCTTCTATGGAGCTGTGAGCATACACCTTATCATTTTGGCGGTTGAAATGTTCCTCCACCGTAAAAATTTTTTCATCGGTAAATTAAATTTCTCGATGTTTGTTGTTGCCGTACCGCCGAAGGAGCTCTTTCGATCTGGTGCTCCTAATTTGCTTCAACTGCTCAGTCAGCAAATGTCCCGTTGATCGTCGAAAGGCACTCATCCCGAGGTCAGATTTTATGATGCGAGACATACTTCGGGTGGAGATGTTCATCTCTCGAGCCATGATTCGTTGTTTACGAAGCGGATTTCGACGAATTCGACTCTCGACCGCTTTGACGGCAGCAGAAGAACGTACATCACGCGGACGTCCAGAACGAGGTCGATCTTCAATAGTCTGGATCGCGTTATATCTCTGGATCGCACGATACACAAATCTTTGCGTTATTTTTAACGGGCACAACAACTTGAAAATTTCACTCGCGGATTTTCCACACTTATGCAGTGCAATCACTGCAGTTCGGTTTTCTATTACACCCCATTCCATCTTCACACGTTAACGAACACACTTTAAATGACCATCAACTGTCAACAACATTATGACGTTTATAAAACTGGCCGATATTGAAATGTCACTCATAAAATAAAGTTGTTGCCAATGTGAGAAATTATGTGACAGAACTTATGGCAGGACTAGGTATAATGTTGTTTAGTAAAACTGTTGCAGATGGTGAAATAGTTTCAAACAGTTTTCTTTCTTGTTCTTACAAGCGACGGATTTTCAATTCAAATGATATCAACCTCTGTGAAAATTCACACTTTTGCGCAAAAATAGGAAATGTGCATAGCTGTTAAGGCGCAAGCAAAGAAATCTGGTATATTATTAATTTTTATACTCTAGATGGAATCTGAGAGTATTATAAGTTCGCTCTAAGGTTTGTAACGCCAAGAAATAAGGCTCGGAGAAAAAAATGATGAATACAGAAGTTAATATTATCACTCAAAAATCTCAAAACCGGATGTCCGTCCGTCCGTCCGTCCGTCCGTCCGTCCGTCTGTCCGTCCGTCCGTGCGCTCTCTAGCTTGAGAACGCATTGAGCTAGAAAGTTCAAATTTTGTACTCGTCGTTTTTGACAAAAAAGTAAGGTCAAGTTCGTGAACGGGCCAAATCGCTCCACCCCTTCTACCCCCTCCCATACAAAATGACACAATTACGCAATTTCACAATAAACGGATTTGCTCAAAAAGTATAAAAGCTATTGGTCTCAATTTTGGTATATGTTAATTTTTTAATGATTTAAATCTACAGTACAAAAATTATTTGCTTCCTCCCTTTCCTTCCACCCCCTCCCATACAAACTACACTTTTTCCTGAAATGCTCTAAGCCGATTTTCTCAGAACATATAACATTTGTTGAGCTCATATTTTGTAATAAACATTTAATTCATATTATTACTAAGATGAGAAAAAAAATATTTGATTTGCTTCACTACTTCTACCCCCTCCCATACAATATGACACAGTTTCACAACTTCACAAAAAATCGATTTTCTTGAAAAGTATGAATGGCACTAGTCTGAAATTTAAGGGATGCCAATTTTATAATATTCCTAGTTATTTCTGAAAAAATCATTAAAATTCCTCCACTCTTTCTACCACCTCCCATACAAACTGCACATTTTCACTAATTTTCTCAGTTCCCATTCAGTTTTTGGAGTAAGCATTTTGTATAAAACATTTTCATAGCTACTTTAGCATGATGTCGAAAAAATTAGTTCAATGCTATCATCCCTTCTAACACTCCCCATACAAAATTTCTTGGGATCACAAAAAATTCTATTTCATCTAGAGTATCGTAAGATTGCGCTTTACGCGTAATCGTAGCCCTGTTATGTTTATATATGCAATTTTAAGTACATGGTATTCGAGTGAAATTGGCTGTTCTCTTTCGATAATCCTAACAAAAATTTGGGCCTATCAGTTTAAATTTGACTTTGAAACATCGCTAAGCTATACAACTAAACTATAATAGTGACAATAGATAGTGATTAATAAGCTTAAAAATTATTAGGTTTATTGTAATTATTTTTTCATGTACTTTTAATTGAAATATAATGTAATTGTCTATTTTTTCTTTCGGCTAATAGTAATGAGTACTTTAAAAAAAAGTCGTCATTGGAATAATTTTGAAAAAGTTGGACTGATTGTAAAAATTATGCAAAAAGGACTTCAGTGGAAATATCTCAAACATGAATGACCATATAAAACGGACAGATACAGTCGTTCATTATAAAGACGGTAAAGTTTAAGGGATAGAGCAGACCAAAACTAGAACCCAGTTGCTTGACTCCTTACCATCGACGTCAACTAATGTTACAGATTCTAGTACTACTTCTTCTATTGGTGAATCTTCAACTGGATAGCGGAAAGAGATAGTGGTAACAAACTACAATCACTCATAAGGCTACTGTTTTAAATGCGACAAAAAACAAGAAATTGACGAAAGTATCGAAATGCAAAAATGGTTAAATATTTATTGTTCAAAGCAATACCCATCCCTAGCCACAACTTTTTTCCCATCTTTCTGGCAGCATGTGGAATCCACTTCGAAAAAACTGTTCTTCTCTTGGGTCGATCCACAAATCTACGCAATTTTTGGCTTCTTCGTAAGAGTGGTAGTGCTGCTCAGCCAGGCCATGCGTCATCGATCGGAATAGGTGGTAGTCAGAAGGGGCGATGTTTGGGGAATACAGCGGGTGAGGTAGTATTTCACATTTCAGTGTTTCTAGGTGGGTTTTTACAACCTAAGCAATATGTGGCCGAGCGTTGTCGTGCGGCAAGATCACTTTGTCGTGTCTCTCTAGGTACTGTGGCCGTTTCTCCTTCAATGCTTGGCTCAAACGCATCAGTTCCTTAGATCGTGTCTTATGTGGTGCATTGCTCACAGACAGATTTGCCACACAGTTGTCTTTAGCAACACGGATTGTTTCAATCATTACCGCACCCAGAGGTACCAGTTTTTACCAAATGCAAGTTCGGCATTCATACCCGTGGATGTGAGACCTATCTAAATCTCTGATGGTCTATCGGTCATGGCACCGGGTTGAAAACGCAACTCCACGCGATAAACCACAGCTACCACGATACTCCCCAAAGGCCGCCTTCTATTGCCGGGAGTGGAAGCAACCTTCCATGAGCTCCCCGACACCCATGGTACCAGAAAACTTCCGGTCAGGTTTCGTAATTATAAATTACTACCAGTTGAGTTCCTTGCAAGTCATGACTGGTGACATCAGGATACGTGGGGACGGCACCCCCCAAAGGTTATACCGGAATCGACCTTGGCCGTTCACCCGGTATATGGTAACAAATGTTATCCCTTCCCTGCGTTTGGTTAAAATCTTCCTACACAGCACAATTCACACAATGTCACACAATCCTACATTCGTTCATTTATACAGAGACAATCACGATTTTATCACACATTTAACACACATCGGTCACACCTAACGTGGGTAATAGGCCACCACCCACAGGATAGCAGAAACAGCAATATGGCTGGCACCTTATCCTAGAGGGAGGCCTATACCTAGACAAGTCTAGGGATCAACCAAACCTCCATCGGACGACACCCTCGATAAGTACAGGGGTAAGGATAAGCGCTAGCCAGTAGCAGTATCCCTCCCGACTACATAGCTGCTACATATGTCAGCGAATACTCTGTTCCCTGTCTTCGTGCCGTGCCTGTCTCCTAGCGAGCAGGGCAGCATAGACCGGGCAACTCTTCGTCTTCATATGATGATTCGCACGGTGACCCTTAGCTGCACAGCTCCTGCAGTGAATCGCGTTCGAACAACCGGAGGCAATGTGTCCTCCCTTATCACACCTTTCGTAAACTGACTCTTTGTACCTACATTCAGCCACTCCGTGATCGGAAAAGAGTCCATCATAGTGTCTTACGCGGTAGAAAAACCACTTCACATACACTCTTTCAGTCTCGACTAGTGCATTCATTATGTCTTGTCTACCCTCGAGTACTACATTCGACGTGTCTTTGCCGTCCCTGATTGGCCTACTGGCCACACGGGCACCCTTTCTAATTTCATCCTCCGAAAACTTACCCTTGGCATTGTTCTGGTAGATCTCGCTCATTAACTCTTCCGTGGGAATCGAACAATCAACACTGTGAACCATCACTTTATGGGCAAACCTTTCGTTTACAGCAACGTTAACGCCTACTGCCTTAAACTTCTGATTCGCAGAAACTTTCTCTCGTTCTT
Source organism: Chorisops tibialis (assembly GCA_963669355.1). Classification (NCBI taxonomy): domain Eukaryota; kingdom Metazoa; phylum Arthropoda; class Insecta; order Diptera; family Stratiomyidae; genus Chorisops; species Chorisops tibialis. The sequence goes on from OY770263.1 coordinate 81,154,973, forward strand.
TCTTGGAGGGTGATCCATCCTTTCTTGCGTTGACGCCGTGCACCCTAACCCCTAAGGGAGGCCCAACTTTCGTCACAATTTTCTTAGCTCCAACGCATCAGGCCCTCAATCCTTGTCTTATGTGGTGCATGACTCACAAACGGAATTGCCACACAGTTGTCTTTAGCAACCGGATTGTTTCTGACGACAATCATTAACGCCCCCGAAGGTAGCAGTTTATACCATCTGCAGAGTCGGTAATCATACTGCTGGCTGCAAGACCTATCTAAATCTCTGCCAATCTTCCGTTCATGGCAACAGGTTGTTGGATCACGCAACCTTACGCCGAGCTATTGCTCTGCCCGCGATATGGGCACCACAACTACCTCGTGTACGTCGAAGACGTCCTCAACCAGAACTGGGGGTGGAAGCAACCTTCCACGGGCTCCCCAGCTCCCGAGGCACCTGGTAACCTCTGGTAGGCTACACAACTGAAGCATAGCTACCCTGCACTTTGATCAGTCGCACCCCTCGGGTACGTGGGGACGGTCAACCCCAAAAGTAGTTACTGGAATCGCCGAAGCTTTCTAGACCAGCACTTTCTTCCCTGCGAGATAGGTTGCGGAGCTGACGGACCTACGGTCTGTTCAACTTTATGCCCCCTATCCTTGTAGTTTTCGGAGCCGATGCTATTATATAAATTGATAAATCAATTTAGTATACAAGCATTCGAATTAGTCCCCACTACATGGGTATGATAGGTTGCGGAGCTGATGGACCGTTCAACTTTATCCCCCCCACCTAAATGGGTTTCGGAGCTAACGGTCCATTCAACTTTATCCCCCCTATCATTGTAGGATACGGAGCCGATGCCAATAGTATGATTGAACTGAGTTCAATATACAAGGCATCGACTTAGTCCGCCCTACCGCTTGTCGGGTTTCGGAGCCAACGAATATAGTGTAATAAACCCTCTTTAAAAGAAGGTTTAATACACCAATCGCTGACTTGTTCCCCCCGGTTGGATAGGTTTCGGAGCCGACAGCAAGCTGCCGACTTGGTCCCTCCTTATCCATTGTGCTCAATCGTACATCCAAGGTTTGCTACCAAGCAATGCCGGCTATACCGTACATCTACTTTTCGCGCCCCTTGTCAGTCGTATTGAGCACCAACATGTTTAGCATCTACTTTCGCTGCTGGTAACTACTGGTATCAGCCAAATTAGTACATTATATCTCTGATTTCGTTCATCGAGAAGACTCTTCACCGATAGATCTACTTTCATTTACGACTAAAGTATCCACATTTTTCATACGTCGATTTCCTCCTATTGGTACTAGAGCTACTTTCTTTTGTACTGCATGTCTTACTTCGTTAATACTTTTTGTTGTGCAACTAATTTTTACATCATTTTTATCTTCATTCTTACATCGTTTTTATGCACACGGGATAGGTTTGGGCATTGTCCTGGGTTGCGGAGCCGATGTAATATAGTGCAATAAGTTCAATAAATTGAATTCAATGCACCTACCATCGATGGATTCCCCCCATCAGTGATAGGTTTCAAAGCCGATACAATGCGTTCAGGCTAACACGCTAGTATGCGACTTTGTCTCCCATCTTAAGATCTCAACCTTATCAACATCAGTCAACATCGTGGCTACTTTGCACTCTGCGTTTCGCACACTAGTTATCTTCAAGTGGCATCAGTTCCTGCCACGGTTTTCTTACAACCAGTATTGCGGCACATCAGTCAACGTCGTAGCCCGGCCCTCGCCAGGGTGTCACTTCGGACCTTCCGGTTGCTACTTTCCTCACATTTTCTTTCACACTTTTGACACATATATTTAGCTCCATGATTTTGCACATTTTCGCGCATTTATTCTCTTTTATTCATCATTCACTCGTCCTTTCACAGCCCATTTGCTTTACATCATATCTACACATAAACGCTCGATATGCACGTATTTTGCTTCCTTGGGTCCTCAGTGACACTCTCCAGAGCCACCTAGATACTAATTGCCATCAGTTTCAGTAATCAATAGGTTGCGGAGCCGATGCAATATATTGGAATAAGTTCAAGTTCAAGTTTGAACTCAAGGCAACTACACCGACGGATTCCCCCCCATCTGTGATAGGTTTCAAAGCCGACACAATACTTCAGCCATGTCTCTCCCACCTAAGTGAGAACTGAAGCTAGTATGCGACTTTGTCCCTTATCTGTAGATCTCTTAGCGTTACCCAGCCTGCACCACGTGGAGGTGGATCTACTTCGCAGGCCCTCAAACGCATCAGTTGTAGTCGATAGTAATCTCTCGTGATGGTTTCACTCGGTTTCAACATCACATGATATACCACAAAAATTGTCTATCTTCCACCGCCATGCCGGTCCTCAACGTCAAAATCACCGCTCTTGAAACGTTGATGCCACTCACGATACCATGAAAAAATTGTGAACGCTCCTTTAATTTTAATTAAATCACTGAATAATTGCTATTCTTCTATTTGTAACAAGTAGTTGATAAGAAAGTGTCAAAGTTTGAAATATTTAAAAAATAAAACTGACATTTTATAGTGTCAGATATTTGCCTTATTATATTATATTTTATCCTTATTAAATATCTTAATTAAAATTAAACAGAAGGTTAAAATTTATTACTTATGATTGAAATTGAATTTAAGAAAAGATTATTTTATATTTATTTTTGAAAATTTGTGTGAGTTGTTTAATAGCTCAATGTAAAAAACATTTGTGCAGTTTTAATTGTAACACACAAAACTTCCGAAACTGATAACGACTTGAATCTTTCTGTAAGTTAAAGTATTTGTTCAATCTAATTTTTTTAAGCAATATTTTGTATTAATACTTGACTGGTGCAAATGAAAAAAAGAAAAACTAAACTATAGATATTATATTAAACATCACATCCTCTCACGATTTTAATTTCCCTATACTTATTACCACCGATATCACCGTTTTAATAGCCCACAATTTATCAACCCCGTGAGGTCAATATCAAGTCAGTCCCCTGCCATTATCCACAATTAAATTCTGTCCATAAAATGATAAATAATTACATCACTACGATTCTAATCGAAAGCAACAGGCCAAGAATACTTAAATAATTACCTCAACCTTTTCTCACTTTTCCTATCCCCAAGATATACAGAGACGTGCTATCTGACAGATTTGTTCGATGGAACCACATAGCATTGAAAATTCTCATCAGAACTTCAATTAAATCGCGTTAAACAAAAAAATAAAAATGAAAAGAATTAATAACAAAATCTATTATTTTTAGACTCGTAGTAATTTTAAGATAAGACGTTGCTTTTACGGGAATTGAGAGAAATAAAATACGAGTCACGTAACCGCTTAAAATAATGCACTTGCATGGCATTAGGTTTTCGCTCATAACGTAAGGGATTTAATTGCAGGTCTTATTAAATTCAAGAAAGGGCCCCGGGAGACCCTTATTTTCTCGTAATTAAATCTTCGAAGTCTCTTTTTCTTACCGCCTCGATCTTAGAAGTGTTCGTATCCAATCGAAACCGCCTTCATCTTTAATGACGAAGTAACCTACACTATCTATAAGTTTATTTTGTAGCTGTAGCGAAATAAAAACCAATAATTTTCCTAATTCTTTAAATTTAACGTCACATTTATTTTCTTATGTTTTCAGATTTTCCAACAAAACATCACTGGTTGTAAGGAGACGATTGAACGACGCGCCATCATCATTATCTTCGGCATTAATTGTTGTGCCCATAATCATCATCGTCATCATTTTTATCATCATAGGGACATCAACAGTCGTCTAACGCCGTAAAATGCATCCTCATTTTGCCAAAATGCCAAAAACTAGAGTCATTTTAAAAATCTTATTTTCATTATGTGTATGGTCCTTTGTTATGATCGGACTATTTAAGATACACGGCAATCAAGTGATACTTCAGGAGCATGTTCCTGTCCCGATTAGTGGACGATTGTTATTGCAAAAGGATAACAAATATTTGGATGCGACATCGACAACGACAGATCGATACGTTCCTGTTGATGTATTGGTTGACAATCGTACAGGTGCGTAATCGATATGTATAGGTTTAAACTAAAGCTACATGATTTATGGCAAGATACAATTTTGAAAGGATTTTTTTTTTGTATGAATGATACGTGTGTCCTGAAAAAGATTTACGATGTTTTTCATGGACGATTTATTGGCAGAATGTTTCGATAAGAAAATTGAATTTGAGTGTTGATAAATCTTTCGTGGTAGAAGGGTGATAGAAGAATTTTTTTTTAAATTATTTTATTTCGTTACGCGGTTTATTAGACTAGTTTTGGTATTTTTCGTAAGAGAAGAAATGCTGCGTTACACTGTCGAGAAAATTGTTTCTCAATTGTTTTCATTGCACAAAATTCATAGATGTCATCTATGTAAGGATCAGCAAATCAAAATTTAGACCTTTTTAGTTCCAAAATATTTAAAAAAAAATACATGTGGCGAAGTTTTTTGACGATTCTACCTTGTCAGTATTGCCAGACCTAAATTTTAAATAATTTAAATAAGAAAGAGATACAAAAGGAATGCATAACTAAAAAGTTTTTCAAGAGTTTTTTTTATTTTGTGCATTTTAGTTATTATTTGCAAATGTATGCCTGTAAGTCACCGAACATTAAGAAATTCGCTTAGATAGTAACAGAAAGCGCATTTCTGAAAGAGAATGGAAGCAATTCTGACGGTTGAAAAAAAGAATTTTGTGATTCTTCAATTAAAAATAAAGAAAAAGCACAAAAACCAACTAGGACCACTTTAACCTTTCCAATACTTACCTGAAAAAATTAATCACTTTAAGAAAATGTTATTTCGTTCGCTGGTCTTACCTATACTTCGTACCACGTGAATCATAACAACAACAGAAAAAATGGCGGGACCTGAACGATTAAATATATTCCACTTTTGTAGGAGCTTGTGAAAGTAAAATGCAAGGGGAATGATCTACGATACAGAACCTATTGCACTATTACTTGTTTTTTCGTCGGGTTGAGAGCGAATTTGCTGGCTTTGGGGTACCTGAGACTAGTGATCATTCGAATGAAAATAATCGAATATTTCAATTAATCGAGATATCTCGAGTGGCTCCAGCCTCATTCATTCAAATGATTTTAATTCATTTCATTACGAGGAAACAAGAAAAGAACGTTTAAAGAATCGAATGATCACTGAAAACTTCGATTATTTACTCGGTTTTCATCATTTTCATTGTTTATCGCATTCCATTCGAATGATCATTAAAAATTTCGATTATCATTCGGCTTTTACCCATATATTTCAGTTTTTTTTTTTTACAGAATGACCTGTGTTATAGGCAATTTCGGCCTTTATGTGCGATGCAAAAACACAAACACAGTCATGGAGGGAAGGAATGGGATTGGGAAGGTTGGGGATGGGGAGTGAGAACGACCGTAGCGAGTGGAGAAGCTGGTATATTGCTCAGTTGTACTGCCTGCTTACTGACAAATATTTGCAGATGTTATGGGGGACTGAATGATAGAAAGCGAACAGAAACCATCTCCTGAGTATCTAGGCCTTCTTGAAGTGGAACTGTTTCACTTTTACACCGTTTCCCCATTTTATTGCAAATAATTTTTTATCATCAGTAGCAATTGAAAAATTTGCGCTTAAAAAAAAAACCCGTCTGGCGTGGGAATTGAACCCACGACCTATTGACTGAGAAGTAAGCACGCTGCCCACTACGCCACGGAAGCCTCGCGTTTCGTTCTTTTCTCATCAGTACCTTCTTGCTTCCTCTTGTTCTGGCTCTCCAAAACACAAAATGAGCATAGTGCGAAATGTGCATGCGCATAACGTAAGGAGAATGGACAAATGTCGTGATCCCCGTGTCGTAACAACACTGGGGCTACAACATTTAGCCTTTTCCCCAAGATATTAGTTTCGCTCCCTTTCACAGCACGCAACAGCAGGGCAAAGCCACCGAACGACGAAACAACTACAACCAGAAACGAATACGAGAGACAAAATGCGCATGCGCATTTCACACTACGGTAGGTTGAAACGAAATACGATACGAAAACCGAGATAATGGAGATTTCGATGATCATTCGATTATTGAATTAATTCGAATACTGCGATTGTGGAAATCATTGATTACACTCATCGCTACCTGAGAGCGGTCGGTGGCAGGTTGGGATCGTTTAATTTATTTACGGGAATAGCTTTAGTTGGCTTTATAGAACTCTATAGGGGTATTCATTTCCTGGCCTATATATTCTAAGCAAATTTATGACATTAGTCACCAGAGCTACACTTGAACCTAGGTTTTATATAACCCTGCGGGGCTTTTTATTGTCAATTTACTTACGATGGCGCTGCACCCAAAATCGGGCCTTGGCGTCCTGTTTACCACGCCCCCATCCTTCTCCGTCCAGTGACCGCGTCCTTTGAAAATCTTAACAGTGATTTGCTGTTCGCGTATATAAAATCTGTAGCTAGGGCGTAGCTTAGTGGATAGCGTGTTGGTCTACAATGCGAAGGTCTGTGAGTTCAAATCCCGGTCGACGCAAAATTCCAGCATACTGCCTGCTTGGGTATACTTTGGTCACCTCTATGGAAAATGAAAATTTATAAAAAGAGGGTTAACTCCGCCATAGACGGTCCCAAGCCCGAGTTGAGAAAGGAGGAGGGTAAATGGAGTTAACCTGAATGGCCAGTAACACCAGTGCGTCTCAGGAAGTAGGCAAAAAGTATGACATAGTTGGACTTGCAGCATAGCTGTGAGAACTCCAGCATGTCATATTTAGCTCAAAACTCCCACCCTTTTTCTACTAGGGTGTAATAAATAAGTAGGACCGGTCCTCCAGGTCGGGGGTTGGGCGAGGCGCCGACAACGCATCACCGGAAAAAGAACACTGTCCAGAAACCTGAAGAACAGCCTCGGAAAGGATGGACTCAACGGCAACGACCCCGCAAACGAAAAATGGACTACTCTATTGGATCTTGGAATGTTCTATCCTTATTTAGGACAGGAGCTCTGAAAGAGTTTCTCGAAGAAGTGGCAAAACACAACATCAACATAACTGCCATCCAAGAAACGAAATGGCTCGGTAGCGAAATCATGGACATGAGATCACACACAATCTATCCAAGTGGAAAATTGTCGGGAAGCAGAGAGTTTGGAGTCGCTTTTGTCGTTGACAAAAAATTTAAACAGCAGGTCACGAGCTTCAAACCAATAAGTGAAAGATTGTGTGCAATCCGAATAAAGACTAAAATTTTCAACACTTGGTTGATCAACGTTCACGCACCAACAGAAGACAAGGACGATGTAACTAAAGACGAATTTTATGCCACCCTAGAGACAACCTATGACTCACTGCCCTCGAATGACCTAAAAATTGTCTTAGGGGATTTTAATGCAAAAGTCGGAAAGGAGGAGGCTCATAGAGGAACAACAGGAGGGCACAGTCTCCATGACATAACCAACGACAATGGCCAACGTCTTATTGATTTCGCAAACAGCAAAAATATCATAGTAAGCTCTACGTGCTTCCCACATCGCGATATTCACAAACGAACGTGGGCATCACCAGATGGTCACACCTTCAACCAAATAGACCACGTTCTTATTGAGAAAAGGGCTGCTTCCAGCATACTTGATGTACGAACTCTCCGCGGTGCGAATTGTGACTCTGATCACTATCTAGTCAGAGCTAAGTATCGATGCAAAATAGCTTGTCGTGGGTATTCGAAAACGACGAAACGGTGGCGCAGGCTTACATGCTAGCATGTAATAAACACCTGACACCAATATATGAAAATATCCAAAATATGCCAGTGGATAATGCGTGGATGAAAATACGAGACGGCATCAAATCCTCCGCGGAAGAGGTATTAGGATATCAAGCACGGCGAAAAAGTAATGATTGGTTCGACCAAGAATGTCGCGACGCAATAGATAGAAAGAACAAAGCTTACAAAATTTTTACTGAACGACCAACACGAGCCAAAAAAGAAAAATATGACGAGCTTAGGCGATATGCGAAAAAGACCTGCAGACGAAAACAAAGGAAGTACCATAATGACAAGATACAAAAAATGGACGACGACATGAGAAAAAATAATACGCGGGACGCATACGCCATAGTAAAAGACTTGAAAAAGGGATATAAACCAAAAACCAGTCTCTGCAAAGACGCAGAGGGCAATATCATTAGCGACACAGAAGAAATCAAAAGGAGATGGGCTTCACACTTCGAACATCTTTTGAATCCCATCCCAGTAGCACCGATAACGACAGATAACATTTCAATTCAAGCCTCAACTGACGAAGATGAACCATCATCGACACCACCCACGCTTCCTGAAATCAAAGCAGCCCTATGTGACCAAAAACGAAACAAAGCGCCGGGAATTGACGAAATACCAGTTGAACTTCTGAAAAACGGTCGAAACTGTGTCGCTGAAATACTGCACAGCATGATATGGACAGAGGAAATCATACCCGACGACTGGCGAAAAAGCATTATATGTCCAATTTACAAGAAAGGAGACAAACTCTGCTGTGAGAACTACAGAGGTATATCATTGTTGTGTACGTCCTATAAAATACTGACAAAAATAATTGAACGTCGTCTTAAGCCCTATACTAATCAAATAATTGGCGAATACCAAGGCGGATTCAGAACCGGACGATCTACAACAGACCAGATATTCTCGGTGAAACAGGTGCTTGAGAAATGCTGGGAATATAACACAGACGTGCACCAAATATTCGTAGATTTTAAACAAGCATACGACAGTATCGACAGGAGCGTACTGTACCAAATCATGCTTGACTTTGGAATTCCTCCAAAACTAGTCCGACTAACAAGACTCACAATGACGAACACTGAATCCCAAGTGAGAATACAAACCGATTCCACAACCAGCTTTCGAACGGAATGTGGTTTAAAGCAGGGAGATGGTCTAGCTCCTATGCTTTTCAACTTGGCACTAGAGTATGTCGTCCGAAAAATCCCAGTCGACACCAACGGGACACTACTATTCAAGTCCACCCAACTAGTAGCATACGCTGACGACATTAACATTCTAGCAAGATCCTTCCCTAGTGTTAAGGAGGTATTTGTCAATCTTGACTCCGCCGCAAAAGAAGTCGGGTTGCGTATTAATGAAAGCAAAACAAAAGTAATGACGCAAACAAGAAGGAGAACGCCAATCAAACAAAACATAACAATTGCGGAATATAATTTGGACAGTGTGGACAACTTCATATATCTTGGGGCTAATCTAGCAAAGGACGGTAATGAAACAGACGAAATCAAACGACGGATAATACTAGCAAATAAGACGTATTATTCGGTACTTCCAATAATGAAATCCAAGAAATTTTGGGACCTGTGAAGGAAGGAACGGAATGGCGAATAAGATACAACCATGAGTTGTATCAACTCTACGACGAGCCAGAAGCTTCAACGTTCATCAAGTTACGTAAACTGCAGTGGGCTGGCCATGTAGAGCGAATGGAAGACAGAAGAATCCCCAAACGTGCTCTTAAAGGCAAAGCGAGTGGTAACCGGCCAGTAGGCAAACCACGCAAGCGATGGGAAGACTCGGTTGATGAAGACAGCAAAGCCATTCTAAAAATTAGCAGCTGGAGGACGCGGTCTTTGGATCGAGACGATTGGAGGCGACGACTTCAGGAGGCCAGGGCCCGATTTGGGCTGTCGCGCCATTGATGATGATGAAAAAGAGGGTTGTCGAAGGTCTAACAACCCTTTCACAATAAATATTGAAAAATGTTAAGGAGCTTGAAGGTCAGGAAGCCAAGGCCCGATTTGGGCTGAAGTGCCATTGTAGAAGTAGAAGTATATATAATCTGTGGTTTTCCAACCGGTCTTTGTTTATCGATTTTGCCCCTTAGTGTGCGTTTGGGAATTCCTTCGCCATCTATCCGCCCATTCGTTCCAAATGATCAGCCCATTGTAGCTTCTTGAATTTGATGAGAGTTTACATTTCTGGATTATCGAAGATGGCATACAATCCTCTATTGTATCGTAGACTCGAGCATTGTCATTCTTGTAAGCCGAACCGGTTTTGGTGAAGTCCAAAATAAGCTTATGCTGTACGCGGCTGTCGATACTGCGTATACCTGTTTGAAGTCAACAAATATCCGGTGCACATCGTTGTTATAATCCCAGCAATTCTGCACCACATGGATAACTCAGAATGTCTGGGCTATGGTCGATTGTCCAGCCCGAAATCCGTCTTCTTCTTCAATGGCGCTACAGCCCAAATCGGGCTTTGGTTTCCTGGCCTTCAGGTTCCTTAACATTTTTTCATTACTTATTGTGGAAGGGTTGTACCCCTTCGCACAATCCAGTATTTAGGAATTTCCATTTTCGTATACTGAGGTGGCCAAGATATACCCACTCACGTAGTGTGCTGAATTTGTACGTCGACTGATATTCGAACTCCCGACCTTCGTATTGTATACCAACACGTTACCCACTAGGCTACACCCTAGCCAAATCCAACTTGGTACGCACCAATTACTTTGGGCTTAATCCTCTTTTCCAGAATTTTCGTCAAGATCTTTTAAGACGTAAACAACTTATTCCTCGGTAGTTTTCGTAGCAGAATTTGCCACCATTTTTATAAATTAGACATACGAGTATGATTCTGCTGCACCAATCTTGAGGAAATATATCCCGTGTCCACGTACCCGACTAGGAGATGTGCTATGCAGATGTCGCCGTATTTCAAAAGTCCAGCTGAAATTTGATCCGTGCCCGGCGCTTTGTTGTTTCCATGGTTCTTCAGGGTCGTTCTAACTTTTTCGAGTATGCGAGGACTCAAAGAGGATCCTTCATCGACTGTTACATTAGTTGTACCTGCTATTATGTCTGCTGCTGTTGTTCGTGCGGATGATGGGCTCGGATTTAGGAGGTGTCCATCTTTGTTTTATATCTTGCACATTACATGTAATACTGTCTTCTGTATCCTTGCAGAGGATCGTCTTCGATTGGTAGCCCTCTTTCATTAAGGAGGGCTCCTGTGTTGTGTAATTTAAAATGTTCGTTCATTTTCTAATTTCTTGATTATTGGATTATTGTACTTCCGTTTTTTCTGTCTGCTGATTTTGTTTGCAAATAGTCTAAGACCATTATATTTATCCTGTTTGGCGATTGTCGGCCGTTCCATTAATATTTTGAAAGCTTGATTCTTTTCAACTAGGACATCTTGGCATTCATTGTCGAACCAATAATTTCTATTGCGCGGGGTTATTGTCCTATTACCTCCTCTGTGACGGATGTAATGCCATCTTTGATTTTTCTCCACATTTCTTCTACTGGATGCTGGTGTGTTTGTTCAGCATCGTCGCGAACAGTCTCTCCAAGTCTGCTACATACTTCGCAACTACTTTCTCTTCCTTGAGTTTACCTAAGTCGAATTTAGGAACCGGTTGTGTTTTTGGGCGTCCTCGGTTTGCAATTCGTCATCGGAACTTGGTCTTCGCCAAATAGTGATATGTGTCGCAAATAGCTCCTCGACATGTACGCACGTTGAAAATGCAGGAGGCCCCCCTTTTTCTTTATTAGAACGTGGTCCCTTTGCATATCCAACTAGTGATACGCACATACCCAGCTTTGAGTAGCCTTGCGGGGTTTTTCTGAAAAAACTTCCTTTTTCGTATCCAACAGTGGTTACGTAGAGACTTAGGTTTTGGCTAGCCCTGAGGGCTTTTTTAAACAGTTTGCCTTTTCGAATCCAACTTCGGCTACTCACCGAGCCAGGTTTTAAGTAGTGATGCGGGTCTATTCGCCAACAATTCCCATTTCCTGTATGTAACTATGCACTGACCAAGGTTTTGATTAGCCATGCAGGACTTTGCATCAACCACACCCCTTTTTTTGTCCAACTACGGCTACGCACAGACCATGGTTTTCGGCTAGCTCTTCGAGGCTTTTTAATATCAATTCCAACGCAGAAAATGACTCCGAGTGCAACAGAAAAGCTCTTGAAAATGAGTTTTTTATTTTTATTTTTTGGATATCGAATTTTTTTGAGTTTTCCGTTGTTTTATTGATTCGCAGTAAATTATAAAAATAATAAATCTTAGTGTAGTAAAGCCGTCGTAAGTTACAAATTCGAGCTATTGAATCTATAGCACCAAAATGCTTAAACCAGAATTTTTCGATTGGAGTTTTGCGAAAATTCTCACACTATACCTTTAAAGGTGTGAAAATTTTAGAAAACTGAGAAAAATGTAATAGCATTATGATTGGGAGCGATGCCTAATCATACGATACTCTATATGAAATGGAAAGGAAATTCAGGGCACCGCTAAATATGTCAACTTGCGTTCTTGAGAATAGTGAATAATGACTTTTGTATGGGAGGTCGCAGAAGTTTTAGGGAAAGTTTTCGAATTTTTGAATATTATTCTGTTTCGTGCTAAATATAATGTTTATAGTTTTCATAATTTTTAAGGAAACTGATGTATTGACATTTTGATAATAGGGAATTTGTATGGGAGGTGGTAGAAGGAGTGGAAGGTCTGAATGATTTCGAGTTGCGATTGATCTAAAATGTAAATATTGAAGTCATCGAAAATCAAAATTTTATTAGATTTCAGATTTGAATGAAAGTACAAACCACTTGTAATTTCCTAACTAAATTTCGTCTCTCTTTCTCTTTACACAGTCATGGACGACGAGCAGCTAGTCCGCGATGTAGAATCACGTCTACCATCGCTACCAATCGCGTATTGGAATAAAAATAAGAATTTTCTGCAACAGAAGTCATCAACGTGTGCCAAGTATCCGTCGATATTCGAGCTTGAATTCAACAATATCTACTGGCAAACCATGCGCACATCGAATGGAACGTTCCAGCTTTTCGGTGCCTACTACGACATTCGTAAGCACTCGCGCATTGGACCGACGGTTCGAATCCTTGGAATGATCGATCGGATTGAACCGAAAGTCAAGACATATTGTCAGTTCTGGTTCGACGGTCAAAAGGAGCCGTTTATCGTCAAGACGTTCGAATACAAGTACATTTGGTACAACAAGTGGGGCAACTACAAGCAAGGAATCTACCAGCCATATTTAATTGCGTGTCAGATCCCGAAACCATTTCATAGCATCGTGCCGTCATCGGTCTCGATGGTCGAGAAGGAATGCGATACAGCCACGAATAATCTACGAGTGATTTACAATCGTCCACAGGACGATCAAAAGAAAGGATTTGCTGTTTGTGTTAAGGGACTGGATTTCTTGTACGATGATCTCTCAGTGCGATTGGTCGAATGGATCGAGCTATTGAACATACTGGGAGCTGATAAGGTCTTCTTCTACGAACTACAGGTTCATCCGAACATTTCGAAAGTCCTGCGACACTACGAACAAATGGGTAAGGTTCAGGTGACACCGCTTACCTTGCCCGGTGGTCAACCCAATGTTCCCGGCTTCCAGCATTTGTATCTGACGAAAAAGACGAATCATAAGCGCCAGAACGAAGTGATCCCTTACAATGATTGTCTCTACAAGAATCTCTACCTGTACGACTACGTCGCGTTGCTCGATATCGACGAAGTGATCATGCCGAAGCACGGTGATCTATCGTGGACCGATCTTATGCGCCGCGTTCAACCCAAGGCCGATCAACTTAAACCCGAAGGATACGCTAGCTTCAACGTTCGAAACGTGTACTTCCTCGATAATCAGCAGAACGATCATGGCATGCACAAGGAAATTCCGAAATACATGCACATGCTGCAGCATGTACATCGATCGCAGAACTACACAAAACCCAATCAATATGTGAAATGTTTCCATAATCCCGAACGTGTCCTCACTCTGCACAATCACTTTCCGCTCGCCTGTCTCGGTGGCGTCTGCAAATCGTATCCGATCGATACCGAAGATGCACAGTTGCAGCACTATCGGGCCGATTGCGTTAAAACGCTGAAAAAATCATGCGAAGAATATCGCGAACATTCGGTCGAAGATCGAACGATATGGAAATTCAAGGACGAATTAGTCAAGCGATCGATGAAGACGCTCGATACTTTAGGTTTCTTCAAGAAAAACTCGATAATTAGCAGTAATGGGGGTGATAGTCGGGGCGGGACGGGACTTACAGAACGGTGATTTCTACTGAATTGGTGGAACGAAGGTGGACAATTTTGGGATGAATTCTTGTGACTGAGTATTTTTATAAATTTCTTTATTATTTAATTATTTTACTATTATTATTAAAGAAAAAGTGTTATATATTTTAAAGATCGCTATAATTTTATCTATCGAACTGATTGTTCGATAATCATCTTAGATACGTTTTAAAATTCGACGGGAGAGATTAGTTATTATCAAACACATAATAATAAAATTATTCGATATGAAAATATAAACGTTTAAAAAATAGTTGTAAAAAAAACAGAGTATTTTAAAAAATGATCATGGATCTTGTTAAAAATATTTAATGTTCTTGTCATCTTTTAATTTTTACATTGTGTTGAGTTTCATTTCAATTTTTTTTATGAATATCATACTAGGGAAGAAAACATGCGTTTTGTTTGTTAAAACTTTTTTTTTTTTTTTAAATATTAATTGACTGTGAATATAACTTTTAATTATAAAAGAAAGAAAAAAAAAATTATCTAGTATTAAGATTTTGTATATTATATTTTTTATTTTATGAAATAGACTTGCCAGTAGGAAATTTATCAAATCAAGACCACTTTTGTTTTTGTATTGTTTGAGTGATTTTATCATTTTTTTTTAGGTTATAGTTTTATGAAATAAATTTCAGATTATAGAGTTGTAGAGGTAAGTATTTTTTATTTATTGCTATTTTCTTTATGAAATTACGTATATTTCAACACAAATGAATTTTTATTTAAAGTTTTTTTTTTGCGTTTTAAGCGCAACGGCTTCTCAAACTTTACTAATGAATGAGATTTTGTAGTCCTATTCCCTTCTTTTTTATTGTGAAAGCCTAATTTTGAAAACAACAGTTACCCTAGATGAAAGATGATTTTTTTGATTTTAAGAAATTTTGTATTGGGTGTGGTAGAGAGGGTGCGACATTGAACTAATTTTTTCACATCATAATAGAGTTGCTATCGAAATGCTTTGTACAAAATTTAGAATACAAACATAACAGGACTACGATTTGGCATAAAGCCCAATCGTGCGATACTCTAGATAAAAGAGAAATTTTTTGATTTCGAGAAATTTTGTAGGGGAAGTGGTACAGGAAGTGGTACATTGAATTAATTTTTTCCCATTACTCTAAGGTTGCTATCAAAATGCTTTACACAAAATTAAGGATTAAAAAATTTAATAGTTGCCGAGAAAATTAGTTTATTGGATTTGTCCAAACTGTATAGTTTGTATGGGAGGTGGTACAAGGAGAGGCGAGTCCTTATTGACTTTTTCACAAATAACTATAAACATCATGCTTTTGACATGTTTTAAATTGAAGATCAATAGCATTCATAATTTACAGGAAAATCCGCTTTTTGTAAAGTTGTAAAATTGTTTTAGATTGTATGGGAGGGGGTGGAAGGGGTACAGATTATAGCTAAATTTTTTTGGGCTTACTAATAATTGTAAATAAATATTAAGTGCACAATTTCAGCTCGATAGATCTTATACACACTGAGTTATTGTTTTAGAGTATTACATGAAAAATTAGAGCTTGTATGGGAGGTGGTGGAAGACAGGAGAGGACTTAAATAATTTTTATATGATAGATTAAAATCATCATAAAAGTAATATATTCCAAATTTCAGATCAATAGCTTTTATACTTTTCGAGCAAATCTGTTTAGTGTCGAGTTGCGAAATTGTGTAATTCTGTATGGGAGGTGGTAGAAGGGGTAAGACTAATCATCTAATTTTTTTCGGCCTGAATAATAATTCTAGTTAAGTTATAAATGCATACTTTCAGGTCGATACGTTTTATACGTACTGGATAAATTGGTTTAAAGCATTGCATGAAAAAGTGCAGTTTGTATGGGAGGGGGTGGAAAGAAGAGTAGGACTCAAATAAATTTTATGCAGTAGATTGAAATTATCATAATAGTATTATTTTCCGAATTTCAGAGCAATAGCTTTTATACTTTTCGAGCAAATCTGTTTAGTGTCGAGTTGCGAAATTGTGTAATTTTGTATGGGAGGGGGTAGAAGGGGTGAAGCTAATCATCTAATTTTACTTTATTATTTTAATAATAAAGTATTGTGATCGACTTGGGAAAAAAAAATTTGCTACCCTGAAATTTTGTTTTTTCGCGTTTCATGACTAAATTAGCCTAAAAATGCAAAAAAAAAATCCGTCTGTCTGTACGCCGTATGCCGACGTGTACGCTCAGCGCACATTGACTCCCAAACCCTTCAAGATAGAAAGTTCATTTTTGGGGGGATTGTAGATATTTGCGGATCTCAGACGGATACCCATTTTGGGGGGTGTGGGGATTCAGGGAGAGGCGGGGGTAGCGCTTAAGCCGAAAAATACGAATTCAAATATCTCAACCATGGTGACAGCTATGAAGCTAAAACTCAACACACATATAGAAGGGTTTTGTGGGACAACTTCTAAAAATAATTTAATTTTTTTATCCATTGGCGTCCGAAAAGGGGGGCTAAAAACAAATTGTCGGCCGAATTATTTTTTCAAATGATTATATCTTTGAAGTTACTTATCGTAAAAAATTCATATTTTGGGACCGTCAAGGTGGCATATAGTTCCATTGGAATCAGCTTAGAGAGTGGTTAATTATTGAAAGGGGGAGGGTCAGGGGGGGTGCAAAGAAAAACACTTAAAAATTAATATCTCAACTATCTCTTAAGCTATGTAATTGAAACTTAAAACGTACATTTAGCTATACTAGGCAAATACAAAAAAAATATAAGATCTTGAAATTATAGTAGTCGGGGGAAATAAGGAGCATTTCAAAAATGGCGCACTTTTCAAAATTACGAATTCTTATATCTCGAAAAAGAGTACAGATATTAAATCAAAAATTTGTCAGATTGTAGAGCTACATAATGGTTAGTTTTGGTAAAAATTTTAAGTTGGGAGGTGTAAGGGAAGGGATGTGATAAGCAAAAATGTCGAAAATTTTGAGTGATTTTTTTAGGGCTCTGGTAAAAGATACAAAGTTTAAATTTTGCATGTGGATACGTCTATTTAATGTTCATAGAAAAATAATAATAACTTGATCCATAATTGTTATAAACCGACCCCCCCAGGTCTAACGTGCACAAGGTGTTTCATGTGCATTGGAAAAAACACATAAGCTGAAAATTTTTGAGTGAACTTTTAAGGTAGAAACTTGAAAATTTGCAAAATGCATTTAAAAAAAATACCTAAATATACGAAATATTAACTGGTCGAAAATCTTTAAAACTTCTACCCCCTCCCATACAAAATTATTTTTTCGATCATTTTTAAGAAATCAATTATCACCTAACTATTAAAAGCTATCAATTTGCAATTTTGCACAAAAACTTACAAAAATAATTGAAATGAAACTACGTTAAAAGTTTTGAAATCGCGTTTGCCCTTCTACCCCCTCCCATACAAAAGTATGATTTCGACCAATTTCATTAAATCAACTAATAATCAACAAATTAAAAGCTACGAACTTGAAATTTTTTACAAACATCTTACAACAGAAACGAAAGAAAATAGCATCACAATTCTTACAATTCTCCTACCTCCTCTAACCCATACAAAATTATTTTTTCGACCATTTTTAAGAAATCAATTATCACCTAACTATTAAAAGCTATCAATTTGCAATTTTGCATAAGAACTTATAAAAATAATTCAAATGAAGTTGCTTTAAAAGTTTTGAAATCACGCTTGCCCTTCTACCCCCTCCCATACAAAACTATGATTTCGACTATTTTCGTTAAATCAACTAATAACCAACAAACTAAAAGTTACGAACTTGAAATTTTATACAATCACCTTACAAGAGAAGCAAAATAAAGCTACATATCAAATTTTACGAATCCTCTACCTTTTCTACCCCCTCCCATATAAATGTTCGGTTTCGTGAATATCAAACACACCAAATTTTATATAAATTTTATGTAACTTCGTCTATGAAACACATTCTATACAGAGAATATTGGACGTGATTCAAGCAATTAATTAAAAAGCTATCAACATCCACCCACCCTTACTATTACCCATGCTCCTCCCCTCATAAAAACCCAAACTTGCAGAAACGAATGAAATATTGTTAAATTGACAACAGCCCTGCCCAAGAACTCCCTTTCACTTAGCCTTCCCTAACCACTGTAACCTGCAAATTGACATTCCACTCATCCGCAACTTGTCCCAAGAATAATAAAGTTTCGCCCGACTTACTTACTTACTTACGATGGCGCTACAGCCCAAATCGGGCTTTGGTCTCCTGAATGCTTTGCCTCCATCCATCTCGGTTCAGTGACCGCGTCCTCCAGTTTGAAAATCTTAGCAGTGATTTGCTGTCTGCGTCAATCGAATCCTCCCAGCGCTTTCGTGGTTTTCCGACCGGTCTTTGTCCGTTGACTTTTCCTTTTAGTGTGCGTTTGGGAATTCTTCCGTCATCCATCTGCTCCACATGACCAGCCCATTGTAACTTTTTAAATTTTATGATGGTTGACACTTCTGGATTGTCGAAGATGGCATACAATTCTCTATTGTATCGTATTCTCCAGATCGAGTCTTCCCTCACAGGTCCGAGGATTCTTCTGAGGACCTTTCTTTCAAAGGCGTCAAGTAGTTTTTCGGACGCCGGAGTTAAAGTCCATGCTTCGCTGCCATAGCATAGCACAGGTCTTATGATCGTTTTATGTAGCTTAAGCTTTGTTTTTCTGTGTACGTTCTTGTTTTTAATTATTGGAAGTTCCGAATAATAAGTCTTGTTTGCCATAATTATTCTTCTTTTAATTTCGATGGCTTCGCTTCCATCCTTCGATAGGTTCGCCCCTAGGTATATAAAGTTGTCGACGTTTTCTAAGTTATAGTCTCCTACTGTGATATTTTGTCTGATTGGCGTCTTTTTCCTAGTTTGCGTCATAATTTTTGTTTTATTTTCATTTATACGTAGTCCAACTTCCCTTGCTACCGAGTCAAGGTTTACAAATACTTCCTTAGCACTCTCCAGAGATCTTGCAAGGATATCTATGTCGTCGGCATATGCTACGAGTTGTGTGGATTTGAAGCATAGTGTTCCCTTGGTGTCAACGGGAGGTTTCCGAACAACATATTCGAGTGTTAAGTTGAAAAGCATTGGTGCGAGGCCGTCACCTTGTTTAAGGCCGTTGTCTGTTTTAAAACTGGAAGTCAGATCATTTTCTACTCTGACTTGTGACAAAGACTCAGTCATTGTCATTCTTGTCAGTCGGACCAGTTTCGGTGGGACTCCAAACTCCAGCATGATTTTATACAGTACGCGCCTGTCGATACTGTCGTATGCCTGTTTGAAGTCAACAAATATCTGGTGCTCATCAATATTATATTCCCAGCACTCTTCCAGCACCTGTTTAACTGAGAATATCTGGTCCGTGGTCGAGCGTCCAGCTCTAAATCCGCCTTGGTATTCACCAATTACTTTGTCAGCATAGGGCTTAATTCTCTTTTCTAGAATTATCGTCAAGATCTTATAAGACGTACACAACAGAAATATTCCTCGGTAGTTTTCGCAGCAGAGTTTGTCACCTTTTTTATAAATTGGACATATGATGCTCTTGCGCCAATCTTCAGGAAGTATTTCCTGCGTCCATATGTCCGTGACTAATCTATGTAGGAGATGCGCTATGCAGGTGTTGCCGGCTTTTAGAAGTTCAGCTGGGATTTGATCAGTGCCCGGCGCTTTGTTGTTTGGGTGGTTCCTTAGGGCTGTTTTTACTTCTTCGAGTGTGGGAGGACTCAAAGCGGATCCTTCATCAGCTGTTACATCAGTTATACCTGCTATTGTATCTGCTGCTGCTGTTCGTGTAGGTGATGGGTTCGGGTTAAGAAGGTGTTCAAAGTATTGTGCCCATCTTAGTTTTATATCTTCCGCGTTACTTATAATGTTCCCTTCTGCATCCTTGCAGAGGGTCGTTTTTGGTTTGTATCCTTCTTTCATCCTTTTAACAAGGGAATACGCGGCTCTTGTGTTGTGTAATTTAAATTGTTCGTCCATGTTTTTTATTTCGTCATTATTGTACTTCCGTTTTTTTTTGTCTGCATATTTTGTTTGCAAATCGTCTAAGATCCTTGCATTTGTCCTGTTTGGCTCGTGTCGGGCGTTCCGTTAATATTTTGTAGGCTTGATTTTTTCGTTCTAAGGCATCTTGGCATTCGTTGTCGAACCAATCATTTCTTTTGCGCCGGGGTTGTTGTCCTATCACCTCCTCTGCGACAGATGTAATGCCTTGTTTGATATTTTGCCACATTTCTTCTATTGGCTGGCTGGCGGTGGTATTCAGCATTGTCGCGAAGTGTCTCTCCAAGGCTGATACATATTTCGCAACTATTTTCTCGTCTTTGAGTTTTCCTATGTCGAATTTAGGAACCGGTTTGCGATTCGACATCGGAACTTGGTCTTTACCAAATAGTGGTCTGTGTCGCAATTAGCCCCTCGACATGTACGCACGTCGAGAATGCAGGAGGCCGTCCTTTTCTCTATTAGAACATGGTCTATTTGGTTGAATGTTCTTCCGTTGGGTGATGCCCACGTTCTCTTATGAATGTCACGATGCGGGAAGCATGTCGAGCTTACAATAAGGTTTTTGCTGCTGGCGAAATCAGTCAGCCTCTGGCCGTTGTCGTTACTAATATCATGGAGACTGTGCCTTCCAATTGTCCCTATGTATGTTTCTTCTTTGCCCACTTTCGCGTTAAAGTCACCTAATACTATTTTAATATCATTCGACGGAAGGGAGTCGAATGTTGATTCTAAGGTGCTGTAGAAATCGTCTTTAACTCCGTTAGGGCGTGGACATTAATAAGCCAAACATTAAAGAAACTTGTTTTGATGCGGATTGCACACAATCGTTCATTGACGGATTTGAAGTTGGTAACTTGGTGTTTAAACTTCTTGTCGACGATAAACGCAACTCCAAATTCCCGGCTTCCCGATGATTTCCCACTTTTGAAAATTGCGATCTAATGTCAGTAATCTCGCTACCTAACAATTTAGTTTCTTGGAGTGCAATTATGTTTATATTGTATTTAGCTGCCTGTTCCAGAAGTGCTCTCACTGCTCCTGCTCTGTACAGGGATCGCACGTTCCAAGATCCGAAGAAATAGTCCATTTTTCGTTTGCGTGGTCGTTGCCGTTGAACCAATCCAGTCCGAGGCGTTGCTTCAGGTTTCGAAACGGGTGTGGTTTTTCCGAGGATGAGTTGTTAGCACATCGCCCAACCCCCAACTTGGAGGGCCATAATATTATAGTGCTAGAATTTTTCTGTTTCATTAGCACTCGCGCCCATCAGTTTAGCAAGTCAAGTCTGGATGGACAAGACCAGTATCCAGTGGCTACCACGTGGAGGTATGATGAGCACAATTGATGTGTATATGACAGTTACAACACTGGGCGTCGCCTAATGACGCCGATCAGATGCCTACCCTATCTATACCCATCCAACCACCCGACTTGTTGGCAGTTTATTTATTGATCTTACTAATAATTGTAATTAAATATTTTTTGCACAATTTCAGCTCGCTAAATTTTATACGCACTGAGTAAATTGGTTTAGCGCTTTCCATGAAAAAGTGCAGTTTGTACTGGAGGTGGTGGAAGGAGAAGGAGGACACACATAATTTTTATACGGTAGATTGAAATTATTATAAAAGTAATATCCTCCAAATTTGAGTTCAATAACTTTTACACTTTTCGAGCAAATCCGTTTATTATCAAATTGCGTAACTGTGTCATTTTGTATGGGAGGGGGTAGAAGGAGTGGAGCGATTTGGCCCGTTCACGAACTTGACCTTATATTTTTGCTACAAATGACACACAAAAATTTTTAGCACTATAGCTTAAAGCTTTCGAGAGTTATGCTGTAGCCAGACGCACAGACGGACGGACAGACAGACAGACAGACAGACAGACGGTCACACGGAATCGAGGTTTTTGAGTGACAACAAATATTTCTGTACCCTTGGCGGCTCTGTACGAGCGTTATTTCTTAGCGTTACAAACACAATATACTCTCAGATTTCATCTAGAGTATAAAAATATAACAGGCTCTGAGAAAATTAGTGTATTGAATTTAGTGAAATTTTGCAGTTTGTATGGGTGACGGTAGAAGGAGGGGCAAGTTCTTAATGACTTTCAGAAATAACTACATAGTAACATCATACTCTTGACATGTTTTAAATTGCAGATCAGTAGCATTCATACTTTTCATTAAAATCGACTTTTTGTATAGTTGGGAAATTGTGTTAGATTGTATTGAAGGGGATAGCTAAATGTTTATTTTCTTTTTTTGTTCTTACTAATAATTCTAAATGAATATTTCGTGCACTATTTCAGCTCGATCAATTTTATACGTACTGAGCAAATTTGTTTAGAGTATTTCGCGAAAAGTGCAGTTTGTATGGGAGGTGGTGGAAGGAAGGAGACGAAGCAAATAATTTTTATACAGTAGATTGGAGTCATTATAAAAGTATTATATTCGAAATTACAGATCAACAGCATTTATACTTTTCTAGCAAATCCGTTTATTGTCAAATTGCGAAATTGTGTTATTTTGTATGGAAGGGGGTAGAAGGGATGGACCGATTTAGCCCGTTTACGAACATGATCTTACTTTTTTGTCAAACACAACGTGTAGAAAATCTGAACTTTTTAGTTTAACGCGTTCTCAATGTACGAGTCCTCTCTACGGACATCCGGTTTTGAGATTTTTGAGTGATTATAAGAACTTCTGTATCATTAATTTTTTTCCGAGCCTTATTTCTTAGCGTTACAATCTTTGTGGCAAACTTATAAGGAGTACAATTAAATTTCCGCCGTTTGAGAAAAGATAGCCCCACCGGAAGGTTATGTTGAAATTGTCATTTGTAAAACGTAATATCGTAAGTTTCGACATCTGGTAATAACATAGCCTTGAAGTATTATTGACTCCGTATCAGCATCACATAATTTTGTTCGTGCGAAAAGTCAAATTTTGAGCCGAATAAGAGTCATTTGCAGGAACTTTTGATTTACTTCTTTAATTTGAAGAAATCTTCAGTTGAGGCACATCGATCACTTGTAGAAGCATATGGTGAGACTACTTTAAGTAAAAGAAGTTGTCGTGAGTGGTTTCAAAAGTTTAAAAACGGTGAGTTTGACGTGGAAGATAAAGAACGTAGTGGAAGGCCGAATTGGAAGCATTATTGGAGGAAGATGCCGAAAGCAAGAAGAACTTGCACTTACATCGTTTAAAATCGTTGCAAATGATTCAAAAATAAGGAAACTGGATTCCATATGAGCCCATATGAGCCCGAGAGATGTTGAACGCCGATTTGTCATGTGCGAAATGCTGCTTTCTAGCCGTAAAAAAAAGATTTTTTGCATCGTATAGTCACTGGTGATGAAAAATGGATCCACTACGATAACCTTAACAAGAGAAAATCATGGGGGCCAGCTGGCCATGCTTCAACATCGACAGCCAAATCGAATATTCATGGAAAGGAACTCATGCTGTGTATTTGGTGGCGTCGTGTGTCATAAGTTGCTCAAACCGGGCGAAACCATTACTGGAGCTCGCTACCGAATATATTTAATGAAATTGAGCCGAGCACTCTAGAAACGCGCCCATTACCACTCCAGACACAACAAAGCTATTCTTCTACATGATAATGCTTGTCCGCATGTTGCGGCGCCGGTCAAAACCTATTTGGAAACACATAATTAGAAAATTGTACCCTACCCGGCGTATTCATCAGATACTACCCCTTCCGATTATCACTTGTTCCGGTCGATGGCACATGGCCTGTCTAAGCAGCGCTTTACATCATGTGAAGATACTAAAAATTGGGTCCATTCGTGGATAGCCGCAAAAGATGAAGGGTTCTTCCGACGTGGTATCCGAATGCTGCCAGAATGGTAGTGGCTAGTGCTGGACAATACTTTGAATAAAAGGTTATGTACCGTTCTTTTACAATACATTCCTTATTTTTGATAGAAAACGGCGGAAATTTATTTATACTCATAATATAATACTCTCAGATTTCATCTGGAGTATAAATATGCCAAGCAGAATTGAATTGAGCACTACGGCTTTGATTTTTTGTGCTGTTATCCTTAATACAGAATATACGATCAGTTTAAATTTTCTCGTTTACTTGAATTGTGGCATCATTAACGCCCCCGAAGGTAGCAGTTTTTACTATTAGCAGGGTCAGTATTTTTTACTGCTAGAACCGAGACCTATCTAAATCTCTGCCAATCTCTCGTTCATGGCAACAGGTTGTTAATCGAAATCACGCAACCTTACGCCGAGCTATTGCTCTGCCCGCGATGTGGGCACCACAGCCACCACGTGTATGTCGAAGACATCCTCAACCATCGCCGGGGGTGGAAGCTACCTCCCATGGGCTCCCCGGCTCCCGTGGTACCAGTGAACCACTGGTAAGGCCCTTCGACTGAAGCATAGCTCCCTGCACTATGATCAGTCTGTCCCTCGGGTACGTGGGGATGGTAAACCCCAAAAGTAGTTACTGGAATCGCCGAAGCTTTCTAGACCAGCACTTTCTTCGCTGCGTTGTAGGTTTCGGAGCCGGTGATCTTAGTATGATTAAATTGATTACTCAATTTAATATACAACATCGACTTAATCCCCCCTACTTGATAATGATAATCGGAGTTGACGGACCATTCAACTTTATCCCCCCCACCTAAATGATTTGCGGAGCTGACGGTCCATCAACTTAATCCTCCTATCATTGCTGGATCGGAGCCGATGCCAGTAGTATGATTGAACTAAGTTCAATATACAAGACATCGACCCGTCCTACAGTTGTCGGGTTTCGGAGCCAGTGAATATAGTGTAATAAGTCTTTTTTAAAAGAAGGCTCAATACACCAAGCGCTGACTTGCTCCCCCCCGTTGGAAGGTTTCGGAGCCGACAGCAAGCTGCCGACTTAGTCCCCCCTATCCATTGCACATTTAATAGCATCAGTATGCCGGCTTATTCAACTTCGGTTGTTTCTATCAGTTGTACGGGCTCACACTATTTTCAACTTTGCTAGTCCTCAGTAAACCTTGCTACTTTGCCTCAGCGTTTCGCAACTAGTTATCATCGGCTGCCTCAATTTACGACTATTTGTGCTCGTGATTTTTCGACATTTAACTTCAAACATCGTGGCTTTACGCACAGTTGTTCTCCAGTTCATCATTTGGTATCTCATTTCGGCTCACATTTGCACATAGTTATCTGTGCTGGGATTCAAGGAAGACACAATGCGTGCAGGCTCACGCCAGTATCGACCTTGTCCCCCTCACACATATATACTTCGACAACAGATTTATACATCGTGGCTACTTTGCATTCCGCATTTCGCACAATAGTTTCCTCGATTGCCTCAGTCTCTGCATCGGTTTTGGCACCAGTAATTGCAGAACTTCAGCCAATGTCACAGCCCGGCCCCTACAGGGTGCCGCTTCGGACCTTCAAGTCGCTACTTTCCTCGCATCATGCACACTTTTTACACATATTGGAGCCGCCATGATTTTCATTTACAAACATTTATTCATCCATTCACTGCCCATTGGCTTTACATCATACTGATATGCTCGGATTTTACTTCCTTGGGACCTCAGCGACACCTTGCAGGGCCATAGGCTACCAATTGGCATCCGTTCAGCAAATGATGATTTGCGGAGCCGGTGTAATATATTGCAATAAGTTCAGGTGCATTTGAGCTCAATGAACTCAAGGCAACTACCACCGACGGATTCCCCCCATCTGCAGACCTCTTAGCGTTACCCAGCCTGCACCACGTGGAGGTGGGTCTACTTCGCAGGCTGCAGAAGTGTTCATCATCATCAATTGCGCTACAGCCTAAATCGGGCCCTGGCCTCCTGAAGTCGTCGCATCCAATCGTCTCGATCCAAAGACTGCGTCCGCCATCTGCTACTTTTTAAAATGGCTTTGCTGTCTTCATCAATCGAGTCTTCCCATCACTTGCGTGGTTTGCCTACTGACCGGTTACCAATCGCTTTGCCTTTAAGGACACGTTTGTGGACTCTTCTGTCTTCCATTCGCTCTACATGGCCAGTCCTCTGCAGTAGCTTGATGAATGTTGAAGCTTCTGACTCGTCGTAGAGTTGATACAACTAATGGTTCTATCTCATTTGCCATCCCGTTCCTTCCTTCAGAGGTCTTAAAATTCTTCGGAGGACCTTTCTTTCGAATGCTTTAACTGCTTTCTAGGAAGTTCGCGTTAATGTCCACGTCTCGCTGCCATAACAGAGCACAAGTCGTATAATAGCTTTATAAATCCGCAGCTTATTGTTCCTGTGCACTTTCTTGGATTTCATTATTGGAATTACCGAATAATACGTCTTATTTGCAAGTGTTATCCGTCGTTTGATTTCGTCTGTTTCATTACCGTCCTTTGCTAGATTAGCCCCAAAAATATATGAAGTTGTCCACACTCCAAATTATATTCCGCAATCGTTATGTTTGGCTGATTGGCGTTCTCCTTCTTGTTTGCGTCATTACTTTTGTTTTGCTTTCATTAATGCGCAACCCGTCTTCTTTTGCGGCGGAGTCAAGATTGACAAATACCTCCTTAGCACTAGGGAAGGATCTTGCTAGAATGTTAATGTCATCAGCGTATGCTACTAGTTGGGTGGACTTGAATAGTAGTGTCCCGTTGGGGTCGACTGGGATTTTTCGGACGACATACTCTAGTACCATGTTGGAAAGCATGGGGGCTAGACCATCTCCCTGCTTTAAGCCATGTTCCGTTCGAAAGCTGGTTGTGAAATCGGTTTGTATTCTCACTAGCGATTCAGTGTGAGTCTTGTTAGTCGAACTAGTTTTGAGGGAATTCCAAAGTCAAGCATGATTTGATACAGTACGCTCCTGTCGATACTGTCGTATGCTTGTTTAAAATCTACGAAGATTTGGTGCACGTCTGTGTTATATTCCAAGCATTTGAGGCATCAATTGAAATGTTGTCTGTTGTGATCGGTGCTAATGTGGCGGGATTCAAAAGATGTTCAAAGTATGAAGCCCATCTCCTTTTAATTTCTTGTGTGTCGCTGATGATGTTGCACTCTGCGTCTTTGCAGAGACTGGTTTTTGGCTTCTATCCTTTTGTTAAGTCTTTTACTATTGCGTATGCGTTCCGCGTTTTATCTTGTCTCATATCGTCGTTCATTTTTTGTATCTTTTCTTTATAGTACTTCCTTTGTTTTCGCCTACAGGTCTTTTTCGCATATCGCCTAAGCTCGTCATATCCTTCTTTTTTTGATCGTGTTGACCTTTCAGTAAAAATTTTGTAAGCCTGGTTCTTTGTGTCTATTGCATCGCGGTATTCTTGGTTGAACCAATCATTATTTTTTCGACGTACTTGATATCCTAACACCTCTTGTGCAGAGGATTTGATGCCGTCTCGTATTTTCATCCACACATTCTCCACTGGCATATTTTTGGATGTTTTTATATATTGATGTCAGGTATTGATTACATGCTGACATGTAAGCCTCCGCCACCGTTTCGTCTTTAAGCTTGTCGACATTGAATTTGCGAGCTCTGCTCGTTTCTGAATGTCCACGACAAGCTATTCGGCATCGATACTTAACTCTGACCAGATAGTAATCAGAGTGACAATACGTACCGCGGAGGGTTCGTACATCAAGTATGCTGGAAGCAGCCCTTTTTATACTCTACATGGATGAAATCTGAGAGTATATTGTGTTTGCCTTAGCGTTTGTAACGCTAAGAAATAATGCTCGCACAGAGCCGCGAAGGGTACAGAAATATTTGTTGTCTCTCAAAAACCTCGATTCCGAGTTGCTGTCTGTCCGTCTGAGCGTCTGTGTATAACATAACTCTTGAACGCTTTGAGATATCGTGCTGAAATTTCGTGTGTGTCATTTTTACTAAAATATTAGGTTTAAGTTCATGAACGGGCTACATGCCCCCACTCGTTCTACTCCCTCCCATACAAATTTCATGAAATTTCAAAATTTAAAGAAATTAATTTTTCTCCGAAACCATTTCAGCTATTGATTTGAAAATTAGGTCATAGTATAATGATATAAATATCATTAACCTCAAGAAATATTTATCTGATCTCCTTTTACTTCCTCCCTTACAAATGCACAATTTTCAGAAATGCATTTATTCGGTTTGCATTGCAACTAGTAAAGCTAAATGAACAAATTTTTGTCATAATTAATTTTATTATAATTAGAACTAATTTCGGAAAAACTATCAACTTCACCTCACTCCTTCTATCCCCTCCCATACAAATTTTACGAAATTTCGAAATTTCAATTAAATTATTTTTCTTAAAAACCATCAAAGCTGTCAACTTTAAAATTTGAGAAAAGTATACTATTTTAAATATAATTGATGTCAACAAATTTGGTTTTGATTCGGATATTCCTTATACCCCCTCCCATACAAATGCAGAATTTTGGTAAATGCATTTAACCGATTTTCATAGAAACTAGAAGAAGTAGAAAATTGAAATTTTGCCAGAATTTGTCCCTTAATAATTGTAATAAATGCAAAAAAAAATATCGCCTTCACCTCACTCCTTCTACCACCTCCCATACAAATTTTTGTATTGGAAGTTCAACAAAAGTTTTTCTCCTTCGAACATATGAGAGCTATCGAATTTAAAATTGTAACAAAGCAATGTGATTAGGATGTTGATAAGCAGATTAAAAATCATCTAAAATCTCCAACTTTCACTGCCACCTCCCATACAAAGATCATAAATTCAGACAACAATTGTTCAATTTCCTCGAAAATCATGAAAGCAAGAAACTTTAAATTCAGCATGAAATATTTTATATACTACGTTCAATGTTACATACAAAAATTGCAAACCTCCTCCTCTGCTTTTACCACCTTCGAAACAAAAGGTAAGTAAGTATTTCATCTAGAGTATCATATGATTGGGCTTTACGCCCAATCATAATTCTGTTATGTTTTCAATTCGAACGTGATCTATTTGGTTGATGGTGTGACCATCTGGTGATACCCACGTTCGTTTTTGAATATCGCGATGTGGGAAGCACGTCGGACTTACAATCATATTTTTGCTGCTTGCGAAATCAATAAGACGCTGACCGTTGTCGTTGGTTATGTCAAGGAGACTGTGCCCTCCTTTTGTTCCTCTATGAGCCTCCTCCTTTCCGACTTGTGGATTAAAATCCCCTAAGACAATTTTTAGGTCATTCGAGGGCAGTAAATCATACGTTGTCTCTAGGGTGGCATAAAATTCGTCTTTAGTTATATCGTCCTTGTCATCTGTTGGTGCGTGAACGTTAATCAACTAAGTGTTGAAAAATTTAGTCTTTATTCGGATAGCACACAATCTTTCACTTACTGGTTTGAAACTCGTGACCTGCTGACTAAATTTTTTGTCAACGACAATAGCGACTCCAAACACTTTGCTTCCCGACAATTTTCCATTTGGACAGATTGTGTGGGATCTCATGTCCATGATTTCGTTATCGAGCCATTTCGTTTCTTGGATGCAGTTATGTTGATGTTGTGTTTTGCCACTTCTTCGAGGAACTCTTTCAGAGCTCCTGTCCTAAATAAGAATCGGACATTCCTAGATCCAATAGAGTAGTCCATTTTTCGTTTCCGGGGTCGTTGGTGTTGAGTCCATCCGTTCCAAGGCTGTTCTTTGGGTTTCTGGACAGTGTTTTTTTTTTTCCGGTGATGCGTTGTCGGGGCCTCTCCCAACCCCCGACCTGGAGGACTGGTCCTACTTATTTGTTACACCCTTGTAGAAAAAGGGTGGGAGTTTTCAGCTAATTATGACATGTTGGAGTTCTCACAGCTATGCTGCGAGTCCAACTATATCATACTTTTGCCGATTTCCTGAGACGCACTGGTGTTACTGGCCATTCAGGTTAAATCCATACTCCCTCCTCCTTTCTCTACCGGGCTTGGGACCGTCTATGGCGGAGTCATATAGCAGTACAGGACGAATTAATATCTTGTAGATATTATTGTTTCGGTGGACCTTCCTTGATTTCATTATGGGGAGGCCCGCATAAAATGCTTTGCTGCTCTCAGGTATACGAATTCAGCCACCTGCTCGAAGTTGTATTCACCTATAGTAATGTTCTGCCTCTCTGGGACAGTCCTTCGTGTCTGGGTCATGTATTTAGTTTTCGCTTCATTGACTCTGAGCCCTACTTCACCTACCGACTCCAACTCCTGGAATACTTCCTTAGCGCACAGTAGTTGCTTACCACCTGCCTCCCCTGAAACCGCTCAACTTAAAATTTTGCCAAAATTAAAGAGTATGTACAGGGTGACAAATTTTCGATTTGATATCTGTACTCAGTTTTAAGATAAAACGATTTGAAATTTTTGAAGTGCACCATTTTTGAAATGCTCCCCTTTTTTCCCCACTACCATTATACACAAATGTTATATTTTTTCGTATTTTGCTGGTATAGTTTAATGTATGCTCTAAGTTTCAATTGCATAGCTTAAGAGATAGTCTAGATATTTGTTTTTATGTGTTTTTCTTTGCACCCCTCCTGACCCTCCCCCTTACAATAATTAGCCTCCCATTAAACTCATTTCTGTGGATCTATATGCCACCTTAATGATCTCAAAATATGAATTTTTATGTTAAGTAATTTCAAAGATTTTATCGTTAAACAAAAAATTCGGCCGAGAATTTGTTCTTAGCCCTCCCTTTCGGACTCCAATGGATGCAAAAATTAAATTATGTTTTAAGTTTGTTACACAAAGCTCCTCTGTATATATGTTGATTTTCAGCTTCCTAGCTAGAAGCATGATTGAGATATTCGAATTCTTAGTTTTCAGCTTTCGCGGTCGCCCCGACTCCGCCTTGACACTCCCTCAAAATGGGTGCATTTCAAAAATTTATTTCTTACTTTTTAGAATTACCGCCATATCAATAATTAATTATTAAAAATAATAAATCAAAATTAACTATTTCAAAACATTCAAATTTTCACTATATAGCAGGAAATCATATGAGAGATATAGAAACAAAAAAAAGCAAACTTTTACATAATTGATTCTGAATCTGTTCAAACCTTAGATTCGATTTCGAAAACAATGTCCGGGAAAAAAATTTATTTTAACAATTTTTGACATTTTCGACCATCACCAATTTTTATACTCTAGATGAAATCTGAGAGTATATTGTGTTTGCCTTACCGTTTGTAACGCTAAGAAATAACGCTCGCACAGAGTCGCCAAGGGTACAGAAATATTTGTTGTTGCTCAAAAATCTCGATTCCGAGTGACCGTCTTTCCGTCTGTCTGTCCGTCTGTCCATCTGTCTACAACATAACTCTCGAAAGCTTTGACCTATCGTGCTGAAATTTTTCATATATTATTTTTAGCAAAAAATTAACTTTAAGTTCGTGAACGGGCCACATCCCCCCACTCCTTCTATCCCCTCCCGTACAAATTTCATGAAATTTCGAAATTTAAAGAAATTGATTTTTCTCCGAAACCGTTTCAGTTAATGACTTGAAAATTAGGTAATAGTATTAAAATGAAAATACCATCACTCTAAAAAAATATTGCTCTGATCTCCTTACTCCTTCTACCCCCTCCCATACAAATGTACAATTTTCAAAAATGCATTTATTCGGTTTGCATCGCAACTAGCGAAGCTAAAAGAACCAATTTTTGTCGAAATTAATATTATTACAATTGCAACTAATTTTGTAAAAATTGTCAACTTCACCTCATCCTTTCTACCCCCTCCCATACAAATTTAACGAAATTTCGGAATTTGAACAAAATTATTTTTCTCCAAAATCGTCAAGGTTATCAACTTTAAATTTTGATTAAAGTATACTATTACAAGTATCATTGATGCCAAAAAATTTGGTTTTGATTCGAATACTTCTTCTACCACGTCCCATACAAATGCACAATTTTGATAAAATGCATTTAATCGATTTTTATTGAAACTAGAAAAAGTAGAAGCTTAAAATTTTGCCACAATTTGTCCCTTAATAATCGCAATAAATGCTAAAAAAAATATTAACTTCGCTTCACTCCTTCTACCACCTCCCATACAAATTTTTGTATTGAAAACTCAAGAAAAGTATTTCTTCTTCGAGCATATGAGTAACAAAGCAATATGATTAGGATGTTGAAAAGGAGATTCAAAATCATCCAAAACCCCCCACTTTCTCTGCCACTTCCCATAAAAATGCATAAATTCAGGTAAAAATTGTTCAATTTCCTCGAAAATTATGAAAGCTACAAACTTTAAATTCAGCATGAAACAATTTGTATACTACGTTCGGTGTTATATACAAAAATTACACACCTTCCCCCTCTGCTTTTACCACCTCCCGTACAAAAGTCACAATTCACTATTCGAAAGAATTTAATATGACATATTTTCTGGTACAATAAACTATTTCCTGTTGAGCAGGAGGCCAGAGGAATAAACAAGTCCTGGCAACAGCTTAAGGCCGATGCTCAGGATCGCGCCTTGTGGAAGAGAGTTGTTTCTGTCCTATGCCGCTATAGGGGGTCTTAACAGGAATTTGATTGATTGAAACTATTTCCTATTTCATCTAGAGTATCATATGATTGGGCGTAACGCCCAATTCTGTTATGTTTAAAATCCACTTTAAAATAAATGAATACAAATAGGCTGAGATCCAAGAACATTTTACCCATGTCTTCTGATACCAGATGAAATTTTTTTTGAGGTTAATTGATAGTGATCGTAAATGTTTAAGTGTGGCAGGCTGGACGCCCTGCGGTACCACTTCTGTGCTTAAGTCACTCACTACCATCGCTTACCTAATGAGTATGATCCATCATTTTTAACGCCAGGAAAAAAGGTCTCCAAAAACAAATCACACAGAAATATTGGTTTTCACTTAATAAACTCAAAAATTCAACGAACTCTGCGATCAAACTATAAGTGCTGTATTTCGTTTTTACCCAAAAAGCAGCCTCCTTTTTCCTGCTCCTCTTTCACCGCCTTCCATTTAAGTTCAAACAAATCGAAGTTTTGATCCTGAAATTTAGTACTTGGCCAAGTGTGATAGGCAAGAGTGTAACTCATCAACTTAACTTCCTGGCTTCCAGATTTAAATTCATATCACTACTATCTTAGGTAAGCCGCAAAATATTTTAGAAGACGAAAATAAATTGTTAACTGGTACTCTTGCCTTTAACTTTGATATTCATGTTTATTACTATTAAATCAATATAAGTTTTTTGGCCATACTAGCTTTCTCTGATTTGCCGCTCTTCATACTAAATCGAGTTTTCGATATTTTGGATCTATACCACTCATTCAAATTTATTATATTTTATTTATGGTATAATTCCTAATTAATTGTATCGATCTATTAGACAATTGAATAATATTGAGAACTTAGTAGTGAATTAAAGTACCTTCCTAAAATTTAAAAAAATACTTATATACCTATAAAAAAAGAACGCATTGTGCCTTTTTCTTATGATTGTGAAAACGTGGCTATTTTCTGAATTTGTTGATTTATTATTTAAATAGTTTAGTTAAACTATAAAAAAAACAAGCATCAAAACCAACAATACACAAATCATTTATCAATTTCAAGCTAAGAAAAATGCCCTGCAATAAAACTCATTGTATTCTCATTGTAAAAATTCATTGAATCATTGAACTAGAAAAAAAAATTAATGTAAAAGTAATTAATCAGTATGAAAATTTAAAACTACAACGAATTATAAAAGGATCATTAGAAAAGTATTACACAAAAAATAAGAAATAGCTATCTAAATAAATAAATAAATTTATTTATAAAGAATTATTTAAGAAAGAGATAAATTCAACGTGAAAAAATATATACGTATGCACTCGTATATAGGTAATTAAAAATTACAAATATAAATGAGAATGAATGATTCTGTAAAAAAAGGAAAAGACTGAAGTCGATATATTTATAAAATGAGATTTGAATTACACGAGTAATTACTTTTATGAAAACTAAGTAAAATTTCATGAATTTATTAAAAGTTAAAAGAAAATAAATAAATTAAAGCATAAGTGTATGAATTCTAAAATCTGATAATACGTTTTAAAAACAATTATTATAATAACATTTATTTCTATATAGCATTTCTTCACTTTTCTGTGTTATTTTCCAAAAACTTTTAAATTATTTTCTTTATTTATCGATTATAAAAAATAAATGTAAAACTCTTGATTTTTTTATAAATTTTATAATACTTTAATATTTTTGTAAGGGAACTATTTAATATTCTTATTTTTTGTCAAAAGTCTATTTGAAATAATATTAAAAAAAAAATGTTTTATATATTGCAAAGAAAATATGAAAATGTATTAAATTTGAAATAAAATATGTTGAAATAATGAAAAAAATTTCCTGTAGTTTTAGACAAATAATATTCTTATGTTATTGAATAAAAAAGTTATTTTTTGATTTACTTTAATTTAACTTATATATATCTCGGTTAGAGGTTAGTGCTTGGCACCACTGTTTTTTTTTTTTTTTTTTAAGAAACCGAACACAACTTAGGGGGTCACCCTATAATGCTATGCACAGATGTGTCGGTTTAGCATCACGGATTGTTTTGAACGATAATCAATAACGTCCCCAAGGTTAGGTAATCATACTGATGGATGAAACTTCTGCTCTTAGACTGTATCGGTAATGCCACCGGGTTGAAAAACCAACTCCAAGCCGAAATCCTAGGAGCTCTGCTTCTTGCACAGCTATCTTACATTGCCGGAGGTGGAAGCAACCTTCCATGGGCTCCTCGACACCTCTTGTACTAGAAAACCTCTGAACAGGTTTTCTGATTGACTTGAAAACTACTTCCAGTTTGATTCTTTTACAAACCCGTGACAGGTGGCAGTCCGCTTCGGAAAACTTGGGGTCGGTACTACCCAAAAGTTATACCAGAATTGACTTTGGACGTACACACGGTAAATGATTACGAAAATCATCCATTCCCTGCGTTTGCTCTTCTTTGTTCCACTCATTTGAGCACAGCTACACATTAACGTATCGAGTCTACGAGACAGCAATAGATACTAACAGATATGTATGTAGATGAAAACACCTCACGTGAGATAGTGGACTTACACAATTTTTTTACAGAATAACTTGTATTGTAGACAATTTCGTCTTGAATTAAAGTCAAACTCTCTCTGGCAGAACACACAGAGGTTGACCATTGCCGATCGGTTGTTATTTTATTCTGGTGCGTCGATCAAAACACGATCGCAGTTAACTGAACTGATAACGAAAAAAAAACTGTTCGGGAACACAAGCAGCTTGTTATAATAAAACTATATATAATAATGTTGTTATTATAAAACTATAATAAAACTTTTGTGAGTTTAATCATTGGACCACCTAATGTCATGGGATATCAAAAAGAGATTACGTAATTCGTGATCGTGAACTATTGAAAAAAAAAGGAACTTAGACTACGAATGAAAAAATTTAGTGCATGTGCAACTGATCAAGATGATAATAGCAGCGTAGATTCTCTGAAGATATCGTCGGAAGAACCAGTTCTTAACGGCAATGGTAATAATTTAATGATTAATCAATCAATGAATCATGATACACTACGAGTTTATGAAACAACTAATCCGCCAAACAAGGGGCAGTTAGATACAAGAAAAAGTTGAATGGCTGCAAGTACGAATAACATTACCGGAATATCAACACAACAACAAAAACATAATAGAATTATGATTCTCTAGGTGAAATTGGAAAGAGTTTATTGTATCGGAAAATATGTCATTTCAAATTCTTTCGAATAGTGAATAGCGACTTTTGTATGGGAGGTGGTAAAAGCAGGGGAAGGAGGTTTGTATTTCATCTATATAACACTGAACGTAGTATACAAAATATTTCATGCTGGATTTGAAGTTTGTAGCTTTCATAATTTTTGAACAGATTTGTCTAAATTTATGGCATATGTATGGGAGGTGGCAGATAGAGACAACGGCTAAGGATGCCGGTTGTACTCCATATGACTTGATATCAATTTTGCCATCCTGCTTGGAAGGGAAAGCCTCACAGTTGTACTGGGAGCTTCGACGCAATGATCACTATATTGATTGGTTCTCCCTAAAAAGGCAATTAGAATTGATCTGTGACGATTATGAGACAGACGACGAAATATATTTACAGCTGAGTTCTAGGAAGCAGAAACACAACGAATCCTTTACAGAATTCCTATTAGAGATGACGAGCTTAGCTGGTCGAATGCGCCAGATAATACCGGAATCTCGTCTTGTCCAGATAATCAAAGGAGGGCTGCTTGCTCATATGCAACGCGAACTTTTGTGGCAACCGATTGTTACTCGCGAGCAACTTATTAGAGCTTACAAGCACGTCGAAAGTTTTCAACAGCGATGTCTAAAGATCAATATCGCCGTCCGTCTAATCACGTAAATGCTATGGAATGGGTGCCGCCTTTGACGTATCTATCTGAAACGCACGATATTGTACATCCTTCTTATTCTAACAATGACCTGTCTCTACCACGTGCTAATTCTATTGTGAACCTAGATGCAATAAATATTGAAAAAAATGTTCACTGTTGGAACTGTCGTAAGGTTGGACATACATACAAAGTATGTACTGCTGAACGTCAAACGTTTTGTTACGGTTGTGGTCGTTTGAATACTTACAAACCTTCGTGTAATGTTTGTAGTCCGGGAAACTGCAGAAGAGGTGTAGTAACTCCGGGGATATTGCACGTCAAACCGCCGCTGGGAGAAGATGTAGCGACACACACCGACCCCGAATTATATCGCCGACATTAGTTTCACACTCCAATTACAGCCATCCTCAAAAACGACTACAAAAATATTTCTTTAAAAAAAAATTTATTCGTCATATGGTTTCAGCTACTACCATCTGCGGGTTTGTGGAAAATCGCCCATTCGTCACTGTCTCCATTAGAGGGCAGCAAATTACCGGTTACTCGATAGTGGTGCAAGCATCAGCATTCTGGGCAAAGATGCTTCTGAGTTCATTGCAAAAGCTGGTATTCGCCTAAAAGCATATCGAGGCAATGTATCCACTGCTAATGGGCAAAAACAACCCATACTGTCTGGTAAGGATTGAGGGTCGCTCTAAAATAATGAGTGTAGTAGTTGTTTCCACATTAACACAAAATCTGTATCTTGGTATGGATTTTTGGAACCGATTTGAGATTAAACCATGCATAATGCCGAAAGTCAACTTCCTTGATTCCTTAGAATCAGTTAAAGTTAATCCTGTTCAACATAATTTACGCGACGGCGAATGGGAAACTCTGCAAAAAGTATGTGAACTATTCCCATCATCCTCAAGAGATCGTTTAGGGAAAACGCATCTTATCGAACATGTCATAGACGTGGGGAATAGTTCCCCCATAAAGCAGAGGCACTACCCTATCTCTCCGGCAATCTGGAAACTTTTAGATGCCGATGTAGACCGTATGCTCTCACTGGGGGTAATCGAAGAGTCACAAAGTTCATGGAGCTCCCCAATTACACTAGTACGTAAGCCTGGAAAAGTTCGCATCTGCTTGGACGCAAGAAAGGTGAACAGTATTACCGTCAAAGATGCATATCCTCTACCACATATTGATGGTTTACTTGCAAAGCTGCACGAAACGCATTTTATTTCAAAGGTGGACTTAAAGGACGCATTCTGGCAAATCCCATTGGCCAAAGAATCGCGTGACAAAACGGCTTTCACTGTCCCTGGAAGGCCACTTTACCAATTTACAGTGATGCCATTCGGGCTGTGTAATGCGCCACAGACTATGTGCCGGTTAATGCACAAGGTGATCCCTCATCGACTGCATGATAGGGTATTTGTGTATCTGGATGACTTGCTAGTAGCGTCTCCATCATTTCGAGAACACATGTTGTTACTGGCTGAAGTAGCCCAATTACTTCGAACAGCCGGTTTAACAATCAATGTGGAGAATAGTGAGTTTGTTCTTAAGGAAATTAGATACCTAGGATATGTAGCTGGTGACAGACACCTACGCGCTGACCCTGATAAAGTATCGGCCATATCGCAGTTATCTCAAAGTCTCTCAAGGTCTCAAAAAAATGTCCGCAGCATCTTGGGCTTATTCGGCTGGTATAGACGATTTATACCGAACTTTGCTTCGATTGCCACGCCCTTGACTGACCTTCTTAAGGGTAAGAAAAGTAAATTCGATTGGTCAAACAAAGAACAAGCCGCTCTCGATCAACTAAAGCAATGTTCGACGTCAGCACCTCTCCTTGTTAATCCAGATTATGAGCGACCATTCTTCTTGCAGTGCAATGCAAGCACTACAGGGGTAGGTAGCGTGCTATTTCAGCGTGCCGATGATGGTATAGAACATCCAATTGTCTTTTATTCATCATCATCATCAATGGCGCGACAGCCCAAATCGGGCCTTGGCCTCCTGAAGTCGTCGCCTCCAATCGTCTCGATCCAAAGACCGCGTCCTCCAGCTGCTAATTTTTTAGATGGCTTTGCTATCTTCATCAACCGGGTCTTCCCATCGCTTGCGTGGCTTGCCTACTGGCCGGTTACCACTCGCTTTGCCTTTCAGAGCACGTTTGGGTATTCTTCTGTCTTCCATTCGCTCTACATGGCCAGCCCACTGCAGTTTACGTAGCTTGATGAACGTTGAAGCTTCTGGCTCGTCGTAGAGTTGATACAACTCATGGTTGTATCTTATTCGCCATTCTGTTCCTTCCTTCACAGGTCCCAAAATTCTTCGGAGGACCTTTCTTTCAAATGTAGAACTTGAGTGTTTGGCAGT
This sequence comes from Chorisops tibialis, assembly GCA_963669355.1. Lineage (NCBI taxonomy): Eukaryota > Metazoa > Arthropoda > Insecta > Diptera > Stratiomyidae > Chorisops > Chorisops tibialis. The sequence goes on from OY770263.1 coordinate 81,193,964, forward strand.
TGTGCTAAGTATAAAGAAATTTAGGTGTTACATCGAAGGCGTACGGTTTACCGTGATCACGGACCATGCAAGCTTGAAATGGTTGATGGAACAAAAGGATTTGTCAGGCAGACTTGCTAGATGGAGCTTAAAACTTCAGTCCTTCGATTTCTCTATTGAATACAGGAAGGGGTCGCAAAATGTCGTTCCGGATGTCTTATCGCGCTTGTATGAGGATGTTAGCGTAGAACTCAACGTGGAAGAAATACTCGATATCCAAACACCACCTTGTTTTATCGACTTGCAAAACCCAGCCTTTAGTAATAAGGAATATTTGGAAAAATTAGAATCTGTCCGAGAAAACCTTCATCTCACACCAAATTTAAGGATTCTGGATGACCGTCTGTATATAAATCTTGCAGAGGAAAGTTTTAGACCAGAAGAAGGCAGTCCTACCTGGAAGCTATGGATTCCGAAACAGGTTACCCATGATTTGATCCGTCAAGCACACCTCTCACCAGTCGGAGGACATGGTGGAATAGACCGAACAATTATAAATCTCAGAAAGTATTATTACTGGCCTCATATTGTCACAGGAGCTCAAGATTTCATTCGAAATTGTGTGACTTGTAAACGTTGCAAACCGGTAAACCGTACTCTTCAAGTCCCAATGGGAAATCAGATACTCGTAAAACGTCCGTTCCAAAGAATTTGCTTGGACTTTCGAGGACCTTACCCCCGTTTCCGTGCTGGTAACAAATTTATTTTGCTTATGCGCGATCAGTTTTCGAAATTTGTAGTGTTGCGTGCATTTTCCAGTGCAAATAGTGATAATGTAATCAGATTCTTGAGGGAGAATATTTTCTTCGTTTATAATGTCCCAGAAACCGTGCATTCAGATAATGGTTCAGAGTTCAAATCGAAAAAGCTTCAAGGTTTTTTGAATCTTTATGGCGTTACCCATACCTTCACGCCGGTGTATAGTCCTCAATCCAATCCTTCCGAAAGAGTCAACCGTGACCTGCTTAATATCATTCGATCGTATATTGGAACCGAACATAATCGTTGGGATGAAAACTTGGCAGAAATAGGTGCTGCTATCCGAAACGCGAACCATATTTCGATTGAATGTTCGCTTAATTATCTCACCTTTGGAAGACATATGATCACTCACGGTTCTAGTTATGAGCTCCTTCGTAAGCTGGAGAGCTTAGAAAATGGAGAAGTTGCTATTTATCCTATTAATTGTCGGTTGCAATTACTCCAAAAAGATGTTGAGGAAAAATTAGCTGAAGCCCATGCTCGGCATGCGAAACGTTATAATCTGCGATCACGGACTCGAGTGTTAGCTCCTGGTCAAAGAGTTTTTGTTAAGGATTTCTCACTGAGTAGCTTACCAAAAAAATATTCTGCGAAACTTGCTCCTAAATTCAATGAGGCTTTTATTGAGTGTGCAGTCGGATATGTGGCATACCGGTTGAAAGATAAGGACGGAAAGTTTTTAGGCATTTATCATGCGCGAAATATATAATAAAAACCTAGTTTTACGTTTTCTTTTAAATTTAATTAACATTATATGAGTGTATATATCCGCGGTACTTAAAAGGCCGGCGTTGTTGAGACCGCCTCTCTAGGGATGGGTCGTCCCCGCGTATGTAACAAATGAATTTCGTCAGAATTTTCATCAAAAAAAAAAAAAAATTCTATAATTGTATAATCTGAATTGTAAATTAAAAGAAAAAAAAAAGAAAAAAACAAACTAAGAGACATCGCGACGAAGTGCTGCATCATCGGCAGCTGGACCTCTTTATACAGAAAAGCTTTTGGGAGAAGATGAATAATTAAAAAAAAAAAAATGTTGAGGGTCCGAGGCTTGAGGATGAGGCTAAGCACGCTCTTCTGGATCTAGCACTGGCTACGAAATGTCGTCCGATTTGTTATCAAGAAAAAAAAATATTTTTTTCGGACCAGAAGAAGAAAAGGAAACGCACCTTCGGAATATACAAAAAAAGAAGATCCAGCCAGCAGAAAGCAGCCAATCTCACAACAGAGGCAGTCTATGGAGTACGGGGCCCCCAACGAATCAACATATAGTAATTATAATTGATTGTTTTTGCTCAATTTTCTTTATTAAATTCAATTTATTAAAAGGAATGAATAAATAATTGTAAATGACCCAATTCATTGTTTTGCAAGTAAATTTTCGGTAACATGTGCTAGACGGCAACGAAGGGACGTGTGATGGAAAGATGGTGCAGGATAGGTGGGTGAGTGTAGTTTTTTTCGGTTTTGAAATGTGTGTGTAGTGGCAGCACATGCAATATTGCGTGGGCTCGATTCCAAAAACCCATGGCCGGACGAGGCAAAAGCCGGCAAAAGTGCTGCTGAAATCGGGTATAGCCCACCCAATCTAATTTTCTTTTTTTTTGGGACGGAAAATTGGGAAAATCTAGATTTTCCTGACGCGTTCGTCACAAGTGGGAGATTTTGGATGATTTTTAATCTGCTTATCAACATCCTAATCACATTCCATTACTCAAATGGTCGAAGGAGAAATACATTTCTTGAATTTTCAATACAAAAATTGTATGGGGGGTGGTAGAAGGAGTGAAGCGAACTTCATATTTTTTTTAGCATTTATTGCAATTGCTTAGGGACAAATTCTGGCAAAGTTTGAAGTTTGTAATTTTCCTGGTTTCAATGAAAATCGATTAAATGCATTTATCAAAACTGTGCACTTGTATGGGAGGGGGTTGAAGGAGTATTTGAATCAAAATCAAATTTTTCGGCATCAATGATATTTATAATAGTGTTATAGATCTTGCAATCACGCAATTTGGATGTTGCCGGAAACACCGAGAAAAGTCCATCAACATGTAAAACGCTATAAACATGTTTCCAGACACTTCTACCGAGCTCCACAATGTAGGCAATCATTCTAGACACACACACACAACGACACCTGTCTGGGAGACTTAGTATAAATATCCGCCAACTTTCAGACAACGAGTTAGTCATTTTGGCGACACCTATCGGTGGAAGAACGCGAATCGGTACAAGTAAGCGAAAAAATAAGATCGTCGGCATTGCCAAATCGGCGGATATAGTGCGAATTAAGTAAAAGTGTAAACGAAGTAAAAGTGCGAATAAATAATTATCCTTTATTATTTTTAAAACGAATTGCGTTTCTCTTGAAATCCCAGCGAATCTCTAGCTCGCAACAATTGGTGTCAGAAGTGGGATTTCAAGGATAAATTCGGGTTAAAAATCGCGAGTGAAATTAAAAATTCTCGGAACGGATAATTTTGTGAGAGCGGAAAAGTGAAACTAAAATTCTCGAACGGACAGTGAGAATTTTGTGAAATCGAATAATCTCGAGTGATTTAGTGAGCAGTGACGTAAATTTAAGTGAATCGCGGAAAAACTGGAAATAATCGGTAGTGAAAATGCCGCGTTATTTAAAAGACTTAAAAGTAACGGAGCTGAAGGAAGAGCTCAGTAGACGCAAGTTATCTACGACAGGGAGCAAGTCTGAACTTGTCAGCCGTATGATCGAGACACTCCAGGCTGAGGGCGAGGATGCAGATAGTTTTGAGTTCCAAAGCGAAGAAACTCGTGAAGAGGAGTGCTCTGGTACATTGGATGCTCTGACACAACTAATGCAACAAATGATGAACAAATTAGATCAAAATCAGTGGACATTAAACAATAATCAGCTGTGACAACGGACATAAATCAGAAATTGGAGCAACAATCTGCGGACATTAATCAGAAATTAGAGCAACAATCAGCTGTGACAACGGACATTAATCAGAAACTAGAGAAATTAGACCAGACTTCAAAGGACCTTAACCAAAAATTGGAGCTGCAAAATAATAAAATAGACACCATGGGTAAGGCCATAGAAGAAAACGTTGAGAAGAAACTTCGAATCTTCGAAGAACAAATTACGGAAAAGACATCCGGAATTGCAGAAGAAGTCGAACGCCTAAAAAGAGACTTCGATAACGTGAAGGCGACTGGCGTCATCAAGACAGAACATGTTGCGCACAAGGGTCTCAAGGCTCCAATCTTCGATGGACAAACACCGTGGGCTATTTATAAGACCCAATTTGAGGCCGCCGCAAGAAACAACCATTGGAATGATCTGGAACGGGGAACAGCTCTTATATTGGCGCTAAGAGGTCCACCAGCAGAGGTTCTTCAAACGATTCCGCAGGAGCAACAACAAGATTTTTCAACGTTAGTCCAGACATTGGATCTTCATTATGGCAGTGACCACATGCGAGAGATCTACAAAACGCAACTGTACAACCGAACTCAAAAGAATGGTGAAACACTTCAAGAGCTGGCACGCGATATTGAACGACTCACATTATTATCGCTGCCCAATGCGCAAACAGAGCAACGAAACGATACAGCTGTTTTCGCATTTAACAATGCTGTACCGGACAGAGAGCTGCAACAGGCGTTAAACCGGCAGGTAAGAAAATGATTGGCGAAGCCTTAGTATATGGGCTGACGTTCGAAGCTGCCAAGCAAAGCTCGCGGAGTAACTATCGAGTTCGAGAAATAGTAGAAGAATGTGTGTGCCAGAAAGCCGAGTACACCAAGCGGAGCGAAGGATCTGGTGCTCCTCGATGCTGGAATTGTGGACAGGCAGGACACTTACGACGCGACTGCCACAAACCCAGAAAAGCGATCAACTACTGTTCCGGCTGCGCTACTAAACAAAGGGGAGGAAGGGGCGAACCATCACGAGAGCACGCTTCGCCTAATGACAGTCCGGGAAACGAGTAAAGGCCAACTTCATGGGGCAGAAGTTGGCTGGTAGAATCGACGCCCCCGGAACCATCATCGCAGTTTCTCGACTACATCGTTGTGAAAACGACTTATGTATGAGTGGTCGAGTCGGCAAATTAAACTGCATCATAACAGTCGACACAGGCGCAACACGGTCAGTGTTAAGATCTAACCTCGTAGATCGTACTTGGCTTGACAACACCAAGAAGTACGCACTTCGCACTGCTACAGGAGAAACTACAACGGTCCATGGAGAAATACAGCTTGGGGATTTGACCTTCTCGCATGTATTCGTGGTAGCTGATATTACCGATGAGTGTATCCTTGGAATGGATTTTCTGAAACCACACGGTATACAGCTGGACTTAGGACAACGAATAATGAAGTGGTGGAATATTGAAATCCCGATGGAAATAACATCCTCCAACACAACAAAGCTGCGAGTTGTATTATGCGAAGATGCGGACATACCAAAGTCATCTGAGAATGTTATTTGGGCAGAGCTCGATGGTGATCCCGGGAACCACCGATTCTACCTCATAGAACCGGAAACGACACCTGCATTACGAAGTCTAATACTAGGAAAAACGCTCGTAAAAAGGAATGAGAAGATGATGGTACCAATAAGAGTCCTGAACGTTGCGGACAGCACTACCAGCGTAAAGAAAGGAGATGTAATTGGCAGCTGTGAACCAATATCGGCGGTGACGAGCATCGACAAGACAGAACCACATGACGTACCCTCTAAAAATAAGCCAAGAAGGAAGGACAATGTAACATCAACACTTCTTCAGTCAAGCAACCTTAGAGGAGAACAACACAAGCAAGCAGTAGATCTAATCGAAGGATTCAGCGACGTCTTTTCCACCGGTGATGACGACTATGGCAGAACAAACTTAGTGAAACATCGTATAGATACCGGAAGTGCTACACCGATACGTCAACCTCCAAGAAGAGTACCATTAGCGAAACAAGGAGAAGTCAATTCAATGGTCAAAACTATGGAGCATCAAGGAATCATCGAAGAATCAAAGAGCCCGTGGATATCGCCAGTAGTGCTGGTAAAGAAGAAGGACGGCAGTACCCGTTTTTGTGTGGACTACAGGCGACTAAATGATGTTACGAAAAAGGATAGCTATCCACTACCTAGAATCGACGATATCATGGACACCCTGACCGATGCTAAATGGTTCTCAACGTTGGACCTGAAGAGTGGTTACTGGCAAGTGGAGATAGATGAAAAAGATAGAGAGAAGACAGCATTCTCTGTCGGCAGTGGACTGTGGCAGTTCATCGTAATGCCATTTGGCATGTGCAATGCTCCAGCTACGTTCGAAAGACTGATGGAATTCGTTTTGCGTGGTCTGAGTTGGAAAACTTGTCTCGTTTACCTAGATGATGTGATCGTTATCGGAAAAACATTCAATGAACACCTAAAAAATCTGCAGGAAGTCTTCCAGCGACTGCGAGCGGCAAAATTAAAGCTGAGTCCGAAAAAGTGCACTTTGTTTAGTGCAGAAGTCAAGTACTTGGGTCACATCGTTTCAGTTGATGGCGTAAAGACAGATCCGGAGAAGATACTGGCGGTGAAAAATTGGCCTACTCCGAGTGATAAACACCAGTTGCGCAGCTTCCTAGGCTTAGCGACATATTACCGACGATTTGTAAAAGACTTTGCTAACACGGCGAAATGTCTGCATCAGTTAACAGAAAAAGGGAAGCCATTTACATGGAGTCAACAGTGCCAGGAAGCATTCGAGAGGATAAAAGACCAACTCTGCGACTCCCCAGTTCTGGCGTATCCAAAACCAGGTCATGGTTTCATCATAGACACTGACGCCAGCAATGTCGGTATCGGAGCAGTACTATCACAAGAGATCGATGGGCAGGAGAGAGTGCTATCTTACTACAGCCGAATACTCTCAAAATCAGAAAGGAACTATTGCGTAACTCGCCGAGAGCTACTAGCCATAGTAGAAGCAACAAAACATTTTCACAAATATCTCTATGGTCAAAAGTTCCTTCTTCGAACGGATCACGCATCGCTTAAATGGCTACTTCAGTTTAAAAACCCCGAAGGCCAAGTAGCCAGATGGATCGAAAGGCTCGAAAACCTACGATTTCGAGATTGTTCATCGAAGAGGAAGAATCCACGGAAATGCCGATGCGCTTTCACGTCGTCCTTGTCCACCGAACTGCAAGCATTGTCACCGTGTAGAAGGAAAAGAGGCCGAAGAAACCATTCAGAGGATAACGACCGAACCAAAGACTGGATGGAATCAGCAAGAACTGGAAGACGCCCAACGTAAAGATCCAGATATTTCACCGATCATGGCATGGAAGGACGAAATGAAACGGTCTGAGTGGAAAGACATCTCACAATTCAGTGAAACCTTAAAGTGTTATTGGGCACAATGGAACTCCCTTCACCTAGACGGCGGATTATTAAAACGGAAATGGGAGAACGCTGACGGAAAGTCGTATCACATGCAAACCATCGTCCCGCATTGTAAAGTCGAGGAGGTTTTGAAGGAATATCATGGAGGTACCTCCGGTGGGCATTTGGGTGTAAATAGAACCTTGGCAAAGATACGAGAAAGGTTCTATTGGATCCATCTCCGAGATGATGTCGAAAACTAGTGCCGTAAATGTACTACGTGTGCATCAAGTCAGGGCCCACACCGCAGATCCAGGGGAGAAATGCAACAATACAACGTGGGAGTCCCATTTGAGAGAATTGCTGTGGATATTGCTGGACCATTTCCGGAATCAGAAAATGGTAATCGCTACATTCTAGTGGTCATTGATTATTTCAGCAAGTGGCCTGAAGCCTACGCAATTCCAAACCAAGAAGCAGTAACCGTCGCAGAACAAATTGTTACCAACTGGGTGAGCAGATTTGGAGCGCCACGCGAACTACACTCCGATCAAGGGCGCAATTTTGAATCTCAAATATTCAAACACGTGTGCCAAATGCTGGGAATAAACAAAACGAGGACAACTCCATTACACCCACAGTCCGATGGAATAGTGGAACGTTTCAATAGGACATTGAACTCAAACCTATCCAAACTCGTCAGCGAGAGGCAACAGAACTGGGACCAGCACATCCCTCTATTTTTAATGGCCTATAGAACATCGGTGCATTCAACAACAGGAGAAACTCCGTCCCGAGTCATTTTCGGAAGAAATATTCGAGTCCTTGCGGAGCTAATGTTTGGAGTGCCACCAGACCAACCAACCAATGCTAAAGATTATGTCTCGGATCTTCGATGTCGACTTATAACCTGGTCAGAGATAAAATTGATTTGGCGTCCGACCGCATGAAGACGAGGTATGATCAACGGGCGAACTCATCAGGATTCCAAGAGGGCGATTTGGTTTGGTTATACAATCCCAAACGACAGAAGGGCAGATCGCCGAAACTATAGCGAAACTGGGAAGGCCCTTACCAGATCATCAACCGGTTAAATGATGTCGTCTATCGGATTCAACTACATCATAAACCCCGCACTAAAATGAAAGTGGTACATCTCGACCGATTAACAAAGTACCATGGTGCTCACCATGGTGAGGAAGTGAACGACTCTGTTCGGGACGAACAGGGACTAAGGAGAGGGTAATGTTATAGATCTTGCAATCACGCAATTTGGATATTGCCGGAAACACCGAGAAAAGTCCATCAACATGTAAAACGCTATAAACATGTTTCCAGACACTTCTACCGAGCTCCACAATGTAGGCAATCATTCTAGACACACACACACAACGACACCTGTCTGGGAGACTTAGTATAAATATCCGCCAACTTTCAGACAACGAGTTAGTCATTTTGGCGACACCTATCGGTGGAAGAACGCGAATCGGTACAAGTAAGCGAAAAAATAAGATCGTCGGCATTGCCAAATCGGCGAATATAGTGCGAATTAAGTAAAAGTGTAAACGAAGTAAAAGTGCGAATAAATAATTATCCTTTATTATTTTTAAAACGAATTGCGTTTCTCTTGAAATCCCAGCGAATCTCTAGCTCGCAACAATAGTATACTTTTCTCAAAATTTAAAGTTGATAGCTTTGACGGTTTTGGAGAAAAATAATTTAGTTAAAATTCCGAATTTTCGTGAAATTTGTATGGGAGGTGGTGGCAAGAGTGAGGTGAAGTTGATAGCTTTCACAAAATCGGTTGAAATTGTACTTTTAGCCTTACTAGTTGCAATGAAAACCGAATAAATGCATTTCTGAAAATTGTACATTTGTATGGGAGGTGGCAGAAGGAGTAAAAGGATCAGATCAATATTTTTTGACGTCAATGAATTTCACATCGTTATACTATGACCTAATTTTCAATCCAATAGCTGAAATGATTTCGGAGAAAAATCAATTTCTTTAAATTGAGAAATTTCATGAAATTTGAATGGGAGAGGAGATAGAAGGAATAGAGGGATGTTGCCCGTTCATGAACTTAAAGTTTCTTTTTTGATAAAAATGGCTTTAAGCAAATTTGAACACGACCGACAGACAGATGGACAGAAAGACACACGGTCACTTAAAATCGAAGTTTTTGAGCGACAAGGAATATTTCTATACCTTTGGCGGATCTGGGCGATGGTGAGAATTAATTCACCATTACAAACGTTAAGGCAGAAGAGAAAAACTCACTAATATAAGCGATGGTATTAGCAGCTTACATATGTACTGCAAAGGGGTAGCAAGAGGATGATTTAAGACTATGAATGTACGACCTGCAGAACCTTAGCTAGGATGTAGCCTAATGAGTAGAGTGTTGGTCTACAATGTGAAGGTCGTGATTTCAAATCCTGGCCAATCTACGAAAATGAAAATTCGTAGATAGACGCCTGTGCGACGGGCTTACAACCCTTTCGCAATGACAAATAAAGAAGGAAACTGAAGATCAGGAGTCCAAGGCCTGATTTGAGGTGTAGTGCCATTGTAGAAGAAGAAGAACCTTACCTGGTTATTTTTGATAGAGGGCTAATTACTTCAGATGTATGATTTCATGATAAGCTTAGTTTAGCTTGGTTACAATAATGACAGAATGGGCCAAGTTTATTCGCTGTACCCTAACTCAGATCTTTTCTTTCTCCGTGTTTCTCACTATACGACAAATATTAGATACATTGGATAGTTTTGCGGATAGCTTTCGAGAGTTATGTTGTAGACAGATGGAAAGACAGACAGACGGTCACTCGGAATCGAGATTTTTGAGCGACAACAATTATTTTGTACCCTTGACGACTTTGTGTGATCATTATTTCTTAGCGTTACAAACGGTAAGGCAAACACAGTATACTCTCAGATTTCATCTAGAGTATAAAAATGCAAGTGAAGCTGGATCAATCGCCGGAGCGCCCCCGAGCAACCAGGCTCTGACGGTTGAAGGTACGAGTAGTCTCGCACAGCCATCGGTAAATCCGTGGGTGAGAGTCTCATCGAGAACGAGAAAATGTTCTCCCACGGAGATGCAACATTCGGAAAAGAAAAAAGGAAACAATGCAGTGCCCTTGACATCTTTAGAGAACCGCTTCCAGATTTTAACGGACGCAGCAAATGACGCAATGAACGTAAACGTAAGCACTATCAACAAAATACTTTGAATGATAAAAATGTACCGAAAAATATTGAAAAAAAACAAAGATAGTGAAAGGAATAAAGTTACTCTAGCTAACGAACAGAACCCAATGTTTTTATATAAAAAAATTCAACCCCCTATCTTTGTAAATGGCGTAAGTATTAAAGATATAGATGCTTTCGTCAAATCTTTCACAGGGTTAAATAATTATTATTTAAAAAAAAAAACAGAAGACGAAACTCTGCAAAAGTTTTCGTCGACGACGTTGAAACGCATCAAGAAATCTTCGAAGATATGAGAGCTCCCGAGGTGGACTCCCATACGTACACTCCAAAAGAAAAACAAAAAAGAATCACAGAGTTTACTATGTCAAGATCGAAAAAGCTTATGTACAAATTAGATATGCACATTGTCCAGCTAGAAGCTGGACAGTGCAGTGAAGAAATGCAAGCTATTAAAAATATTCTTCACCCGAGGGTGACCAGGGAAAAAATGATAACAATGTAGAAATTGTCAAAAATTGGACCATGTTGTCCCAACTGCAACTATAAATATCATTGAGTTAAATGCAACGGAAACCATGGCCCAGAAAAATGCGAACTAACAAAAACATCAGACAGCGAACTATTTTGCATTAATTGCAATCAATACGGTCTCCTGCCAATTTCAGAGGACGCCCCGTCTACCAAACCTTCAAAACAAAGAGAAAAATTAAAGATCGAATCAAAGACATTAAGAGAAAATCGAAATCGAAAATCAATTCGTTCACATTGCTCTAAACAATTACAGAACAGAAAATAAAACATTTAGTAGCCTTTTCAACAAGAATCGCAAAGAAAATCATAACATAAGAGAAGAATTTTGTAGCGAATCTGAGAACTTGTCTGGAGTCAGTCTTAGCAACCTCATGCAGAAAATAAATAATTCTATACTCAACTGCCAACAAGTCGGGCGAAACTTTATTATTCCTGGGACAAGTTGCGGATGCGTGGAAAGTCAATATGCAGGTTAGACTGGTTAGGGAAGACTAAGTGAAAGGAGGTTTTTCGGCAGGGTAGTTGTCAATTTAACACTCTTCGGAAACGTTTAAAAACTCCTGTAATCAATATTTCTTTCGTTTATTTATGCAAGTTTGAGTTTTTATGACGGGAGGCGTGAGGGGTGATATTGAGGGTGGGTGGATGTTAATAATTTTACTTTATTATTCTAATAATAAAGTATTGTGATCGATACAAGAAAACAAAAAAATTTGCTACCCTGAATTTTTTTTTTCGCATTTCATGATTAAATTAGCCTAAAAATGCAAAAAAAAAATCCGTCCCTCCGTACGCGGTACATATGGACTCATATCTCCGAGACCGTTAAAGGTAGAGTGTTCGTTTTTGGGTGGATTGTTGAATGGGTAAGTGAGCTCTATTTTCTAAATTTTGGGGGGTGTTAGGTGGAAGGGGGAGTAAGGGGAGGGAGAAAGTCGAAAACTACACTTGCTAATATCTCTACCACGAATGCAGATAGAAAGTTGAAAATCAGAAGAGATATAGAGAGGGTTGTGGGACAAACTTCAAAAATAATTTAATTTTCTTATCCATTGGCGTCCGAAAAGGGAGTGGCTAAAAACAAATTGTCGGCCGAATTGTTTTTTCAAATGATTATATCTTCGAAATTACTTATCGTAAAAAATTCAAATTTTAGGACCATGAAGGTGGTATATAGCTCCACCGCAGTCAGCTTGGAAAGTGGGTAATTATTGTAAGGGGGGAGCATTTCAAAAATGGCGCACTTTTCAAAACTACAAATACTACAAATCCTTATATTTCAAGAAAGAGTACAGATATCAAATCGAAAATTTGTCAGATTGTAGAGCTAAATAATGGTTAATTTTGATAAAAATTTAAGTTGGCCGGTGTAAGGGGAGGGAGGTGATGAGCGAAAATGTCGAAAATTTTGAGTGATTTTTGTAGGGCTCTGGTGAAAGATAGAAAGTTGTAATTTTGCATGTGGATACGTCTATTTAATGTACATAGAAATATAAAAATAACTTGGTCAATAATTGTTATAAGCCGACCCCCCCCCCCCGGTCTAACGTACACAAGGTGTTTCATGTGCATTGAAAAAAACACATAAACTGAAAATATTTGAGTGAAATTTTAAGGTAGAAACTTGAAAATTTGCAAAATGCATTAAAAAAAAATTTCTAAATAAATGAAATATTAACTGATCGAAAGCCTTTAAAACTTCTACCCCGTCCCATACAAAATTATTTTTTCGACCATTTGTACGAAATCAATTATCACCTAACTATTTAAAAGCAATCAATTTCCAATTTTGCATAAAAACTTATAAAAATAATTCAAATAAAGTTGCTTTAAAAGTTTTGAAATCGCGCTTGCCCTTCTACCCCCTCCCATACAAAACTATGATTTCGACCAATCTTATTAAATCAACTAATAACCAACAAACTTAAAGCTACGAACTTGAAATTTTATACAATTACCTTACAAGAGAAGCGAAATAAAACAACGTATCAAATTTTACGATTCCCCTACCTTCTCTACCCCCTCCAGTACAAATGTTCGGTTTCTTGAATGTGAAATACACCGAATTTTATGAAATTCTATTCAATTTCGTCTATGAAACACATTCTATACAAAGAATATTGGATGTGATTCAAGCAATTAATTAAAAAGCTATTAACATCCACCCACCCTTACTATTACCCTTCGTCCTTCCCTCATAAAAACTGAAACTTGCAGAAACGAATGAAATATTGTTAAAATGACAATAGCCCTGCCCAAGAACTCCCTTTCACTTAGCCTTCCCTAACCACTCTAACCTGCATATTGACTTTCCACTCATCCGCAACTTGTCTCAAGAATAATAAAGTTTCGCCCAACTTGTTGGCAGTTTATTGATATTAAGACTTCATTTGGCTATATAGGCCAGCACGGAAACCTAAATCGTACCAACTGGAATCTTTACCAGCGAATCCTGGAGTACGAACTAAGTATCGAAGAGGAATCAATGAGCAGCCCAGCCTACATTGATAAAATCACGAACAAACTCATAAACAATATTATTAATGCTTACGAACAAAGTTATTCTGTTCTACAAAAATAGGGCCAAACAATCACCTTGGTAGAACGAGTAACTAGCAGCAAAACGCAAACAAACTAGGAAATTGTTCAATAGGTCATCTTTGGGAACAGGGACGAAAACAGAGAGTGTCTTGCTGAATATAACAAACTTCTAAAAAACTTAAAAAAATAGTCTTAGAGAAGATTTTGTGAAGAGATCACCCAACGGCCTCAAGACTTCAACAGGTTTTATCAAAAGACACCCCGATAGATATCGGACTATTAGAGAGACCAGATGCGTCCTCAACTAAAAGCAGCATGGAAACTCTTGAAGTGTTAGTGGCAACACATTTCCCAGGCTGCAAGATAATTAACAGCAATGAAGATTAAGAGGTAGAGGAAAGGACGTATCGTCAAACTCCGTTCAACAATAGTATTGCTGGTAAAATCTTCACTCCGGAAAATACTAAATGGGCAATCAACACGTTTAAACCCTTAAAATTAGCCGGAGTAGTTAAAATTTTCTCCACATTACTGCAGAAGGGGTTAGAGATCCTAATGCCAATAATGATAAGAATCTTTAAAGCCAGTTTTGTATGGGAGTGCATCCCAAAAATCTGGAGAAAAGCGATGGTGGTATTTGTACCGAAGGCAGGGAATCGTCCCACTGATCAGCCTAAGTCATATCGCCCTATAAGCCTTACTTCCTTCTTCGTCAAGACGATGGAGAAGTTAGCGGACATTCATACAAAAGGGCAAGCTTTGTCTTAATAATAACCAAATCATAGTATCATTTACAAATAGAAGGAAAATCCACATCATACCTCCTTCAATAAATGGAACACCAATACCCTTTTCAGATTCGGTAAAAGGCGTAGGTGTTATACTGGATAGCAAATTCAACTGGAACCAATATATTGAATGGACTCAAGCCAAAGCACTAAAGGCATTTAGGCCTGCAAAATCTCATTTGGCAGAAAATGAGCATTACAGCCTAAGAGGATCTACTGGTGCTATAGAACAGTCATCCTTCCAATAGTCACATAAGGTTCAATGATATGGTGCACTAAAATTTTACAACAAAAAGCACAGCTTACGCTACAAAAAATCTAAAGGCTAGCTTGTCTTGGTACCACCGGGGTAATAAAAACCTGCCCTACGGCGGCATTGGAAATGATCCTAAACATCCCTCCGATACATTTCCAAATAAAAACAACAGAATTATGATTTTTATTGTTTTAAATCTTAGCTATTCATAAGTACAAAAATGGAAATAGACATAAAAATGTAAAAAAAAATCAAAATATAGAATAAATGAAAGTCAGAGCATTTACAACTCTGATACCAACAGTGTTATCTCTCGGACGATGTCCACCGCATTCTGTCGCAACTACCGAAACCAATGCAAGGAGAGTGGTTCCGTGGGTCCCACTCTTGGTTGTTATTGGACAGCCTAGGTCACCAGTGCATGCGGCTCGACCATTCCTCCCGGAGAAGCAAACGTGTGTAGTGGGGTCTAAGGGTGAGGCGACTGAATCGCATTCCGCAACCGAGCGAAGTTTGCCTTCTACGAAGCGAATTTTTCGAGCCATCGTGTGATCTACATTTTTAAGGTATTAGATTTTAGTCCTGAAATTAATTCGCTTCACTTACGTTCATAACGTCCAAATCCGGTTATTTTTACCAAATGTCCGACATAGCTAGTACTTCCAGAAATTGGAGTTGGTAGATCAATCGGTTTAATACGATCTGCAATTAAAATTTACAGGAAATTTAGTCGATCACTTATGTATAAGTTCTAGAAAAAATATATTACTTGTAAACGATATAGGATTGACAAGTCTAATTATCAAGAACGAAACAGCACCGGGTATAATTGTACCAACAGTAGCCTGAGTAGCGGGGGTAAGGAATATTGTAATGCGACCGCGCTCTTCCTCATCGTGTAAATTACGAACTCCTAGGCGAACCCTTATTGCAACAGTCCTGAAAATAATCAAATACAATTTTAAATGTAGGTACACGAATTTTAGATTATTATTGGCCTAAGCCTGATTTGAAAAAAACATTAAAAAAATGTAGATAACGAAGAAATTATGCACAGAATTTATTTTATTATAAGAGAAAATTATTATATCTTACGTCGGGTCAATACAGGATTGTAACGTAAGTATCTTATTAGGGGCAACAATAACACCACAACATTCTTTTATTGCCCCTGTAAACGATGTCACAGTGATAGCAGCGTGATAAGGAACAGAATTTTTTTTCGCTTTTTTTCCGCCAGCGATTCTTGCATTCGGGAAATCGTACTCTTCATCATAATCATCATCCTCATTCGAAATGTTATCGTCCAATTCGTCCTCGGTTTCTGACGAAAAATCATCAATTTCTGGCGATAGATCTTTAGCGGTTTCTTCTAAACCAAGATCTCGATCAATTTTGGCCAGACACAACACAAAAGTACAAGAAAATAACAATAAGAATTTCATTTCGATTCTATTCCGAATAAAACTTGTATTTTGAAGATATTAACGTTCTATTACTGTTAGTTATTAATTCGTAGTTTGACACTGATATAATATTTGAATTGATCGCCTTAAATTTTATGAAGCGCCTTTTATAGTAAAAAACACTACTGAAAACTTTATCTTCAAATTTGATAGTGAGAATTTCACCTTAAAAGTGAAATCTATTTGGAACTTATTGATAAGATTAGTTTCGCTAGTAGTTTTGAAAAAACAATGGAATTAGCGAATTAATACATTTCGTATTGGTAGGCTCCTTGAAGGACAAATACATGGTTTAAACCAATTATATATTTTTCATTAATTATCAATTCTTATTTTTCAGGAAATGTCAATGCGGGCATACTTATTCAATTAGGTCTTCTATAAATCGTACGATTATTAAAACAATGGCGAAGATATCTAGATTTCCAATCTAAGAATCTTTAACTAATACTCTAAGGAAGACTTATGACACTTGTAAAAACATTATGTTTAAAATTATGATTTATTTATCAAAACCAAATCAATCGAATTCCTGTTAAGACTTTTTATAGGGGCATAGGACAGAAACAAATCTCTTCCACTAGGCACGATCCTGAGTATCGGCCTTAAGCTGTTTCCAGGACTTGTTTATTCCTCTGGCCTTCTGCTCAACTGCTCGCTTCCATGTGCTACATGGTCGACCAACCCGACGTCTTCCTTGATGTTAATAATCCAGATCCTGTTTGCCGATGTTTTGCAGCTTCGTGTGAAAGGAGATCTATCTTGACTCTAAGTCCGAACGGTTATGTGCAAGCAAACACACGTCATCAGCATAATCAAGGTGACTTAAGACGTTAAATAGTCTTCATTAAAGACCTCTATCTTTCACACCTTCCAGTGAAGCTTTCAAGGTGCCTTTACTACCACCAGAAATAGGTTCTCGGCCAGCTCTCCTCTATGCAAGACACGGCACCTTGCATCTTCGTAGGATTCTTTAATCATTGCTATGATTTTATCTGGAATACCTCTCCTACGCAAAGCATTCCATATGTAGTCTCGCTTGACCCTGTCGAAAGCCTTCTCGAAGTCCACATGAGATGTAGTGGCGAATACATTTCGCCTGACTATATTATGAATATTATTCGTAGGGTCAGCACAAGACGACCTTTTACGGATTCCAGCCTGATAAACTTCGAGAGTGCTCTCGACGACATCACTAATCCTGTTGAGAATTACCTTAGCCATAATTTTTGATACGGCAGTAAGTAGACATATACCACGCCAATTGCCACAATCCCGAAGGTCGCCCTTCTTCGGAGTTTGCTTTCCGCCGTTGACCGAATGGCGGAAACTATTTCTTCCTTGTCTGGGGATTGTCTCTTACAGAGGATTGTTGCGGTTGAATGTTTGGTCTTTATTCTGTTTCTGGAATATTTACCTCTAACAAGATGTTTAAATTACTAGAGAAGTGTTCCTTCCATCGCCGCAACTGGTGTTCACTCATACTAAGGAGAGTTCCGTTGACATCTCTCACCAGGTGGTTAGCGGTGAAATTCCTGTTCGTCAAGTGTTTCATGATTTTGAATAGTGAACCCATATCCCCAAGGTAAGCCGCAGATTCTTCCTTGTTGGCCAGATCTTCAATGGCCTTTCTGTTGTCGCATCCAACAGCCTTTTTAAGTTGTACATGAGCATCGCGGTAGTTCCGTCTCAAGTTGGGTGTTCGTTAGTTGATATCGGGTTGAGAGATGATTGCTAATTTGGCTTTTTTTCCGATCGCCAAACTTGTCCTATGTGTCTTGCGACATCCAGCGTTTCTCACCGCTTTGCACATATCCCACAGGTTCTTCAGCACCAGTTAGAAACGTGTTTCTGGTTGCCTTTCAATGGGCGTCCAGTGTGCGCATTTCATAATCACCCAATATGGATGACTTTTCGCGGTGAATGGTTGTATACTCGCACTTTGTGTGGGGGTCTCTAAGTCTATCCACATTAAGCTTGCGCTTTATTCGAAGAGATTGTGGTCGTCGGATAGTTGCTGTGTACAATCTCAAGCAGGTAACCATCAACTGGATCGATTTCCACGTCAGCTCCACGCTTTGCTCGCACATCGAGGAGGCATCTTCTCTATTGGCGACTTATAGCCAAATGGTCGACATGGTTCTGAGTAACACCATCAGGGGAAACCCAAGATGTTTTATGATGACGTTTGTGTGAAAAAAGAGTCCCTCTGATGACCATTTGCCGAATACTACAACACTCCACAATTAGTTCGCCGTTTTCGGGTCCCTTAATCCAAGGTCATGACGTGTTGACCCAAGGATCACCATGCTGCCCCATGACGTGTTCTAGTCCAGTGTTGTCAGAGCCAACCTAGGCAATAATATTTCTTGAGATGATAATACTATCACCTCTTGGAACACGATCGAAGATGGCACACAGTTGGCTATAAAACTCCTCTTTGTCACCAGTTGTTGCGGCATAAGTTGGTGCGTAACACTGTAGAATTGTTTTTGACACTGGTTCTGAGCCTTACGACGATAATCCTATCCGAAACTGGTTCCCAGCTGATGAGGCTGTTTCTCGCTCTCGATGTAAGGACGACCGCCACGTCATTTTTGGCTTTACTCTCAAGACCAACCTACAGAATGGTGTCTCCGTTCGGGGTTCGTTCTTCTCCTGATCCTGTGCACCTGACCTCGCTCAAGCCCAAGACTTGGATTTTATAGTGCTTCATTTCACGGTCCATCACCGATTGGCGGTGTAAGAACCGAGTGACCCCAGCCATTCGCGCGTAATTCTATGTTCGAACGTTCCAGACGCCAATCATAGTCCGGTTCCGAATGCCAAAAATCGTTATCGTAGAATCCGTCCATATCCGAAGCGCTGTATCCGTTTGATTTATTTGTGATTAGCCTAAATAGCTTCAATTATTAAAGTGCAAGATATATTTTAAATTGATGAGTTTGCTATATAAAATATATAAATATGCCTTTTACCGAACTCATCGAACCCAGCAATTATTAATAGCGACCTTCGCTTCAATTTCCATAATTCTCATCCTTACAACTCACTGTAGATATTTTTTGGTACACAATGGCTATCGCTTTAGCTCTGATGTTACACAGAAAAACATAACAAGACTACGATTGGGCGTAAGGTCCAATCATGCGATACTCTAGAAAGAGAATTTTCTTTTGGAATTGTTAGAGAGGGTGACGATAATGAACTAATTTATTCACATCATGCTAAAAAAGTTGCTATAAAAAAGCATTATACAAAATTTTAGCATTTCAAACTTTTATAGGTACTGAACAAATTGGTGTATTACATTTAATGAAATTGTGCAGTTAGTATGGCAGGTGATAGAAGGAGGGCGAGTCCTTAATGACTTTTTCAGCAATAACTATAAACATCATGCTTTTGATATATTTTAAATTGCAGATTAGTAGCATTCATTTTTTTCAGGAAAATTTACTTTTTGTAAAGTTGTGAAATTGTTTCATATTGTGCAGGGGGGAGGGGTGGAAGGAATGAAGCTAATCGTCTAAATTTATTTAATATTACTAATAATTCTAAATCTTATTTAGTGCATGATTTCAGCTCGATGAATTTTATACGTACTGAGTAGCTAGGGTGCCGGCTAGTAGGTAGCGCGTTGGTCTTGTAATGTGAAGGTCGTGAGTTCGAATCCCGGTCGGCGCAATACATAATTTCAGCACATTGCCTGCTTGGATATATCTTGGTTACCTAAGTCTACGAATATGAAAAAATTTGCAGAATGAGGGTTGTGCGAAGGGCTAACAACCCTTCCACAATAAGTAATGAAACATGTTAGGGAACCTGAATACCAGGAGGCCAAGGTCCGATTTGGGCTGTAGCGCCATTGTAGATCGAGATCGAGTAAATTTGTTTAGAGTATTTCATCAAAAAAGTGCAGTATGTCGGTGGTAGAAGAAGGGGAGGACTTGAATAATTGAAATCATCATAAAAGTAATTTATTTTAAATTTCAAAGCAAGAGCTTTTATAATTTTTGAAAAAAACCGTTTATTGTCAAATTGCGAAATATTTATTTTGTATGGGAGGGGGTAGCAAGAGTAGAGCGATTAGACCCGTTCACGAACTTGACCTTAATTTTTCGTCAAAAACGTGTACAAAATTTGAACTTTCTACCTCAGAGCCAGAGAGGACACGGACGGGCGGACGGATTTCTGCCTGACTGTATGAATTTCCGTACCATTAATTTTTTTCTTCGAGTCGTATTCTTTAGCGTTTTGTGGGAAACATGTAATACTCTGAGATTTTATCTAGAGTATGTAAATAGAAGTACTACGATTGAAAGAGATGTTTGATTTTAAGAAATTTGGTATGAGGAGTGGTAGAATGGGTGACGGCACTGAACTAATTTTTTCACATCATGATATGAATGTTTCATATAAAATTTTAGGTTTTGAGAAAATTTATGTATTAAAGTTAGGCTACCGACACACGATGCGAGTTAGTATATATTATCTCGCTTTTCGATATTACTAGTGTCATTATCCTATACATAATTCTGCCTACTTATATCACCCCCGCAAGGGGGTAGTTGTTGTATGAGGTTTTACCAATTCCTGCAACTATCTTTTTAGTTAGCGACTCCACGGACCTAAGCTAACTATCCCCCGATGGGGGCTGTAGAATTCACCCACAGCCAGTCCTGCTTGCCCTAAAAATGGCAAATGGACACTCACTGGATCATGGGCTTATCACCCGTGATCTTAAGACCTAAATGATACGAGAAACAGATACATCGCCTCGGATACGGACTGATTCTACGGTAACGACTTTTGGCATTCGAGAACGGACTGTGATTGGCTTCTGGAACGTTCGAACATTGAATGACGGGGGAAGAGCTGGGGTTACTCGGTCCTTGCACCGCCAATCGGTGATCGACCGTGAAATGGAGCACTATAACATCCAAATCTTGGGCTTGAGCGAGGTCAGGTGGACAGGATCAGGAGAAGAACGAACCCCTAGCGGAAACACTATTCTGTACATTGGCCCTGAAAGTGAAGCCAGAAATGGCGTGGCGTTCGTCCTTACGCCGAGAGCGAGAAACAGTCTCATTAGCTGGGAACCAATCTCGGATAGGATTATCGTCGTCAGGACCAGTGTCAGAAACGTCACAATTCTGCAGTGCTACGCACCAACTAATACCGCAACATCTGGTGACAAAGAGGAGTTTTATAGCCAACTGAGTGCCACCTTCGAACGTGTTCCAAGAGGTGATATTATTATCATCTCGGGAGATATGAACGCCCAGGTTGGATCAGACAACACTGGACTAGAACACGTCATGGGGAGGCATGGTGACCCTTGGGTCGACGCTTCACGACCTTGGATTAAGAGACCCGAAAACGGCGAATTATTTGTGGAGTTCTGTAGTACTCGGCAAATGGTCATCGGAGGGACCCTTTTTCCACACAAGAGTCATCATAAAACATCTTGGGTTTCCCCTGATGGTGTTACTCAGAACCAGATCGACCATTTGGCTATAAGTCGCCGATGGAGAAGATGTCTCCTCGATGTGCGAGCGAAACGTGGAGCTGACGTGGGGAGCGATCACCACTTGATGGTTGCCTGCTTGAGATTGTGTACAGCAGCTATCCGATGACCACAAATTCTTCAAATGAAGCGCAAGCTTAATGTGGATAAACTCAGAGATCGCAACAAAAAACTCGAATACACCACCATTCTACGCGAAAAGTCATCCACATTGGGTGAACATGAAATGCGCACACTGGACGCCAATTGGGAGGCAACCAGAAACACTTTTCTAACTAGTGCTGAAGAATATGTGGGATATGCGCAAAGCGGGGAGAAACCCTGGATGTCGCAAGACACATGAGACAAGGTTGACAATCGGAAAAAAGACAAATTGGCAATCATCTCTCAACCCGATGTCAACCAATGAACGCCCGACTTGAGGCAGAACTACCGCGATGCTCATATACAGCTTAAGAGGGCTGTTAGACGCGACAAGAGAAAGGCCATTGAAGATCTGGCAAACAAGGCAGAATCTGCGGCTTACCTTGGGGATATGGGTTCACTATTTAAAATCATGAAACAGTTGACGAACAGGAATTTCACCGCCAACCACCTGGTGAGAGATGTCGACGGAACTCTCCTTAATACGAGTGAACACCAGTTGCGACGATGGAAGGAATACTTCTCTGATATTTTAAACATCTTGTCAGATGAAGATATTCCGGAAACAGAACAACTTCCAAACATACAACCGCAACAATCCTCTATTAGGGACGATCCCCCAGATAAGGAAGAGATAGTTTCCGCCATTCGGTCAATGGCGGGAAGGAAAGCTCCAGGTATAGACGGACTACCAACCGAACTCCTTAAAGCGGACCCGGAAATAACAGCCGATATACTCCTCCCACTCTTCACTAAGGTGTGGAATGATGGAAGATATCCGACTGAATGGAAGGAGGGCGTCATTGTGAAAATTCTGAAGAAGGGCGACCTTCGGGATTGTGGCAATTGGCGTGGTATATGTCTACTTACTGCCGTATCAAAAATTATGGCTAAAGTAATTCTCAATAGGATTAGTGATGTCGTCGAGAGCACTCTCGAAGTTTATCAGGCTGGATTCCGTAAAGGGTCGTCTTGTACCGACCACACAAATACCCTACGGATAATATTAGAGCAGTCAGCCGAAATGGGTTCGCCACTACATCTCATGTTTGTGGACTTCGAGAAGGCTTTCGACAGCGTTAAGCGAGATTACATATGGAATGCTTTGCGTAGGAGAGGTATTCCAAATAAGGTCATAGCTATGATTAAAGAATCCTACGAAGATGCAAGGTGTCGCGTCTTGCATAGAGGAGAGCTGTCCGAGAGCTTTCCTGTGCGAACGGGTGTCAGACAAGGCTGCATATTATCACCAGCCCTGTTTCTGGTGGTAATAAATGACATTTTGAAAGCTGCACTGGAAGGTGGGGAAGGTAAAGGTCTTCAATGGAGACTATTTAACATCTTAAGTCACCTTGATTATGCTGATGACGTGTGTTTGCTTGCACATAACCGTTCGGACTTAGAGTCAAATGTTCGCTCGTTGCATTCTAAATGCAAAGAGGCGGGACTGAAAATAAATGTGCGTAAAACCAAGTACATGCACATGGGTTCGAACGCAAGCACACCGATTGTTCTTAATGGACAGGATGTGGAAGAGGTGCAAGATTTTTGCTATCTCGGAAGCATTGTCAGCATGGACGGCGGAGCCGAAAAGGATGTTGAGGCTCGGCTAAATAAAGCTCGTCAGGCCTTCGGTATCCTTTCCCCTTTCTGGAGGTTAAGAGAGATCTCCCTTCGCACGAAGCTGCGAGTTTTTGACGCATGCGTCAAATCCGTGGTTTTATATGGTTGTACTACGTGGAAAGTGACCGTTCGACTTACCAAGAAACTACAGACTTTCGTAAACCAATGCCTCCGACGCATTTTAGGAATATTCTGGCCAGAAGTGATCTCCAACGACGAACTTTGGAGTACAACTCGCCAGACTAAAATAGGTATTGAGATTCAACGACGAAAGTGGCAGTGGATCGGTCATACTTTGAGGAAACCAGAGCAAAACATCGCAAAACAGGCTCTGGATTATAACCCTCAAGGAAGACGTCGGGTTGGTCGACCATGTAACACATGGAAGCGAGCAGTTGAGCAGGAGGCCAGAGGAATAAACAAGTCCTGGCAACAGCGTAAAGCCGATGCGCAGGATCGGGCCTTGTGGAAGAGAGTTGTTTCTGTCCTATGCCCCTATAGGGGGTCTTAACAGGAATTTGATTGATATCAAAATAGGAAGTTAATATATGTATATTAACTCGCATCGTGTGTCGGTAGCCTTAGTGATATTGTGCAGTTTGTATAGGAGGTTGGGTCTTGGGTTTTTTTTTTTCAGTAATAACTATGAAGATTTTGCAATTGATATCTATCAATTTTCAGACCAATAACATTCATACTATTCATGAAAATCGATTTTATGTGAAGCTCTGAAAATATGTCGCTTTGTATAGGAGGGGGAAGAAGAAATGATGCTAATTATTTAATTTTTTTGGTCTTACTTATAATTCTAAATAAATGTGTACTGCACAATTGCAGCTCGATAAATATTATACGTACTGAGTAAATTGGTTTATAGCAAAAAGTGCAATTTGTCTGGGAGGTGTTAGTAGAAGTGAGGCCATTGAAATAATATTTATACTATCCATTGACGCCACCATAAAAATAACATTTTCTGAACTTTAGATTTTGGTGGCTGGGTGTGTATACATAGGGTAGGTATGTGATCGACGTTATAAGGTGACACCCAGTGTTGTAACTATCATATACACATCAATTGTGCTCATCATACCTCCACGTGGTAGTCAACGGGTACTGATTTTGTCCATCTGGACTTGACCTGCTGAACTGACAGGCGCGAGTGCTAATGAAACAGAAAAATTCTAGCACTATAATAATATGGCCCTCCAAGTGGGGGGTTGAGCGATGTGTTAACAACTCATCCTCGGAAAAATCACACCCGTTTCAAAACCTGAAGCAACGCCTCGGACTGGATTGATTGAACGGCAACGACCACGCAAACAAACAATAGACTATTTCTTCGGATCTTGGAACGTGCGATCCCTGTACAGAGCAGGAGCAGTGAGAGCGCTTCTGGAACAGGCAGCCAAATACAATATAAAATAATTGTACTCCAAGAAACTAAATTGTTAGGTAGCGAGATTACTGACATTAGATCGCACAGAATTTGCAAAAGTGGGAAATCATCGGGAAGCCGGGAGTTTGGAGTTGCGTTTGTTGTCGACAACAAGTTTAAACACCACTTTACCAACTTCAAACCCGTCAATGAACGATTGTGAGCAATCTGCATCAATACAAAATTCTTTAAATTTTGCATGGACATTACCCCAACGGAAGACAAAGCTGACGAAGTAAAAGACGATTTCTACAGTACCCCAGAATCAAAATTCGACTCCCTTCCGTCGAGCGATATTAAAATAGTATTAGGTGACTTTAACGCGAAAGTGGGCAAAGAAGAAACTTACATACTGACTGACAGATTTCGCCAGCAACAAAAATCTTATTGTAAGCTCGACATGCTTTCCGCATCGTGACATTCAGAAGAGAACGTGGGCATCACCCAACGGACGAACATTCAATCAAATAGACCACGTTCTGATAGAGAAAAGAACAGCCTCCTGCATTCTCGACGTGCGTACATGTCGCGGTGCTAATTGCGACACAGGTCACTATTTGGTAAATACCAAGTTCCGATGTCGAATCGCAAACCGACAACACTCAGAAACACAACCGGTTCCTAAATTCAACATAGGGAAAGTCAATGATGAGAAAGTAGTCGCGAAGTACGTATCAGCCTTAGAGAGGCACTTCGCGCCAATACTGAACAACAACGCCAGCATGTCAATAGAAGAAATGTGGAAAAATATCAAAGATGATATTACATTTGTCGCAGAGGAGGTAATGACTGGTTCGACAACGAATGCCAAGATGGCTTAGACCGAAAAAACCAGGCTTACAAAATATTAATAGAACGGCCGACACGAGCCAAACGGGACAAATATGATGATCTTAGACGATTTGCAAATAAAATATGCAGACCAAAAAAAAACGGAAGTACAATAATGACGAAATTAAAAACATGGACTAAGACTTTAAATTCCCTTATTCCCTTGTCAAAAGAATGAAAAGGGGATACGAACCGAAGACGACCCTCTGCAAAGATGCAGAAGGGAACATTCTATGTAATGCGGAAGATATAAAACTAAGATGGGCGCAATACTTTGAACACCTTCTTAATCCGAGTCCATCACCTGCACGAACAGCAACAGCAGACACAATTGCAGGTATAATTGATGTAACAGCTGACAAAGGACCCGCTTTGAGTCCTCCCACACTCGAAGAAGTAAAAACAGCCCTGAGGAGCCACCCAAACAACAAAGCGCCGGGCACTGATCAAATTCCAGCTGAACTTCTGAAAACCGGCGACACCTGCATAACGCATCTCCTACATAGATTAATCACGGACATATGAACGCAGGAAACACTTCCTGAAGATTGGCGCAAGAGCATCATATGTCCAATTTATAAAAAAGGTGGCAAAATCTGCTGCGGAAACTACCGAGAAATACCTCTGTTGTGTACGTCGTATAAAATCTTAACGGAAATTCTGGAAAAGAGAATTAAGCCCTATGGTGACAAAATAATTGGTGAATACCAAGGCGGATTTAGAGCTGTACGATCAATCACGGACCAAATATTTGTCAACCTTGACCCGGTAGCAAGGGAAGTTGGACTACGTATTAATGAAAAGAAAAGAAAAATTATGACGCAATCTAGGAAAAAGACGCCAATCAGACAAAATATTACAATAGGAGATTATAACCTAGAAAACGTAGACAACTTCATATACCTAGAGGTGAACCTATCAAAGGATGGAAGCGAACCCATCGAAATCAAAAGAAGGATAATGATGGCAAACAAGACTTATTATGCAGTACTTCCAATAATCAAAAACAAGAACGTGAACAGGAAAACAAAACTTAAACTATATAAAACGATTATATAACCTGTGCTATGCTATGGCAGCCAAACGTGGACTTTAACTCAGGCGTCCGAAAAACTACTTAACGCCTTTGAAAGAAAGGCTCTCAGAAGAATCCTCGGACCTGTAAGGGAAGACTCGATTTGGAGAATACGATACAATAGGGCATTGTATGCCATTTCTCCTGAAATTAATGTAAATTCAAAAGCAGCCCTAAGGATAATCCTTCTATTATCAAGTAACTCTAGAGAAAGAAGTTTAAGGCGCTATTCGCAAGGAGGAAGACACAACGTATCAGACTAGGAAAGGTCCCTTAGGGCGAACCTTAATAACCTTCGCTGTACAGAGTCGATCCTACTCTTATGTTCCTCGTAATACGGAGCCCACACCTAACACGCATATTTGGGAATACACCGTACACAATCACAATATAAAATTTTAGTTATATAAGGATCACTGAAGTCCTTGCACAATCTTGTAACGAAACACCAAACGGAGTTGGCCTTTCTGATTATGTAGAAAATATGATCGTCAAATTTAAATACGGTTATAAAATATATACCGAGTTCTAGTACCTTGTCTGTCTGTTGTAGTGTGCAATCATCTAGGGCATAATCAAAATTTTTAAGAGATTCGGTCCTAAAGAATGAAACGCTTGCATATTTACTAATATTCAAAAGCATACAGTTTAATGTACACCAGTAAAAAAAGCGTTATGAATCACTGTGGAGCAGAGCGCAATCATTCTGATTCGAAATATCGCGAATCCATTTCGCGTTGTCAGCGTAGAGCAAAATTTTCGACTGAGAAATAACCGAACTCAAAAATAAATAGCCGTGGTCCTAAGTGGCTTCCATGTGGCACACCAGATATATTGGGTATAGCAGAGGTATGAACTCCTCGAAAAAACACTTTTTGGGTTATAGGTCCAATCTATGAAAGTAATAGGAATTCCAAGTACGTATAGCTTGTAATCAAGAATAGCATGGTCCACTTTATCGAAAGCTTTGCTACAGTCGGTATATATGCAGTCAACATGCTTACCGCTTTCAATCAACGAAATAGTGAAATTGGAAAATTCCATTAAATTTTTTGTGGTCGACCTACCTTTGGTAAACCCGTGTTGGACTGGACTAATGGTTGATTTACAATGAAAATTCATTATATCACAAACAACAGTCTCGAACAACTTAGGAATGCAAGAAAGATTAGCAACAGGACGATAGTTACTCACATCAATTCGTTTTCCTTTCTTGAGCAATGGTCTGATAGTGGAGTATTGCCACAAACTAGGAAATATCCCCGATCTGAGAGAAGCGTTAAATATATGACATAAAGGCAGAACCAGAGAAGCGCTACAACACTTTAATATGGCAGCAGGGATGCCATCTGGACCTCTAGAAAAACTATTCGCTATGCTTGAAATAAACTTCAAAACGGTCGCTTCCTCAATATGAAGATCTTTCATTTCTAGGTAGGAGGGAACTTCGACATGTAATGGAAATCCTCAGGACTAATAATACGATTTGAGGTAGAGATAGCAGTCTAGAAATGATCGGCAAAAAAGTTGCTTATGGCTAAGGGGTCATCACACACTGACAAAGGACATAGAAGCGGGATAATCATCGGTGCGCTTTTTTGGAATCCACAAAATTCCAAAACTGCTAAGGTTTATCCTTGATTGATTGCTTGATTTTACTGACGTAATTATTATACGCCAAAATAGACTGCCTAACGAACAAATCAAGTAGCCAAAGAGGATACATAAAATGGAGTGCCTGATAGGCTGTCTCATGTGGGAATACTTTTTGATTCAGAAGTTTTCGAAAATTGTGTCCAAGCTTAACTTGGCTTCAAACTTTTACAAAAAAAAATACCATAATTTGTAATCTCTCTTGGTTGCTAATATTTAGTCAGCAATAAAGTAATTTTCAGTAGAATGGAGTTTGCTGTTTTATTTCAGAAATCTTTATTTTTTCAATTTTTTTTAGTTTTTGGTTCATGTCTATGCTAAGCACTTTAGCAAAGGACAATTTAACGCGGGACAGAAATAGTTGTTTTGGGTTTAAGTATATCAAACAATGATAGCGAAACAATTCATTAAAATATTTGAAAATTGTTTCGGATAATTTAACGTGAGACAGAGTTAGTTGCAATAGTGTGCCAGACAAAGATAGCGAAATGATTGATTCGAAAGATTTCGAGCATTTCGCCAGTGAGGGAGGGAAATACTTTTATTTCCATTTTCTTACAAGGCAAAGCATGCTCATTGTCACTCCTTATTATATATCCTCCTTGCAAGTAGCTCACAGTAAAAAGCGTAGTCCGCATCGGTTCTTGTGAGACAGTACAACTTCCATTCCTTAATTTTTAAAATTTTCATATGAGTCAAATCGTCATCGAATCATGTAAACCGTTTTACCTGGTTGTCGTCGGTGGCCGGTACACACCGTATAAAGCAAGTAAAAAGCGCATTGTATTAATTTTAAGTGGTTATCTCGGCATCATCATTAAGAACGTACGATCAATTGCATGATAATATGTCCTGGTTCAAAACAGTAAAATCAGCTTTATTAAAATTAAATTGATATGACACTTCATTAGCTACATTACTTTTTGCACTTGAATCCAAAGAAAAATTGCACAGGATGAAGTGCAGATTCTAGCAGTAGTGGAGCAATACAATAGTTAATAGTCGTGCTGCTTAAACTCGAAGAAAAGATGAGGTCTAAGTGACTTCCAAAACTGTTGGCTTTATGATTGGACTGAAATAGACTTGTCAATAGCATGTAGTCCAAAAAATTTAGGTTTCCCCAAGAAGCTCTTCTAGTGAAATATGGCATCAGGCAATCGTCATCTTCGGAGCGACACCATGTCACATAAGGTAAATTAAAATCTCCGAAAATAAGCAGCTCATCGGAAAATGGAAGACGGACTCGTATCAATGTCGTGGCGTGATATTATAGCTAACTGAAGCAATAACAATTATGTATTTAGCTGATATGAAAATTTACTAGATCATATAAATTCCTCCATTTGAAGAACTTATATTTTTACTGTGCCCATAGAACGCCTTTTCTTGGCATCTTAAATGACACACAATGTCAATTAAAATTTTAACAATTTTTAAATTTTTTGTGATTTTCTCACTGTGTAAAATGACTAATCCATGTCTGTTACTCAACAAATTTTTCAATTCTGTAACCTGAACTTAATTTAAAACATAAAAGCTCTGATTTCAAATGATCAACGCTTTTTGTGTTATGTATGTCTATAGCTTCATGTATATTATTTAAATTCGCCAAACATTTTTGCCATTAGAAAATAATAGAAATGGCCAACATAATTATTTTGTATGGTTCTACAACGAGGAAACGGGTCGGTCTCTTCGTAAATTCCACTAGTAAAATGTTTAGTGCATTTTATTGTAATGAAGATTGTTTCCAAAACCTGTTTTGGAAAAAACATTAATAATAATAATCTCTTTTTTTTCCGCAAAAGATCGGGATCCAAAAGATAACTCAAAAAGATTATCAATAATGCAGCAATAATCGAACATGTTAAGCCACAAGATGTATTTAAAAAAAAATTAATTACACTACGCACTCCACGGCACACCACATTGAAAATTTCATCTTATTGCCCTACTTGATAGCTAAGCTAAAAGCGATTGCATAATGAAATAAAACGACCTAAAATCAGTAATAACAAAATAAAACGTTTGAGTTCATAAATAACCGAATATTCCAATCCCTTACCAACAGATGGCCTTATATTTACTAGGGTGAAAACTGAGAAAATTTTGATAACATCTTATATCGTCATCTACCTTTCGACTTTTACTTTATTATTATAATAATAAAGTATTGTGATCGACACAACAAAAAAAAAAAGTTTGCTACCCTGAAATTTTTTTTTTTCGCGTTTCATGACTAAATTAGCCTAAAAATGCAAAAAAAAAAAATCCGTCTGTCTGTACGCCGTCCGCCGTACGCCGTACGCCGACGTGTACGCTCAGCGCACATTAACTCCCAAACCCTTCAAGATACAAAGTTCATTTTTGGAGGGATTGTAGATAGTTGCGGATCTCAGGCGGATACCCATTTTGGGGGGTGTACGGGTTCAGGGGGAGGCGGGGGGAGTGCTTAAACCGAAAAATACGAATTCAAATATCTCAACCATGGTAACAGCTAGGAAGCTAAAACTCAACACACATATAGAGAGGTTTGTAGGACAATTTTTAAAAATAATTTAATTTTTTTATCCATTGGGGTGCGAAAAGGGGGGGCTAAGAACCAATTGTCGGCCGAATTTTTTTTTCAAATGATTATATCTTCGAAGTTACTTATCGTAAAAAAATTATATTTAGAGAACGTCAAGGTGGCATATAGTTCCATCGGAACCAGCTCAGAAAGCGGCTAATTTTTGTAAGGGGGAGGGTCAGGGGGGGTTCAAAGAAAAACACTTAAAAATTAATATCTCAACTATCTTTCAAGTTATGTAATTGAAACTTAAAACTTATATTAAGCTATACAAGGGAAATATAAAAAAAATATAACATGTCGAAATAACAGTAGTGGGGGGAAATGGGGAACATTTCAAAAATGGCGCACTTTTCAAAATTACAAATGCTTATATCTCAAAAAATAGTGCAGATATTAAATCAAAAATTTGTCAGATTGTAGAACTACATAATGGTTAATTTTGGTAAAAATTTTAAGCTGGGAGGTGTAAGGGGAGGGAGGTGATAAGCAAAAATGTCGAAAATTTTGAGTGATTTTTTTAGGGCTCTACTGAAAGATACAAAGTTAAAATTTTGCATGTGAATACCTATATTTAATATACATAGAAAAATAATATTAACTTGATCCATATTTATTATAAACCGACTCCCCCGGTCTAACGTGCACAAGGTGTTTCAAGTGCATTGAAAAAAACACATAAGCTGAAAATTTTTGAGTGAAATTTTAAGGTAGAAACTTGAAAATTTGCGAAATGCATTTAAAAAAAATCCTTAAGTATACGAAATATTAACTGGTCGAAAACCTTTAAAACTTCTACCCCCTCCCATACAAAATTATTTTTTCGACCATTTTCAAGAAATCAATTATCACCTAACCATTACAAGCTATCAAATTCAAATTTTGCAAAACAGCTTACAAAAATAATTAAAATGAAATTGCGTTCAAAGTTTTAAAATCGCGCTTGCCCTTCTACCCCCTCCCATACAAAAGTATGATTTTGACTAATTTCATTAAATCAACTAATAACCAACAAATTAAAAGCTATGAACTTGAAATTTCGTACGAGTATCTAACAACAAAAATGAAAGAAAATTGCATCACAAGTTTGACGATTCCTCTACCTCCTCTACCCCCTCCCATACAAAATTATTTTTTCGAGAATTTTTAAGAAATCAGTTATCAGCTAACTCTTAAAAGCTATCAATTTCAAATTTGGCATAAAAACTTATAAAAATAATTCAAATGAATTTGTTTTAAAAGTTTTGAAATCGCGCTTGCGCTTCTACCCCCTCCCATACAAAACTATGATTTCGACCAATTTTATTAAATCAACTAATAACCAACAAACTAAAAGCTACGAACTTGAAATTCTATAGAAGCACCTTACAAGAGACGCGAAATAAAACTGCGTATCAAATTTAACGATTCCCCTATATTCTCTACCCCCTCCCATACAAATGTTCGGTTTCATGAATGTAAAATACACCGAATTTTATGAAAATTCTATGCAACTTCGTTTGTGAAACTGACATTCTATACAGAGAATATTGGACGTGATTCAAGTAATTAATTAAAAAGCTATTAACATCCACCCACCCTTACTATTACCCCTACTCCTCCCCTCATAAGAACCCAAACTTACAGACACGAATGAAATATTGTTAACAGTCCTGCCCAAGAACTCCCTTTCACTTAGTCTTCCCTAACCACTCTAACCTGCATATTGACTTTCCACTCATCCGCAACTTGTCCCAATAATAATAAAGTTTCGCCCGACTTGTTGGCAGTTTATTTATACTCTAGATGAAATCTGAGAGTATATTGTGTTTGCCTTACCGTTTGTA
Source organism: Chorisops tibialis (assembly GCA_963669355.1). Classification (NCBI taxonomy): domain Eukaryota; kingdom Metazoa; phylum Arthropoda; class Insecta; order Diptera; family Stratiomyidae; genus Chorisops; species Chorisops tibialis. The sequence continues at coordinate 81,226,604 of OY770263.1, forward strand.
ACGCTAAGAAATAACGCTCGCACAGAGCCGCCAAGGGTACAGAAATATTTGTTGTCTCTCAAAAACCTCGATTCCGAGTGACCGTCTGTCCGTCTGTCTGTCTGTCCGTCTGTCCGTCTGTCCGTCTGTCCGTCTGTCCGTCTGTCCGTCTGTGCGTCTGTCTACAGCATAACTCTCGAAAGCTTTGAGCTATAGCGCTAAAAATTTTGGGTGTCATTTTTAGCAAAAAAGTAACTTTAAGTTCGTGAATGGGCTACATCCCCCACTCCTTCTACCCCCTCCCAAACAAATTTCATGAAATTTCGAAATATAAAGAAATTGAGTTTTCTTTGAAACTGTTTAAGGTATCAACTTGAAATTTGGGTAAAAGTATTATAATATAGATGTCATTAATAACACGGAATATTGACCCGATCCCCTTACTCCTTCTACCCCCTCCCATACAAATGGATAATTTCGAGAAATACATATTTTCAATTTTCATTGAAACTAGTAAGGCTAAAAAGGCGAAATTTTGTCAATACTAATTTCACTATAATTGCAATTTATTTAAAAAATAATTATTAACTTCACTTTACTCCTTCTACCCCGTCCCATACAAATTTTACGAAATTTTGAAATTTAAATTAAATTATTTTTCTTCGAAACTGCTAAAGCTATCAACTTGATATTTTGTATAAAGTATACAAACATAAATAGTAATAATGCGAAAAAAAATTGTTTTGATCCGTATACTCCTTCTACCTCCTCCCATACAAATGCATAATTTTTGTTAAAAGCATTTTACCGATTTCCATTCAAACTAGAAAAAGTACAAACTTCAAATTTTGCCAGGATTTGTTTCTTAATAATTGACATAAGCGTTTGAAAAAATTATCAGCTCTGCTTCACTCCTTCTACCACCTCCCATACAAATATCTGTTTTATAAATTCAAGAAAAGCATTTCTCCTTCAAGTATATGAGAGCTACCGACTTTGAAATTGAATCAAAGCATGGTGATAAGGATGATGATAAGCAGTTTCGAAATCATCTTAAACGCTCCCCTTCCTCTGCCACCTCCCATACAAATGCCCCAATTTCAGGAAAACTATGACCAATATCTTAAAAATGATGAAAACTAAAAACTATAAATTTAGCACAAAACATTTTGCATGCCATGTCCGGTGTCACATATGAAAAATACAAACCTCCCCCTCTACTTCTACCACCTCCCATGCAAAAGTCTCTATTCACTATTCGAAAGAATTTGAGATGACATATTTCCGGTATATTAAAGTAATTTCCATCTCATCTAGAGTATCATATGATTGGGATTTACGCCCAATCATAATTCTGTTATGTTTTTTATTAAACATAAGCTTTTAAAATATTATGCAATTAATATAAGGATTAGTTTAAAGTTATTCAGTAAGAAAAAAAACTGAGAACGGAAGATGTCGCTCGACCTGCAGAAGTTTAAAGCACGACAAATAAAGCCAATATTGCCCGTCTATCTACCTATTCTACCTATTCACGTTTTTCTTCCTGATCAATCTTCCAGTACCAAAATTTTAATGCTGGCAATAATTTGATCGAGGGGCTGGCGCCATGTCATGTACTGGCCAGCAGTCTGGTGCATGCATTTTTAAAAATGCATCTCACCGATTTTACTTTATAAAAAAGATTTGGAGAAAAGCTCTAGAAAAAAGCTGTCCTATGAACGTAAATGTTGTTTACAGTGCTGGACGAAAATAATGCCCGTGATATTTTAGAAATTTTTTAATAAATTTACGTATTCGTTCTGATTTTAATTTAGTATTTCAAGATTCACCAGAAGGTAAAACATAAGGGAAGCAATGCTTCCTTTGCATCAATGGACGTTTGATGTTAAGGTGTACGTAGTGATGATGTAAAGATTTATATCTCCAATTGTAAGTGCCACGTAGATAAACTCAATTTCACAGAATTTAGGAACCGCGATGGACGTAGCGAAAAATTTCCGATTAACAGCACAGAGTACAACGCCATCAACTGGTGTGTCAAGGATCACTTAATTCTGAAAACGATCAATGGCTCCAGTACGTATAATCAATATTTCCTTCGTTTATGCAAATTTGGGTTTTTATGAGGGGGGAGGGGTGTGTGTGATAGTAAGGGTGGGTGCATGTTAATAACTTTTATACTCTAGATGAAATCTGAGAGTATTATAAGTTTGCCACACAGTTTGTAACGCTAAAAAATAAGGCTCGGAGAAGAAAATGAATGATACGAAAGTTCATATAATTACTCAAAAATCTCAAAACCGGATGTCCGTCTGTCCGTGCGTCCGTCTGTCTGTCTGTCCGTCTGTACGTCCTTGCCATCTCTAGTTTGAGAATGCATTGAGATAGAGAGCTCAACTTTTGTACACGTCGCTTTTGACAAAAAGGCAAGGTCAAGTTCTTGAAAGGACCAATTCGCTCCAACCCTTCTACTACCTCCCATACAAAGTGACACAATATGACAATGATTTACTCAAAAAATGTAAATGCTATTGATCTGAAATTTGGAATGTAAGACGTTTATGATGATTGTAATCTACTGTATAAACTTTTTTTTCAGTCCTCCCCTTTCTTCCACCACCTCCCATACAAACTGCACTTTTTTATGAGATGTTGTAAACAAATTTACTCAGTACGTACAAAATTGATCCAACTGAAATTGTGCTCTAAATATTTATTTAAAACTAGCAAACGCCCGCGACTTCGTCCGCATAAAAATAGCAATAATATACAATTTTTGAGAGTGTAGTTAGTAATACATTATGTGGGATACATAATCTGCTTACTTTAATGGCTCTTTGAAGAAAATGGTTTGTATGTTGTTGGAATCAGAATCATAAATTATTAAGAATGAAAACATGATACTCCCATTTTTATGGGACAGGCTCGTGATCAAATCAAACCCGTGATTCGATATCATATACGTGTTGAAAAGCGTTAAGGACATGTGAATAATTGTAGCTGGTTTTATTTAAAAAAAAGCAAATAAAATAACATTAAGCTTAAAAACATAACAGGACTACGATTGTGCTTAAAGCCCAATCATACGATACTATGTATAGATGAAATCGAAATTTGTGCGGTTTTAAGAAATTTTGTATAGGGAGTGGTAGAAGGGGTGACAGCATTGAACTAATTTGTTTCACATCATGCTAGAATAGCTATAAAAAGGTTTTGTACCAAATTTAAGCTTCAAAAATTGAGTAGGTACTGAGAAACTTAGTGCATTGAATTTAATGAAATTGTGCAATTTGTATGGGAGGTGGTAGAAGGAGAGGGGGGTTTTTGGTAATTTTTCGAGAAACAACTATAACTATCATGCAACTGATATACTTTAAATTTCAGATCTGTATCATTCATACTTTTCAAGAAAATCGAATTATTGTATAGTCGTGGAATATGTCTCATTGTGGGAGGGGGAAGAAGGAGTGAAGCTACTCGGTTAAGTTTTTTCCCAATATTACTAATAATGCTAATTAAGGATTAAATCCAAATTTTTACCTCGATGAAATTTAAATGTACTGAGAAAATTCGTTTAGAGTATTTCATGAAAAAGTGCGGTTTATATGGGAGGTGGTGGAAGGAGAAGGAGGTTTCTGGTGATTTTTTGAAAAACAACTAAAATCATCATGCAATTGATATATTTGAAATTTCAGATCAGTAACATTCAGACTTTTCAAGAAAATCAAATTCTTGCGAAGTCGTGGAACTGTGTCACATTGTATGGGAGGGGGTAGAAGGAGTGAAGCTAATCGGTTAATTTTTTCTCGATATTAATAATAATACTAACTAAGGATTTAATACAACATTTTAGCTCGATGGAAGTGACACGTACTGAGAAATTTGGTGTAAAGTAATTCATGAAAAAGTGTAGTTTGTATGGGAGGTGGTGAAAGGAGTTAGGAAACTCAAACAATTTGTAGACCAAAAGACTGCATTTATAATAGAAATAATATATTCCAAATTTCAAATTAATAGCTTTTATGGTTTCCAAGAAAATTTGATTAATATATATTTTGAGAATGAGTCACTTTGTATGGGAGGGGGTAAAAGGCGTGAGGGGAGTGAAATGAAACCAAAAGCAGATTTCATTCCGATGGACACCTAATAAACTGTGCAAGTTTCATTACAATCGGTTCAGCCGTTTGTGCGTGAAAAGCGGTCGGACAGACAAACAGGCAGACAGACAGACAAAAATTTCAAAAATGTGTTTTTATGCTTAGTTAGTGCTGGAATAACTCAAAAAACTAACTTATAGCTATTTATAAGCAAATTACAGACAGACACTACAAATATATTACTATGTATAGATGGCGGGAAGGAAAGCTCCAGGTATAGACGGACTACCAACCGAACTCCTCAAAGCGGACCCGGAAATAACAGCCGATATACTCCTCCCACTCTTCACTAAGGTGTGGAATGATGGAAGATATCCGACTGAATGGAAGGAGGGCGTCATTGTGAAAATTCCGAAGAAGGGCGACCTTCGGGATTGTGGCAATTGGCGTGGTATATGTCTAATTACTGCCGTATCAAAAATTATGGCTAAGGTAATTCTCAATAGGATTAGTGATGTCGTCGAGAGCACTCTCGAAGTTTATCAGGCTGGATTCCGTAAAGGGTCGTCTTGTACCGACCACACAAATACCCTACGGATAATATTAGAGCAGTCAGCCGAAATGGGTTCGCCACTACATCTCATGTTTGTGGACTTCGAGAAGGCTTTCGACAGCGTTAAGCGAGATTACATATGGAATGCTTTGCGTAGGAGAGGTATTCCAAATAAGGTCATAGCTATGATTAAAGAATCCTACGAAGATGCAAGGTGTCGCGTCTTGCATAGAGGAGAGCTGTCCGAGAGCTTTCCTGTGCGAACGGGTGTCAGACAAGGCTGCATATTATCACCAGCCCTGTTTCTGGTGGTAATAAATGACATCTTGAAAGCTGCACTGGAAGGTGGGGAAGGTAAAGGTCTTCAATGGAGACTATTTAACATCTTAAGTCACCTTGATTATGCTGATGACGTGTGTTTGCTTGCACATACCCGTTCGGACTTAGAGTCAAATGTTCGCTCGTTGCATTCTAAATGCAAAGAGGCGGGACTGAAAATAAATGTGCGTAAAACCAAGTACATGCACATGGGTTCGAACGCAAGCACGCCGATTGTTCTTAATGGACAGGATGTAGAAGAGGTGCAAGATTTTTGCTATCTCGGAAGCATTGTCAGCATGAACGGCGGAGCCGAAAAGGATGTTGAGGCTCGGCTAAATAAAGCTCGTCAGGCCTTCGGTATCCTTTCCCCTTTCTGGAGGTTAAGAGAGATCTCCCTTCGCACGAAGCTGCGAGTTTTTGACGCATGCGTCAAATCCGTGTTGTTATATGGTTGTACTACGTGGAAAGTGACCGTTCGACTTACCAAGAAACTACAGACTTTCGTAAACCAATGCCTCCGACGCATTTTAGGAATATTCTGGCCAGAAGTGATCTCCAACGACGAACTTTGGAGTACAACTCGCCAAACTAAAATAGGTATTGAGATTCAACGGCGAAAGTGGCAGTGGATCGGTCATACTTTGAGGAAACCAGAGCAAAACATCGCAAAACAGGCTCTGGATTATAACCCTCAAGGAAGACGTCGGGTTGGTCGACCATGTAACACATGGAAGCGAGCAGTTGAGCAGGAGGCCAGAGGAATAAACAAGTCCTGGCAACAGCTTAAAGCCGATGCTCAGGATCGCGCCTTGTGGAAGAGAGTTGTTTCTGTCCTATGCCCCTATAGGGGGTCTTAACAGGAATTTGATTTGATTGATAGATGTATAGATTATTAGTAAAATCAAAAAAAAAGTAGACGATTAGTTTCACTCCCTCTACCCTCTCCCATACAATCTGACACAATCTCTCAACTTTTCAAAAAGTCGATTTTCCTGAAATGTACGAAACATGTCGAAAGCATGATATTTATAGTTATTTCTGAAAAAGTCATTAAGAACTCGCCCCCTCCTTCTACCACCTCCCATACAAACTGCACAATTTCACTAAATCCAATACATTAATTTTCTCAGTACGTATAAAACTTTCGAATTCTAAATTAAAAAAAAAAAAAAAATTTTGCAACTCTGGCGTGATGTGAAAAAATTAGTTCAATGCCGTCATATCCTCCACCACTACCACTACAAAATTTCTAAAGATCAAAAAATTTCATCTAGAGTCCTGTTATATTTTAATTGATTGCTTGAATCACGTCCGATGTACTCTGTATAAAATGTCAGTTTCACAGACGAAGTTGTATAAAATTTTCATAAAATTCGGTGTATTTTATATTCCCAAAACCAAACATTTGTATGAGGGGGTAGAGCAGGTAGAGGAATCGTAAAATTTGTGATGCAGTTTTATTTTATTTCTCTTGCCAGGTGCTCGTACAATATTCCAAGTTCGTAGTTGGTTATTAGTTGATTTATGGAAATTGGTCGAAATCATGCTTTCGTATGAGGGGAGAGGGAGAAGGGTAGACGGGCAGGCGCGATATCAAAACTTTTGACACAATTTTGTTTCAACTATTTTGAGCAGTTTTGTGCAAAATTTCAAATTTATAGCTTTTAATAGTTAGGTGATAATTAATTTCTTAAAAATGGTCGAAAAAATAATTTTTGTACCAGTTCATATTTAGGGATTTTTTTTAAATGCATTCCGCAAATTTTCAAGTTTCTACTTTAGAATTTTCAGTTTTTTTTTCATTGCACAGGAAACACCTTGTGAACGTTAGACCAGGGAGGTCGGTGCATAAAAATTGTGAAACAAATTGTTATTTTTTCTCTATCTACGTATATTAAATAGATGTATCCATATGCAAAATTTAAGCTTTGTATCTTTCACCAGAACCCTAAAATATTACTCAAAATTTTCGACATTTTTGCTTACCACCTCCCTCCCCTTAAACCCCTCCACTTAAAACTTTGCCAAAATTAAAGGCTATGTAGTTCTACAGGGTGACTAATTTTCGACTTGATATCTGTACTCAGTTTTGAGATATAACGATTTGAAATTTTAGAAGTGCACCAGTTTCGAAATACTTTTTCTCTACTACCATTATGCCCAAATGTTATAATTTTCTCGTATTTCCCTAGTTTAATATATTTTTTAAGTTTCAATTATATAGCTTAAGAGATAGTCGAGATATTTGTACTTAAGTGTTTTTCTTTGCACCCCTCCTGACCCCCTCCCCCTTTCAATAACTAGCATCTCATTAAACTCATTTCTGTGGATTTATTTGATCTCAAAATATGAATTTTTTATGGTAAGTAATATCAAAGATATAATCATTTAAAAAAACAACAGAATTATGATTGGGCATAAAGCCCAATCATATGATACTCTAGATGAAATACTTACTTACTTTTTGCTTGGGAGGTGGTAAAAGCAGAGGGGGAGGTTTGTAATTTTTGTATGTGACACTGAACGTAGTATATAAAATAATTCATACTGAATTTAAAGTTTCTTGCTTTCATAATTTTTGAGGAAATTGAACAATTTTTGTCTGAATTTATGGTATTTGTATGGGAGATGGCAGAGAAAGCGGGAGATTTAGGATGATTTTGAATCTGCTTATCATCATCCTAATCACATTGCTTCGTTACAATTTTAAAGTCGATAGCTCTCATATGTTCGAAAGAGAAAAACTTTTCTTGAACTTCCAATACAAAAATTTGTATGGGAGGTGGTAGAAGGGGTGAGGTAAAGGCGATATTTTTTTGCTTTTATTACAGTTATTAAGGGACAAATTTTGGCAAAATTTCAAGTTTCTATGAAAATCGGTTAAATGCATTTACCAAAATTCTGCATTTGTATGGGAGGGGGTAGAAGGAATATTCGAATCAAAACCAAATTTCTTGACATCAATTATTTTTAAAGTAGTATACTTTTCTCAAATTTTAAAGTTGATAGCTTTGACGGTTTTGGAGGAAACTAATTTTATTGAAATTTCGAAATTTCGTGAAATTTGTATGGGAAGGGGTAGAAGGAGTATGGAAAAGTTGATAGTGTTTTCAAAATTAGCTGCAATTATAATAAAATTATTATGATAAAAATTGATTCATTTAACTTTGCTAGTTGCAACGCAAACGGAATAAAAGCATTTTTGAAAATTGTGCATTTGTATGGGAGGTGGTAGAAGGAGTAAGGAGATCAGATCAATATTTCTTGAGCGTTTGAGAATTATGTTGTAGACAGACACACAGACGGGCAGACGGACAGACAGCAACTCGGAATCGAGGTTTTTGAGAGGCAACAAATATTTCTGTACCCTTGGCAACTCTGTGCGAGCATTATTTCTTAGTGTTACGAACAGTAAGGCAAACACAGTATATACTCTCAGATTTCATCTAGAGTATAAAAATGCAAGTGAAGCTGGATCAATCGCCGGAGCGCCCTCGAGGAACCAGGCTCTGACCGTTGAAGGCATGAGCAGTCTCGCACAGCCATCGGTAAATCCGTGGGTGAGAGTCTTATCGAGAACGAGAAAATGTTCTCTCACGGAGATGTAACATTCGGAAAAGAAAAAAGGAAACAATGCAGTGCCCTGGACACCTTTAGAGAACCGCTTCCAGATTTTAAAGGACGCAGCAAACAACGCAATGGACGTAAACGTAAGCAATATCAATAAACATAACAGGTCTACGATTGCGTGTAAAGCCCAATCGTGCGATACTCTAGATGAAAGAGAAATTTGTTATTTTAAGAAATTTTGTATGGGAAGTGGTAGAGGGGGGTGACGACATTGAACTTTTTTTTACATCACGCTAAGGTTGCTATAATAAAGTTTTATACAAAATTTAGGATTCAAAAATTTAATAGGTCCTGAGAAAATTAGTGTATTGGATTTAGTGAAGCTGTGCAGTTTGTATGGGAGGTGGTAAAAGGAGTGTGAAGTTATCATGATTTTTTTTAGAAATAAATGTAAAAATCATTTGATTGACGTATTTTAAATTGCAGAACAGTAGCATTCATACTTTTCAGGAAAAGCGACTTTTTGTGAAGTTGTTGAATTTTGCCAAATTGCATGGGAGGGGGTAGAAGGAGTGAAGCTAATCGCCTAATTTTTCTGATCTGACTAATAATTCTAAATAATATTTAGTGCATAATTTCAGCTCGAAAAATTTCATACGTACTGAGTAAATCGGTTTATAGTATTTCATAAAAAAGTGCAGTTTGTATGGGAGGTGGTGGAAAGAAAGGGAGGACTCAAATAATTTTTATACGACATATTGGATTTATTATAGAAGGAATATATTCAAAAATATCAAAACAATAGCTTTTATACTTTTAGAGCGAATTCGTTTAATGTCAAATTGCGAAATGTGTCATTTGTATGGGAGGGGGTAGTAGGGGTAAGGCTTATCGTCTAATTTTTTTTTATCTTACTAATAATTCTAAATAAATGTTCAGTGCACAATTTTAAATCGATAAATTGTATACGCACTGAGTAAATTGGTTTAGAGCATTTCATGAAAAAGTGCATTTCGTATGAGAGAGGGTGGAAGGATGGGGACGACATAAATAATTCTTATACAATAGAATGAAATCATCATAAAACTACTATGTTCCAAATTTGAGATCAATAGCATTTGTACTTTTCGAGAAAAGCCGCTTATTGACAAATTGCGTAATTGTGTAGGAGGGGTAGAAGGGGTCGGGCGATTTGGTCACTAGATTTTAGTTTAACATGTTCACATTAATTTAAAGCGGAACCTTTATTTTAATTTCAACTAAATCCAACTTCCTTATTGTTATGTGCCGAACACTTTATTAAACTGGATGGGTTAACTGAATCTATCCAGTTAATAAACACTGCAAAACTTGACACTGAAATCGTTATCGCAGAAGATTTCAATTTTCTGGCTAAAATACTGCTCTATTATGGACTAGGAGGGCGTGATACTGAGCTTTTTGCCTCTATAAACGGTTTAATATAGCTGGTAGATGAGTTCACTCATTTACCAGATATTGCAGGACATTTTTTCAACCTTCTTGACCTTTTTCTCACCAGTCAGTCAGTGACATATTGTGTCTCTGTCATATCACCATCGCCAATTGGAAATACGGATCATTTTTTGATTCGTGCACAATTCACATTCAATTGGAAATTGTGCTTTGATTCCAATGACTGCGATAAAGCTTGAGGACTTGTCTGTCACCGAGATTATCTTGAAAGGTTTGAAGCTCTCTACCTTCCAGTCATAAGAGAGTCAGGCCGTCAAAGGACTCTTGGTTCAATAAAGAACGTTTCGATGCAATTCAGATCAAGAAACTAGCATTTCAAACCTTTAAAGGCAATAAAACATCTGCCAACAGAGAACTCTTCAATGCGTCAAGAAATGTCTGAAAATCGATACTCAATCATGTTAAATTTGAACATGACCAAAAACAGACGGAAGATCCTTCAACGCCCTGAAGGCTCGAGATCTTACTGGTCATAAGTCAAAACGGTTAACAACAATTTCATTTCTTCTTCAATACCACATCTTGTTGATGGCGACCGTATCGTTGCAAAAGCTAACTTACTAGCAGCAAGTTTCGCGAGAAACTCCCGACTTACACATTCACATCAATCGCCTCCCTCTCTAAATAGTTCTGGCAGTGCCTAAACTACATTTTCGAGCGAGACTTATTTCTAGGATCCTTCAAGAGCTCAATATCCACAAATTTGATGGTCCTGACGGTATTTCCCCCATTACTTTAAAAAAGTGCTCCTCTTCTTTAACTAAACCTCATAGCAGTCTTTTCTATCTTTCTTATTCTTCTGGGTGCTTTCCACGTATGTGGAAAGTTGCGAATGTTCAGCCAATTCCCAAGAAGTGAAGCAAAGCGAACCCGGCCAACTACCCGGTAGCCATTCCTTCAGTGCTCTCGAAAGTAATGGAAACTGCTGTCAATCACAAAATCGTTGAATATCTCGAGGATAACCAACTAATCCATGATTGTCAGTATGGGTCTCGTTCTGGAAGATCGACGGGAGATCTTTTGGTCTACGTGACAGAACGTTAGAACTCATGCATTCATAAACACGGCACTTGACATTGGAAAAGCTCTTGACAGAGTTGGCATGAGTGTCTGATAGTTAAGCTTAAGGCCATAGGTCTTAATGCTACCTTTGTTAAATGGTTTGAGAGTTTTCCGTCTGAATGCATTATACTAGTAGTACTAGAAGGCGTTAGTTCTTCCTCTTTCCCAATAGATTCCCGTGTCCCTCAAAGCTCTGTTTTATCTCCAATTCTTTTCTTAGTTTTCATCAACGACTTTCTGTCGTCCACTTTCAATCCAATCCATAGTTTTGTGGATGACAGTACTTTAGGTAACACCTATGAATTTAACTCTGCTGCGTAATCACACACGCCTTCTATTGCTTCCAATCGTATGGAGTTATTCCCTTCGCTGAACTTGTATCTCAGCTTAATTCTGGAATGGGGCAGCACAAATAGAGTATAGTTCAACGCCTCTAAAACGCAGGCCTGATATCTATCCCTCAAACGTGATGTTTCAGTGTTATCTCAAATTATGACGCACAACTTTGCACTTCGGATAGCTTTATACTTCTAACCGTTAAAATTAATGACCACTTGAATTGGCCCTAACATATCTTTGATGTTACTCTTGACACCTCTATTTCACGCCGAATGACGTCGCAGCCATCTATAATACATTAGATCACGTTTAGAGTACAATTCGCATGTTTGGGGAGGGGAACACAAATCACACCTCGCGTTGCTCGACCGTATTCAAAAACAAAACAGGGCTACGATTCGGCGTAAAACTCTAGATGAAGGAGATACTCGAGATGAAATTTTTTTGATTTTAAGGAATTTTGTAGGAGAAGTAGTACAGGGGTTGATGACATTGAATTATTTTTTTCTCATCACGCTAAAGCTACTATTAAAACATTACGTACAAAATTTAATGGGTACTGAGCAAATTAGTGTATTATATTAAGTGAAATTGTGTAGTTTGTATGGGAGGTGGTAGAAAGAGCAGCGATTTCTTACAGACTTTTTCAAAAATAACTATAAATATCACATTTTTGACATGTTTTAAATTGTACGATAGATCAGTAGCATTCATACTTTTCAGGAAAATCGACATTTTGTAAAGCTGCGAAATTGTGTCGAATTGTATGGGAGGGGTTAGAAGGAGTAAAGGTAATAGTCTAATTTTTTAGGCCTTACTAGTAATTCCAAATAAATATTAAGTGCACAATTTCAGCTCGATAAATTTTATACACGGTTTAGAGTATTTCATGAAAAAGTGCAGTTTGTATGGGAGGTGGTGGAAGGAAGGGAAGGACTTAAATAATTTTTATGTGGTATATTGAAATCATCATGAAAGTAATATACTCCAAATTTCAGATCTATGCTTTTCGAGCAAATCCGTTTACTGTCGAATATTAAAATTGCGTAATTTTGTATGGGAGGAAGTAAGGCTAATCGTATAATTTTTTTTTTGATCTTACTACTAAATCTAAATAAGTTATTACTTCATAATTTGAGCGCGATAAATTGTATACGTACTGAGTAAATTGGTTTAGAGCATTTCATGAAAAAGTGCAGTTTGTAAGGGAGGGGGTGGAAGGTGAGGTAGGATTTAGATAATTGTTATACAGTAGATTGAAATTATGATAAAAGTAATATGTTCCAAATTTCAGACTAATAGCTTTAATACTTTTTGAGCAAATCCGTTTATTGTCGAATTTCGAAATTGGGTCATTTTGTATGGGAAGGGGTAGATGGGGTGAAACTAATCGTCTAATTTTTTTTGGTCTTACTAATAATTCCAAATATTTATACGGTAGATTGATATCATCATAAAAGTAATATGGTCCAAATTTGAGACCAATAGCTATTTATTTTTTATTACTTTTCGAGAAAATCCGTTTATTGTTAAATTGTGCAATTGTGTCATTTTGTATGGGAGGGGGTAGACGGGACTGAGCGATTTGGCCCGAACTTGACCTTACTTTTTTGTTAAAAATGACGTGTACAAAATTTGAACTATCTAGCTCAACACGTTCTCAAGCTAGAGAGCGAACGGACGGACGGACATCCGGTTTTAAGATTTTTGAGTGATTATATGAACTTCTGTATCATTAATTTTTTTCTCCGAGCTTTATTTCTTAGCGTTACAAACTTTAGAGCAAATTTATAATGCTGTCAGATTTTGTCTAGGGTATAAACATGCGTTCCGATTGATTGGAGACGAGATCATCACGTCTTCTATCGATTCTCTCGCGCATCGCAGAAATATCGGAGTACTCAGCATTTACTATCGCTACTTCAATGGTAAATGCAGTGTGGAACTAAGCGAACTCATTATTCCACTCTATAATTTCCCCCGAGATACTCGCCAAGCTGTACACGCACACCCTTGAGAACACCGTTAAGACCTTATCTTCTCGTACATTTAAATTTAGGCGGTCATTCGTTTCTCGAACGTCAAGACTTTAGTGTTGGGTACATAGAAAAGAGTAAATACTGTAGAAGTCTATCTCCCTTTAAATCGAGACTAGCGCAACTTGAATCCAGATTTTGGACCCCTTGGTGGTGTTAGTGAGTTTTATTCACGTACACTTCTTCTTCTTATTTTACCAAACCTCAATGACATTTCACCTAGAATCGCGGGCGAAATGTCATTGAGAAACGTCAGAGAATTGTCAGTGAAGTAAAAAGTCCGACTGTTTACAGCATTTTCAAGTAATATTAAGTCTTCTACACGAAAATAAAGAAGTGCAACATTTCCGAGTGACCCGGGAGGTAGTTGCGACACTCGTTTTTTTTTAATGGGGTTTCGCCGGTAGCCCTAATCCCCGAAAAGTGATTGAATTGCGGGCGCAATCATTTGGACTTGGAAAAAATCGCGCAAGAAATGATTCGGAGTTAGGCCGACACGATTGTCAAGCTCGAAATGGAATTTCAAGCGTTAATCAAGACCGAGGAGGTGAATAAAACAACGCCGAGCCAACATCGAACAATACGCGAATTCACTACGCTTAAAAACGGTCAACTAAAGCAATGACGATCTCCAGTTGTCTGCGATTTCGTTTTTACTTCTCACCGAAGGTTTACATCTTAGGTCGGTTTTCATATTTTAATTGCTCAATGTAATTATTTTTTTATGATTTTATTTGCATTTCAGATCAATTATTTCCACCAAAATCGATAGTTGTCGATTGGGCTAAATCTGGACGCGCTATACAAATTTTACCGACCGGTGTTGTGGTCGAAGAAAAATGCAAAGTATAGAAGACTGGCAAGTGCTAGATTCTTCCCTGAAGCAAACTTCGTCCATTTAGAATATGTTTATATTAAAATGTGTATTTTATTTCTAAATAAGATATTAAAAATGTGATTTTATAGTTAACATTGTTTTCATAATCCATTTTTTAATTACTTATTTTTGTTTCGGTGAAGAAATCTTATAGACACATAATCCAATGCTCTCTTACACATGACACGATCCTGAACATAAGGACCTCTAGCTATCGAGAGGATTTTCTTATTTCTTGGGCCTACTTCCCAGAAGCCAGTCAAAGTCCGTTTTCGATAGCCAGAAGTCATTACCGTAGAATCCTTTATTGACAAAAACACATGAAAATTTCACTTTTCCTACTTACGTTCGAGAAATTCCACTCCAAATTAGCTCGCACACGGTTCTTTACGACCTGTCATGTCCAGCGGAGTGCTTAACATGCCCAACTGGCGCACAAGGAGAGAAATCTCTTTTTTGATTGAGTCTCCAAAGGTTGAATTTCCGCACTGTACTACCGCACCGCGCACTTACACACGACCCGAAGGTGGACGGAAAATTTGAACGAAAGATAAATAGCAACCGAAAAAACAAAAGGCGAAGAAAAGCAAGTTATGGCAACACCATAATACCTACCTCTAATCATATCTAAGAATCATTGTAATTCATAATACTTACCTCTAATAATATCTAAGAATCATTATACACCATAATAAATGTAATAATTTCTAAGAATCATTATAACATGAAAATCAACTCTCATATAACGTAATTAATGCAAATCTTTCAACAAGAGATTTTAAAGCTCATGTCCACTTAATGAATTGCATATACAATTTTGTCAGATCAAATCTGTCACCAAGAACTTTTAAAGGTACTTAAGTGCACGGAAAAAGAACGCGAAATATCCATTTGTCATATCCATTACGATTTTGTATAAACAAAATCTAATCTGTATTTTAAAAGGTTAAAATTGATTTTCATCTTTATGATAGTTGAGTCTGAATTTACCATCTGAACTAAAAGGTCTTAATTAAAAAGTAATATATAAAATTGTAAAATTAGTATTTCTTTTCGTCGTCCCCATAACTAGCACTGGAATTTCTGAACTACACAAAAACGAAATGTGAAAAATTCTCATGCATTTTCGTTTTTTGGGGGCTCTCGATTTTCGTTCTTGTGCATTTTTTGATAATCACTGCACTCGTTTCTCACTTCATGTTTACGCGAATTGCTTTCACGAAAGGAAAGGCGAGAAACCACTACGAATTGCGCGTGTGAAAAATTCTGGCCCGTCGCGAAAATAACCAAAATATTTGAAAGTAAGAATTTCTATGAACCAAATTGACAATTCTCTTCTGAAAATTCAAAAGCGCCATCTCTTGATGCTGGCGAAATCTTCAAGAACTCATCGAAATTGCGGTGCGCCATCTGGTGACACATGGTTAGAGAGAGAAAAATGATGACCTCTCGCTCACGCATTTTGGACCGCCATGAATGTGTTAGTAGACGAAAGTTCACCAAGTGTTCTTATATGAAGTTGGCTCAGCATGGTTGGGTAGGACAAGAATTTTTGTCCCATGTTTGTATGAGGGGCTCATTTCAAATTCCCAAATGTCCCATTCAAAAGCTCCATGTCCCATTCATACATACAATGTCCGTCCCATTCATACAATTTGCCTTTTTGAGGAGCAACGGTAGTAAATGAGCGAAAAATGACGTATATTGTGCTTTTATGTGTGCGCGTAGAGTATTTTAACCCTACTAACACCGTTTCTTATTGAGATGCGGTAGTAAAATGACATATTATTAGGTGTGGCATTTGTGGGTTGTGTTTATAATATACATTCTTTTTTATTTTATTTATTCTTATATAATTTTAAAAATTAAAATACAAAATCTCCTTAATTAATATCACAAAAAAATACATTCTTATTTATTTCAGTTATTCTTATTTACACTTATTCGGTTTCACTAGGGTTAAAACACTATACTAGCCATGTAAGTCAATCCAACAACAACAAGTTGTAGTCACAATAAAAATGACAGTTCCGTTTGCCAGCTTTTGTATGTAGCGGACACGGCGGGCTTCGTAAGAATCGCGTTTATTCTTAAATGCAGTGTTAAAAATTGTTCAGTTTTCCAAAATACTTTATTAATAGTGCTCAGCATGTAATTACTACACGTTGATATCAGTGCAATAGATTTTTAATCGAAAAAAGTGCGATGAAAGTTAAATCTCGGTTTCTCCCATCGAAGAGAATCTGTCATTCATGTGCAGAGTTCTCCGGTTCGTAATATTTCCGTGCTGAGAGCTTTGCTTTCAGCCATACAAATGCATGGGACAAAACCCGGTGAAGTGAGTGTGATTTGAGTGTTACAAATGTATTGGTACAGCAGCCATACAAATGCATGTTTTTCATTCAGATGCGACAAAAGCTCTGAAGTGGGACAAACACTTTGAAGTGGGACAACAATATTTTTTGTAGTGATGGGACATTTTGACGTGCATGAATGGGACATTTGTACCACTTCTTGTATGAGTAACCCAACACTACAAGACTTTAGAACACATTACCAGCGAAAGTGTTTCAAGTACAACCTCCAGTGCTTGAAGGGCAATGTACACCGTCACTTTCGTCTCCACATCGTCACATCTTCACCAAATTAAATTATCGCAACTTTAATTTTTTCTCCAATTCCTATACCGACACAGCTATGCATAGCATTATAGGGTGACTCCCTAAGTTGTGTTTGATTCCTTAAAAAAAATGTACCGGAAAATATAATATCATCTTAAACCCATTCGAATAGTGAACAGTGATTTTTGTATGGGAGGTGATAGAAGTGGAGGGTATGTTTGTAATTCTTGTATATGACATCGAATATTGCATGCAAAATGTTTTGCGCTGAATTTAAAGTTTAAATCGTTCATAATTTTTAAAGAAATTGGATATTGTTTTTCGGAAATCGAGGATTTTTTACGGGAGGTGGCAGAGGAAGTGGAAGGTTTTGGATGCTCTTATGACTGCTTATCAATATCCTTACCGGCATACTCATACACACTATACTTTGTTCATGCTTTCATTATACTTTGTTCCGCTTTTTCATATGTTTGAACGATAATATAGAAATTTGTTTGGGGGACGGTAGAAGGAGTGAAGCGAAGTTGATATTTTTTTAGCATTTATAGCAATTATTAAGGGAGAATCACTTGCAAAGTTTTTAATTTATACAGCGAATCAAAACAGTTTAAGCACAGGCAACGTTTTTGCGAAATAAGTAACATACAACTTGAAATATAAGAAAAATAAAAGAGCATGACCAAAAAACATCCAAAAAGTTTAGGCACACTTCTTCTATGCGTTATGTTTTTACAAATATAACGGTAATCTTTTAATGTTTGTGGAGTTAGAAATTAATTACACATATATTTTAGTTAACAAAGTTCTTATTTAATAAATTATAATTACACGCGCAGGTCAAGCGGGTTTGCTTGCCAAGAAACTAAGTGCCGATGCCATGCGCGTCATCCCTTTTATATGCTCCCGTGTGGTGACAAGCGTAATTGTGTGTGGGTGATTGTTGCCCGATTCCCCATTGCCCGATGTATCTACAATACTGCCAACTTCAGACGCTGGCGAAACAGCGTTCTGTCGTGTCGCTACACCACTCCCCCTCAAGTATGACCGTCTAGGTTATACGGTGCGATGGTCTGATTAGTCTTCCCGATCTGGTGGTATATTCTGGCTTCCGGGTGCCAGGTGGTGCTTTCTCGGTTCGACTCGTCCTCGTAGACTTCTGCTTGGTTAATGGCGCGGGCGATGGCGATGCTGGTTGCGGCTGATCAATGGTTGGTTTGTCGACGTCAGCCTCAAGGAAAGCCGGTTTCAGACGATCGATTGATATATTATGCTGCTTATCGCCAATCAAAATCTTGAACAGCTTGTCATTGCGCTTCAAGACCTTGTATGGTCCGTCTTATGGCGGCCGAAGTGGTGTTCGTACGGCATCGACACGTACGAAAACGTGAGTGCATGTCCTCATTTCAGGATGCACGAAAACCTTACCGCTGGTGCCGTGATAAGCTGTCGTCGTTGGTTGCAATTTTGTCATTGTCTTGCGAAATTTTTTTATAAATTCTTCGTCCGATGCCTTGTCGGTAGTTGGTTCAAAGAATTCGCCAGGAATTTTTAACGTTTGGCCGAACACCATTTCAGCGGGAGTGGCTTGGACGTCTTCTTTCCAAACTGAACGCAGGCCCAGCATGATGAGAGGTAATTCTAATACCCAATCGTCGGTTAATTGCGCCTCTAATGATGATTGGAATGTCTGATGCCAGCGTTCAATTATCCCGTTTGCCTGCGGATGATACGCTGTAGTACGCAGGTGTCGGACGCCGAGGGTGTCATTCAATTGCCGAAACAGATGCGACTCAAATTGTTGCCCCTGATCGGTGGTTATTTTTGATGGCACGCCGTATCGTGATATCCAACCAGATATTAATGCTGTGGCCACCGTTTCCGCCGTTTGATCAATTAGTGGATACGCCTCTGGCCATCGTGAAAACCGGTCGATGACTGTGAGAATGTATCTGCATTCCCTGGATGGTGGTAGAGGTCCAATCAAATCAATATTGATATGCTCGAATCTTCTTGCCGTCTGGTCGTATGATTGTAGCGCCGATTTAGTGTGACGATTTACTTTAGAACGCTGACATGGAATGCAATTGGTGACAAGGTTGCGGCAATCGCGATGCATGTTAGGCCATACAAATCGTTCCCGGACGAGCTCTAATGACTTTCGAACGCCCGGATGTGTCAAGCCGTGGATTTTTGCAAGAACGATAGAACGAAACTTCTTAGGTATAAATGGACGAGTTGCATTACCTGATATATCGCAGTAAATTTGGGTGTCTGAGTTCGGAATATGAATGCGCTTCAGCTTTAACGATGTCGACTGTGATTGTAGAAGGCTCTTCAATTCTTCGTCCGTTTCCTGGTCGCTGGCGATGGCTTCGAATGGGATTTCTGCTGAACCGACTAGCTCGATTCGTGACAGCAAATCTGGAACGATGTTTTGTATGCCTGTGACATGACGTATGTCTGTGGAAAATTGAGAGATGTATTCGAGTTGTCGACCCTGCCTCGGTGATGTCTTGTCGTTTTTTTTCTTTATGGTCCGTGAAAATGGTGAATTGTCTACCTTCCAGCATGTGACGAAAGTAGCGAATCGCTTCGTAGATTGCGAGCAGCTCTCGATCATACGTACTGTATTTTCGCTGAGCCGGATTCAATTTACGCGAGAAAAATGCCAATGGTTTAGCTACGCCGTCTTCAATTTGGTGCAGCACGGCGCCGATTGCCAAATCAGATGCGTCTACTTCAAGGGCAATTTGTGCGTTCTTTGCTGGATGTACGAGTAATGCCGCATTTGCTAGCATCGCCTTGTAATCATCAAACGCCTTCGATGCCTCGTCAGTCCAAACAATGATTCGATTATCATTTTTCACGTTACCAATAATCAGAGACTGTAACTTGTCTTGTGTGGCGATGGCATTTGGAATAAAACGACGGTAGAAATTGATCATCGCAATGAAGCGTCGTAGGTCTTTTGCCATTCGAGGTTTGTGAAAATTTGCGATTGCCTCCACTTTCGAAGGCAGCGGTTTGATGCCGTCGGCTGCTACTAAGTGACCGAGAAATTCTAATTCGGTTTTGGCGAATTCACACTTCGCCGAGTTAATTTTCATTCCGTGTTGTGCAAACCGCTCGAATACGGCCTGTAAATCGATCTTATGCTGGTCTATACTTTCGCTAGCGACGCACACATCATCGATGAAAGCGATGGCACAATCCAGACCACGGAGTATCTCGTCAATCAGCCGTTGGAATGTTTGGGATGCATTTCGCAGTCCAAATGTCATGAAATCAAATTCGTATAATCCGAACGGGGTGATTATGACAGTTTTTGGTACATCTGCTGGATTCACTGGCACCTGGTTGAATGCCTTTTTCAGGTCTATTTTGGAAAATATTCTTTTTCCGTACAGCATACAAGAAAAATCTTGTATGTGAGGGACTGGATATTTATCCGGCACCGTAATTGCATTGAGCCGACGGTAATCTCCACATGGACGCCAAGTTCCATCTGGCTTTTGCACCATGTGGAGTGGAGTCGCCCAATTACTGCTGGATGGACGACAGATGCCTCGTGAGAGTAAATCCTCGAACTCGGTTTTTGCTGCAGATAGTTTTTCAGGCGAGAGTCGTCTGGCCTTGGCTGTGACTGGCGGCCCGTGAGTGATGATGCAATGCGTGACTGCCGTTGTAATTTGATCAGACGATGTTGCATCATTGAAGAGATCCTTATATTCTCGCAATAGAGAGATAAACGGATTAGTATTACGAAAAAGAGTTACCTGTGGTACACTGATATCGGTGAGACGGCCAGTCGAGCAAATTTCCGTAGTTGTGTCGATCAATTTCCGGTTGCGTAAATCGACTGCGAGTCCGAAATTCTTTAAAAAATCTGCGCCGATTATTGCGTGGGTGGTGTTTGCGACGCTGAAGATCCAGTTGAATGACCGTTGTAGGCCAAGCGATACCATCAGCTTCTGACGTCCGAACGTTTTAATTTCGGTGCCGTTTGCCGCAAAAAGTTTTGTTACTTCTGGATTGGGTTGATTGAAGTGACTGCCGAGCGTTGGTGGTATAATTGAGACGTCCGCTCCGGTGTCAATTAAATACGACTTGTTCGATGACTTGTCGTAGATGAACAGGCGTTGTGTAGTACCGAGTGCACACGCCTG
Source organism: Chorisops tibialis (assembly GCA_963669355.1). NCBI lineage: Eukaryota > Metazoa > Arthropoda > Insecta > Diptera > Stratiomyidae > Chorisops > Chorisops tibialis. The sequence continues at coordinate 81,247,725 of OY770263.1, forward strand.
GTTTGCATCTCGGCTTTTTAGTTTCCCGACTTGAATGAGCACGGCTGTTTGCAACGCGTTGCTGCTTGACCGTACTTGATATGAAACCAGCAGAAATCGAATTTACGTTTGGCAGCATCGTTGCCGTTCGTTTCGTTCTTAAATGTCGAAGGCTTCCATGGTGCTGCGCGTTGAGATTTCTCGATACGGTCCATACGCTGATGCAATTTCTCGAATTCACGTTTCATTAGCGAATCCAGTGATGAGCGCTCTGTCATACAAATTATTGAGCCACCCGTTGCGTCGTGCATATTGTCGGCTTGCTTGCCAAGTTGCTCCAGCGGTTGGCTGGCTGCGGCCAAAACAATTTGCTGGCCGTCTGGCAGCTGTTGTTATCCACAATGCTTTAATGAACTCGTCGCCGACAGAGCTGCCCGCGAGATCACGCATTTTCTGGAGAAGAACAGACGGTTTCTGGTCGCCGAGTTGCATTTGCGATAATAATTTTTTAATTTTCGTCGTTTCACTGTCTGCGAAGTCAGAAATTAAGCGTTTCTTCAGTCTCTCGTATTTACCTTCGTTCGGAGGATTCTTCAAAAGGTCTTTGATGCGCTCTGCGACGGTTTGCGTTAGATGACTGACGACTGTGTGGTATTTTGTACCGTCAGAACGAATTCTGCTTAGTGTGAACTGCGATTCGATGAGACAAAACCATAATTCCGGATCGGATGCGAAAAATTCTTTCATTATAATTTTTGAGGCCGCTGATGCTTCGGCGTGGTATTTTTCTTTGCTTGATGAGGACATCGTCGGTAATGGCGGTAGTTCTAAGTGTTTGCGGTCGTTGGCCATGTTGAAAATGGCTGAAAATTCCGAATTTTTAGCGGTTTTAGATGGCTGCCGGTGAATAATGCCAACGCCGATGAATTTTTCTTCGGATGTGTCGTTTTTTTTTTTTTTTTGTTTTTTTTTTCTTTGAAACTTTGTGCTGCGATCGCGTCGGGGTCACCAATTATGTGGAGTTAGAAATTAATTACACATATATTTTAGTTAACAAAGTTTTTATTTAATAAATTATAATTACACGCACAGGTCAAGCGGGTTTGCTTGCCAAGAAATTAAGTGCCGATGCCATGCGCGTCATCCCTTTTATATGCTCCCGTGTGGTGACGAGCGTAAGTGTGTGTGGGTGATTGTTGCCCGATTCGCCATTGCCCGATGTATCTACAATGCTGCCAACTTCAGACGCTGGCGAAATAGCGTTCTGTCGTATCGCTACATGTTCTTTGATCTATTTCTTTTTCTTTGTACATAGTTATTGCATAGTTGTCCAATTGTCAAAGCGCTTGAGTTAGTATTGGTCGTGATTTCGTGATAGGATGGACAAAATGGGCAGTCGTACGGTAATTCCAGTAGATGTCCGTAAAATTATAATTAATCTTCACGAACAGCATAAATCTTAGTGCGATATTGGCAATATAGTGCAGAGACCATATTCAAGCGTACGAAACATTATAAAGCATTACATAAATACTGGAAAGTTGGAGCGTGACAGCAGATCTGAACGGCCAAAAAAATTATACCGCGCGAGGAGTGGATTGTAGCAGCTGCAGTGGCTAAAGATTAAATTATGCTATGATACGCAGAAAAAATTTAAAGAAAACTTCGATCCCCAAACAATTCGGAATACCTGAAATAGAGCTGGTTATCATGGACGAGTTCCTCGGCGTAAGCCGTTCATTTCGACAGTGAATATGAAAAAGAGGTTGGAGCTCTCCAAACTCCATGTTAATCAGTCGGAATCATTTTGGAATAGCGTGATATTTAGTGATGAATCAAAGTTTAACCTATTCGGCTCAGTCGGCGCACAAAAAATATGGTGAAAACCTAACAAAGGGTTGCAGGCAAATAATATTATCAAAACAGTGAAACATGACGGCGGTAATGTGATGGTATGGGGGTATATAGCGGCAGCTAGAGTGGGAAATTATTGATGAGAAGATGGATAAACACTAATACATTTTAAAGGAAAGCTTGGCACCTAGTGTTGAAAAGTTGGGGTTTAATGGGAAACCATTTTTATTCCAACAAGATAACGACCTGAAACACTCATCGTTTCTTGTGCAGGAATTGCTAATCTACATTGCAAGCAATTGAAAACACCCGCACAGTTGCCAGATATGAATCCGATAGAACTGTACATATTTTTTTTGATTATATTCATCCTCATAATGATAAACCCAAATTTTGTATCCAGTAACAATCTGGGTCAAAATTTCATCCCTGTTCTCGCTCCAGAGATCCAAGAACTCGCGTGAGTGAACACTTTTTCTGAGCCGCTAAGAGTATTCTCAATATTCATCTTGCGCTGACCTTAGACATAACGAGATGATCGTGGAGGATATTCTAAATGGTCGTATCTGATACTTCAGCCATTTTTGCGATTTGTTTGTCCTTTAAACGAGCATCTTCGAGTTCTCCACTTTCTTGACGATTTTTGAGGAAGTGGCTGCAATTGACCGACCCGAGTGTTTATCATCTTCTATAGACTCTCTGCCTGAATAAACTATGCTACTTAGAAATCATAATTTTTCCATTTGGCGATAACTAAAATTTTAGAGATTCGATTTGACAGAAACCTGTCATTTATACCAGTATTGAGAATACCTCCAGGCAAAAGTATTTGCCCCTCCCTTGTCCATCACGTTCATTTCGGGAAATTTTTACCTCCCCTCGTTTGTGTGAGCAGTGGTGTCGTTAAAAAGTTTTATAAATTATTATAACATGAAAAAAAAAAGAATTAATATACCAATTTTTGGATTCCTTAATTTTTACCAAACTTTAGTTATATTCATATAAAATAATTACGCACTAAAGATTATAGACAGCCTAAATGTATATTAATTAAATAAACTAATCTATAGTGCTTATTTACAAGAGAACATTTCTCTAAAACTGTTTTCAACATTAAGTGATATGGAGTAATTCTGCTTATGAAAATTAGATACTATTATAAAAATTTAAAATAAAGTTACAAAAATATTTTTCGCTAGTTATAGAGTGAAGCTTCCATTTAAGCCTAACTTTTGTATTTCGGATAAGTATCACAGCTGATTTTGACATTAAAGTATTATGGTCATGGCCTGCTATATGCTACACAAGCCAAACTAACCTAAAAGAGAGAAAAATTTCCTAAGGAAAATGACATTAAAGCACAATGAGAGACTTTTCTCTGAGATAAAATACTTCAATTTCGTTCGTGTTCATATACGGTTCAGCGTATCCATAGTTTCTATCTAAGAATAGCATATGCAGACGATCTTGTTACCATTCTAACTGGTAATTTTGAGTTGAAGTTTGAAGTTGAAGGCTCTCTACAACTGTTAGATAGCTGAGCACTAGAAAAAGGACTTACCATCAACCTTCAAAAAACAGATCTATTCCTCTTCTCCAGAAGAAGAAGATCATACGTTTTCAATCTACCAAACGTTTGGGGTATCACTATGTTTCTCTCGAACCAGGTTAAATATCTCGGTCTAATTATCAAGAGTAAATTATCTTGGAAGGCCAACATTCAAGAACGAGCAGCCGCAGCGTTCTTCGCTAGCTAAACGACATTCACCTTGAGATGGAGCCTTAAGCCGCAACTCATCCATTGGATGTATACTAGTATTGTCAGTGCAATTATTTGCTATCACGCACTGGTGTGGTGGCTAGCGGTTGTACTAAAAACCAACCCAGCACCTTTGCAGCTAATCCATTGGATTAGATGTTTGTGCATTACAGATGCTATTGGAATCACACCATCTGCAGCCCTGGACGTTTTCATTATCTTCACTTGAGTTTTTATAAGACAAACAGAAGGCGTAGCTGCCATTAGATTAAAACAAATACACGGCTCTTGTGTTGTGTAATTTAAATTGTTCGTCCATGTTTTTAATTTCGTCATTATTGTACTTCCGTTTTTTTTGTCTCCATATTTTGTAAACCATCTAAGATCCTTGTATTTGTCCTGTTTGTCCTTTTGTAGGCTTGATTTTTTCGTTCTAAGGCATCTTGGCACTCGTTGTCGAACCAATCATTTCTTTTGCGCCGGGGTTGTTGTCCTATCACCTCCTCTGCGACAGATGTAATGCCATCTTTGATATTTTCCAACACTAGTTGATCATGGCAAAATTGCGAACGCCATTAGAGACGCAACTTCCCTTGTAGACTGCGAGTATGATTGCATGAGCCAACTAGAGATACGGAAGTTTTACATTAAGTTTCCTGAATGAAACGAATGGGCGATTCTCAGTGACTCTTCTCTATAAGGACGGATTTCAAACTAACCAAGGGATATGTGCAGGGATTTACATGACTGTGTTCCAAGTGGAAGTATTAGCTGTTAATGAGTGCAAAAAAAATAATATCTTAGATATATAGAATCTAAGAAATTGTTATATTTTCTCGGAGAGCAGGGTTGCACCTCTGGCACTCCCATTCTACGGGACCACGTCCAAACTAGTGTCCATTTGTAGATATAATTTGAATTGTCTAGCAGCTGTAACCGAAGTATTTTTAATTTGGGTACCAGATCATAGCGACCTGTTAGTAAACGACGCAGCAGACACACTTGCGCAACATGCATCTGCAAATATTAAATCCATTAGGAAGTCGGTCGATGTAGCACCAAAAGTGCTGAAGACTAGCTTCAGACAAATTATTTAGGATTCTTTCTTGACGAGATAGTGGCAGCTCAATAGCTGCAGTACGACCAAATCCTTTTGGGAAGAACCGAACAACGAACTATTGTCGGACTGACTACAGGTCATTGTCTGCTAAAGCTGCACGCTGCGGATCGCGAGCGACAGCCTTTGGAGAGGTCGCGAGGAAGACCAAGATTCCATCGAACATTATCTTTGTCACTGTCCATAAAACTCCAACTGTCATCTTCTTTGCTTAGGCTCCAGATTCTTCTCAGAACTAGACAACCTCTGAGGCGTCAAAAAATCGATCCGGCTTTGATTCGCAAAACGAACAAAGTGTTTAGAACAAGAGGAGTGACATCCACCTCATAATCAATAGAGGGAGTACAATGGGCACAACTAGATGACGTCAGTGCATTGAGGTCCTTTGTAATCACCCTCCGAAAACCTAAACCTTATAGCGTTACTTTTTGCCTTTTTCCTCGTTGCCACTTGTTGAACCATAAATAGTTGTACGTAAATAAAAACTACTGTCTGTAATAAGGCTTGAATATTCATTTATTGTATCGTGTGCCTTTTTTTGGTCTGTTATGTAGATCGCCTCGTCTTGGCGCAGCCTCGGTAATGTTAAAAGAGCTAGATATAGGGGGAATAAGTCGAACAGCTTGCTGTCGGCTCCGTATCCTATATAGATAAGGGGAAAAAGTCGAATAGCTTGCTGTCGGCTCCGTTTCCTAGCTATGGTCTTTGGCAGATGTGGTAGGGGGATTTAAATCGTTCAGCTAGCTATCGGTTCCTTATCCTATCACAGCATTGATATCCTTATAATCTGGGCTGGTCATATTTTAGGCAGATTAAACAACAGGAACTTATCCCTGAAATGATTCTTAAGTAGTACGTACACTACTTTAATGGTGACCAATATAAAGTACGACGCTAGAAAAGTAAACCTTGGAAATAAAAATCCCCAAATCTACGGTGAAACAGCATATGCCAAGGATGTATGGTTAGTGGGAAACTAACCATAATATAATATATAATAATATACGAACTCTGGATACCAGGAGCCTTCCAGTTTCAATTAGCTTTCGCCTGCTAATGCGGAGCTCTGACAGGGGTGACTCTACTTTCTCGCGCTACTCGCGAGAATCAAATGGAAAATCCAAGTGTAACCAAAAGTACAAATGTGACCCCTAAAGCATCACTAACAGCGTCTAATGCCGTAAACGAAAAGAGAAACAAAATAACAAACCCACCACAAAAAGTACGTGAAGTAATTGCAGCGGCCAATCCTCCGGTCATGACGAAGTACAAAAGAACGCCACTCAAAGCGAATATCCCCCCTCCCCCATCCCTGTAAGCCACTGGTGGATGAGTTTTTATCAGCAGAGCTGAAACAGTTGACTCTCAAAAAAAAAAAAATAAATAAATAAAAAGAGGCTAAGCGGGGTTGTCAGGAGACGATATTCGTACCACCGTAACCAAAGCCAAACAGGAAACGAAGCGTACAATCTTGCTTGCCATCTAATGCAAAAGAAGTTATCGCCAACACAGAATCAGAAATGAAAAGAGGTAGAGCCTCATCTACAACACCGCCATCTGTAGAAAGTGATAACAAAAGGCCTAAGACCATAAGTAAAAGCGTCATGCATAGACCTGCAGAAGAGGCTCAGCCCTTCACGTCTGGTACTAGCTACAGAGACGCGGTTAAAGGGATCAGGATCGGTATTATACATACAGAATTTCCTCGCAAGATCCTAACATCGGGGCAGCTAGCAGCAAAACAAAAATCGATCTTGTTAGAGATACTTAAAGCGGCAAAAGAGGGGATAAATCCACAATTTGGTGAACTCAGCCTTATGTCGGGGTGGATGCTGATCATTTGCCTTGATGAGCAAACCGCATCATGGCTGGAAGAAACAGCACGGAGTATCAAGCCGGATGAGTCCACGAACATCAGGGCAGTCCGGAAGGAGAATATCCCGCGGTCAGACATAATTACGGGATATTTTCCTCACGAGACTGACTCGTCAGTGGAGATAGCTACCCTCATTGATGCCAAAATGCCGGTTTGTACGCCTCAACTTGGAAGGTGCTTAGCGGGAGAGTAGAGGGCACAAACACAATTATAATTTTCTTCATCGACGGCCGATCGATGGAGAAGCTTAAGTTAAAGGGGCCTAGAGTCTGCTATAAATTTTCAAGCGTGACTCTCCGCCCAAAGGTCAAAGAGGTCAAAAGCGCCAAGCCGCAGCTCAATGAAGATAGCCTTAACTCTAAATAATTATTAATATTAAATTATTCAAGCGAATCTCCATCATTCAGCAACGGCTATGGACACATTAACATAGAGATTCGCAAAAGAGGAATTCCATATAGCCCTCATACAGGAACCAACAGCCGCGTAGGGAAACATTATTGGTATTCTTCAAAAAATGGTTAAGTTAATTTTCAATAAAAGAGCCTACAGACCAGGGGCTGCAATTCTAATGTCACCAGAAATTAATTATCTGAATATGTCTATTTTCATCCGAATAGATTTACTAGCGGTAATGATGAAATACCAAAGGCAGGGAGGTGTTCAAGAGGAGATACTTGCTTCGGTCTACTCTCCTGATGAGGAGCTAGATGCTTCGCCTCAAGGCGTCATGAAGCTTGTGGAATACAGAAAAATCCACTAAGCACCAGTCATTCTGGGCTGCGATGCTAAAGTGGTGCGCATTAGCGTCGCAGCCCAGTATGACTATCTGGTGAAGTAATGATATCAATAAAAGATGTGAGTCACTTTTGGAGTGCCTAACTACTAACAACCTAGATATAATAAATAAAGGCAACACACCGACCTTCAGAAATTCAGTTAGGCAGGAAGTACTTGACCCAGTCATAAACATAAAAGAATTATGATTGGGCGTAAAGCCCAATCATATGATACTCTAGATGAAATGAGAAAGAGTTCAATGTACCGGAAAATATGTCACCTCCAATTCTTTTAAATAATTAATACTGACTTTTGTATGGGAGGTGGTAGAAGAAGAGGGGGAAGGTTTGCAATTTTTGGATATGGCACCTAATGTGGTATGGAAAATATTTCGTGCTGAATTTAAGGTTTGTAGCTTTCATTATTTTCAATTGGACATAGTTTTCCTAAAATTGAGGCATTTGTATGGGAGGTGGCAAAGGAAGTGGAGCGTTTAATATGATTTTGAAACTGCTTATCATCATCCTTGTCACCACGCTTTGATTCAATTTCAAATTCGCTAGTTCTAATATACTCGAAGGAGAAATGCTTTTATTGAATTTATAATACAGATATTTGTATGGGAGGGGGTAGAAGGAGTGAAGAGGAGCTGATAATTTTTTTTAACATTTATTGCAACTATTGAAAAACAAATTCTGGCAAAAATTGAAGCTTATACTTTTCTAGTTTTAATGAAAATCGATATAATGCACTTAACAAAATTATACATTTGTATGGGAGGGGGTAGAAGGCGTGTACGGATCAAAACACATTTTTTTCCGTTATTGATATTTCTATTTGTATACTTTATGCAAAATATTAAGTAGATAGCTTTAATAGTTTCGAAGAAAAATAATTTAATTTAAATTTCAAAATTTCGTGAAATTTGTATGGGAGGGGGTAGAAGGAGTAAGGTGAATTTGATAATTTTTTTCAATTCTGATTGGAATTACAATAAAATTAATTCTGGCAAAAATTCGTTTTGATAACTTTGCTAGCTTCAATGAAAATCGATAAACTGCATTTTTTAAAACTATGCATTTGTATGGGAGGGGGTAGAAGGAGTGACGGGATCGGATCAATATTCCGTCATATTAATGAAATTTATATCATAATACTTTGACCCAAATTTCAAATTGATAGCTTAAATAGTTTCAAAGAAAAATCAATTTCTGAAAATTTCAGAATTTCGTGAAATTTGTATGGGAGGGGGTAGAAGGAGTGGGGGGATGTGGCCCGTTCACGAGCTTAAAGTTTCGTTTTTGCTAAAAATGACACACACAAAATTTCAGTACGATAGCTCAAAGCGTTCGACAGTTATGCTGTAGACAGACGGACAGACGGACAGACAGCAACTCGGAATCGAAGTTTTTGAGCGACAACAAATATTTCTGTACCCTTGGCGGCTCTGTGCGAGCATTATTTCTTAGCGTTACAAACGGTAAGGCAAACACAATATACTCTCAGATTTCATCTAGAGTATAAAAACCCCCTGCCTGGTTGACAAGTGCGAAAATTGGCACGTATCAAAAGAAGCTTCATTACCAGATCATAGGCATATCTGTTTTGATGTTAATACCTAATTTGGCTATATAGGCCAGCACGGAAACCCAAATCAACTGGAATCTTTATCAGCCAACCTTGGAGTACGAACTAAGTATCGAAGAAGAATCAATGAACAGCCCAGCCTGCATTGATAAAATTACGAACAAACTCATAAACAATATTATTAATGCTTACGAACAGAGTTATTCTGTTCTACAAAAAAAAGGGCCAAACAATCACCTGGTGGAACGAGTAACTAGCAGCGAAACGCAAACAAACTAGGAAATTGTTCAATAGATCAAAAATCTTTGGGAACTGGGACGAATACATAGTCTCTTACTGAATATAATAAACTTCTAAAAAACTTAAAAAATAGTCTAAGAGAAGATTTTGTGAATAAATCTGCCAACAGCCTCAAGACTTCAACAGGTTTTATCAAAAGACACCCCGATAGTTATCGTACTACTAGAGAGACCAGATGCGTCCTCAACTAAAAGCAGCATGGAGACTCTTGAAGTGTTAGTGGCAGCACATTTCCTAGGCTGCAAGATAATTAACAGCGATGAAGATTTAGAGTTAGAGGAAAGGACGTATCGTCAAACTCTGTTCAGCAATAGCATTGCTGGTAAAATCTTCACTCCGAAAAATACCAAATGGGCAATCAATACTTTTAAGCCCTTTAAATTAGCCGGAGTAGGTAAAATGTTCTCCGCATTACTGCAGAAGGGGTTAGAGATCATAATGTCAATAATGATAAGAATCTTTAAAGCCAGTTTTGTATGGGGGTGCATCCCAAAAATCTTGAGGAAAGCGAGGGTTGTATTTGTATCGAAGGCAGAGAATCGTCCCACTAAACAGCCTAAGTCATATCGCACTAAAAGCCTTTCTTCCTTGTTCGTCAAGACGATGGAGAAGTTAGTGGACATTCATGCAAGAAAAGGGCCTAATAAGCTCTGTTTTAATAATAACCAAATCATAGTATCATTTACAAATAGAAGGAAAATCCACATCATACCTCCTTCAATAAATGAAACACTAATACTCTTTTGACGGATAATATTTGCAAATGCAATGTGTGTGCAATGTTATGGCAGCGAGACGTGAACATTAACGCGAACTTCCGAAAAAGCAGTTAACGCATTCGAAAGAAAGGTCCTTCGAAGAATTTTGGGACCTGTGAAGGAAGGAACAGAATGGCGAATAAGATACAACCATGAGTTGTATCAACTCTACGACGAGCCAGAAGCTTCAACGTTCATCAAGTTACGTAAACTGCAGTGGGCTGGCCATGTAGAGCGAATGGAAGACAGAAGAATCCCCAAACGTGCTCTGAAAAGCAAAGCGAGTGGTAACCGGCCAGTAGGCAAACCACGCAAGCAATGGGAAGACTCGGTTGATGAAGACAGCAAAGCCATTTTAAAAATTAGCAGCCGGAGGTCGCGGTCTTTCGATCGAGACAATTGGAGGCGACGACTTCAGGAGGCCAGGGCCTGATTTGGGCTGCCGCGCCATTGATGATGATGATGAATACTCTTTCCAGATGAGGTAAAATGCATAGGTGTTATACTGGATAGCAAACTCAACTGGAACCAACATATTGAATGGACTCAAGCCAAAGAACTAAAGGCATTTTAGGCCTGCAAAATCTTATTTGATAGAAAATGGGGACTACAGCCCAAGATGATTTACTGGTGCTATAGAACAATCATCCTTCCAATAGTCACATACGGATCAACGATATTGTTGACTAAAATTTTACAACAAAAAACACAGTCTACGCTACAAAAAATCTAAAGGCTAGCTTGTCTTGATACCACCGGAGCAATGGAAACCTGTTCTATGGTGGCAATGGAAATGATCTTAAACATCCCTCGGATACATCTCCCAATAAAAAAAGAGGTTATCAAAAGGGTGCGGAGGGAAAACCAGGGAAAACAAATACAATTCAAGAGATCTCAGGGGTCAACTCCAAATCCTAAACGCAAGCCACAACCTTCAAGGCGGAACTAATTGCAATGGTGCTATGCATCCAAGAGAATATAAGGAGAGCTCATCGCAATAAATCTAATAATATCCTATCGGATAGTCAGGTGGCTTTCAAAGCCCGAGCATCCAATAAACATAGATCGAGGATAGTTCGGAAAAAAAAAACAAAAGTGGAGGATATTCTAAAATTCAGCAAGATTGATATTAGAATTCTAATGGGCCTAATGACGGGGCACAGTGGAGTAAGCCAACACCTCAGAAATATGGATTTAGCTGAAACCGACATCTGCCTCCTCTGTCTCGAAACTCCGAAACGAGAGAACACTTCCGATATCATTGTGAAGCAGTAGCACGGAAAATATACAATCTTCTCGGAAAAGATTTCCTTTCTACTGAGGAACTAGCCAACATGGCTTACTTAAAGAAACTTAGATTAGCCAAGGCTATTGAGTTATGATAGAGTAAAGCGGCAATAAACGCACAACGGCCGAGAAGGTCGCAGTGCTCTCGCGTGATCTTCAAATTATTATGATTTTTTTACAGAATGACCTGAGTTATGGGCAATTTCGGCCTTTATGTGCAATGCACAAACACAGTCATGGAGGGAAGGAATGGGATTGGGAAGGTAGGGGAAGGGTGTGAGAACGACAGTAACGAGTAAGCTGGAATATTTTTCAGTTGAACTGGCTGCTACTGCCAAATATTTGCAGATGTTATAGGGGCCAGAAACCGAACAGAAACTATCAACTGAGTATGTTGGTCTTCTTGAAGTGGAACTGTTTCACTTGGTTTGCCCATTTTATTTCGAATAATTTTAATCGCCAGTAGCAATTGAAAATCGTGCTTAAGAAAATCCACTGTCTGGAGTGGGAATCGAGTTTACGACCTATTGACTGCGAAGCAAGCACTCTGCGCACTACGCCACGTAAGCTTTGAGAGCTAAGGTCGAAGTTCAAGTGACATTTTGCTGAGCTGATCAAAACGGAAGTATGAGATGATTTTTAAGTCTGAAGTTGGCTCTAATAACAAATCTTAGCGAACCAATATTTAGATTCTTGAAACCTTGAATCAATTTAAATATTAGAACGTAACATGTACAAAATTAATCAAGCTGAAATTGTGCACAAAATATCTATTTAGCATTATTAGTGAGACCGAAAAAATAAGACGATTAGCTTGACTCGTTCTACTCCGTCCCAAACAATATTTCACAACTTTACATAAAGTCGATTTTCTTGAAAAGTACGAATGTTACAGATCTGTTATTTAAAACATGTTAATTGCGTGATATTTCTAGTAATTTTGATAAAAAAAAACATTAGAATCTTTCCACTCCTTTTACCACCTTCCATGCAAACTGCACGATTTCTCTAAATCCAATACACTAATTTTCCTAGCACTTTTTATAAATTTTTGAAACTTAAATTTCGCATAATTTTTCTTATAGAAATTCTAGCACGATGTGAAAAAATTAGTTCAATGCCACCAATGTCACCTCTTCTACCACTCCCAATACAAAATTTCTTAAAATGACAAAAATTTGGTCTAGAGTATCGCACGATTGGGCTTTACGCCCATCCGTTGTACTGTTATGTTTGAGAACTTAGGTTCTATCATTTAAGTTTTCTGTGCTTCTTCAATTGTAGCAATGCGTCCCGGTCCGAGTGAAAAGAGCGATGACGCGATCTTTCGTAACAGCACTGTACACCTAATCTGCGGCCTTCAATGGTCGCTTTCCAGTGAAACGTAATCATCTCTTTTTAAAAATTTTTATTGTTTTAAATCTTTGCTATTCATAAGTAAAAAAGGAAATTGACATAAGAATGTAAAAAAAATCATAAATCGTCAAGTAGCAATGAAAGGCAAAGCATTTACAACTCTGAGACCAATAGTGTTCTCTCTCGGACGATGTCCACCGCAATCTGTCGCAGGTAATGAAACCAATGCAATGAGAGTGGTTCCCTTGAACCTAAACTTGGTTGTGATTGGACAGCCTAGGTCATTAGCGCATGCAGCTCGACCTTTCCTCCCGGAGAAGCAAACGTTTGTAGTGGAGAGTAAGGCTGAACCGCATTCCGTAACCGGGCGAAGTCTGCTTTCTGCGAAGCGAATTCTTCGAGCTCTAGTGTGACCTAAATTTTTTAAACATTAGATTTAAGTCCTGAAATTAAATGGCTTCACTTACGTCTATAACGTCCAAATCCGGCTATTTTCATCCAATATCCTACATAGCTAGTACCAGTAGTACCAGCAATTGGTAGTTGAACCGGTTGAATACGACCTGAAATAAAAATTTACGGTAAATTTGGTCGGTCACTTATATGTTTAAAAAAAATATATTACGTGACCGCGGTATAGGATTGACAAGTCTAATAAGCGAGAACCCGGGATACGTTGTACCACCGTTCACAATTCGACCAACAGTAGACTGATTAGTGTCGGTAAGTACTAATGTAACGCGACCGCGCTCTCCCTCATTGTTGATATTACGAACTCCTAGGCTAAGCGTTGCTGAAGTAACCCTGAAAATAATCAAAGATAATTTTAAAACTAGGTGCACGAACTTTAGATTAGATTAGAGCCGATCTCTGATATCACGAATATAAAAAGACAAGATTTTCGGATTCTACACTGTTACGCTTTATTATTCGTGACGTTTCGGTCTCTGCTGAGACCTTTATCAAACGTCACGAATAATAAAGCGTATCAGTGTAGAATCCGGAAATCTTGTCTTATAATTCGAAATGCACTCTGTGAAAACATTCACCAAACCCTCACGAATATTCCTAATTTTTTTTTATTTCATTTCAAAATTTTGTGAATGAAATTGATGTTGTTCGTAGTACACATCTTTCCCAATTATGTAAAGACCTTAGTTTTATTATAAGAAAAAATTATTATATCTTACCCTTCGGCAACACAGCCTTGTACCGTAAGTATACGATTAGGGGTAACAAGAGCACCACAACATTCTGTTACTACTCCTCCCCTGTTTGCAGTGATAGCAACGTGATAAGGAATAGCATATCTTTTCGCTTTTTTTCCGTGAGCGATTCTAGCATTCGGGAAATCGTCCTCTTCATCATCGTCATCATCAATGCTATCTTCCAACTCATCCTCGGCGTCTGTCGAAAACTCTTCATTTTCTGACAAAAAATCTTCATTTTCTGACGAAAAATCATCAATTTCTGGCGAAAGGTCTTTACCGGTTTCTTCTAAACCAAGATCTGGCTCAATTTTGGCCAGACACAATACAAAAATACAAGAAAATAATAATAAGAATTTCATTTCGATTCTTTTCCGAATGAAACTTGTATTTTAAAGATATTAACGTTCTATTACTTTTAGTTATTAATTCGTATTTGACACTGATATAATATTTGAACTGATCACTTTAAATTTTATGAAGCGTCTTTTATAGTAAAAAATGCTACTGAAAAGTTTATCTTCAGATTTGATAGTGAGAATTTCACCTCAAAAGTTAAATCTATTTGGAACTTATTGATAAGATTAGTTTCGCTAGTTTTGATTGCAAAAAAACACTGGAATTAGCGAAATGTATTAAGTATTGGTTGGCTCCTTGACCGACAAATATTTGATTTAACCCAATTATATGTTTTTCATTAATTATCAATTCTTATTTTCTAGAAAATGTCAAGCATACGTAGTTAATTGGGTATTCTACAAATCCTACGATTATTAGTACAATGGCGAAGATCTCAAGATTGTCAATCTAAGAATCTTTAATTAATTCTCTAAGGAAGTTTTATGAAACTTGTAAAAATTAACTGCCAACAAGTCGGGCGAAACTTTATTATTTTTGGGACAAGTTCTGGATGAGTGGAACGTCAATATGCAGGTTAGAGTGGCTAAGGAAGACTAAGTGAATGGAGTTCTTGGGCAGGGCTAATGTCAATTTAACAATATTTCATTCGTTTCTGCAAGTTTGGGTTTTTATGAGTAGAGGAGGAGGGGTAATAGTAAGGGTGGGTAGATTTTGATTCGTTGAATCATGTCCAATATTCTCTGCATAAAATGTGTTTCATAGATGAAGTTGCATAGAATTTTCATAAAATTCGGTGTATTTTACATTCACGAAAGCGAACATTTGTATGGGAGGGGGTGAAGCGGGTAAGGGAATCATAAAATTTGTGATGCATTTTATTTCATTTCTGTTAGAAGGTGCTTGTACAATATTCCAAGTTCGTAGCTTTTAATTTGTTGGTTATTAGTTGATTTAATGAAATTATTCGAAAACACACTTTTGTATGGGAGGCTGTAGAAGGACAAGCGCGATCTTAAAACTTTTGACGCAATTTTATTTCGACTATTTTTAAAAGTTTTTGTGCAAAATTTCAAATTGATAGCTTTAAATAGTTAGGTGATAATTGATATCTTGAAAATGGTCGAAAAAATAATTTTTTATTGGAGTTGGTAGAAGTTTTAAATGTTTTCGACCAGTTAATATTTGTTTACTTAGGGATTTTTTTTAAATGCATTTCGCAAATTTTCAAGTTTCTTCCTTAAAGTTTTACTCAAAAATTTCCAGTTTATGAGTTTTTTTCAATGCACATGAAACACCTTGTGCACTTTAGACCGGGGGATCACTTTATAACAATTATGGAACAAGTTATTATTATTTTTCTATGTATATCAAATATGTACCTACATGCAAACTTTAAACTTATCTTTCACCAGAACCCTAAAAAAATTACTCAAAATTTTCGACATTTTTGCTTATCGCCTCCCTTACACCTCCAAACTTTAAATTTTTACCAAAACTAACAACTGTGTAGTTCTACAATCTGACAAATTTTCGATTTGATATCTGAACTCTATTTTGAGATATAAAGATTTGTAATTTTGAAAAGTGCGCCAATTTTGAAATTCTTCCCATTTCCCCTCAGTACTATTATTTCAACATGTTATATTTTTTTCGTATTTCTCTAGTATAGCTTAATATATGTTTCAAATTTCAATTACATAACATAAGAGATAGTTGAGATATTTTTTAAGTGTTTTTCTTTGCACCCTCCTGACCTCCCCCCTTACAATAATTAGCCACTTTCGAAGCTGTTTCCGGTGGAGCTATATGCCACCTTAATGGTCCCAAGATATGAACTTTTTACAATAAGTAATTTCGAAGATATAATCATTTGAAAAAAAGTTTCGACCGACAATTTGTTTTTAGACCCCCTTTTTCGGACGCCAATGGATAAAAAAATTAAATTATTTTTAAAGTTTGTCCCACAACTTTTTCTATATCTCTAGTGATTTTCAACTTCCTATCTGCATTCGTGGTGGAGATATTAGCAAGTGTAGTTTGTGACTCTCTCAATCCCCCCGCCTCCCCCTTTCACCTAATACCCCTCAAAAATGTAGAAAATAGAGCTCACTTACCCAATCAATCTTTTAACGGTCTAGGAGATATGAGTCCATATGTACGGCGGACGATGTACGGCCGGACGGATTTTTTTTTTGCATTTTTAGGCTAATTTATTCATGAAACGCGAAAAAACAAAATTTCATGGTAGCACATTTTTTTTTTGTGTCGATCACAATACTTTGTTATTAAAATAATAAAGTAAAATTATGTTTAAAATTTTGATTTATTTGTCATCATCATCAATGGCGCAACAGCCCAAATTGGGCCCTGGCCTCCTGAAGTCGTCGCCTCCAATCGTCTCGATCCAAAGACCGCGCTAATTTTTAAGATGGCTTTGCTATCTTCATCAATCGAGTCTTCCCATCGCTTGCGTGGCTTGCCTACTGGCCGGTTACCACTCGCTTTGCCTTTCAGAGCATGTTTGGGGATTCTTCTGTCTTCCATTTGCTCTACATGGCCAGCCCACTGCACTTTACTTAGCTTGATGAACGTTAAAGCTTCTGGCTCGTCGTAGAGTTGATACAACTCATGGTTGTATCTTATTCGCCATTCCGTTCCTTCCTTCGCAGGTCCCAAAATTCTTCGGAGGACCTTTCTTTCAAATGCGTTAACTGCTTTTTTGACATTTCGCGTTAATGTCCACGTTTCGCTGACGTAACAGAGCACAGGTCGTATAATAGTTTTATATATCCATAGCTTATTGTTGCTATGTACTTTCTTTGATTTCATTTTTGGAAGTACCGAATAATACGTCTTATTTGCTAGAATTATCCGTCGTTTGATTTTGTCTGTTTCATTGCCGTCCTTTGCTAGATTAGCCCCAAGATATATGAAGTTGTCGACACTTTCCAAAATACATTCCGCAATTTTTATGTTTTGTCTTATTGGCGTTCTCCTTCTTCTTTTCGTCAATACTTTTATTTTGCTTTCGTTAATGTTCAACCCGACTTCCTTTGCGGTGGAGTCAAGATTGACAAATACCTCCTTAGCACTCGGGAAGGATCTTGCTAGGATATTAATGTCGTCAGCGTATGCTACTATTTGGGTGGACTTGATTAGTAATGCCCCGTTGGTGTGGACTGGGATTTTCGGACGACATACTCTAATGCCAAGTTGAAAAGCATGGGGGCTAGAGCATCTCTCTGCTTTAAACCACATTCCGTTCGAAAGCTGGTTGTGGAATCGGTTTGTATTCTCACTTGGGTATGATAAATAGGTTAGGCATATATGGAGATACGCGACATATGACATTAAATTTGGTCAAATCAAAAATAATGGTTTTCTGAAAATCAGAAAAACTTTTAAGGCAGGAAAAATGGTATAATATGCAACAGGAAAAAGAAATAGTGTAAACATAGACCTATCTTGGCGTGAAACTCACATCGAGTCTTGCGTTCCAAAAATATATAAAAGATAGAGAACATAAGGCAAAAGCAAGTATTAATGGTACTTGGAATAATTTCTTCAATAAAAGTTTTATTAACTTACCAGCTAAAGTGAATCTATTTAATGCTGTTTTGCAATCTATTTTCTGCTTCAGAAATTTGGGGCTATACGAATTTCGAAGAAACTGATAAGTTTCAAAGGTTTTATTTTAAACGGGTCTTACATTTGCCCAATTTCACGCCAACCTATGGAATTTGTTTAGAAGCTGGAATTTCTGAAATCCATTTTTATACATTGCAGTTGCATATCTATACGTATAAATATAATTGTAGTGTCTGTCTGTTATTTGCTTGTAAATGGCTATAAGTTAGTTTTTTGTTTTATTTTAACAATAACTAAGCATAAAAACACGTTTTTGAAATTTTTGTCAGTCTGTCTGTCCGTCCGTCTTTCACGCACAAACGGCTGAACCGATTGTAATAAAACTTGCACAGTTTGCTAGGTGTGCTCCGAGATGTAATCTGCTTTTAGTTTTTTTTACCCCCTCACACCTTCTACCTACTCCCATACAAAGCGACTCATTTCCAAAAATATGTATTAATCAAATTTTCTTGGAAACTATAAGAGCTACTAAATTGAAATTTAGAATATTTTATTTCTATTACAAATGCAATCTTTTGGTATAAAAATTATTTAAATGGTTTTCCGACTGGTCTTTGTCCGTTGACTTTCCCTTTTAGTGTTCGTTTGGGAATTCTTCCGTCATCCATACGCTCCACATGACCAGCCCATTGTAACTTTTTAAATTTTAAGAGGGTTGACACTTCTGGATTGTCGAAGATGGCATACAATTCTCTATTGTATCGTATTCTCCAGATCGAGTCTTCTCTCACAGGTCTGAGGATTCTTCTGAGGACTTTTCTTTCAAAGGCATTACGTAGTTTTTCGGACGCCTGAGTTAAAGTCTACGTTTTACTGCCATAGCATAGCACAGGTCTTATAATGGTTTTGAATAGCTTAAGTTTTGTTTTTCTGTGCACATTCTTGTTTTTGATTATTGGAAGTACCGAATAATACTTCTTGTTTGCCATCATTATCCTTCTTTTGATTTCGAAGGGTTCGCTTCCATCCTTCGATAGTTCCGCCTCTAGGTATATAAAATTGTCTACATTTTCTAGGTTACAGTCTCCTACTGTAATATTTTATCTGATTGGCGTCTTTTTCATGGTTTGAGTCATAATTTTTGTTTTCATCATCATCAATGGCGCGACAGCCCAAATCGGGCCCTGGCCTCCTGAAGTCGTCGCCTCCAATCGTCTCGATCCAAAGACCGCGTCCTCCAGCTGCTAATTTTTAGAATGGCTTTGCTGTCTTCATCAACCGAGTCTTCCCATCGCTTGCGTGGTTTGCCTACTGGCCGGTTACCACTCGCTTTGCCTTTAAGAGCACGTTTGGGGATTCTTCTGTCTTCCATCCGCTCTACATGGCCAGCCCACTGCAGTTTACGTAGCTTGATGAACGTTGAAGCTTCTGGCTCGTCGTAGAGTTGATACAACTCATGGTTGTATCTTATTCGCCATTCCGTTCCTTCCTTCACAGGTCCCAAAATTCTTCGGAGGACCTTTCTTTCGAATGCGTTAACTGCTTTTTCGGAAGTTCGCGTTAATGTCCACGTCTCGCTGCCATAACAGAGCACAGGTCGTATAATAGTTTTATAAATCCGCAGCTTATTGTTCCTGTGCACTTTCTTGGATTTCATTATTGGAAGTACCGAATAATACGTCTTATTTGCTAGTATTATCCGTCGTTTGATTTCGTCTGTTTCATTACCGTCTTTTGCTAGATTAGCCCCAAGATATATGAAGTTGTCCACACTCTCCAAATTATATTCCGCAATTGTTATGTTTTGTCTGATTGGCGTTCTCCTTCTTGTTTGCGTCATTACTTTTGTTTTGCTTTCATTAATGCGCAACCCGACTTCTTTTGCGGCGGAGTCAAGATTGACAAATACCTCCTTAGCACTAGGGAAGGATCTTGCTAGAATGTTAATGTCGTCAGCGTATGCTACTAGTTGGGTGGACTTGAATAGTAGTGTCCCGTTGGTGTCGACTGGGATTTTTCGGACGACATACTCTAGTGCCAAGTTGAAAAGCATAGGAGCTAGACCATCTCCCTGCTTTAAACCACATTCCGTTGGAAAGCTGGTTGTGGAATCGGTTTGTATTCTCACTTGGGATTCAGTGTTCGTCATTGTGAGTCTTGTTAGTCGGACTAGTTTTGGAGGAATTCCAAAGTCAAGCATGATTTGGTACAGTACGCTCCTGTCGATACTGTCGTATGCTTGTTTGAAATCTACGAATATTTGGTGCACGTCTGTGTTATATTCCCAGCATTTCTCAAGCACCTGTTTCACCGAGAATATCTGGTCTGTTGTAGATCGTCCGGTTCTGAATCCGCCTTGGTATTCGCCAATTATTTGATTAGTATAGGGCTTAAGACGACGTTCAATAATTTTTGTCAGTAGTTTATAGGACGTACACAACAATGATATACCTCTGTAGTTCTCACAGCAGAGTTTGTCTCCTTTCTTGTAAATTGGACATATAATGCTTTTTCGCCAGTCGTCGGGTATGATTTCCTCTGTCCAAATTTTGCATATCATGCTGTGCAGTATTTCAGCGACACGGTTTCCACCGTTTTTCAGAAGTTCAACTGGTATTTCGTCAATTCCCGGCGCTTTGTTTCGTTTTTGGTCACATAGGGCTGCTTTGATTTCAGGAAGCGTGGGTGGTGTCGATGATGGTTCATCTTCGTCAGTTGAGGCTTGAATTGAAATGTTGTCTGTCGTTATCGGTGCTACTGGGATGGGATTCAAAAGATGTTCGAAGTATGAAGCCCATCTCCTTTTGATTTCTTCTGTGTCGCTGATGATATTGCCCTCTGCGTCTTTGCAGAGACTGGTTTTTGGTTTATATCCCTTTTTCAAGTCTTTTACTATGGCGTATGCGTCCCGCGTATTATTTTTTCTCATGTCGTCGTCCATTTTTTGTATCTTGTCATTATGGTACTTCCTTTGTTTTCGTCTGCAGGTCTTTTTCGCATATCGCCTAAGCTCGTCATATCTTTCTTTTTTGGCTCGTGTTGGTCGTTGAGTAAAAATTTTGTAAGCTTCGTTCTTTCTATCTATTGCGTCGCGACATTCTTGGTCGAACCAATCATTACTTTTTCGCCGTGCTTGATATCCTAATACCTCTTCCGCGGAGGATTTGATGCCGTCTCGTATTTTCATCCACGCATTATCCACTGGCATACTTTGGATATTTTCATATATTGGTGTCAGGTGTTTATTACATGCTAACATGTAAGCCTGCGCCACCGTTTCGTCGTTAAGCTTGTCGACATTGAATTTGCGAGCTCTACTCGTTTTCGAATACCCACGACAAGCTATTTTGCTCTGACTAGATAGTGATCAGAGTCACAATTCGCACCGCGGAGAGTTCGTACATCAAGTATACTGGAAGCAGCCCTTTTCTCAATAAGAACGTGGTCTATTTGGTTGAAGGTGTGACCATCTGGTGATGCCCACGTTCGTTTGTGAATATCGCGATGTGGGAAGCACGTAGAGCTTACTATGATATTTTTGCTGCTTGCGAAATCAATAAGACGTTGGCCATTGTCGTTGGTTATGTCATGGAGACTGTGCCCTCCTGTTGTTCCTCTATGAGCCTCCTCCTTTCCGACTTTTGCATTAAAATCCCCTAAGACAATTTTTAGGTCATTCGAGGGCAGTGAGTCATATGTTGTCTCTAGGGTGGCATAAAATTCGTCTTTAGTTACATCGTCCTTGTCTTCTGTTGGTGCGTGAACGTTGATCAACCAAGTGTTGAAAAATTTAGTCTTTATTCGGATTGCACACAATCTTTCACTTATTGGTTTGAAGCTCGTGACCTGCTGCTTAAATTTTTTGTCAACGACAAAAGCGACTCCAAACTCTCTGCTTCCCGACAATTTTCCACTTGGATAGATTGTGTGTGATCTCATGTCCATGATTTCGCTACCGAGCCATTTCGTTTCTTGGATGGCAGTTATGTTGATGTTGTGTTTTGCCACTTCTTCGAGAAACTCTTTCAGAGCTCCTGTCCTAAATAAGGATCGAACATTCCAAGATCCAATAGAGTAGTCCATTTTTCGTTTGCGGGGTCGTTGCCGTTGAGTCCATCCTTTCCGAGGCTGTTCTTCAGGTTTCTGGACAGTGTTCTTTTTCCGGTGATGCGTTGTCGGCGCCTCGCCCAACCCCCGACCTGGAGGACCGGTCCTACTTATTTATTACACCCTAGTAGAAAAAGGGTGGGAGTTTTGAGCTAAATATGACATGCTGGAGTTCTCACAGCTATGCTGCAAGTCCAACTATGTCATACTTTTTGCCTACTTCCTGAGACGCACTGGTGTTACTGGCCATTCAGGTTAACTCCATGTTCCCTCCTCCTTTCTCAACTCGGGCTTGGGACCGTCTATGGCGGAGTTTTGTTTTGTTTTCATTAATGCGTAGTCCAACTTCTTTTGCTACCGAGTCAAGTTTTTCAAATACCTCCTTGGCACTCTCCAGAGATCTTACAAGGATATCTTTATCGTCGGCATATGCTACGAGTTGTGTGGATTTGAAGCATAGTATTCCCTTGGTGTCAACGGGAAGTTGCCGAATAACATATTCGAGTGTCAATTAGAACAACATTGGTCCGCGACTGTCACCTTGCTTAAGGCCGTTGTCTGCTTTAAAACTGGAAGTCAGATCGTTTCCTACTGTGACTCGTGACAAAGACTCGGTTATTGTCATTCTTGTAAGCCGAACCAGTTTTTGTGGGACTTCAAACTTTAACATGATTTTATTTATTCTACAACTCAAGCGTTTTCTGAATTTGAAGTCATGAATTTGAGACAGCTTTTTGTCTATGCTTTACTAAAGTTTATGGCTTGCAATTTATCGAAATTTAGAATAAATGTTACGAACTATTCGACAAGGAGCCAAACAAAGAACTTATTAGCTATAGAAAAATGAAATAAAACTATGTTGCAAAGGCATGCTTGTATTCTTGGACCTCGAGCCTTTAACATTTTACCAGATTTGGTAAAAAATACTTTAAATATCAACAATCACAAAATTGTCATAAAAAAATTTGTTTACGATAATCTGAACTTTTTCAGTGATATTGTTTCATAAATTAGTTTTTTTTTTTTTTATTTAAAGTTTTTCTACTTTTCTTTTTTTTTTTTACGAACTTTCATTTCATTTTTATGTAAGTTTTTTAATTTTATTTACTTTTACTACTATTCTTGAATTTTCCGTTTTTGGAAGGTGTACTTTCAATTTTTTTTTTTTTTTTTTCTGCGTCTGAATTTTATCTCTTTAATTTTAATCTAATCATATTCAATCATTTTATTCCTAAGCACTTACTTGAATTTAATAAATAACAAATTATTTTCTGTTAACTTTTGAGCTCCCACTCACAAGCTTTGGCTTATGTCGGCTTGTATCTTTAATTTTTATTAATATTTGTGTACTATATACACGCATTGTGTCATCACTAATTACTTATATTGGATACAAATAAAGAACTACTACTAAATACAGTACGCGCCCCTGTCGATACTGTCGTATGCTTGCTTGAAGTCAAGAAATATCTGGTGCACATCAATTTTACATTCCCAGAACCTGTTTCACTGAGAATATCTGGTCCGTGGTCGATCGTCCAGCTCTAAATCCGCCTTGGTATTCACCAATTACTTTGTCAGCATAGGGCTTAATTCTCTTTTCCAGAATTTTCGTCAAGATTTGCTAAGACGTATACAACAGAGATGTTCCTCGGTAGTTTTTTCAGCAGAGTTTGTCACATTTCTTATGAATTTGATATATGATACTTTCGCGCCAATCTTCAGGAAATGTTTCCTGCGTCCATATGTCCGTAACTAATCTATGTAGGAGATGCGATATGCAGGTGTCGGCAGTTTTCAGAAACTCAGCTGGAATTTGATCAGTGCCCGGCGCTTTGTTGTTTGAGTGGTCCCTCAGGGCTGTTTTTACTTCTTCGAGTGTGGGAGGACTCAAAGCGGATCCTTCATCAGCTGTTACATCAGTTATACCTGCAATTGTGTCTACTGCTGCTGTTCGTGCAGGTGATGGGATCGGATTAAGAAGGTGTTCAAAGTATTGCGCCCATCTTAATTTTATATCTTCCGCAGTACTTCGAATGTTCCCTTCTGCATCTTTGCAGAGGGTCGTTTTCGGTTGGTATCCCCCTTTTATTTTTTTGACAAGGGAATACGCGCCTCTTTTTTTGTGTAATTTGTCGGGTTTGAAGTTGATGACCTGGTGCTTAAACTTGTTGTCGACGACAAACGCAACTCCAAACTCCCGGCTTCCCGATGATTTCCCACTTTTGAAAATTCTGTGCGAAGAAACTAAATTGACTAATGTCAGTAATCTCGCTACCTAACAATTTAGTTTCTTGGAGTGCAATTATGATTATACAGTATTTGGCTGCCTGTTCCAGAAGCCCTCTCACTGATCCTGCTCTATACAGGGATCGCACGTTCCAAGATCCGAAGGAATAGTCCATTTTTTGTTTGCGTGGTCATTACCGTTCAATCAATCCAGTCCGAGGCGTTGCTTCAGATTTTGAAACCGGTGTGGCTTTTCTGAGGATGAGTTGTTAACACATCGCCCAGCCCCCAACTTGGAGGGCTATATTATTATAGTGCTAGAATTGTTCTGTTTCATTAGCAATCGCGCCTATCAGTTCAGTAAGTCAAGTCCAGATGGACAAAACTAGTACCCGGAGGCTACCACGTGGAGGTATGAATAGCACAATTGATGTGTAGATGATAGTTACAACAATAATATATGTAGGTAAAGACGCTAATAAAGTATAAAATATTAAATAAATTCCCGCTTGTAAACGTTCTGGTTGATACCCTCAACCTAAAATCAAAAATAATGTAGGAATTAATCTTATCTCAAAAAATAAATAAAATAAAAATAAATTTATTCTTCTAAATGTTAAATATAAAAATATTAATATATAGGGTGGTCCAACCATAATGCACGATGTTAGTTGCTCGCGCAAAAGAGCCATTGTTTCGTTGGCTATCTGGCAAGTGGCACCATCCTGTTGGAACCGCATATCGTCCAGGTCCATATCCTCAATTTCTGGCCACAAGAAGTCCGTTATCATCTCGCGATAGCAAACACCATTCACGGTAACTGCTTGGCCGTCCTCATTTTCGAAGAAGTACGGCCCGATGACGCCGTCAGCCTATAAACCGCACCAAACAGTCTCTCTTTGTGGATGCATCGGCTTTTCCACAATCACTCGTAGATTCTCATTTGCCCAAATGCGGCAATTCTGCTTGTTAACGAATCCACTGAGGTGAAAGTGTGCTTCACGAAGTGCACGAAATGCATTTTGATTTGAACGCCCATTTTCGCAAAAGGCTTCAACAACCTTAACGAGCTGTTCAATTGTGTACCTCTCCATGGTAGAATTTGTCAAACACTAAGAAATGTCATATTAAGTTGGGAGAAAAACTTGACGTTAAGGTGTGGCTCACAATTAACATCGTGCATTATGGTTGGACCACCCTGTATAATAATATTCTTCAAGTTTGGGTTCTTATGAGGGGAAGAGGAGGGGTAACAGTAAGGGTGGGTGGATGTTAATAGCTTTTTAATTGATTGCTTGCCTCACGTCCAATATTCTCTGTATAGAATTTGTTTCATAGACCAAGTTGCATAAAATTTCATAAAATTCGGTGTATTTTACATTAACGAAACCAAACATTTGTATAGGAGGGGGTAGAGCGAGTAAGGGAATCATAAAATTTGTAATGCCGTTTTATTTCATTTCTCTTGTAAGGTGCTTGTACAAAATTCCAGGTTCGTAGCTTTTAATTTGTTGGTTATTAGTTGATGTAATGAAATTGGTCGAAAACATACTTTTGTAAGGGAGGGGGTAGAATGATAAGCGCGATCTCAAAACTTTTGAAACAATTTTATTTCAACTATTTTTAAAAGTTTTTGTGCAAAATATCAAATTGATAGCTTGTAATAGTTAGGTGATAATTGATTTCTTAAAAATGGTCGAAAAAATAATTTTGTATGGGAGGGGGTAGAAGTTTTAATGGTTTTCGACTAGTTAATTTTTGTTTACTTAGGGATTTTTTTTAAATGCATTTCGCAAATTTTCAAGTTTCTACCTTAAAATTTCACTCAAAAATGTTCAGTTTATGTGTTTTTTTCAATGCACATGAAACACCTTGCGCACGTTAGACCCGGGGGTTGGTTTATAACAATTATGGAACAAGTTATTAATATTTTTCTATTTACATCAAATAGATGTATCCATATGCATAATTTAAACTTTGTTTCTTTCACCAGAGCCCTAAAAAAATCACTCAATATTTTCGACATTTGTGCTTATCACCTCCCTCTCCTTACACCTCCCAACTTAAAATTTTTACCAAAATTAAAAACTATGTAGTTCTATAATTTGAGAAATTTTCGATTTGATATCTGAACTCTGTTTTGAGATATAAGGTTTTGTTATTTTGAAAATTGCGCCATTTTTGAAATGCTCCCCATTTCCCGCCACTACTTTTATTTCAACATGCTATATTTTTTTCGTATTTTTCTAGTATAGATTAATATATGTTTTAAGTTTCAATTACATAGCTTAAGAGATATTTGAGATATTTATGTTTAAGTGTTTCTCTTTGCACTCCCTCTGACCCTCCCGCTTACAATAATTAGCCACTCTATAAGCTGATTCCGGTGTAACTATATGCCACCTTATTGGTCCCAAAATATGATTTTTTTACAATAAGTAATCATTTGAAAAAAAGATTCGACCGACAATTTGTTTTTAGCCCCCCACCCCCCCCCTTTTCGGACGCCAATGGATAAGAAAATTAAATTATTTTTACAGTTTGTCCCACAACCTTCTCTATATCTCTACTGATTTTCAATTTCCTATCTGCATTTGTGATGGAGATGTTAGCAAGTGTAGTTTTTGACTCTTTCCCTCCCTCCGCCACCTCACAGAATTTAGAAAATAGAGTTCACTTACCCAATCAACAATCCGCCCAAAAACAAACATTCTCCCATTAATGGTCTCGGAGATATGAGTCCATATGTACGGCGGACGGCGTACTGTGGCATGGATTTTTTTTTTCATTTTTAGGCTAATTTAGTCATAAAACACGAAAAAAACAAAATTTCAGGTTAACAAATTTTTTTTTCTATTCGATTACAATACTTCATTATTAGAATATTAAAGTGAAATTACGCAGTCAAAGATTTTACAAACGCTTTTTATACACGCCCCAGCGGGAAATCGAGCTTCCCAGAAGGCATTTCAGAGCAGAACTTTCGAAGCAGTGAAGTGCTCCAAACCTCCTTACACTCCATATAAATTTTAACATTGTATGTCCTTTTAAGTAAGCACTAGCAATAAAATTTATTTGAAGCATGCTCCATATCTGCTTCTTTTAAAGCATGAAGCATGCTTCCTTTGAAGCGGATTGGAAGAATGTTCATAATCTGCTTCTCGCGAAGCACCTTTGAAGCTCGTTTTGCTCAAAATGTGCTTCCTTTGAAGCGCAACCGAAGCGTGTTTTAAATCTTTATGTATAAAAAGCGTTTCGAAGATTTTGTATACGCTTTGTGTATATAAAATCTTCGACAGCATATTTTTTTGCTTCTTATTTTGAAACCAAAAATAGTACGTTGTAAAAAAAGCGTCTCTACATAAAGATATTTGATAATCAAAATAAAAAAAAATGATATAAACTAAAAGTAACAAAATTCTCCTTCCTAAATTTTTATTGAAACTAAATTTATTACGATAATATATTGATTTTATTATTTATTTCGAATGTTGCCATGTAAAAACAACTTTTGCACATGCGTATGCCAGTACACATTTCCTTTTCGAAATCAGTATATCCCAAATTTTCGTTCTTGACAGATCCTATTTTCAAAATAAATTTTGTTAAATAGATTTACTTATAGTAAATGAATAATAGTAGAGGCATACATGAGTGCTTAGCGAGTGACTAAAATTAGCACGAAAATATCATGAAAATTAAAAAAATTCAATTTTCAAATGATTCTAATATTCAAGTTATTGTATGCCATTACCTACACAAAATAAGAAAATTTCTTACCATACACAACTTCGCTGGAAAGCCTAGTAGTTTTCAGTGCAAATTTGTTTTGATGACCGCCCCAGTTGACCTTGAAAATGACATTGGATAACAAATGGTCTAGGCTTTTCGGTAAAAATTTGCCCAATTATTGTTTTAATGTATGTAATCTAATATTTTGAATAAAATACATTGTACTTATTATATTTTTGTTTTATAGGAAAATCTTTACCAATTGATCTTCTGGCAGTTTTGAATATTCTCAATCGATTTTAACGGAAACAAAAATTTAGTAACATTCGAAAACACGTTGGTAACAACTCTCTCCAAAACGGCCATTTGCCAACAAGCATTTCCTTCTGCTCTGCAACCATTTTTGTAATTCTACAATTTCATTTGTTAGATACCGGATTTTATTATTGTGTTTCCCTTAGAAAACATAAATAAAAAAAGGATTTTACAAATCTGACCATCGATATTAAGTCCTTGTAGATTTATATTATTAGAAATATTAATTTTCATCATAAACAAAGCATTATATTATTATAATAATTGGTTTATGATGAAAATTATATTTTTGTTAATAACTCGATTAAAGTTCTTTCTATATTATGTTGAAATAGATATTTATATATAATAGAAATCAAATGAAATGGAGTGTAAGGAGGTTTGGAACACTTGTCTGCTTCGAAAGTTGCGCTCTGAAATACCTTCTGGAGCGCTCGATTTTCCGCTGGGTACCAATCAAGGCAAAACTACATCATGGTCAATACCAGCAGGTGCTTGGTAGCGTTCGCCCATCAATTACGCAGGGCCAAAAGATGGTAAATATTATCTTCTTGTCGTCGATATATATTCAAAATGGCATGAGGTAGTGGAAACAACATCGGTTACAGCCGTCGACATATTGGAGGAAATCGTCCTTTTTTTGGAGTACCTACAACAATTGTGTTAGATATCGGGACTCTGTTCACTAGCATCCGTTTTCAACAATTTTGTAAGTCCGAAGTCATCGAGCACCTTCGATCATGCCCATATTATCCCATGTCAAATGGGCAAGCAGAACGTGGGCACATTCTAGAGCGCACTCATCAAATTAAACGGGGAAGGAACTACAAAGTAAAATGTACGCATAATTATACTCTAGATGAAATCTAAGAGTACATTGTCCTTGCGTTATAATGCTAAGAAATAATTCTCACTCAGAGTCGCCAAGGGTACAGAAATATTTGTCGTCGCTCACAACACTCAATTCCGAGTAACCGTCTGTCTACAATAGATCTTTCGAACGCTGTGAGCTATTGTGCTGATATTTGTTGTTGTGTTTTAGTGAAAAAGTAATTTTAAGTTCGTGAACGGACTACATCCTCCCCCTCCTTCTACTCCTCTCAACCAAATTTCATGAAATTTCGATATTATAAGAAATTGATGTTTCTTCGAAAATATTTAAGGTATCAACTTAAAATTTGGATCAAAGTACAACAATCACAAAATATTGATCCGATCCCCTCACTCCTTCTACCCTCTCACAAACAAATTCCCAATTTTCAAAAATGTATTTGTTCGATTTGCATTGAAGCTAGCAAAGCTAAATAAACAAATTTTTGCGAATATTAATTTCATTATAATTGCAACCAGTTTTGGAAAAATTATCAGCTTTACCTCACTCCTTCTACCCTCTCCCATACGAATTTCACGAAATTTTGAAATTTCAATTAAACTATATTTCTTCGAAACTGTCAAAGCTATCAACTTGAAGTTTTATTGAAAGTAATAATAATAGAAATATCATTGACGACGAAAATTTTTATTTTGATCCGTGCACCTTTTCTACCACCTCTCGTACAAATGCATAATTCTGGTAAATGCATTATATCGATTTACATTGAAACTAGAAAAGTACAAACTTAAAATTTTGCCAGGATTTGTTCCTTAATAATTGCAATAAATACTAAAAAAATTATCAGCTCCACTTCACTCCTTCTACCCCTCTTATACAAATATGTATTTCTATTCTAAATTCAAGAAAGGCATTTCTCCTTTGAACCCATGAGAGCTATCGACTTTGAAATTGATACAAAGTATGGTGATAAGGATGTTGATAAGCCATTTCAAAATCATATAAAACCCTTCACTTTCTCTACCACCTCCCATAAAAATGCCCCAGTTTCAAGTCGAAAATAATAAAAACTACAAATTTCAAATTCAGCTCGAAACATTTTGCATACCACGTTCGGTGTCATATACAAATAAACTGCCAACAAGTCGGGCGCAACTTTATTATTTTTTGGACAAGTTAATGATGCATTGAGAGTCAATATGCAAGTTAAAGCGGTTAGGAAAGACTAAGTGGAACCACCCTTTCACAAGTGGAACCCCCTTTCACAAGTGGAACCCCCTTTAGGGCAGGGATGATGCCAATTCAACACTTAGTTGCGAATACGATCAATAGCTCCAGTACATGTTATCAATATTTCATTCGTTTATGTTTAAGTTTGGATTTTTATGAGAGCGGGGGAGGGGTGATATTAAGGGTGGGTGAATATCAATAATTTTTCAATACATTACTTCAATTACTTCCAATATTTTCGGCATAGAATGTCAGTTTCATAGACGAAGTTGCATAGAATTTTCATAAAATTTGGTGTATTTTACACTCATGAAACCAATCATTTGTATGGGAGGGGGTAGAGGAGGTAAGGGAAATGTAAAATTTGTGATGCAGTTTTATTTAATTTTATTGTAAGGTGCTCGTACAATTTTAATTTGTGGGTTAGCAGTTGATTTAACGAAATTGGTCGAAATCATACTTTTGTATGGGAGGGGGTAGAAGGGGAAATGCGATCTCAAAACTTTTGACGCAGTTCCGTTTCAACTATTTTTGAAAGTTTTTGTGCAAAATTTTAAATTGATAGCTTTTCATTTTTAGATGATAATTGATTTTACAAAATGGTCGAAAAAATAATTTTGTATGGGAGGGGGTAGAAGTTTGGAAGGTATTCTACCAGTTAATATTTCATTATCTTAGAGATTTTTTTTAAATGCATTTAACAAATTTTCAAGTTTCTACCTTAAAATTTCATTCAAAAATTTTCAGTTTATGTGTTTTTTCATTCCACATGAAACACCTTGTGCACGTTAGGCCAGGGGGGTCGGTGCATAACAACTGCAGAATTTTTATTATTTTTTCTGTACGTATATTAAATAGATGTATCTACATGGAAAAGTTAAACTTTATATCTTTTACCAGAGCCCTAAAAAATTACTCAAAATTTTCGACATTTTTGCTTACCACCTCCCTCTCCTTACACCTCCCGATGTAAGACTTTTACCAAAATTCAAAACTATGTAGTTTTACAATTTGACAAAATTTGAATTTGATATCTGTACTCAGTTTTGAGATATAATGTTTTGCAATTTTGGAAGGTGCAATGCTTCCCATTTTCCCCCACTACTATTTTCTCCAAATGTTATATTTTTTTTCGTATTTCTGTAGTATATCTTAATATAAGTACCAAGTTTCCATTACATAGCTCAACAAATAGCCGAGATATTGGTTTTTTGGTTGTTCTTCCTTGCACGCCCCCTGACCCTCCCCCTTATAATAATTAGCCTCTAGGTAAGCTAATTCCAGTGGATCTGTATGCCACTTTGATGGTCTAATACTATAAGTTTTTTATGCTAAGTAATTTCGAAGATATAATCATTTGAAAAAAAAAATTCGGCCGACAATTGGTTTTTATTCCTCCCTTTTTGCACCCCAATGGATAAAAAAATTTAATTAATTTTTAAAGTTGTCCCACAAACCCTTTTGTATGTATGTCGATTCTTAGCTTCCTAGCTGTAACCATGTTTGAGGTATTTGAATTCTTAATTTTCGGCTTAAGTGCTCCCCCCGCCTCCCCCTGAATCCGTACACCACCTGAGACCCCCAAGTATCTACAATCCCTCCAAAAATGATTTTTCTATCTTGAAGGGTTTGGGAGTTAATGTGCGCTGAGCGTACACACCGGCGTACGGCGGACGGCGTACAGACAGACGGATTTTTTTTTTGCATTTTTAGGCTATTTTATTCATGAAACGCGAAAAAACAAAATTTCAGGGTAGCAAATTTTTTTCCCAAGTCGATCACAATATTTTATTATTAAAATAATAAAGTAAAATTACAAATTTCCCTTTCTGTTTCTACCACCTTCCATACAAAAGATTTTATTCGTTCTTCGAAAGATTTTGAGATGAAATATTTATCGGTACATTAAACTCTTTCCCATTTCATCTATATATATATACATATATATATATATATATATATATACTACAATGGCACTACATCCCAAAGCGAACCTTGGCCTCTTGACCTTTAGGTTCCTTAACATTTTCATTACTTATTGTGGAAGGGATGTTAGCCCTTCGCACAACCCTCAATCCACAAATTTATATTTTTGTAGATGAGGTAACTGAGATATACCCAAGCAGATAGTGTGCTAGAATTATGCGTCGACGGGGATTTGAACTCACGACCTTCGCATTGTAGACCAACACGCTACCCACTAGGCTATACCCTTGCTATATTATAAATATATATATCTATATATGTATATAAAGCTTGCCTTAAAGATTGTAACACTAAGAAATTAGGTTCGGAACAAAAAAAGTAAATGATACAGAAGTTAATATTATTACCCAAAAATCTCAAAACCGGATGTCCGTCTGCTTGTCCGTGCGTCCGTCCGTCTGTTCGCTCTCTAGCTTGAGAATGCGTTGAGCTAGAACGTTTCAAATTTCAAACACGTCGTTTTTGATAAAAAAAAAGTAAAAAGGTCAAGTTCGTAAACGGGCCAAATCTCTCCACCCTTTTTGCCTCCTCCCATACAAAATGACACAATTTCGCAAATCAACAGTAAGCGGATTTCCTCGAAAAGTGTAAAAGCTATAAGTCTGTAATTTGGGTATATTACTCTCATGATATCTTCGATCTACCGTTTAAAAATTATTTGCATCCTCCTTCTCCTTCCATCCCCTGCCACACAAACTGCACTTTTTTATGAAATGCTTAAAACCAATCTACTCAGTACATATAAAATTTAACGAGCTCAAATTTTGCATCGCTAACTTATTTAGAATTATTAGTAAGATAAAAAAAAAAAAAATAGACGATTAGCTTTACGTCTTCTACTTCCTCCTATACAAAATGACGCAATTTTGCAATTCAACAAAAAACGGGTTTGCTCGAAAAGCACAGGTGCTATGAAATTTGCGATA
Organism: Chorisops tibialis; assembly: GCA_963669355.1. NCBI lineage: Eukaryota > Metazoa > Arthropoda > Insecta > Diptera > Stratiomyidae > Chorisops > Chorisops tibialis. The sequence continues at coordinate 81,280,891 of OY770263.1, forward strand.
TGAAATTTGGAATATACTACTTGTATGATGATTTCAATCTACTATATAAAAATTATTTAAGTCCTTCCCTTCCGTCCACCACTTCCCACACAAACTGTGCTTTTTCATGAAATACTCTAAACCAGTGCGTATCAAATTTATCGAGTTGAAATTATGCACTTAACATTAATTTAGAATTACCAGTGAGGCCAAGAAAATTAGACTGTTAGCTTTACCCCTAGTACCCCCTCCTCCCCCCCCCCTTCTCCGACCATACAATTTGACACAATTTCATAACTTTACAAAATGTCGATTTTCCTGAAAAGTATGAATGCCAATGATTTAAAACATGTCAAACATGATGTTTGTAGTTATTTCTGAAAATGCTTTGAAAACTCGCCCTCCTTCTACCACCTTCCATACAAACTGCACAATTTCACTAAATCCAACACAATAATTTTCTCACTACCTATTAAGTTTTTGAATCCTAAATTTTGTATAAAATATTTTCATAGCAACTTTAGCGTGATGAGAAAAAGGTAGTTCAATGCCGTGAATCCTTGTACCACTTCCCCTACAATATTTCTTGAAATCAAAATATTTCTCTTTCATCCAAAGTATCGCACGTCGTCCTGTTATGGTTTTTATGTAACATCAGAACTAGAGCGATTGACCTTGTATGCCGATAAATATCTACGGCAAGGAGTTTACATTGATGAGAATTATGGAAATTGAAGCAGGGGTCTCTATTAATAATTCCTGGTTTGAATAAGTTTGCTAAAAGGTATGTTTATACATTTTAGATACCTAAGTCGTTAATTTAAAATACATCCGGTACTTTAAATACTAATTGAATTTATTTAGGCTAAACAGCGATAAATCATAATTTTAAACATAATTTTTTTACACGTGTCATAAATCTTCTATGAGAATTAATTTGAAAATCGAATATAATTTCAAGGATTGGCAACCTTAACAACTGCGCCATTTTAATAATATTCGTGCGATTTGTAGAAGACCTAATTAAATTTAAAAAAAAACCGAAAATTGATAAGGAATAAAAAATATATAATTGGGTTGAATCAAATATTTGTCGGTCAAGGAGCCAACCACTACTTAATATATTTCACTAATTCAAGTGTTGTTTTTTTTGCAATCAAAACTAGCACAACTAATCTTATCAATAAGTTCCAAATAGATTTAACTTTTGAGGTGAAATTCTCACTATCAAATTTGAAGATAAAGTTTTCAGTAGTGTTTTTTACTATAAAAGACGCTTCATAAAATTTTAAGTGTTCAGTTTAAATTTCAGTGAAAAACTACGAATTATTTACTAACAGTAATAGAACATTAATATTTCAAATATACAACTTTTATTCAGTTGAAAGAAAGAACTTTTAAGACAGAAAAAAATCGAAATGAAATACTCATTATTATTTTCATGTAATTTTGTATTGTGTCTGGCAAATATTGGAGCCAGATCTTGATTTAGAAGATATCGTTGAACATCTATCACCAGAAATTCAAGATTTTTCAACAGAAACCGTGAATAAATTGGAAGATAACAGTTTGGATGAGTATGATGACTATGATGAAGAGGACGATCCAGTATGCAAGAATTGCTGGTGGAAAAAAAGCGAAAAGATATTCTGTGCCTGGCTATCACTGTGACATCGAATACGGGGTAAGATATAACAATTTTCTCTCAAAATAAATTTAAATTCTGTAGATGATTGGGAAAGATATACGAATATACTACGAACAACAGTTATGTCACTTACTAAATTTCGAAAAGAAATAAAATTAGGAATATTCGTGATACCTCGAATCGGCTCTACTATTTAGATACGTGAAGAGCTCTGATCCAAAAAAATAACAATGCAAAGCGGGAAGGACGTAAAATGTATGAGACGGGTCCTGCGTAGCGCAAAAAAATTATTTCAAAGTACAGGCGCAAACTTGATGTCATGATATCTGCATTAGCTTACGATAATATGTTCATATAATCTTTTCCTGCTTTACTACATTTCATACAAATGCCGTTACTCAATATTATTAGCCAATATATTTGTTTATCGGAATTTTCTTTGTTATCTACATTTTTTAAATCTTTATTTCAAATTAGGCTTAGGCCACATCTATAGCTTTTATATTTTCCGAATAAATCAGTTTATTTTCAAATTCTGAAATTGTGTCATTTTGTATGGGATGGGATAGCAGGGGTTGGAGCAATTTGGCCCGTACTCGTGACCTTACTTTTTTTGTCAAAAACGATGTGAACAAAATTTCAAATTGTTAGCTCAATGCGTTTTCGAGCTCAAGAGGGTACGGATGGCCAGACGGACGGACGGTTTTGAGACTTTTGAGTGATAATGTCATTCAGTTTTTCTCCAAGCCTTATTTCTTAGCGTTACAAACTTTGTAGCAAACTTATTTTAGAGTATAAACATAACATAATTATGATTCGGTGTGAGTGCCAATCATGCAATACTCTAGATGAAATGGGTAAGGAATTAATGTACCGGAAAATGTCTCCTCGAATTCTTTCAAATATGGAGTAGTGACCATTTTCGGGAGTTGCCACAAGGAGAGGAGGAAGTTTTGTCATTTTTGAAAATGACACCAACCGTGGTATGCAAATGTATCTTCAATCAATCAAATTCCTGTTAAGATCCCCTATAGGAGCATAAGACAGAAACAACTCTCTTCCACAAGGCGCGATCTCGAGCATCGGTCTTTAGCAGTTGCCAGAACTTGTTTATTCCTCTGGCCTACTGGCTCAACTGCTCGTTTCCATGTGCTACATGGTCGACCAACCCGACGTCTTCATTGAGGATTATAATCCAATCCAAACAGGCTGCTTGGCGATGTTTCGCTCTGGTTTCCTCAAAGTGCGACTGATCCACTGCCACTTCCGCCTTTGAATCTCAAAGCTTATTTTAGTCTATCCAGTTGTTCTTCAAAGTTCGTCGTTGGAGATCATTTCTGGCCAAAATATTCCTAAAATGCATCGGAGGCATTGGTTTAAGAAAGTTTGCAGTTTTTTGATAAGTCGAACGGTCACTTTCTACGTAGTACAACCATATAACAACACGAATTTGACGCAACGCGACACCTTGCAAATATATCTTGCTAAATTTAATTTTTGGTAGCTTTCATAATTATTAAGAAAATTAATTATGCATTGCCCTTCCGAAATTGGGACATTTGTATGGGAGATTTTAGAAGGTGTGGAAAGTTTTCGTTGCTTTTGAAATTGCTTATCAACATTTTTATGGACATGCTGCGTTTGAATTTTAAAGTCGATAGTTCTTATATGTTAGCTGGGGTGTAGCATATTCAAATGCATTTTGGCCTACAATGCGAAGGTCGGGAGTGCAATTCCCGATCGACGTATTGTATAATTTCAGCACATTACTTGCGTGGATATATCTTGGCCATCGCAATCTGAGAAAATCAAAATTCGTAGATAGAGGGATATGCAAAGGGCTAATAACCCTTTCACAATAACAAATAAAATGCTAAGGAATCTGAGGGTCAGAAGGCCAAAACCCGATTTGAGCTATAGTGTCATTGAAGAAGCTCTACCATATTCGAAGGAGAAATATTTTAATTGAATCTATAAATATAAACATATTTGTAGTGTCTGTCTGTTATTTGCTTATAAATGGCTATAACTTAGTTTTTTTCTTTATTTGGACAATAACTAAGCAGAAACAGATGTTTTTAAAAATTTTCTCTGACTGTCTGTCTGTCTTTCTGGCTTTCACGTAAAAACAGCTGAGCCGATTATAATGAAACTTTCACAGATTATTATGTGCCTCGGGATGTAATCAGGCTTAGTTTTTATTTTACTCTTCTCACGCCTTCTATCCCCTCCCATACAAAGTGACACATTTTCAAAAATTTATGATAATCAAATTTTCATGGAAACTATAAAAGCTATTAATTTGAAATTTAAAATATATTATTTCTATTATAAATGCAATCTTCAAGTCTATAAATAATTTGAATTCCGCTACTCCTTCCACCACCTCCCATACAAACTAAACTTTTTCATGAAATACTATACTCCAATTTCCTCAGTACACATAATTTCCATCGAGCTAAGATTTTGTACTACATCCTTAATTAACATTGTTATTAATATCAGGAAAAAACTAACCAATGAAACCAATGAGTTTTACTCCTGCAATCCCCTCCGATACAATCTGACACAAATCAACGACTTTTCAAAAGTTAAATTTTCTTGGAATGTGTGAATGTTACTGATCTCAAATTTAAAATATATCAACTGCATGATGATTGTAGTAGTTTCTCAAAAAACTACTAAGAATCCCTCATTCGTTCCACCACCTCCCATATAAACTGCACTTTTTCATGAAATACTCTACACCAATTTTCTCAATACGTATAACTTTCATCGAGCTAAAATTTTGTATCAAATCTTTAATTAGCATTATTATTAATATCGGGAAAAACATTAATCGTTTAGCTTCACTCATTCTACCCCCTCCCATATAATGTGACACAATTCCACAGCTTTTCAAAAATTCGATTTTCTTCAAAAGTGTGAACGTTACTAATCTAATATTTAAAATATTTATGATTATAGTTGTTTGTCAAAAAATCACCAAAAACTCCCTACTCCTTCTTCCACCTCCCATATAAATTTCACAATTTCGTTAAATCCAAAGCACTAAGCTTCTTAGTACCTATTCAATTTTTCAAGCTTAAATTTGGTACAAAACATTTTTAAAGCGAAATAAATTAGTTCTGTACTGTCACTCTTTCTACCACTCTCCATACAAAATTTCTTGACATCACGAAAATTTCGATTTTATCTATAGTATCGTATGATTGGGTTTTACGCACAAACGTAGTCCAGTTAAAGTTTTAAACTTAACGTTATTTTATTTGGTCTTTTTTTTTAATTACCACAAGCTACAACTATTCACATGTCCTTAACGCTCTTCCATACTTATATGATCTCAAATCATGGGATTAATTTGATCACGAGCCTGTCCCATACAAAAGCGAGTATCGTGGTTTCATTCTTAATAATTTATGCTTCTGATTCCAACAAAATACAAATCATTGTGGTTATAAAGTCATTAAACTAAACAGATTATATATTTTCCATAATGTACATATTACTAATTACTTTCTCAAAAATTGCTTAGTTTGCGATTCTTCCGTGGGCAAAGTCGCGGGCGATCGCTAGTTTCTAATATGAACATAACAGAAATACGATTTCGGTTAAGCCCGAATCATGCAATACTCTGGATGGAATTAAAGTTTCAGTGACTTTATGAGGGATGATTTTTCTGCCAAATCAGTAATCTAATTTGTATAATTTATGTAATATTTATCGCCTATCTGTGACTTTTGTATATGAGGTGGCAAAAGGGGCTTAACGATTTCAAAAATTTCTACAGGGGTAACTAAAATCGATATTGAAATAATATGTACAATTTAAATTTCAGATCAGTAACTTTTACAGTTTTCAAGAAAATCGACATATTGCAAAGTTGTGGAATTGTGCCGTTTTATATGGGAGGTAATTGAAAGAGTGGTAGGACTGAACTTATTTTTTCACATATCGCTACAGTCAGTGCCAAATTGCTTTGCATTAAATTTAAGCTTCAAAACTCTGAGAGGTACTGTGGAAATTGGTTCATAGTATTTCGTGGAAGGGTGCAGTTTTTATGGGAGGAGTACAGTGAGTACGAGGATTTCAAATATTTTCATAAAGTGAAATAAAATTCTGAAAACCTAGGTAAATTAAATTTTCAAAGCACTAGCTTTGGTATTTTCCGAGAAAATTGAAATATTATAAAGTTTGAAAATTGTGTCATTTTATGCGGAGGTGATTAAAATGGCGGCGATATCAATCCGATTTCTTCCCATATCAATATAATTGCTACCAGAATACTTCATACAAAATTTGAGCTCTATAAATTTAATAGATACAGAAAAAACTGCTGCATTGCATTTCGTAAAATTGTGCAGTTTGTATGGGAGGTGGTAGAAGACGTGGGGTATTTAAATTTATTTTCGAGAAAAAAAAAACATTTATCATAAAAATGAAAAGAAGAGATTCTAATCTCAGATCATTTATATTTCACAAGAAAAGTAACTTAAGTTAAAATAAAAATCATTTTTCATTGGAAGGTGTAGATGGATGATTTGGGCCGTTCACGAACTTAACCCTACTATTGCACCGAAATAACTTGTACAAAATTTAAGCTTTCTAGCACAGAACATAAGAATTTGTATCTTTGTAGAAACAAAATTTCCAAGTCGAATGCTTCAACATACATTCGACGAATAAGAATCGATGTCTTAAAATTTCGAAATTTTCTGAAATTTGCATGTGAAAGGATAGAAGGAGTGTCTTGTGGCTGTTTTTTGCTCAAAAATACGCAAAATTTCAGACTGATACCTCAAAGCTCTCGAGAGTTATATTGTAGACAGATGGACATACGGACAGACAGACGGTGACTTGGAATCGGGGCTTGTGAGCGACAATACATATTTCTGTACCCTTGGTGACTCTGTGTGAGCATTATTTCTTAGCGCTACAAATGTTAGAGCAAATACAATAAACGCTCAAATTCAAGCATAACAGTCCAGATGAAATGGGTAAGAATTTAATGTAAAATATGTCAATTCTGACTTTTGGAAAGTAGGTGGCAGAAAAAGAGAGGGAAGTTAAATAACTCAAGAATGCATAAAAATCGGCTGTCTCTACGACGGAAGTGTACGATTTTTGAATTTCAGCGACTCATATCTGCGAAACTCTTAGAGATCCCGAAAAATGCATCTTGCCTTTCTTCCAAATACCTCTATGAGTAATAATCGACTGCCCAAGGATCAATAATAACACTAACTTGTCCTCATTGCGATTCCTAGATAAATTTTTCTCTATTTATCATAGTATAAAAGGATTTCTCTCTCTGTTGGTGCTGGTAAAATGTATCCTTTTACCTTATGAACACTTTTTCCATATTTATGGCAATGCTATTTAGCTAGGGTGTAGCGTAGTAGGTAGCGTATTCGTCGTGAGTTCAAATCCTGGTCGAAACATAATTCCAGCACATTGCCTACTTGGGTGTACTTTGGTAACCTCAATTTACGAAATTAAAAAATTCGAAGAAAGAGGGTATGTGCGAAGGTCTAACATAACGAAAAATTTTAAGGATCCTGAATATCAGGAGGCCAAGGCCGTTTTGGGCTGTACTGCCATTGGAGAAGTAGAATTCTTCATATTATAAACTCCTGTTTAACTATGATTTTCTTGCTACTCGGTTGGAAGATTGTCGCTGTGATGCCTCCTAAAAAATAAAAATTCCTTTAGTCTTAAAGTTTTCCGTCCAATCAACATTTTATGCATTATTTTCAAAGTATTCGAGGAAATAATGTTTATAAAATTGTAGAAATTTATATTGAGGAACAAAATGCTATCCGCTTTTCAATAACGGTTTCGACTTCGCCACAGCTGTGAATCTGAGCTGGTTAAAGTAACCTCTGATTTAAAAGCCGGTATGGACAAGAACATGGTTATGAACCTACCTCGTTCTCTTAGAGTTTTCTGAAAACTTTCCCATGGTAGACCACTGCAGACTTCAAGACAAGCAATCGTTTTTGTTCAATTTCTCTACTAGTGCGGTCAAACTGCCTGGAAGCTATCTAACCAACAGATATCATCACACTGCCCTTTTAAGCAAACTTAAAGCTATTGGTTTGAGCGACTCTCTTATTTCCAGGATTGCAAGTTTTTTAGCTAATCGTTCAATGCGTGTGGTATTGGATGGTGTGGTTTCCTCATCTTATAAAATTAACGTTGGTATCCCTCAGGGTTCTGTTCTTTCTCCCACCCTTTTTCTGATATTTATTAATGACTTGGTATCCTCAACTTTCAATCCTATACATAGCTTTGCCGATAACAGCACCTTAGACTTCTCCTATAACTTCAACAGTGCGTCCTTAGCCCGATGTACTAGGTTAGTAGAATAACGTAGGAACATGATTCAGTCATTGAATGAGACTTGGTTCAAATTCTTAGTTGGGGCAATAAGAATCAAGTTGAGTTTAATGCTTCGAAAACCCAGTGCTGTCTTGTGTCCCACAAACGTGACTCTAACCTTGACCCAATCACCTTCGGAGGTCAGTCACTAACCACTCCTTCAAGTGTTAAGATGTTAGGTATCCAAATCACAGATAACTTATCTTAGAACGAACATATATTTAACATCGCCAAAGAAGTATCTAAATGGTTGGGATACCTAAAACGATGTAAAAACTTCTTCACCGCGTCTGGGCTATTAACAATTTATAAGGCCTATATGAATTTAACTCCCACCTATGGGCGGGAGCTGCAAAAACTTCTTTCTCCTATCTGGATAGTATCCAGTCTCGGACTATTAAAATTATAGGAGATTCTGACACCACTTCTTCGCTCGATTCACTCGAGCATAGACGAACTGTAAGCTCCTTAACCCTTTTGTATCGCTACTACAATGGAGATTGTTCGGACGAAATCTTTAATCTCTTGCTCCCATGTATGCTCTTACCTCGTAATACTAGAGCTGCTTCGCGCTATCATAAGTATTCTCTCAACCCCACCTTCGATTGCACTGTCAAATTTCGTGATTCGTTTTTAAACCGGACTGTTCGAATATGGAACTCGCTGCCCATCTCGGTGTTCCCGCACGACTACAACATTCAGCAATTCAAGGCAAATATTCATAGCCATTTCCATCTCTATCCCCTTAATCCCCAAAAACCAATATCCTTCTCCCCTCACCGGAGCTGTGCTTCAGTGCAAAAGGGCAACCGCCACTCTAGTTCCAGTGTTACATAAAAAGAAAAAGGTAGAATTGATAACGTTTTGTCTTCTTCTTAATCCCTTCTGCATGGTCTTCTCTGCTGCAGCCTTCATTTGTATGCGGACTCATGTTAAAGCACTAAGGGCATTTCGGCCCTGCAAAATCTTATTTGACAGAAAATGGGGAGTACAGCCCAAGATGTTCTACTGGTGCAACGGAACAATCATACTCCCAATAGTCGCATACGGATCAACGATATGGTGGACTACAATTTTACAGCAAAAAACAGCTTAGGATAGAAAAAATCCAAAGGCTAGCTTGTCTTGGTATCACCGGAGCAATGGAAACTTGTCCTACGGCGGCAATGGATATATTTCTAATCATGATTCCGATACATCTCCAAATAAAAAAAGAGGCTATCAAAGGGGCGTTACGCATGCAGCGGGAAAACAAATACAAATCAGGGGATTTCAGAGGTCACCTCAAAATCCTAAAAGACCCAAAAATAGAGGTTGTACCCTCCACACTATCGGACGCCATACTGAAAAATTCAAAGTTATAATCAGAGAACGCAAGAACTGGCAATCCATGCTTCCTGAAATGGAAAAGGAATCAACCGTCTAATAAGCATGGATCAAAGATAGATTGGGACTGCCTTAAAAACCTAATCGTCCTGGGAAAAAGGAACAACGTAACCTTGATGTAGAGACCAGGACATATGGGAATTACGGGAAATGAACAGTCTGATCGCCTTTCAAAAAACGGCTCAGAAATAAATTTTATTGTACTAGAGACATTCTGCGGAAATCCAACATGGCGCTGCAGCCCTGTACTTAGAAAGTGGGTGGAACAAGAGCATAAAATCTACTGGAATAGACTTCCAGGTTTATCAATCTCAAAAAAACTAATTCTACCACAAAAAAAAAAAATAAATAAATAAACAAAGTGGAGGATATTCTAAGACTCAGCAAGATTGATATTAGTACTCTAATTGGCCTAAAGATACAGCAGAGTAGAGTAAACGAACACCTCAGAAATATGGGTTTAGCTGAAACCGACAACTGCTGCCTCTGTCTCGAAGACTCCGAAACAACAGAACACATCCTATGCCATTGTGAAGCAGTAGCAAGGAAAAGACACAATCTTCTCGGAAAAAGTTTCCTTGCTACCGAAGAACTAGCCAACATGGCTCCTTTAAAGATACTTAGATTAGCCAAAGCTATTTATGGTAGGGTAAAGGGACAATAAACACACAATAGGCCGAGAAGGTCGCAGTGCTCTTACGTGCTTCTCAAATTATATATATAAAAAAAATCTTATGCTTTGAGAACTAAAGTCGGAGTTCAAATGAGATTTTGCGATCTGATCAAAACGGAAATACTAGATGATTTTTTAAGTCTGAAGTTGGCTCTAATAACAAATCTTAACGAAATAATATTTAGCTTTTTGAAATATTGAGTCAATTTAAATATTAGAACATAACACGTATAAAATTAATCGATCTGAAATTGTACACAAAATATTTGTTTAGCATTATTAGTCAGACCGAAAAAATAAGACGATTACATTCACTCCTTCCATTCAATATTTCACAACTTTACAAAACGTTGATTTTCTTGAAAAGATTGATCGTTACTGCTATTTAAAACGTGTTAATTGAAAGATGTTTATAGTAATTTTCAGAAAAAATCATCTCTCCACACCTTCTACCACCTCCCATACAAACTACATAATTTCTCTAATTCTAAAACACTAAATTTTTGAAACTTTAATTTTGTATAAAACATTTTTATAGAAATTCTAGCACGTTACGAAAAATAAACTGCCAACAAGTCGGGCGAAACTTTGTCTTGGGACAAGTTGTGGATGAGTAGAAAGGCAATATGCAGGTTAGAGTGGTTAGGGAAGGCTAAGTGAAAGGGAGTTCTTGGGCAGGGCTGTTGTCAATTTAACAATATTTCATTTGTTTCTGTAAGATTGCGATTTTATGAGGGGTGGAGGAGGGGTAATAGTAAGGGCGGGTGGATGCAAATAGCTTTTTTTTAATTTTAATTGCTTGAATCACGTCCAATATTCTCTGTATAGAATGTGTTCCATAGACGAAAATGCATAGAATTTTCATAAAATTCGGTGTATTTTACATTCACAAAACCGAACATTTGTATGGGAGGGGGTAGAGAAGGTAGGGGATTCGTAAAATTTGATATGTAGTTTTACTTCGCTTCTCTTGTTTGTACAAAATTTCAAGTTGGTAGCTTGTAGTTTGTTGGTTATTAGTTGATTTAAGGAAATTGGTCGAAATCATAGTTTTGTATGGGAGGCGGCAGAAGGGCAAGCGCGATTTCAAAACTTTTAAAATTACTTCATTTGAATTATTTTTATAAGTTTTTATGCAATATTTGAAATTCATAGCTTTTAAGAGTTAGCTGATAACTTATTTCTTAAAAATGCTCGAAAAAATAATTTTGTATGGGAGGGGGTAGAGGAGGTAGAGGAACCGTGACGCAATTTTCTTTCTTTTCTTTTGTAAGGTACTCGTACAAAATTTCAAGTTCGTAGCTTTCAATTTGTTGGTTATGTGTTGATTTAATAAAATTGGTCGAAATCATACTTTTGTATGGGAAGGGGTAGAAGGGCAAGCGCGATTTCAAAAATTTTAAAGTTACTTCATTTGAATTATTTTTATAAGTTTTTATGCAAAATTTGAAATTGATAGCTTTTAATAGTTAGGTGATAATTGATTTCTTAAGAATGGTCGAAAAAGTAATTTTGTATGGGAAGGGGAAGAAGTTTTAAGGGTTTTCGACCAGTTAATATTTCGTATATTTAGGGATTTTTTTTAAATGCATTTCGCAAATTTTCAAGGTTCTTTCTTAAAATTTCACTCCAAAATTTTCAGTTTATTTGTTTTTTTCAATGCACATGAAACACCTTGTGCACGTTAGGGGGGGGTCGGCTTATAACAATTATGTATCAAGTTATTATTATTTTTCTATGTACATTAAATACACGTATCCACATGCAAAATTTTAACTTTGTATCTTTCACCAGAGCCCTAAAAAAATCACTCGAAATTTTTGACATTTTTGGTTATCACCTCACTCCCCTTACACCTCCCAACTTAAAATTTTTATCAAAATTAACCAGTAAGTAGTTCTACAATTTGAAAAATTTTCGATTTGATATCTGTACTCTTTTTTGAGATATAAGGATTTGTAATTTTGAAAAGTGCGCCATTTTTGAAATGCTCCCCATTTCCCCCACTACTATTATTTCAACATGTTATATTTTTCTTGTCTTTTCCTAGTATAGCTTAATACACGTTTCACGTTTCAATTACATAGCTTAAGAGATAGTTGAGATATTCATTTTTAAGTGTTTGCCTTTGCACCCCCTGACCCTCCCCCTTACTATAATTAGTCACTCAGTAAGCTGATTCCGATGAAACTATATACCATCTTGATGGTCCCAAAATATGAATTTTTCGCGATAAGTAATTTCGAAGATATAATAATTTGAAAAAACAATTCGGCCGACAATTTGTTTTTAGCCTCCCCTTTTCGGACGCCAAACTATAAAAAAACTAAATTATTTTGAAAGTTTGTTCCACAACCTTCTGTATATCTCTACTGATTTTCAACTTTCTATCTGTATTCGTGGTGATGATATTAGCAAGTGTATTTTTCGACTTATTCCCTCCCCCCGCCTCCCCCTTCCACCTAACACCCAACAAAATTTAGAAAATAGAGCTCACTTACCCAATCAACAATCCACCTAAAAACGAACATTCTACCTTTAACGGTCTCGGAGATATGAGACCATATGTACGGCGTAAGGCGGGATGGATTTTTATACTCTAGATGAAATCTGAGAGTATTATAAGTTTGCTCTAAGGTTTGTAACGCTAAGAAATAAGGCTTGGAGAAAAAAATGAATGATACAGAAGTTAATGTTATCACTCAAAAATCTCAAAACCGGGTGTCCGTCTGTCCGTCCGTCCGTCCGTCTGTCCGTCTGTCCGTCTGTCCGTCTGTCCGTCCGTCCGCCTGTTCGCTCTCTAGCTTGAGAACGCGTTGAGCTAGATTGTTCAAATTTCTTACACGTCGTTTTTGACAAAAAAGTAAGGTCAAGTTCGTGAACGGGCCAAATCGCTCCACCCCTTCTACCCCCTCCCATACAAAGTGACACAATTGCGCAATTTGACAATTAAAGGATTTGCTCAAAAAGTATAAAAGCTATTGGCCTGAAATTTGGAATATATTACTTTTATGATAATATCAATCTACCCTATAAAAATCATTTGTGTCCTCTTCCTCCTTCTACCACCTCCCATACAAACTGTACTTGTCATGAATTACTCTAAGCCAATTTACTCAGTGCGTATAAAATTTAGCGAGCTGAAATTGTGCACCAAATATTTATTTAAAATTATTAGTAAGGCGAAAAAAAATTAGACAATTAGCTTCACTCCTTCTACCCCTTCCCATACAAAATGATGCAAATTCGCAGTTTACCAATAAATTAATTTACTCGAAAAGTATAAAAGCTATTCGTCCGAGTTTAGGGATATATTACTTTCATAATGATTTAAATCTACAGTAGAAAAATTATATGCGTCCTCCCTCTCCTTCCACCCCTTCCCATACAAACTACACTTTTTCATGAAATGCTCTAAGACGATTTTCTCAGAACATATAACATTTATAGAGCTTACATTTTGTAATAAATAATTAATTAATATTATCACCAAGATCAGAAAAAAATATTTGATTAGCTTCACTGCTTCTACCCCCTCCCATACAATATGACACAGTTTCACAACTTCACAAAAAATCGATTTTCTTGAAAAGTATGAATGGTACTAATCTGAAATTTAAGGGTTGTCAATTTTATAATCTCACTAAAATCCCCACACTCTTTCTACCACCTCCCATACAATACATTTTTACTAAATCTAACAGACTAATTTTCTCAGCTCCTGTTCAATTTTTGGAGTAAGCATTTTGTATAAAACATTTTTATAGCTACTTTGGCATGATGGGAAAAAAAATTATTTCAATGCTATCACCCCTTCTAACACTCCCCATCCAAAATTTCTTGTGATGACATCTAGAGTATCGTAAGATTGCGCTTTATGCGCAATCGTAGCCCTGTTATGTTTTTTTTTTGTATTTTCAGGCTAATTTAGTCATGAAACGCGAAAAAAAAAATTTCAGGGTAGCAAATTTTTTTTTTCTTTATCACAATACTTTATTATTATAATCAATCAAATTCCTGTTAAGACCCCCTATAGGGGCATAGGACAGAAACAACTCTCTTCCACAAGGCGCGATCCTGCGCATCGGCTTTAAGCTGTTGCCAGGACTTGTTTATTCCTCTGGCCTCCTGCTCAACTGCTCGCTTCCATGTGTTACATGGTCGACCAACCCGACGTCTTCCTTGAGGGTTATAATCCAGAGCCTGTTTTGCGATGTTTTGCTCTGGTTTCCTCAAAGTATGACCGATCCACTGCCACTTTCGCCGTTGAATCTCAATACCTATTTTAGTCTGGCGAGTTGTACTCCAAAGTTCGTCGTTGGAGATCACTTCTGGCCAGAATATTCCTAAAATGCGTCGGAGGCATTGGTTTACGAAAGTCTGTAGTTTCTTGGTAAGTCGAACGGTCACTTTCCACGTAGTACAACCATATAACAACACGGATTTGACGCATGCGTCAAAAACTCGCAGCTTCGTGCGAAGGGAGATCTCTCTTAACCTCCAGAAAGGGGAAAGGATACCGAAGGCCTGACGAGCTTTATTTAGCCGAGCCTCAACATCCTTTTCGGCTCCGCCGTCCATGCTGACAATGCTTCCGAGATAGCAAAAATCTTGCACCTCTTCCACATCCTGTCCATTAAGAACAATCGGTGTGCTTGCGTTCGAACCCATGTGCATGTACTTGGTTTTACGCACATTTATTTTCAGTCCTGCCTCTTTGCATTTAGAATGCAACGAGCGAACATTTGACTCTAAGTCCGAACGGGTATGTGCAAGCAAACACACGTCATCAGCATAATCAAGGTGACTTAAGATGTTAAATAGTCTCCATTGAAGACCTTTACCTTCCCCACCTTCCAGTGCAGCTTTCAAGATGTCATTTATTACCACCAGAAACAGGGCTGGTGATAATATGCAGCCTTGTCTGACACCCGTTCGCACAGGAAAGCTCTCGGACAGCTCTCCTCTATGCAAGACGCGACACCTTGCATCTTCGTAGGATTCTTTAATCATAGCTATGACCTTATTTGGAATACCTCTCCTACGCAAAGCATTCCATATGTAGTCTCGCTTAACGCTGTCGAAAGCCTTCTCGAAGTCCACAAACATGAGATGTAGTGGTGAACCCATTTCGGCTGACTGCTCTAATATTATCCGTAGGGTATTTGTGTGGTCGGTACAAGACGACCCTTTACGGAATCCAGCCTCATAAACTTCGAGAGTGCTCTCGACGACATCACTAATCCTATTGAGAATTACCTTAGCCATAATTTTTGATACGGCAGTAAGTAGACATATACCACGCCAATTGCCACAATCCCGAAGGTCGCCCTTCTTCGGAATTTTCACAATGACGCCCTCCTTCCATTCAGTCGGATATCTTCCATCATTCCACACCTTAGTGAAGAGTGGGAGGAGTATATCGGCTGTTATTTCCGGGTCCGCTTTGAGGAGTTCGGTTGGTAGTCCGTCTATACCTGGAGCTTTCCTTCCCGCCATTGACCGAATGGCGGAAACTATCTCTTCCTTATCTGGGGGATCGTCCCTAATAGAGGATTGTTGCGGTTGGATGTTTGGAAGTTGTTCTGTTTCCGGAATATCTTCATCTGACAAGATGTTTAAAATATCAGAGAAGTATTCCTTCCATCGTCGCAACTGGTGTTCACTCATATTAAGGAGAGTTCCGTTGACATCTCTCACCAGGTGGTTGGCGGTGAAATTCCTGTTCGTCAACTGTTTCATGATTTTAAATAGTGAACCCATATCCCCAAGGTAAGCCGCAGATTCTGCCTTGTTTGCCAGATCTTCAATGGCCTTTCTCTTGTCGCGTCTAACAGCTTTTTTAAGCTGTATATGAGCATCGCGGTAGTTCTGCCTCAAGTCGGGCGTTCGTTGGTTGACATCGGGTTGAGAGATGATTGCCAATTTGGCTTTTTTCCGATTGTCAACCTTGTCCCATGTGTCTTGTGACATCCAGGGTTTCTCACCGCTTTGCGCATATCCCACAGATTCTTCAGCACTAGTTAGAAAAGTGTTTCTGGTTGCCTCCCAATTGGCGTCCAGTGTGCGCATTTCATGTTCACCAAATGTGGATGACTTTTCGCGTAGAATGGTGGTGTATTCGAGTTTTTTGTTGGGATCTCTGAGTTTATCCACATTAAGCTTGCGCTTCATTTGAAGAATTTATTATAATAATAAAGTAAAATTAGTTCAATGCCACCAATGTCACCAATGTCACCCCTTCTACCATCCACAATACAAAATTTCTTAAAATCACGAAAATTTCATCTAGAGTATCGCATGATTGGGCTTTACGCCCAATTTTAGTACTGCTATGTTTTAGAATTAATCAACGTATCGACGAACATATTTTGACTTTGCTCCGATTGCTGTTGTATAAGGACTAAAAAACTCGTCTGTGCCCACGAGGACAGCTACTATCACTTAATTTTACTGTGATTCTTCAATTGAAGTAATGCGTCCCAGTCCGAGTGAAAAGAGCGATGTCGCGATCTTTCGTAACATCACCGTACACCTAATCTGCCATCCTTCAATGCTCGCCTTCTAGTGAAACGTAATCAGCTGTTTTCAAAAATTTTTATTGTTTTAAATCTTAGCTATTCATAAGTACAAAAATGGAAATTGACATAAAAATGTAAAAAAAAATCATAAATCATGGACCATTAAAGAAAGTCAGAGCATTTACAACTCTGATACCAACAGTGTTATCTCTCGGACGATGTCCACCGCAATCTGTCGCAGGTACTGAAACCAATGCAAGGAGAGTGGGTCCCTTGTTCCTAAACTTGGTTGTTATTGGACAGGCTAGGTCACCAGCGCATGCTGCTCGACCTCTTCTCCCGGAGAAGCAAACGTGTG
The DNA here is from genome assembly GCA_963669355.1 of Chorisops tibialis. Classification (NCBI taxonomy): domain Eukaryota; kingdom Metazoa; phylum Arthropoda; class Insecta; order Diptera; family Stratiomyidae; genus Chorisops; species Chorisops tibialis. The sequence continues at coordinate 81,297,837 of OY770263.1, forward strand.
TAGTGGGTGCTAAGGGTAAGGTGGCTAAATCGCATTCCGAAACCGGGCGAAGTCTGCTTTCTGCGAAGCGAAGTTTTCGAGCCATCGTGTGACCTACATTTTTAAGATATTAGATTTTAGTCCTGAAATTAATTCGCTTCACTTACGTCTATAAGCTCCAAATCCGGATATTTTTGCCAAATGTCCGACATAGCTTGTAGTTTCAGAACCAACAACTGGTAGCTGAATTGGTCTAATACGACCTGCAATTTAAATTTTACGGAAAAGTTAGTCGATCACTTATAAGTTTCAGGAAAAATATATTACGTGAAAGCGGGAAAGGAGTGAGAATATCAATTCGCGAGAACTCGGATGTTCCCGGGCCGTCCACAACTCGACCTACAGTAAGCGCATTAGCGGCGGTAAGTAAAAATGTAACGCGACCGCGCTCTCCCTCATTGTAGAAATTTCGAACACCTAGGTCAACCCTTACTGAAGTAACCCTGAAAATAATCAAATATAATTTTAAAACTAGGCGCACGAACCTTAGATTATTATGGGCCTAAGCCTGATTTGAAAAAACTTTAAAAAAAATGTTGATAACGAATAAAATTCCGATAAACAAACATATTGGCTAATAATATTGAGTAACCGCTTTTGTATGAAAAGTAGTAAAGCAGGAAACAATCTTATACTACATCATAAGCAAGTGCAAAGTCTTTCCAATAAGATCAAGTTTGCACCTGAACTTTGAAATATTGTTTTTTTGCGCTACGCAGGGCACGTTTTATACATTTGACGTCCTTGTCGCTTTCCGTTGTTATTCTTTGGTTCAGAGCTCTTGACGTATCAAAACAGTAGAGCCGATCCGTAGTATCACGAATATTCCTAATTTTATTTCTTTTCGAAATTTAGTAAGTGACATAGCATAGTTGTTCGTAGTGCATATCTTTCCCAATTATGTACAGAACTTAATTTTATTGTAAGAGAAAATTGTTATATTATATCTTACCCTTCGGAAACACAGGTTTTTAACGTAGCTATGCGAGTAGGGGTAATAAGAGCACCACAACATCTTCTTACTACCGGTGGCACAGCAGTCGTTGTCACAGTGAGAGCAACGTGATAAGGAACAGAATATTTTTTCGCTATTCTTCCGTGAGCGATTCTTGCATTCGGGAAATTGTCCTCCTCATCATAATCATCATCCTCATTCGAAATGTTATCTTCCAATTCATCCTCGGTTTCTGGCGGAAAATCTTCATTTTCTGAAGAAAAATCATCAATTTCTGGCGAGATGTCTTTACCGGTTTCTTCTAAACTAAGACCTGACTCAATTTTGGCCAGACACAACACAAAAATACAAGAAAATAACAATAAGAATTTCATTTCGATTCTTTTCCGAATAAAATTTGTATTTTGAAGATATTAACGTTCTATTACTGTTAGTTATTAATTCTTGGTTTGACACTGATATAATATTTGAACTGATCGCTTTAAATTTTATGAAGCGTCTTTTATACTAAAAAATGCTACTGAAGAAACTTATCTTCAAATTTGATAATAAGAATTTCACCTTAAAAGTTAAATCTATTTGGAACTTATTGATAAGATTAGTTTCGCTAGTCTTGATTGTAAAAAACACTGGAATTAGCGAAATATATTAAGAAAGTGGTTGGCTCCTTGACCGACAAACATTTAATTCCACCCAAATATATATTTTTCATTCAATATCAAATCTTATTTTCTAGAAAATGTCAATGCGAGCATACTTATTCAATTAGGTCTTCTATAAATCGCAAGATTATTGAAACAATGGCGAAGATCTCTAGATTTCCAATCTTTAATTATTTCTCTAAGGAAGATTTATGACACTTGTAAGAACATTATGTTTAAAATTATGATTTATTTGTCAAAATCAAATCAATCAAATTCCTGTTAAGACTCCCTATAGGGACATAGGACAGAAACAACTCTCTTCCACCAGGCGCGATACTGAGTATCGGCCTTAAGCTGTTGCCAGGACCTGTTTATTCCTGTGGCCTCCTGCAGAACTGCTCGCTTCCATATGCTACATGGTCGACCAACCAAACGTCTTCCTTGAGGTTTATAATCTAGAGCCTGTTTGGCGATGTTTCGCAACTTCGTGCGAATGGAAATCTCTCTTAACCTCCAGAAAGGGGAAAGGATAGCGAAGGCCGGACGAGCTTTGCTTAGACGAGCCTCAATATCCATGCCGTCCAGGCTGGCAATGCTTCCGAGATAACAAAAATGTTGCTTCCTCCACATCTTCTCCGTTAGGAACAATTGGCGTACTTGTGTTCGAACCCACGGGCATGTACTTGGTTTTACGCACATTTATTTTCAGTCCCGCCTTTTTGCATTTAGAATGCAACGAGCGAACATTTGACTCTAACCCGGAACGGTTTCGTGCAAGCAAACACACGCCATCAGCATAATCAAGGTAGCTTAAGATGTCTCTATTGAAGACCTTACCTTCCACACCTTCCAGTGCAGCTTTCAAGATGTCATTTACTACCACCAGAATCAGACTCTCGGCCAGCTCTCCTATATGCAAAACACGACACCTTGCATCTTCGTTGGATTCTTTAATCATTGCCATGACCTTATCTGGAATACCTCTCCTACGCGAAGCATTCCATATGTAGTCTCGCTTGACCCTGTCGAAAACCCTCTCAAAGTCTACAAACATGAGATATGGTGGCGAACCCATTTCGGCTGACTGCCCCAATATTATTCGTAGGGTCAACACAAGACGACCCTTTACGGATTCCAGCCTGATAAACTTCGAGAGTGCTCTCCACGACATCACTAATCCTGTTGAGAATTGCCTTAGCCATGATTTTCGATACGGCAGTAAGTAGACATATACCATGCCAATTGCCAAAATCCCGAAGGTCGACCTTCTTCGGAATTTTCACAATAGCGCCCTCCTTTCATTCAGTCGGATATCTTCCTTCACACCGCAATAAAGAGTGGGAGGAGTATATCGGCTGTTATTTCCGGGTCCGCTTTGAGGAGTTTGGTTGATAGTCCATCTATTCCCAAGGCTTTTCTTCCCGCCGCTGACCAAATGGCGGAAACAATCTCTTTCTTGTCTGGTAATTGTCCCTAAAAGAGGATTGTTGCGGTTGGATGTTTGGTCTTTATTCTGTTTCTGGAATATCTTCCTCTAACAAGATGTTGAAAATACCATAGAAGTGTTCCTTCCATCGCCGCAACAGGTGTTCATTCATATTAAGGAGAGTTCCGTTGACATCTCTCACCAGGTGGTTGGCGATGAAATTCCTTTTCGTCAATTGTTTCATGATTTTAAATATTGAACCCATATCACCAAGGTAAGCCGCAGATTCTTCCTTGTTTGCCAGATCTTCAATGTCCTTTGTCTTGTCGCGTCCAACATCCTTTTTAAGCTGTACATGAGCATCGCGATAGTTCCGTCTCAAGTTGGGTGTTCGTTGGTTGATATCGGGTTGAGAGATGATTGCTAATTCGGCTTTTTTTTCCGATTGCCATCCTTGTCCTAGTGTCTTGAGACATCCGACGTTTCTCACCGCTTTGCACATATCACTCATATTCTTCAGCACTAGTTAGAAATGTGTTTCTGGCTGCCTTCCAATGGGCGTCCAGTGTGCGCATTTCATGATCACCCAACGTGGATGACTTTTCGCGGTGAATGGTGGTGTACTCGCGCTTTGTGTTGGTGTCTCTAAGTCTATCCACATTAAGCTTCAGATGAAAAAATTTTGGTCGTCGGATAGCTGCTGTGTACAATATCGAGCAGGCAACCATCAACTGGATCGCTTTCCACGTCAGCTCCACGATTTGCTCGCACATCGGAGAGACATCTTCTCCATGGGCGACTTATAGCCAAAAGGTTGATCTGGTTCTGAGTAACACCGTCAGGAGAGACCCAAGATGTTTTATGATTTTTTTTTTTTATGGCACCGATTATAACTTAGGGGGTCACCCTTTAATGCATTACACAGTTAAGTCGGTATAGGTAGGTAGAGGATAAAATTTGATAGTGTTATGGGAATTTCGGGGGAGATACACGGAAATGGCGATGGACATTATTTTTGAAGCGCTGAAGGTTATACTTGCTTGGAAATATGCTAGAAGGCAACGCGTTCCAAAGTTTGGACGTTCGGGAGATGAATGACTGTCTATATTTCACTGTACGAGTAGGAATAGAGTTGACGGTAAACTCGTGTGCGCGTTTAGCTTGACGAGTATTTCGGGGAAAAATGAAAAGTGAAGGAATAAGTGATCTAAGTTCCGCACTACATTTACCATGAAAGTAGCGATAGTAGATGCTGAGTGCTCCAACGTTCCTACGATGTTCGAGGGAGTCAATAGAAACCGTAATGGTGTCGTCTCCAATTAGTCGGAACGCATGTTTTTGGATTCGATCGAGCAGCGCAAGGTGTGTTTTGGGTACCCCAGCCCATAAATGCGAATTGTACTCTAAAAGAAGTCGAATGTAAGCCTTGTAGATGGTAGCTAAGTCGTGAGGTGTAAAATATTTTTTAGGATACCTAGGCGTTTGGAGGTATCAAGGGCAACATCAAAGATATGTTTGCTCCAATCAAGATGGTTATTTAATTTTACGCCTAACATGATAAACTCATCTACAGAGCAAATTGGTACGCCATTACAGACTAAATTAGACGACGACGCTGGAACATGACGTTTAAAGGAAAGATGACAGGCCTGTGTTTTAGCAGCGTTGAACTCTACTCTATTTTTCCTGCCCCATTCTAGGATTAAGCCGAGGTCGGAGTTCAACGAACCGAATAACTCTCTGCGTTTGGAAGCAACAGATTGCTTGTGAGAATCCACAGCAGAGTTAAGTTCAAAGGTGTTATCTAAAGTACTGTCATCTGCAAAACTATGGATCGGATTGAGAGTAGAAGACAAAAGGTCGTTGATAAATACTAAGAACAGAGTAGGCGATAGGACAGAACCCTGAGGGACAACAGAATTAGTTGGAAAAGAGGAAGAAGTAACGCCATCTAATACGACTCGTATAGTGCGTTCGGACAGGAAACTCTCAATCCATCGAATGAGGGAACCATCGAGACCAATGGCCGTTAGCTTAACAAGTAGACAGTCATGCCAAACTCTGTCAAAAGCTTTTGCAATGCTAAGAGCAAGAACTTGACCTTCGCCGTATTGTGCAAGCAAGAGTTCCAATTGACCTTCCAGAACGGAAACCGTATTGGCGATCATGGATAAGCTGTTTATCCTCTAGATAGTGAACGATTTTGCGATTGACAGCAGTTTCCATCACTTTCGAGAGCACTGAAGTAATGGCTATCGGGCGGTAGTTAGCGGGGTTCGCTTTGCTTCCTTTCTTGGGAATTGGCTGAACATTCGCGACTTTCCACAATCGTGGAAAGCACCCAGAAGAGTAGATAGATGAAAAAGATTGCGAAAGGGTTTAGCCAGAGAGGAGGTACACATTTTAAGGGTAATAGGGGAATGCCATCAGGACCAGCGGACTTGTGAACATTGAGCTTCTGCAGGATCCTGAAAATGAGACGCGAGCGAAAATGTAGCGGAGGCAGCGAAAAACCTGATGGTGTTACAATAGGAGGGGTTTGGTTTGAAAATGGTAGTGTAGAATTTCTCGCGAAATTTACTGCCAATAGGTTCGCTTTCTCAACCGGATCAATAACAGTACGGTCGCCATCAACGAGTGGTGGTGTTGATGAAGAGATGAAATTATTGTTGACCGTTTTGACAAAAGACCAGAAAGATCTTGAGCCTTTTGGACTCTGAAGGATCTTCCGCCAAAGTTTTTGGTCGTGGTCAAATTTAACACGTTCAAGGATAGATTTGCAGGTATTTCTTGATGCATTATAACGCTCTCTGTTAGCTGGAGTTGGAAAATTTTGAAAATTTTGAAACGATTGTTTCTTAGCCTGAATCGCTGCAAAACATTCATTAGTGAACCAAGAGTCCTTCGACGGCCGAACTCTCTTTGGACTTGAAGGTATGTCGAGCTTCATACCTTTCAGGATGGTCTCGGTGACAAGTTTACAGGCTTCATCGCAGTCATTAGAATCGAAGCACAATTTTCAATTGAAGGCATTGAAGAACTCGTTTAGCGCCCCCCAATTCGCTCTTTTAAAATGCCAAACAGTTCTTCGGGGTGCCTTAACTGGCAACGGTTTCAGTGCTACAACATGATGACGTTTGTGTAAAAAAAAGAGTGCCTCCGATGACCATTTGCCGAATACTACAACACTCCACAAATAGTTCGCCGTTTTCGGGTCCCTTAATCCAAGGTCGTGACGTGTCACCATGCTTTCCCATGACGTGTTCTAGTCCAATGTTGTCAAAGCCAACCTGGGCATTCATATCTCCTGAGATGATAATAATATGACCTCTTGGAACACGATCGAAGGTGGCACACAGTTGGCTATAAGAACACTCTTTGTCACCAGTTGTTGCGGCAGTAGTTGGTGCGTAACACTGTAGATTCGTGACGTTTCTGACACTGGTCTTGAGCCTTACGACCATAATCCTATCCGAAATTGGTTCCCAGCTGATGAGACTATTTCTCGCTCTCGATGTAAGGACGACCGCCACGCCATTTTTGGCTTCACTCTCAAAACCAACATACAGAATGGTGTCCCCGTTCGGGGTCCGTTCTCCTGTCCACCTGACCTCGCTCAAGCCCAAGACTTGGATGTTATAGTGCTTCATTTCACGGTCCTTCACCGATTGGCGGTCTAAGGACCGAGTGACCCCAGCCGTTCCCGCGTAATTCAATGTTCGAACGTTCCAGAAGTCAATCATAGTCCGTTTCCGAATGCCAAAAATCGTTACTGCAGAATCCGTCCATATCCGAAGCGCTGTATCCGTTTGATTTATTTGTGCTTAGCCTAAATAGTTTCAATTATTAAAGTGCAAGATATATTTTAAATTGATGAGTTTGCTATATAAAATATATAAATATGCCTTTTAACGAACTCATCGAACCCAGCAATTATTAATAGTGACCCTCGCTTCAATTTCCATAATTCTCATCCTTGCAACTCACCATAGATATTTCTGGGTACACAAGGGCTATCGCTTTAGCTCTGATGTTACACAAAAAATAAGGCCCAATCATGCGATACTCTAGATAAAAGCGAATTTTGTAATGGAAGTGGTCATGCTAAAAAAGTTGCTTTAAAAAAGCATTATACAAAATTTAGGATTTCAAACTTTTATAGGTACTGAGCAAATTAGTGTATTAGATTTAGTGAAATTGTGCAGTTTGTATGACAGGTGGTAGAAGGAGGGCGAGTCCTGAATGACTTTTTCATCAATAACTATAAACATCATGTTTTTGGCATATTTTAAATTGCAGATTAGCATTAGCATTCATACTTTTCAGGAAAATCTACTTTTTGTAAGGCTGTGAAATTGTTTCATATTGCGCAGGGAGGGTAGAGTGGAAGGAGTAATGCTAATCGTCTAAATTTTTTTAATCTTACTAATAATTCGAAATATTATTTAGTGCATGATTTCAGCTCGATTAATTTTATACGTACTGAGTAAATTTGTTTAGAGTATTTTATGAAAAAGTGCAGTATGTAAGGGAGGTGGTACAAGGAGAAGTAGGACTCGAATAATTGAAATCATCATAAAAGCATTATATTCTAAATTTCAAAGCAATAGCTTTTATAATTTTTGAGCAATGCCTTTTTTTTGTCAAATTGCGAAATATTTATTTTGTACGGGTGGGTGCAGAAGGAGTAGAGCGATTAGATCCGTTCACGAACTTGACCTTAACTTTTCGTTAAAAACGCTTACAAAATTTTAACTTTCTACCTCAGAGCCAGAGAGGACACGGACGGACGAACGCACAAATATCCGGTAATGAGATTTTTGACTGGATGTTCGGACTTCCGTATCATTCATTTTTTCTTCGATCAATTTTCAGATCAATAACATTCAAACTATTCAAGAAAATCGATTTTATGTGAAGCTCTGAAAATATGTCACTTTGTATGGGAGGGGGAAGAGGAAATGAAGCTAATCATTTAATTTTTTTGGTCTTACTAATAATTCTAAATAAATGTTTATTGCACAGTTGCAGCTCGATAAATATTATACGTACTGAGTTAATTGGTTAATAGCATTTCAACAAAAAGTACGATTCGTATGTTAGGTGTGCAGGAGTGAGGTCATTGAAATAATATTTATACTATGTATTGACGCCATCATAAAAATGACTAACTTCAGATTTATAGCTTTCATACTTTTCTAGAAAATCCGTTTATTGCGAAATTCCAAACTTGAGTCAGTAGTTTGGGTAGAAGGAGTAGAGTGATTTTCCCGTTCACAAACTAGGCCTTACTTTTTCGTCAAAAACGATGTGAACAAAAATTTACGTTTCTAGCTCAACGTGTAATTGAGCTAGAGAGGACTCGGACGGACGGACGGATATCCGGTTTTGAGATTTTTAGGTTACAATCATTTATTTTTTCTTCCAGCCTTATTTCGTATCGTTACAAACTATTTGGGAAACTTATAATACTAATAAGGATATTAATGTCGACAGCGTATGCTACTAGTTGGGTGAACTTGAATAGTAGTGCCCTGTTTGTGTCAACTGAGATTTTTCGGACGACATACTCTAGGGCCAAGTTGAAAAGCATGGGGCGAGACTATCTTCCTGCTTTAAGCCACATTGCGTTCGAAAGTTGGTTGTGGAATCGGTTTGTATTTTCACTTGGGATTCAGTGTTCGGTTCCGAATCTGCCCTGGAATTTGTAATTATTTCGTTAGTATAGGGCTCAAGACGACGTTCAATTATTGTTATCCGTATTTTGATATTTGTCTGTAATTCTAAACATATGGTGCTTTTCTGCCAACCGTCGTGTATGTTTTCCTCTGTCCAAATTTTGCATTTTGTTGTGTAGTGTTGCGGCGACACAGTTTCCACCGTTTTTCGGAAGTTCAACTGGTACTTCGTCAATTTCCGGCTTTTTGTTTAGTTTTTGGTCATATAGGGTTGCTTTGATTTCGGCAAGCGTGGGTAGTGTCGATGATGGTTCTTCTTCGTCAGTGTAGACCTCAACTGAGATGTTGTCTGTCGTGATCGGTGCTAATGGGGTACGATTGAGAAGATGTTCAAAGTAGGAAGCCCATCTGCTTTTGATTTCTTGTGTGCCGCTGATGATGTTGCCCTCTGCGTCTTTGCAGAGACTGGTTTTTGACTTGTATCCTTTGGCGCAATCAATTTTCATGGCAAATTTGTCAATAATATGCGCATTCTCAGAGGTTAATTAGGTAAATGGCTTGTTCATTGGAAATAGACGAGCTGAAAAAAGTTTTGTCATCAGATTTGCTCCTCGCTCACTACGATCCGGTGGTAGACATAATCGTTGCGGGTGCCGCTTCAAACCACGGGCTGGGAGCATGTATTCTCCAGCGTTAAGCAAATGGTAAAGTTAAGGCTATTTGTTCCTAACATCAACGGAGAAAAACTACGGACAAATCGAAAAGTAGACACTTGCTCTTTGTTCTAATGAAATTTCACAAGATGATATTCGGTCGTTCATTTCCCTTACATACCAATCACAAACCTTTGTTGGCAATATTTGGCAAGAAGACAGGCATTCCAGTTCATTCAGCAAATCGACTGCAGAGATGGGCATTTACGCTATTGGCATATGATTTTAAAATCGATCACTTTTCAACACATTCTTTAACTAATATGTTCTCACGGCTGATAAATCAAACATTTTTCGTTGAAGAGGACATTGTTATCGCAGCAGTACAACTAGACGACGAAATTAAGCAAATCGTGGAAGAAACTTTTCAACACTTACCAATCACTCCCAGTTACGTAAAATAAAGGCTGGCCACCAAAAGAGTCGAAAAATGAGCAGCAGTTTTTCAACCGCAGAGAATCAATTTCAGTTGTGAACGAATGCATACTTCAATCGAATAATAATTCCGTCTACTCTACTTCATCAAATGCATAAAGGACATCTAGGAGTCGCGCGCATGAAATGGCCAGGCATTGACGAAGACATCAAAAACGTATTAATTCGTAACTTTAACAATTGTGCTCAAGCAGCGAAACTAAATTCAAAGCTGCTGGGTGAATCCAATGCAATGCACTTCGATATTCCTTAGTTAAGGACAATGCTTAATATTTCCTCTCACGCGAACGAAAAGCATCAAGCACCTTGTGCTTGAGCTATCGATTACATTCTTCGGGTTTCGATTTATCATCTGCTGCTCAAAAATTGAGAATTTTTTCTCATATTTCTTTGTTTTCTGCAGTATTTCGCTAATTGTTGACGTAACTCTAAACTAAAAACCATTTAGAATTAATAGAAAAAGATATTCCGGTTCACAATTAGTGCTTATGTAGTTTCAGATGAGCCTAGGGTATAGTCTAGTGGGTAGCGTGTTTGGTTTACAATGCGAAGGTCGTGAGTTCAAATCCCGGTCAACGCATAGTTCCACCACGCTACCTGCTTGAATATACCTTGGTTACCTCAATCTACGAAAATGAAAAATTCGTAGATAGAGGGTTGTGCGAAGAGCTAACAACTCTTCCGCAATAAATAATGAAAATGTTAAGGAACCTGAAGGTCAGGAGGCCAAGGCCCGATTTGGGCTGTAGCACCATTAAAGAAGAAGAAGTTTCAGATGATAAACATTATAGAATTATGATTACGATATTAGATGAAATAGGAAAGAGTTTATTGCACCGGAAAATATATCATCTCAAATTCTTTCAAATAGTGAATAGCGACTTTTGTATGGGAGGTGGTAAAAGCAGAGGGAGGAGGTTTGTTATTTTCGTATATAATACTGAACATAGTATACAAAATGTTTCATGCTGAATATAAAGTTTGTGGCTTTCATAATTTTTGAACAAATTTGTCTGAGTTTATGGCATTTGTATGGGAGGTGGCAAAGAAAGTGGGAGGTTTTGGATGATTTTGAGTCTTCTTATCAACATCTTTATCACATTGCCTTGGTACTCATATCTTTGAAGGAGAAATACATTTCTTGAATTTTCAATACAAAAAATTGTATGGGAAGTATTAAAAGGAGTGAGGCGAAGTTTATTTTTTTCTAGCATTTATTGCAATTATTAAGTGACAAATTTTGGCAAAGTTTGAAGTTTGTGATTTTCCTAGTTTCAATGAAAATCGTATATGCCAAAAATTGTGCATTTGTATGGAAGGCGGTTGAAGAGGTGTTTGAATCAAAACCAAATTTTTCCACATCAATGATATTTATAATAGTATACTTTTCTCAAAATTTAAAGTTGATAGCTTCGATGGTTTTGAAGAAAAATAATTTAAATTAAATTCCGAAATTTCATGGAATTTGTATGGAAGGGGTAGAAACAGTGACGTGAAGTTGATAGCTTTCACAAAATCGGTTGTGATTGTAATAACATTAATTTTGACAAAAGTTGGTTCTTTTAGTTTTACTAGTTGCAATGAAAACCGAATAAATGCATTTTTGTGTTGTACATTTGTATGTGAGGTGGTAGAAGGTGTAAAATGATCAGATCAATATTTTTTGACGTCAATGATATTCATATCGTTATACTACGACCAAATTTTCAAGGTAATAGCTGAAAGGGTTTCAATTAAATCAATTTCTTTAAATTTCGAAATTTCATGAAATTTGTATGGGAGGGGATAGAAGGAGTGGGGAATTTGGGCCGTTAACGAACTTGAAGTTACTATTTTTCTAAAAATGATATATAAAAAATTTCAGCAAGGTCAAAGCTTTCGAGAGTTATGTTGTAGACAGACGCACAGACACTCGGAATCGAAGTTTTTGAGCGACAACAAATATTTCTGAACCCTTGGCGACTCTGTGGGATCATTATTTCTTAGCGTTGCAAACGGTAAGGCATACACAATATACTCTCAGATTTAAGGGCTAGAGTATAAAAAGTACCAATCAAGACACGACTACAATCACGGCCAATACCAGCAGCCGCTTTGCAGCGTTCGCCATCGATTACCCAGGGCTAAAGGATGGCAAATATTATCTTCTTGTCCTCGATAAGTCGACATATTGAAGGAAATCGTTTTTGTTTTGGAGTACCTGTAACAAGTGTGTTAGATATCCGAACTCAGTTTACTAGTATCCGTTTCTAACAATTTTGCAAGTCCAACGGCATCGAGCACCTTCGATCATGCCGATATTATCCCATGTCAAGTAAGCAGAACGTTTTTTGGGCTCATTCTAGAGTGCACTCATCAAGTTAAACGGGAAAGGAACTACGAACTAAAATGTACGCATAATTATACTCTAGATGAAATCTGAGAGTACATTGTCTTTGCCGTACCGTTTGTAATGCTAAGAAAGAGGGCATAAAAATATTTGTTGCCACTCAAAACCCTCGTCTGTCTGTCCGTCTATCTACAACATAGCTCTCGAACGCGTTGAAATTTGTTGCGTGTCATTTCTAGCAAAAAAGTAGCTCTAAGTTTGTAAATGGACTACATCCCACCACTCATTCTACCATCACCCATATAAATTTGACGAAATTTTGAAATTTAAAATAAATTATTTCTCTTCGAAACTGTCACAGCTATCGTCTTGTAGTTTTGTTGAAAGGCTAACAATAGAAATATCGTTGATGAAGCAAAATTTTGTTTTGATACATATACTCCTTGTACCACCTCCCATACCAATGCATAATATTTTTAAAAGCATTATTTCGATTTCCATTAAAACTAGAAAAAGAACCATCTTAAAATTTTGCCAGAATTTGTCCCTTAATAATTGCAATAAATACTAAAAAAATAATCAGCTTCGCTGCACTACTTCTACCCCCTCTCATACAAATATCTATATTATACATAAATTCAAGAAAGCCATTTCTGCTTCGAACATACGAGTGCTATCGACTTTGAAATTGAAACAAAGCATGGTATAAAGATGTTGATAAGCAGATCCAAAATCATATAAAATCCTCCACTTTGGGCTTTACGCCCAATCATAATTCTGTTACTTTTTTTTATGTATAATCAGAACTAGAGCGATTGCCCTTGTTTACCGGAAAATATCAGCGGTAATAATTTTAAACAAATTTTTTTTTCACATGATATGTTAATCTTATATTAGAATTAATTTGAAAATCGTACATAATTTCAAGTATTAGCAACCTTGACAACTTCGCCATTTTAATAAAATCCGTGCGATATATGTATGGAAGACCTAATTAGATAAATCTGCTGGCATTCACATTTTCTAAAAAATTAAAATTGATAAGGAATGAAAAATATATAATTGGATTGAATCAAATATTTGTCGGTCAAGGAGCCAACCACTATTTAATATATTGCGCTAATTCCAATGATTTTTTGCAATCAAAATTAGCGTAACTAATCTTATCAGTAAGTCCAAATAGATTTAACTATTAAGGTGAAATTCTCGCTATCAAATTTGAAGATAAACTTTTCAGTAATGTTTTTTGCTATAAAAGCCGCTTCATAAAATTTTAAGTGTTCAGTTTAAATTTCAGTGAAAAACTACGAATTATTTACTAACAATAATACAACGTTAATTTTTTGAATATACAACTATTATTCAGTTAAAAGAAAGAAGTTACAAGGCAGAAAAAAATCGAAATGAAATACTTATTATTATTTTCTTGTAATTTTGTATTGTGTCTGGCAAATATTGGAGCCAGATCTTGATTTAGAAGATGCCGTTGAACATCTATCACCAGAAATTGAAGATTTTTCACCAAAAACCGAGGATGAATTGGAAGATAATATTTCGGATGAATGTGAATTTTTATGTGGCTATCACTGTGGCATCGAATACGGAGTAAGATATAATAATTTTCGTCAAAATAAAATTAAATTCTGTAGTTGATTGGGAAAGATGTATACTACGAACAACAGCTATGTCACTTACTAAATTTCGAAAAGAAATAAAATTAGGAATATTCGTGATACCTCGGATCGGCTGTACTATTTAGATACGTCAAGAGCTCTGAACCAAAGAATAACTACGGAAAGCGACAAGGACGTCAAATGTATAAAACGGGTCCAGCGCAGCGCAAAAAAATTATTTCAAAATACAGACCCAAACTTGATGTCATGATGTCTGCATTAGCTTACGATAATATGTTTATACAATCTTTTCCTGCTTTACTACATTTCATACAAAAGCGGTTACTCAATATTATTATTTATCGGAATTTTTTTCGTTATCTACATTTTTTAAATCTTTATTTCAAATCAGGCTTGGGACAGATCTATAGCTTTTATATTTTTCGAATAAATCAGTTTGTTGTCAAATTCTGAAATTGTGTCGTTTTGTATGGGATGGGGTAGAAGGGGTTGGAGTGATTTGGCCCGTACACTTACTTTTTTGTCAAAAATGATGTGTACAAAATTTTAACTTCTTAGCTCAACGCGTACAGACAGACGTATAGATGGACGGACTGACGTCCGGTTTTGAGATTTTTGAATGATAATATGACCTATTGGATCATTAATTTTTTTTTCTCCAAGCCTCATTTCTAAGCGTTACAAACTTTGTAGCAATGTTATAATACTCTCAGATTTCATCTAAAGTATACACATAGCAAAACTATGATTGGGCGTAAGGCCCAATCATGCGATACTCTAGATGAAATGGCGAAGAATTTAATGTACCGGAAAATACGTCTCCTCGAATTCTTTAAAATATGGAGTAGTGACAATCTGGCGTTGACACAAGGAGAGGGGAAGGTTTGCAATTTTTGAAAATGACACCAACCGTGGTCTGCAAGTATATCTTGCTAAATTTAACAGCTAGCTAGCTAGCTTTCATAATTATCAATAAAATTAATTGTGCATTGCCTTTCCGAAATTGGGGCATTTGTATGGGAGATGTTAGAAGGTGTGGAAGGTTTTCGACGCTTTTGAAATTGCTTATTAACATTTTTATCACCATGCTGCGTTTGAATTTTAAAGCCGACAGCTCTCATATGTTAACTGGAGTGTAGCATATTCGGATGCATGTTGGCCTACAATGCGAAGGTCGGGAGTTCAAATCGTGATCAACGTATTGTACAATTTCAGCATACTACTTGCGTGGATATATCTTCTTCTTCTTCAATGGCGCTACAGCCCAAATCGGGCCTTGGCCGCCTGACCTTCAGGTTCCTTAACATTTTCATTATTTATTGCGGAAGAGTTGTTAGCTCTTCGCACCCCTCTATCTACGAATTTTTCATTTTCGTAGATTGAGGTAATCAAGGAATATTCAAGCAGGTAGTGTGCTGGCAATTATGCGTCGACCGGGATTTGAACTCACGACCTTCGCATTGTAAACCAAACACGCTACCCATTAGACTACACCCTAGCTGTGGATATATCTTGGCCATGGCAATTTGTAAAAATGAAAATTCGTAGATAGAGGGCTGTGCAAAGTGCTAATAAACTTTTCACAATAACAAATAAAATGCTAAGGAACCTAAGGGTCAGAAGGCCAAGGCCCGATTCGAGCTATAGTGACACACAGAAGAAGAAGCTCTAATATGTTCGAATGAGAAATGCCTTAACTGGATTTCTAAATAAAAATAAAAGAAATACGAATCCGATTAAACCCAAATCGTGCGATAATCAAGATGGAATTTAAGTTTCAGCGAAGAAGAAGGGATGATTTCCCTGCCAAATCAATAACCTACTTTGCATCAAATCAAATGAAATTTTTTTATTTATTTATTTATTATTACAGCTTTAACACAGATAGCTCCAATAATGTAAAGCCGCCATTTAGAAATGGAGCAAAAATGTTATGAACAAATAAGACTTACTATAATAGCAAATGACTAAAAGGAAATGATAACAATGAGTACGATCAAATTTAGAAGAAAAGAAGAAACAATAGTAATAATAATAATAATAAAACTAAATAAAATAAAAATAATATAAACAACAAAATTAAAGATTACTAGAAATTACATTAATCAAGATACGTCAAGAATGTGTTTAAGTGTGCGTAAAAATAAACTATAAGGAACAGTTAAAGAACCAAGCTGCAGGAAATCATGCATCCTTTGAAATCTAGGAAAAGGCGAATGATAATAAACATTATGTAGTGCACGAGGGAGATTGAAAGTATCACGATTTCTCGTAGCATTAGAAACCCGGAACGATAGTTCGATAATCAAAGGTGAAGTGATGATACCATTAGCGATTTTGTATAGTGTACACTGATCTATTAAAATACGTCGCTGATAAAGGGATGGAAGATCAAGTTCGGCCAAACGATTAGCATAAGAAACTTGCTGAATTTACGCTGGGCAGACTCAATAAGGTCAATATCACACTGGTAATGGGGATTCCAAATGGGAGAACAGTACTCTAAGATAGGTCGAACTAACGTTTTAAACAGCAAAACAGCAACGGTTATACTCGAAAAGGATTTAGTGGAGCGCAATATAAAACCAGAGAGCCGATAGGCTTTAGCAGAGATTTCAGCGTAGTGATGCGTAAATTTTAGCTTATTGTCAAATAGAACACCAAGGTCCTCATAAGTGCTAACCTCAGAAAGACGAGTCGAGTTGATTATGTAGGTAAAGTTAAGGGGGTTAAGTTGGCAAGTGAACTTCATGAAAAGACATTTCTCAATGTTAAGAGAAATTTCATTGTTGAGACACCACTCAGATAGAGAATAAAGGTCACTTTGCAGTGCCAGACAGTCAGAAAGAGATTCGATCACTCGGAATATTTTGAGGTCGTCAGCATATAAAAGGCAGACAGAAGATAAAAATGATGGTAAGTCATTTATGAAAACAAGAAATAAGAGTGGACCGAGAATGGAACCCTGAACTCCGGAGTTAACCGAAAAAATTGGTGATAATTTGCCGAGAAAAGTCACTCTCATACTTCGATCAGACAAATATGAAGAAATCCAGCTGAGAAGCGAACCACAGATACCGTACTTCTTTAATTTAGATATGAGTATCTTAGGATTCACAGAGTCAAATGCTTTGGCAAAGTCAGTGTATATGGTGTGCACGGATCTGCGGCTTTCAAAGGATTTAGCAACAATATTAGTAAGTTCGAGGAGATTTGAAGTCGTGGACTTGCCTTTAAGAAACCCATGTTGCTTTGAAGAAATAAGATGAGAAAGATGTTCTGAGATCGAGTTATGAACTAATCGTTCGAATTCCTGTTAAGACTCCCTATAGGGGCATAAGGCGCTATCCTGAGCATCGGCCTTTAGCTGAAGCCAGGACTTGTTTATTCATCTGGCCTCCTGCTCAACTGCTCGCTTCTATGTGCTACATGGTCGATCACCCTGACATCTTCCTTGAGGATATAATCTAGAGCCTGTTAGGCGATGTTTTGCGGTGGTTTTCTCAAAGTACTTTGCATATTTTATGTTTGATTACAGTAGTTTGGTCTTAAAAGTCCTAGAAACCTTTCGCCAAACTGTGACTTTTATATGTGTGGTGGCAAAAGGGGTTTAAGGATTTCAACGATTTCGATCAATAACTCATACGATTTTCAAGAAAATCGATATTTCGCAAAGTTGTGCAATTGTACTGTTTTGTATGGGAGGAGATTGAAGGAGTGGTGGGATTGGACTTATTTTTCTACATCTCGCAACAGTCGGTGACAAATTGCTTTGCAGTTTTTGTGGGAGGAGTAGAAGGAGTGCGAGGATTTCAAATATTTTCATGACATAAAATAAAATTGCTGAAAACCTCGTAAATTAAAGTTTCAAAGCACTAGCTTTGGTATTTTCCGAGAAAATCGACTTATATAGAGTTGTGGAATTGCGTAATTTTGTATGGGAAGTGATAAGAATGGTGGCGATATCAATCCGATTGCTTCCCATATCAATATACTTAATTGCTACCAGAATACATAACTCAAAATTAAGCTCCGTTTATTTAATAGATACAACATACTGCATAGCATTTCATAAAATTGTGCAGTTTGGATGGGAGGTGGTAGACGATGTAGGGGTATTTCAATTTATTTTTGAGAAACAAAAACATTTGCCATAAAAATGGAAAGTTTAAGATCTCATATCATTAGCATTTATATTTTACAAGAAAACTAACTTAAGTTAAAATAAAAATCATTTTTCATTGGAGGGTGTGGACGGGGTGGAGCGATTTGGCCCATTCTCCGGCTTAACCTTACTATTTTACCAAAAATAACTTGTCCAAAATTTAAGCTTTGTAGCCCAGGGCATAAAAATTTGTATGTTTGCAGAAAGAGAATTTTCAAGTCGAATGCTTCAACATACATTAGACAAATAAGAACCGATGTCTTAAAATTTCGAAATTTTCTGAAATTTGTATGTGATGGGATAGAAGGACTGGCTTGTGGCTGTTTTTTACTAAAAATTACGCAAAATTTCAGATCGATAGCTTAAAGCTCTCGAGAGTTATGTTGTAGACAGACGGACACACGGACAGACATACGGTGACTCGGAATCGGAGCTTGTGAGCGACAATACATATTTCTGTACACTTGGCGACTCTGTGTGAGCATTATTTCTTAGCGCTACAAATGTTAGAGCAAATACAATAAACTCTCAAATTCAAGCATAACAGTCCAGATGAAATGGGTAAGAATTTAATGTAAAATATGTCAATTCTGACTTTTGCAAAGTAGGCGGCTGAAAAAGAGAGGGAAGTTAAATTACTTAAGAAATGCATAAAAATCGACTGTCTCTTCGACGGAAGTGTACGATTTTTGAATTTCAGCGACTGATATCTACGAAACTCTTAGAGATCCCGAAAAATGCATTTCGCTTTTCTTCCAAATACCTCTATGAGTAATAATCGATTGCCCAAGGATCAATAATAACACTAACTCGTTCTCATTGCGATACCTAGATGAATTTTTCTCTGTTTCTCATAGTATAAAAGGATTCCTCTGTCTGTTGGTGCTGATAAAATGACAATACAATTTAGCTAGGGTGTAGCCTAGTAGGTAGCGTGTTCGTCGTGAGTTCAAATCCTGATCGACACATAATTCCAGCACACTGCCTGCTTGGGTGTACTTTCGTCACCTCAATTTACGAAAATGAAAAATTCGAAGAAAGAGGGTTGCGCGAAGGTTTAATATAATGAAAAATTCTAAGGATCCTGAAATCCAGGAGGCCAAGACCGATTTGGGCTGTACTGCCATTGGAGAAATAGAATTCTACATATTACAAACTCCTGTTTAGCTATGATTTTTTTTGCTACTCGCTTGGAAGATTGCCGCTGTGATGCCTATCCTAAAAATAAAAATCCCTTTAGTCTTAAAGCTTTCGGTCCAACCAATATTTTATGCATTATTTTCAAAATATTCGAGTAAATAATGTTTATAAAATTGTGGGAATATATATTGAAGAACAAAATACTATCCGCTTTTCAATGGCGGTTTCGTCTTCGCCACAGCTGCGAATCTGAGCTGGTTAAAGTAACCTCTGATTTAAAAGCCGCTATGGAAAAGAACATGGCTATGAACCTACCTCGTTCTCTTAGAGTTTTCTGAAAACTTTCCCATGGTAGACCACTGCAGACTTTAAAACAAGCAATCGTTTATGTTCAATTTCTCTACTAGTGCAGTCAAACTGCCAGGAAGCTATGTAATCAACAGATATCGTCTAGATAGAATTGATAACGTTTGGTTCTCCTCTTAATCCCTTCTGCATGGTCTTCTCCAAGGGTCAGTTTTAATCCCACTACTTTTTAGCATTTATATTAATATACGGATATACTGCAGCCTTCATTTGTAAGCGAACTCATGTCAAAGCACTAATGGCATTTTGGGCCTGCAAATCTTATTTGACAGAAAATGGGGATTACTGCCCAAGATGTTCTACTGGTGCAACGGAGCAATCATGCTCCCAACAGTCGCATACGGATCAACGATATGGTGGACTACAATTTTACAGCAAAAAGTACTGCTTACGCTACAAAAAATCCAAAGGCTAGCTTGTCTTCGTATCACCGGAGCAATGGAAAACTTTCCTACGGCGGCAATAGAAATGTTTCTATGCATGCCTCCGATACATCTCCAAATAAAAAAATAGGCTATCAAAGGGGCGTTACGCATGCAAAGGGAAAAAAATACAAATCAGGGGATTTCAGAGGTCAACTCAACATCCTAAAAGACCCAAAAATAGAGGTTGTACCCTCCACACTATCGGACGCCATACCGAAAAAATAAAAAGTTATAATCAGAGAACGCAAGGACTGGCAATCCATGCTTTCTGAAATGGAAGAGGAATCAGTCTAATAAGCACGGATCGAGGATAGATTGGGACTGCCTTCAAAACCTTATCATCCTGGGAAAAAGGAACAACGTAACCTTAATATGGAGACCAGGACATATGAGAATTTACGGAAATAGAGATTCTGATCGCCTTTCAAAAAACGGCTCAGAAACAAATTTTATTGGACCAGAGACATTGTGCGGAAATCAATAAGGGTACTGCAACACTGTACTTAGAAAGTGGGTGGACGAAAAGTTTAAAATCTACTGGAATAGACTTCCAGGCTTATCAATCTCAAAAAAACGAATCTTACCACAAAAAAAAAAAAAACAAAAAAACAAAACAAAGTGGAGGATATTCTAAAATTCAGCAAGATTGATAGTAGTACTCTAATCGGCCTGAAGACACAGCACAGTAGAGGAAACGAACACTGTGTTGAAACCGCCAACTGCCTATATTATGTTTGAGAACTTAGGTTCTACCACTTAAGTTTTCCGTGATTCTTCAATTGAAGCAATGCGTCCCGGTCCGAGTGAAAAGAGCGATGTCGCGACCTTTCGTAACAGCACTGTACACCTAATCTGCGGCCTTCAATGCTCGCTTTCCAGTAAAACGTAATCAGCTGTTTTCAAAATTTTTTATTGTTTTAAATCTTAGCTATTTATAAGTAAAAAAATGGAAATTGACATAAGAATGTAAAAAAAAAAAATTAAAAATCATCCAGTAGCAATGAAATTCAGAGCATTTACAACTCTGACACCAATAGTGTTCTCTCTCGGATGTTTTCCACCGCATTCTGTCACAACTTCCGAAACTAATGCAAGGAGAGTGGTTCCGTGGGTCCCGCACTTTGTTGTTATTGGACAGCCTAGGTCACCAGTGCATGCGGCTCGACCTTTCCTCCCGGAGAAGCAAACGTGTGTAGTGGGGTGTAAGGGTAAGGTGGTTAAATCGCATTTCGAAACCGGGCGAAGTTTGCCTTCTGCGAAGCGAATTTTTCGAGCCATCATATGACCTACATTTTTAAGATATTAGATTTTAGTCCTAAAATTAATTCGCTTCACTTACGTCTATAACGTCCAAATCCGGATATTTTTACCAAATGTCCGACATAGCTATTAGTTTCAGAACCAGCAGTTGGTAGCCGAATCGGTCTAATACGACCTGCAATTTAAATTTTATGGAAAAGTTAGTCGATCACTTATATGTTTAAGGAAAAATATATTACGTGAAAACGGTATAGGATTGACAAGTTTAATTAGCGAGAACTCATCAGCTGTACCCGTACCTTCAACAACTGTACCAACAGTAACCTGATTAGCGGCGTTAAGTAAAAGTGTAACGCGACCGCGCTCTCCCTCATTGTAGATATTACGAACTCCTAGGTGAACCCTTACTGAAGCAGTAGTTTCAGTATCCCTGAAAATAATCAAATATAATTTTAAATGTAGGTACACGAATTTTAGATTATTGTTGGCCTAAGCCTGATTTGAAAAACATTTAAAAATAAACTGCCAACAAGACGGGCGAAACTTTATTATTCTTGGGACAAGTTGCGGATGAGTGGAAAGTCAATATGCAGGTTAGAGTGGTTAGGGAAGGCTAAGTGAAAGGGAGTTCTTGGGCAGGGCTGTTGTCAATTTAACAATATTTCATTCGTTTCTGCACCTAGAAGAAAAAACCATCTTATTTAAAAAAATTTACGATTTAATTCTGAAATTTCTCAAAAATGTCGTTTTTAAATTGAAATTATTTAAATTTAAATAAATAAACTTTGTTTTGACATAGTTTCAATTTTAATTTCACTACGCAAATAAAAAAGCGGATTTCATTTCTAAATGGTAAAAATTATTGGATTTTTAAATATTGAAATTGTAATGTTAAATTGAGTGTTATTTCATTTCTACATGCATTGCCGGTATTCCGTCGTTACATCTGATGTTGTATGTGTGAATGAAGTTGCAGGACTGTAATTTTAAATCTTTATCCATTCACAATAACATGATTATTATTTAATTTTAAGACTCCGAAAAATTTCAAAATAAATTATTTAGCAATTTATTAATGACTAGCGATCGCCTGCGACTTTTGTCCGCTTAGGAATCGCAATAATAACATTTTTTGAGAATGTATGTAGCTAGTAGTACATTATGTCGGATAAATAATCTGCTTAATTTGATGGTTCTTTGAAAACAATACTTTGTATTTTGTTGGAATCAGAACCATAAATTATTAAGAATGAAGCCATGATACTCGCATTTATATGGGACAAACCCGTGATTCGAAATCATATGTATACGTGTTAAGGACATGTGAATAGTTGTAGCTTGTGTTAATTGAAAAAAAGCCCAAATAAAATGACATTAAGCTTAAAAACATAACAGGACTTCGATTGTGCGTAAAGCCCCATTATATGATACTACCGATGAAATCGAAATTTTTGTAATCTTAAGAATTTTTGTGTGGGGAGTGATAGAAGTGATGACAGTACTAAATTAATTTTTTTCACACCATGCTAGAGTAGCTATAAAAATATTTTGCACCAAATTTATGCTTGAAAAACTGAATAGGTAACTTGAGAAACTTAGTGCATTGGACTTAGTGAAATTGTGCAATTTGTATGGGAGGTGGTAGAAGGAGTGGGGGGTTTTTGGTAATTTTTCTAGATAAAACTATCATCATCATGAACATTGATATTTTTTAAATTTCAGATGAGTTAGATTCACACTTTTCAAGAAAATCGAGTTTTAGCTAAGTCGTGAAATTGTGTCATATTGTAAGGGAGGGGGTAGAAGGAGTGGAGCTAATCGGTTAATTTTTCCCGATAATAATAATAATACTAATTTGGGATTCATCAGAAAATTTTAGCTCGATCAAAGTTATACGTACTGATAAAATTGGTTTAGAGTATTTCATGAAAAAGTGCAGTTTGTATGGGAGGTGGTAGAAGGAGTGGAGGGTTTTTGGTAATTTTTCTAGAAACAGCTATAATCACCATGCAATTGATGTGTTTTAAATTTTAGATCAGTTAGATTCACACTTTTCAAGAAAATCGAGTTTTTGCAAAGTTGTGGAATTGTGCGGGTAGAAGGAGTAAAGATAATCGGTTAATTTTTTCCGATAATAGTAGTTATTCTAATTAAAGATTTAGTAGAAAATTTTAGCTCGATCATAGTTATACGTACTGAGAAAATTGGTTTAGAATATTTCATGAAAAAGTGCAGTTTGTATAGGAGATGGTGCAAGGAGTGGAGGGTTTTTAGTTATTTTTTGAGAAGCAAGTACAATTATCATTGAGTTGATATATTTTATATTTCAGAATAGTAACATTCATACTTTTCAAGAAAATCGAATTTTCGCAAAGGCGTGGATTTGTGTCAGATTGTATGGGAGCGGGTAGCCTAATTGGTTAGTTTTTTCCTGACATTAATAACAATGCTAATTAAGGATTTACTACAAAATCTTAGCTCGATCAAAGTTATACGTACTGAGAAAATTGGAGTATAGTATTTCATGAAAAAGTTTAGTTTGTATGGGAGGTGGTGGAAGGAGTTGGGGGATTCAAACTATTTATATACTTGAAGATTGCATTTATAATAGAAATAATATATTTTAAATTTCAAATTAATAGCTTTCATAGTTTCCATGAAAGTTTGATTATTATAAGTTTATGAAAATGGGTCACTTTGTATGGGAGACGTGACGTGAGAAGGAGTGAGGGGAAAAAATTAAAACCTAAAGCAGATTACTCCCCGAGGCAGACCTAATAATCTGTGAAAGTGTCATTGCAATCGGTGCATTCGTTTTTGCGTGAAAGCCGGAAAGACAGATAGACAGACAGAGAAATTTTTTAAAAACGTTTGATTCTGCTTAGTTATTGCTAAAATGAAGCAAAAAACTTATTTATAGGCATTTATAAATAAATAACAGACAGACACTACAATTATATTTATATAGACACGGAAGTTATTTTGGCTAAAATCTATAGACGTTTTTACTCAATTTTACATATGAAATACTTTGTTTTGAAATTTTTTTTTTCTGTGTGTGCAAGTTTGGGTATTTATGACGGGAGGAGGGGGGTAATAATAAGGGTAGGTGGATGTTAATAGCTTTTTAATTAATTGCTTGAATCACGTCCAATATTCTCTGTATAGAATGTATTTCATAGACGAAGTTACACAGAATTTCCATAAAATTCGGTATATTTTACATTCACGAAACCGAACATTTGTATGGGAGGGGTTTGAGAAGGTAGGGGAATTGTAAAATTTGATATGTAGTTTTATATCAGTTCTCTTGTAAGGTGCTTGTATAAAATTTGAAGTTAGTAGCTTTTAGTTTGTTGGTTCTTAGTTGATTTAATGAAATTGGTCGAAATCATAGTTTTGTATGGGAGGGGGTAGAAGGGCAAGCGCGATTTTAAAACTTTTAAAGCAACTTCATTTGAATTATTTTTATAAATTTTTAGGCAAAATTTTAAATTGATACCTTTTAAGAGTTAGCTGATAACTGATTTCCTAAAAATGATCGAAAAAATAATTTTGTATGGGAGGGGGTAGGGGAATCGTAAAAGTTGTGATGCAATTTTCTTTGATTTTTATTGTAAGGTGTTCTTACAAAATGTCAAGTTCGTAGCTTTTAATTTGTTGGTTATTAGTTGATTTAATGAAATTGGTCGAAATAATACTTTTGTATGGGAGGGGGTAGAAGGGCAAGCGGGATTTCAAAACTTTTAACGTAATTTCATTTCAATTATTTTTGTAAGTTTTTATGCAAAATTTCAAATTGATAGCTTTTAATAGTTAGGTGATAATTGATTTCTTGAAAATGGTCGAAAAAATAATTTTGTATGGGAGAGGGTAGAAGTCTTAAGGATTTTCGACCAGTTAATATTTTGAATATTTAGGGATTTTTTTTAAATGGATTTCGCAAATTTTCAAGTTTTTACCTTAAATTTTCACTCAAAAATTTTTAGTTTATGTGTTTTTTTCAATGCACATGAAACACCTTGTGCACGTTAGACCGGGGGGGTCGGTTTATAACAATTATGGATCAATTTATTATTATTTTTCTATGTACATCAAATAGACGTATCCACAGGCAAAATTTAAACTTTGTATCTTTCACCAACTCCACCATAGACGGTCCCAAGCCCGGTTTGAGAAAGGAGGAGGGAACATGGAGTTAACCTGAATGGCCAGTAACACCAGTGCGTCTCAGGAAGTATGCAAAAAGTGTGACATAGTTGGACTTGCAGTATAGCTGTGAGAACTCCAGCATGTTATATTTAGCTCAAAAACTCCCACCCTTTTTCTACTAGGGTGTAATAAATAAGTAGGACCGGTCCTCCAGGTCGGGGGTTGGGCGAGGCGCCGACAATGCATCACCGAAAAAAGAACACTGTCCAGAAACCTGCAGAACAGCCTCGGAAAGGATGGACTCAACGGCAACGACCCCGCAAACGAAAAATGGACTACTCTATTGGATCTTGGAATGTCCGATCCTTATTTAGGATAGGAGCTCTGAAAGAGTTTCTCGAAGAAGTGGCAAAACACAACATCAACATAACTGCCATCCAAGAAACGAAATGGCTCGGTAGCGAAATCATGGACATGAGATCACACACAATCTATCCAAGTGGAAAATTGTCGGGAAGCAGAGAGTTTGGAGTCGCTTTTGTCGTTGACAAAAAATTTAAATAGGAGGTCACGAGCTTCAGACCAGTTAGTGAAAGATTGTGTGCAATCCGAATAAAGACTAAATTTTTCAACACTTGGTTGATCAACGTTCACGCACCAACAGAAGACAAGGACGATATAACTAAAGACGAATTTTATGCCACCCTAGAGACAACCTATGACTCACTGTCCTTGAATGACCTCAAAATTATCTTAGGGGATCTTAAAGCAAAAGTCCGAAAGGAGGAGACTCATAGAGGAACAACAGGAGGGCACAGTCTCCATGACATAACCAACGACAATGGCCAACGTCTTATTGACTGTGCAAGCAGCAAAAATATCATAGTAAGATCTATGTACTTCCCATATCGCGATATTCACAAACGAACGTGGGCATCACCAGATGGTCACACCTTCAACCAAGTAGACCACCTTCTAATTGAGAAAAGGGCTCCTTCCAGCATACTCGATGTACGAACTCTCCGCGGTGCGAATTGTGTGATGATAGTGATCAGAGCACTATCTAGTCAGAGCTAAGTATCGATGCAAAATAGCTTGTCGTGGATATTCGAAAACGAGTAGAGCTCGCAAATTCAATGTCGACAAGCTTAACGACGAAACGGTGGCGCAGGCTTACATGTTAGCATGTAATAAACACCTGACACCAATATATGAAAATATCCAAAATATGCCAGTGGATAATGCGTGGATGAAAATACGAGACGGCATCAAATCCTCCGCGGAAGAGTTATTAGGATATCAATCACGGCGAAAAAATAATGATTGGTTCGACCAAGAATGTCGCGACGCAATAGATAGAAAGAACGAATTACTGGGTAACGCGATATGGAGTGCCACGAACAGTGACTACAGACCAAGGTACACAATTCGAAACCGCAGTTTTCAAACAAATTTCAAACATATTAGGCTGCAATCGAATTAGAAAAACACCCTATCACCCACAAGCCAACGGCTCAATTGAACAATTTCATCGACAATTGAAAGTGGCAATTCGAGCTTCAGCAAATCCTAAGAAGTGGTACCATGAATTGCCTTGGATACTACTAGGACTACGCTCAACACTTATAGAAGATTTCAACTGCTGTCCAGCACAACTCCTTTATGGACAGACTTTGCGTCATCCGGGCGAATTAGTAGCGCATGAAACTTCTGCACATACTAAACCTTCAGCCCAACTAGCAAAAGAGATTCGTGATACAATTATTAACATTCGTCCACCTACCAACAAAACGCGTAAACAAAATTACAAATTTGTGCCACAACAGTTAAGAACATGCACCCACATTTTCGTCAAAGACCCGATATATAAAAGCTCTTTGAATTCACCATACATAGGACCTCATGAAGTTCTAGAGAAACGTGATAAAGTTTTCAAAGTACTTTTGGACGGTAAACCACAAGTAATTAGCATTGACAGACTTAAGCCTGCTTTTATTCTAAATGCTGACACTCTCCAATCCAACCAAGCTAAACCTACAGCAAACATTAAACCTAGAGAGGTCAAAATTAATATACAATTTAATAAACCGAGGACTAAAATCTTCAATACTCATTACGTACAACGAAGATATTCACAATCACAATACACGGAATGCAACTTCAATAAGAAATCGAAATTGCAGAACGAATCGATTGAGGAAGGATACCATCTATGAAGCAACTCGATACTACAACTCCTTGCCAATATATATTCGACAGGCGAAGAATATCAAGTGTCTCAAGATTGCAGTAAAGAAGTTTATACAGCAATTGTAATTATATTATCTGTATTATTCACTATTTATACTCTAGATGAAATCTGAGAGTATTATAAGTTTGCTCTAAAGTTTGTAACGCCAAGAAATAAGGCTCGGAGAAAAAAATGATGAATACAGAAATTAATATAATCACTCAAAAATCTCAAAACCGGATGTCCGTCCGTCCGTCCGTCCGTCCGTCCGTCCGTCCGTCTGTCCGTCCGTCCGTTCGCTCTCTAGCTTGAGAACGCGTTGAGCTAGAAAGCTCAAATTTCGTACACGTCGTTTTTGACAAAAAAGTAAGGTCAAGTTCGTCAATGGGCCAAATCGCTCCACCCCTTCTACCCCCTCCCATACAAAATGACGCAAATGCGCAATTTGACAATAAACGGATCTGCTCGAAAAGTATAAAAGCTATTGGCCTGAAATTTGGAATACATTACTTCTATGATAATATCAATCTACCGTATAAAAATTATGTGTGTCCGCCCCCTCCTTCTACCACCTCCCATACAAACTGTACTTATCATGAATTACCCTAAGCCAATTTACTCAGTGCGTATAAAATTTAGCGAGCTGAAATTGTGCACTAAATATTTATTTAAAATTGTTAGTAAGGCTAAAAAAAATTAGACGATTAGCTTCCCCCCTTCTACCCCCTCCCATACAAAATGACACAATTTCGCAATTCGTCTATAAATAGATTTGCTCGAAAAGTATAAAAGTTATTAGTCTGAATTTCGGGATATATTACTTTTATAATAATTTCAATATACTGTGTAAAAATTATTTGCGTCCTCCCTCTCCTTCCAACCCCTCCCATACAAACTGTACTTTTTCATGAAACTCTCTAAGCCGATTTTCTCAGAACATATAACATGTATCGAGCTCATATTTCGTAATAAATACTAATTTAGCATTATCACTAAGATCAGAAACAAAATTGTTGATTAGCTTTACTGCTTCTACCCCCTCCCATACAATATGACGCAGTTTCACAACTTCACAAAAAATCTATTTTCTTGAAAAGTATGAATGCTACCAGTCTCAAATTTAAGAAATGTCAATTTTATGATATTCTTAGTTATTTATGAAAAAATCACTAAAATCCCCCCACTCTTTCTACCACCTCCCATACAAACTGCACATTTTCACTAAATCTAACACACTAATTTTCTCAGTTCGCATTCAATTTTTGGAGTAAGCATTTTGTATAAACCATTTTTATAGCTATTTTAGCATGATGGGGAAAAAATAGTTCAATGCTATCACCCCTTCTAACACTCCTCATACAAAATTTCTTGGGATCACAAAAAATTCTATTTCATCTAGAGTACCGTAAGATTGCGCTTTACGCGCAATCGTAGCCCTGTTATGTTTTTTTTATACGATCTCTTGTTATTATGAAAATTTCTCTAATATCAGCTCGTAGCTGTCTGGGAAACTATCCATAGAATATAAACAAATCCATTGTAACTCTTCATTCCCCGCAAGGGGAGGTTTTACCAATTCCTGCAACTATCTTTGGAGTTAGCGACTCCACGGACCTGAGCTAACTATCCCCCTCTGGGATGGGGGCTGTAGAATTCACCCACAGCGAGTCCTGCTTGCCCTAAAAATGGCAAATGGACACTCACTGGATCATGGGCTTATCACCCGTGATCTTAAGACCTAAATGATACGAGAAACGGATACATCGCCTCGGATACGGACTGATTCTACGGTAATGACTTTTGGCATTCGAAAACGGACTATGATTGGCTTCTGGAACGTTCGAACATTGAATGACGGGGGAAGAGCTGGAGTTACTCGAACCTTGCACCGCCAATCAGTGATCGACCATGAAATGGAGCACTATAACATCCAAATCTTGGGCTTGAGCGAGGTCAGGTGGACAGGATCAGGAGAAGAACGAACCCCTAGCGGAAACACTTTTCTGTACATTGGCCCTGAAAGTGAAGCCAGAAATGGCGTGGCGTTCGTCCTTACGCCGAGAGCGAGAAACAGTCTCATTAGCTGGGAACCAATCTCGGATAGGATTATCGTCGTCAGGCTCAGGACCAGTGTCAGAAACGTCACAATTCTGCAGTGCTACGCACCAACTAATACCGCAACATCTGGTGACAAAGAGGAGTTTTATAGCCAACCGAGTGCCACCTTCGAACGTGTTCCAAGAGGTGATATTATTATCATCTCAGGAGATATGAACGCCCAGGTTGGATCAGACAACACTGGCAATCATCTCTCAACCCGATGTCAACCAACGAACGCCCGACTTGAGGCAGAACTACCGCGATGCTCATATACAGCTTAAAAAGGCTGTTAGACGCGACAAGAGAAAGGCCATTGAAGATCTGGCAAACAAGGAAGAATCTGCGGCTTACCTTGGGGATATGGGTTCACTATTTAAAATCATGAAACAGTTGACGAACAGGAATTTCACCGCCAACCACCTGGTGAGAGATGTCAACGGAACTCTCCTTAATATGAGTGAACACCAGTTGCGACGATGGAAGGAATACTTCTCTGATATTTTAAACATCTTGTCAGATGAAGATATTCCGGAAACAGAACAACTTCCAAACATCCAACCGCAACAATCCTCTATTAGGGACGATCCCCCAGATAAGGAAGAGATAGTTTCCGCCATTCGGTCAATGGCGAGAAGGAAAGCTCCAGGTATAGACGGACTACCAACCGAACTCCTCAAAGCGGACCCGAAAATAACAGCCGATATACTCCTCCCACTCTTCACTAAGGTGTGGAATGATGGAAGATATCCGACTGAATGGAAGGAGGGCGTCATTGTGAAAATTCCGAAGAAGGGCGACCTTCGGGATTGTGGCAATTGGCGTGGTATATGTCTAATTACTGCCGTATCAAAAATTATGGCTAAGGTAATTCTCAATAGGATTAGTGATGTCGTCGAGAGCACTCTCGAAGTTTATCAGGCTGGATTCCGTAAAGCGTAGTCTTGTACCGACCACTCAAATACCCTACGGATAATATTAGAGCAGTCAGCCGAAATGGGTTCGCCACTACATCTCATGTTTGTGGACTTCGAGAAGGCTTTCGACAGCGTTAAGCGAGATTACATATGGAATGCTTTGCGTATGAGAGGTATTCCAGATAAGGTCATAGCTATGATTAAAGAATCCTACGAAGATGCAAGGTGTCGCGTCTCGCATAGAGGAGAGCTGTCCGAGAGCTTTTCTGTGCGAACGGGTGTCAGACAAGGCTGCATATTATCACCAGCCCTGTTTCTGGTGGTAATAAATGACATCTTGAAAGCTGCACTGGAAAGTGGGGAAGGTAAAGGTCTTCAATGGAGACTATTTAACATCTTAAGTCACCTTGATTATGCTGATGACGTGTGTTTGCTTGCACATACCCGTTCGGACTTAGAGTCAAATGTTCGCTCGTTGCATTCTAAATGCAAAGAGGCGGGACTGAAAATAAATGTGCGTAAAACCAAGTACATGCACATGGGTTCGAACGCAAGCACACCGATTGTTCTTAATGGACAGGATGTGGAAGAGGTGCAAGATTTTTGCTATCTCGGAAGCATTGTCAGCATGGACGGCGGAGCCGAAAAAGATGTTGAGGCTCGGCTAAATAAAGCTCGTCAGGCCTTCGGTATCCTTTCCCCTCTCTGGAGGTTAAGAGAGATCTCCCTTCGCACGAAGCTGCGAGTTTTTGACGCATGCGTCAAATCCGTGTTGTTATATGGTTGTACTACGTGGAAAGTGACCGTTCGACTTACCAAGAAACTACAGACTTTCGTAAACCAATGCCTCCGGCGCATTTTAGGAATATTCTGGCCAGAAGTAATCTCCAACGACGAACTTTGGAGTACAACTCGCCAGACTAAAATAGGTATTGAGATTCAACGGCGAAAGTGGCAGTGGATCGGTCATACTTACTTTGAGGAAACCAGAGCGAAACATCGCAAAACAGGCTCTGGATTATAACCCTCAAGGAAGACGTCGGGTTGGTCGACCATGTAACACATGGAAGCGAGCAGTTGAGCAGGAGGCCAGAGGAATAAACAAGTCCTGGCAACAGCTTAAAGCCGATGCTCAGGATCGCGCCTTGTGGAAGAGAGTTGTTTCTGTCCTATGCCCCTGTAGGGGGTCTTAACAGGAATTTGATTGATTGATTGTAACTCTGTAACGCATTTATGAAAACCAATATTTATGAATAAATATATATATTAATTAATTAATTAATTAACCCTAATTCAAATTCAATAAAAAAAGTCACATTTTCATTATAAACACAATTTAAAACATTAAACAACCATGAAATATATATTTTTTTATATTGCAATTTAATTCAATTAAAAATAAATATCGGGTAACTAACTAAGCAAGCACCCGATATTACCCTTGTTCAATGGAGTGAGAGTTTTCTTTCTGAACGCACTATACGAGTAGTACTAGATGGCGTTACTTCTTCCTCTTTCCCAATAGATTCCGGCGTCCCTCAAGGCTCTGTTTTATCTCCAATTCCGTTTTTAATTTTCATCAACGATCTTCTGTCGTCCACTCTCAATCCAATCCATAGTTTCGCGGATGACAGTACTTTAGATAGCACCTATGAATTTAACTCTGCTGCGGAATCACACAAGTATTCTATAGCTTCCAATCGCATGGAGTTATTCCGTTCGCTGAACTCGGACCTCAGCTTAATCCTGGAATGGGGCAGGAAAAATAGAGTAGAGCTCAACGCTTCTAAAACACAGGCCTGTCAACTATCCCTCAAACGTGATGTTCCAGTATTATCTCAAAATGTGACCTTAGGTGGCACACAACTTTGTGCCTCGGATAACTTCACACTTCTTGGCGTTAAAATTAATGACCACCTGAATTGGGCCCAGCACATCTTTGATGTTGCCCTCGACGCCTCTAAACATCTGGGTGTGCTCCGAAAGTGCAAAAAGTATTTCACGCCGAACGACCTCGCAACCATCTATAAGGCTTACATTAGACCACGTTTAGAGTACAATTCGCATGTTTGGGGTGGGGCACCCAAATCACACCTCGCATTGCTCGACCATATTCAAAAATATGCATTCCGACTGATTGGAGACGAGATCGTCACGTCTTCTATCGATTCTCACGAGCATCGCAGAAATGTCGGAGTACTCAGCATTTACTATCGCTACTTCCATGGTAAATGCAGTGCGGAACTAAGCACACTCATCCCTCCACTTTATAATTTTCCCCGAGATACTCGTCAAGCTGAACGCTCACACGAGTACACCGTTAAACCCTTGCCTTCTCGTACAGTGAAATATAGGCAGTCATTCATTTTCCGAACATCAAGACTTTGGAAAACATTACCATCCAAAGTGTTTCCCAACGAGTTCAACATCCAGTGCTTCAAAGGTAATGTACACCGTCACTTTCGTCTTTCTCCACCTAAATTAAACTAATCTAACTTGAGTTTTTTCTCCAATTCCTATACCGACACAGCTGTGCATAGCATTATAGGGTGACCCCCTAAGTTGTGTTCGGTTCCTTAAAAAAAAAAAGGTGCAAAGTCTTTGCAATAAGATCAAGCTTGCACCTGTACTTTGAAATATTTTTTTTTTGCGCTACGCTGGGCAAGTTTTATACAATTTACGTCTTGTCGCTCTCCGTTTGGTTCCGAGCTGTTGACGTATCAAAACAGTAGAGCCGATCCGTAGTATCACGAATATTCCTAATTTTATTTCTTTTCGAAATTTAGTAAGTGTTAGTAAGCATAGTTGTTCGTAGTGCATATCTCTCCCAATAATGTACAGAACATAATTTTATTATAAGAAAAAATTATTATATCTTACTCTGTTCCAACGCAGGTTTTTAACGAAAGTATGCGAGTAGCGGTAACAATAACAGCACAACATTTTCTTACTACCGAGTTCTCATCACCCGTTGTCACAGTGAGAGCAACGTGATAAGGAACAGAATTTTTTTTTGCTTTTCTTCCGTGAGCGATTCTTGCATTCAAGAAATTGTTCTCTGTATCATAATCGTCATTCTCATCCGATATGTTATCTTCCAATTCATCCTCGGTTTCTTGCGGAAAATCTTCATTTTCTGGCGGAAAATCAATAATTTCTGGCGATAGGTCATTACCGGTCTCTTCTAAATCAAGACCTGGCTCAATCTTGGCCAGACACAACACAAAAATACAAGAAAATAACAATAAGAATTTCATTTCGATTCTTTTCCGGATAAAATTTGTATTTTTAAGATATTAACGTTCTATTACTGTTAGTAATAAATTCTTGGTTTGACACTGATATAATATTTGAACTGATGGCTTTAAGTTTTATGAAGCGTCTTTTATAGTAAAAAAAACAACTGAAACGTTTATCTATGGATTTGATAGTGAGAATTTCATATTAAGAGTTAAATCTATCTGGAACTTATTGATAAGATTAGTTTCGCAAGTCTTGATTGTAAAAAAACACTGGAATTAGCGAAATATATTGAGAAAGTATTTGGCTCCTTGACCGACAAATATTTAATTCAACCCAAATACATATTTTTCAAATCTTATTTTCTAGAAAATGTCAATGCGAGCATACTTATTCAATTAGGTCTTCTATAAATCGCAAGATTATTGAAATAATGGCAAAGATCTCTAGATTTCCAATCTTTAATTAATTCTCTAAGGAAGATTTATGACACTTGTAAAAACATTATGTTTAAAATTATGATTTATTTGTCAAAATCAAATCAATCAAACTCCTGTTAAGACTCCGTATAGGGGCATAGGACAGAAACAACTCTCTTCCACTAAGCGCGATCCTGACTATCAGCCTTAAGCTGTTTCCAGGACTTGTTTATTCCTTTGGCTGTCTGCTCAATTGCTCGCTTCCATGTGCTACATAGTCGATCAACCCGACGTCTTCCTTGAGGTTTATAATCCGGAACCTGTTTGGCGATGTTTCGCAGCTTCGTGCGAAGGGAAATCTCTCTTAATCTCCAGAAAGGGGAAAGGATACCGAAGGCCGGACGAGCTTTATTTAGACGAGCCTCAATATCTTTTTCGGCTTCCGAGATAATAAAAATGTTGCACCTCTTCCACATCTTATCCGTTAAGAACAATTGGCGTACTTGTGTTCGAGCCCATATGCATGTATTTGGTTTTACGCACATTTATTTTCAGTCCCGCCTTTTTGCATTTAGAATGCAACGAGCGAACATTTGACTCTAAGGCCAAACGGTTATGTGCAAGCAAACACACGTCATCAGCATAATCAAGGTGACTTAAGATGTTAAATAGTCTCCATTGAAGACCTTTACCTTCCCCACCTTCCAGTGCAATTTTCAATATGTCATTTATTACCACCAGAAATAGGGCTGGTGATAATATGAAGCCTTGTCTGACACCCGTTCGCACAGAAAAGCTCTCGCACAGCTCTCCTCAATGCAAGACGCGACACCTTGCATCTTTGTAGGTTTATTTAATCATTGCTTTGACCTTATATGGAATACCTCACCTACGCGAAGCATTCCATATGTAATATCGCTTGATGCTGTCGAAAGCCTTCTCAAAGTCCACAAACATGAGATGTAGTGGCGAACCCATTTCGGCTGACTGCTCCAATATTATTCGCAGGGTCAGCACTAGACGACTACGGATTCCAACCTGATAAACTTCGAGAGTATTCTCCACGACATCACTAATTCTATTGAGAATTACCTTAGCCATGATTTTCGATACGGCAGTAAGTAGACAATTCAATTCAATTCAATTTATTTTATTCAGTAAGAAAAATTATGCGCAAGATTTATAATCTTTTTTACGCAAGTTTAAAGATAAGAAAAAAGTAAATAAAATTAATTACAAAATAATAATGATAAAAAAAATTAAGATAATACTTATAACTATTGCAAGAAACAACAAGAAAAAAGAAAAAAAAAAATAAGTGAAATAATAAAAATTAAATTCTATAACTATTGCAAAAACTACCAATAATGTTCAACATGAATCGATACTTGGTTCTAAGCCCCCCCTTTTCGCACCCCAATGGATAAAAAAATTAAATTATTTTTAAAAGTTGTCCCACAAACCCCTCTATATTAATGTTGAGTTTTAGCTTCCTAGCTATTACCATGGTTGAGATATTTGAATTCGTATTTTTCGGTTTAAGCGCTCCCCCCGCCTCCCCCTGAACCCGTGTACCCCCGAAAATGGGTATCCGCCTGAGATCCGCAACTATCTACAATCTCCCCAAAAATGAACTTTCTATCTTGAAGGGTTTGGGAGTTAATGTGCGCTGAGCGTACACGTCGGCGTACGGCGGACGGCGGACGGCGTACAGACAGACGGATTTTTTTTTTTTTGCATTTTTAGGCTAATTTAGTCATGAAACGCGAAAAAAAAAAATTTCAGGGTAGCAAACTTTTTTTTTTTTTTGTGTCGATCACAATACTTTATTATTATAATAATAAAGTAAAATAAAATATTCTGAAACGGTCTGTCTTCCAGGCAAATTTTCTGCTTTCGATTTTGACGGGCAAACCAGATGAAAAAAAGCAGTTTTTCCATTGTGGCCGGTGACTTGGCGCCCAAAATGAATTATTGCAGTGCTGCCCTAGGTGATTAGGTCGAGGTTAGAGTCACGTTTGTGGGACACAAGACAGCACTGGGTTTTCGAAGCATTAAATTCAACTTGATTCTTATTGCCCCAACTAAAAATTTTAGAGGCCTTAATTCAATGATTGAACCATGTACCTACGTTCTTCTACTAAGCTACCTACGTTCTTCTACTAAGCAACCCTATCGGGTTAGGGACGCAGTGTTCAAGTGATAGGAGAAGTCTTAAGTGCTATCATCAGCGTAGCTATGTATAGGATAGAAAGTTGAAGATAGCAAGTCATTAATAAATATTAGAAAAAAGGTGGCAGAAAGAACCGAGCCCTGAGGGACAGCAGCATTAATTTTATAAGAAGGGGAAACCACACTATCCAATACCACACGCATTGAACGATTGGCTAAAAAAAAACTTTCAATCCAGGAAATAAGAGAGTCGCCCAAACCAATAGCTTTGTTTGTGCTAATTACATAAAAACATTACATATTTCGGAACAAGGAGAGAAAAAGACGCGACTAAATATATATGGAATGAAGGTGAAGAGTAAAATACCCAGAAACCAACAAAAACAAAAGCAAAAAAAATGATTCGTGACAATTTCCCAAAAACAGTAGACTTATACTTCGCTAAGTTGATCAATAGATGATTTCACGTACATTATTCAAGGATGGCTAGGGTGCTGCCTAGGGGGTAGTGTGTTGGTCTTCAATGTGAAGATAGTTCAACTCGCGATCGACATATAATTCCAGCACACTGCCTGCTTGGGTATATCCAGGTCTATCATACGAAAATTTGTAGATAGAGGGTTGCGCGAAGGGCTAACAACCCTTCCACAATAAGTAATGAAAATGTTAAACATGAGGCTCAAGTTCCATTGTACAAGTTGAAGAAGATTGAAGAATGAGGCTAATATTACTTCCAAGAATTTGGAGATCTTAAAATCATTGGTAATTAATAAAAAAATAAATCACGTCACCCAATAAATTGTCACAAAACAAACAATAATGGTTCAAAAAAGAACCTTGTGGGACGCCTAAAGTTCACACGAATGGTACTGGATATATGATACGCACTACTGTGTGTAGCGTAGTGGGTAACGTGTTGGTCTACAATGCAATGATCGTGAGTTCAAATCACGGTCGACGTATAATTCCAGGACATCGTCTGCTTGCGTATGCCTAGGTCACCTCAATCTACGGAAATGAAAAATTTAGTCCAGTGGGATTAGAATTGTGACTCTGATCACTATCTAGTCAGAGCTAAGTATCGATGCAAAATAGCTTGTCGTGGGTATTCGAAAACGACGAAACGGTGGCGCAGGCTTACATGCTAGCATGTAATAAACACCTGACACCAATATATGAAAATATCCAAAATATGCCAGTGGATAATGCGTGGATGAAAATACGAGACGGCATCAAATCCTCCGCGGAAGAGGTATTAGGATATCAAGCACGGCGAAAAAGTAATGATTGGTTCGACCAAGAATGTCGCGACGCAATAGATAGAAAGAACGAAGCTTACAAAATTTTTACTGAACGACCAACACGAGCCAAAAAAGAAAAATATGACGAGCTTAGGCGATATGCGAAAAAGACCTGCAGACGAAAACAAAGGAAGTACCATAATGACAAGATACAAAAAATGGACGACGACATGAGAAAAAATAATACGCGGGACGCATACGCCATAGTAAAGGACTTGAAAAAGGGATATAAACCAAAAACCAGTCTCTGCAAAGACGCAGAGGGCAATATCATTAGCGACACAGAAGAAATCAAAAGGAGATGGGCTTCACACTTCGAACATCTTTTGAATCCCATCCCAGTAGCACCGATAACGACAGATAACATTTCAATTCAAGCCTCAACTGACGAAGATGAACCATCATCGACACCACCCACGCTTCCTGAAATCAAAGCAGCCCTATGTGACCAAAAACGAAACAAAGCGCCGGGAATTGACGAAATACCAGTTGAACTTCTGAAAAACGGTCGAAACTGTGTCGCTGAAATACTGCACAGCATGATATGGACAGAGGAAATCATACCCGACGACTGGCGAAAAAGCATTATATGTCCAATTTACAAGAAAGGAGACAAACTCTGCTGTGAGAACTACAGAGGTATATCATTGTTGTGTACGTCCTATAAAATACTGACAAAAATAATTGAACGTCGTCTTAAGCCCTATACTAATCAAATAATTGGCGAATACCAAGGCGGATTCAGAACCGGACGATCTACAACAGACCAGATATTCTCGGTGAAACAGGTGCTTGAGAAATGCTGGGAATATAACACAGACGTGCACCAAATATTCGTAGATTTTAAACAAGCATACGACAGTATCGACAGGAGCGTACTGTACCAAATCATGCTTGACTTTGGAATTCCTCCAAAACTAGTCCGACTAACAAGACTCACAATGACGAACACTGAATCCCAAGTGAGAATACAAACCGATTCCACAACCAGCTTTCGAACGGAATGTGGTTTAAAGCAGGGAGATGGTCTAGCTCCTATGCTTTTCAACTTGGCACTAGAGTATGTCGTCCGAAAAATCCCAGTCGACACCAACGGGACACTACTATTCAAGTCCACCCAACTAGTAGCATACGCTGACGACATTAACATTCTAGCAAGATCCTTCCCTAGTGTTAAGGAGGTATTTGTCAATCTTGACTCCGCCGCAAAAGAAGTCGGGTTGCGTATTAATGAAAGCAAAACAAAAGTAATGACGCAAACAAGAAGGAGAACGCCAATCAAACAAAACATAACAATTGCGGAATATAATTTGGACAGTGTGGACAACTTCATATATCTTGGGGCTAATCTAGCAAAGGACGGTAATGAAACAGACGAAATCAAACGACGGATAATACTAGCAAATAAGACGTATTATTCGGTACTTCCAATAATGAAATCCAAGAAATTTTGGGACCTGTGAAGGAAGGAACGGAATGGCGAATAAGATACAACCATGAGTTGTATCAACTCTACGACGAGCCAGAAGCTTCAACGTTCATCAAGTTACGTAAACTGCAGTGGGCTGGCCATGTAGAGCGAATGGAAGACAGAAGAATCCCCAAACGTGCTCTTAAAGGCAAAGCGAGTGGTAACCGGCCAGTAGGCAAACCACGCAAGCGATGGGAAGACTCGGTTGATGAAGACAGCAAAGCCATTCTAAAAATTAGCAGCTGGAGGACGCGGTCTTTGGATCGAGACGATTGGAGGCGACGACTTCAGGAGGCCAGGGCCCGATTTGGGCTGTCGCGCCATTGATGATGATGAAAAAGAGGGTTGTCGAAGGTCTAACAACCCTTTCACAATAAATAATGAAAAATGTTAAGGAGCTTGAAGGTCAGGAAGCCAAGGCCCGATTTGGGCTGAAGTGCCATTGTAGAAGTAGAAGTATATAAAATCTGTGGTTTTCCAACCGGTCTTTGTTTATCGATTTTGCCCCTTAGTGTGCGTTTGGGAATTCCTTCGCCATCTATCCGCCCATTCGTTCCAAATGATCAGCCCATTGTAGCTTCTTGAATTTGATGAGAGTTTACATTTCTGGATTATCGAAGATGGCATACAATCCTCTATTGTATCGTAGACTCGAGCATTGTCATTCTTGTAAGCCGAACCGGTTTTGGTGAAGTCCAAAATAAGCTTATGCTGTACGCGGCTGTCGATACTGCGTATACCTGTTTGAAGTCAACAAATATCCGGTGCACATCGTTGTTATAATCCCAGCAATTCTGCACCACATGGATAACTCAGAATGTCTGGGCTATGGTCGATTGTCCAGCCCGAAATCCGTCTTCTTCTTCAATGGCGCTACAGCCCAAATCGGGCTTTGGTTTCCTGGCCTTCAGGTTCCTTAACATTTTTTCATTACTTATTGTGGAAGGGTTGTACCCCTTCGCACAATCCAGTATTTAGGAATTTCCATTTTCGTATACTGAGGTGGCCAAGATATACCCACTCACGTAGTGTGCTGAATTTGTACGTCGACTGATATTCGAACTCCCGACCTTCGTATTGTATACCAACACGTTACCCACTAGGCTACACCCTAGCCAAATCCAACTTGGTACGCACCAATTACTTTGGGCTTAATCCTCTTTTCCAGAATTTTCGTCAAGATCTTTTAAGACGTAAACAACTTATTCCTCGGTAGTTTTCGTAGCAGAATTTGCCACCATTTTTATAAATTAGACATACGAGTATGATTCTGCTGCACCAATCTTGAGGAAATATATCCCGTGTCCACGTACCCGACTAGGAGATGTGCTATGCAGATGTCGCCGTATTTCAAAAGTCCAGCTGAAATTTGATCCGTGCCCGGCGCTTTGTTGTTTCCATGGTTCTTCAGGGTCGTTCTAACTTTTTCGAGTATGCGAGGACTCAAAGAGGATCCTTCATCGACTGTTACATTAGTTGTACCTGCTATTATGTCTGCTGCTGTTGTTCGTGCGGATGATGGGCTCGGATTTAGGAGGTGTCCATCTTTGTTTTATATCTTGCACATTACATGTAATACTGTCTTCTGTATCCTTGCAGAGGATCGTCTTCGATTGGTAGCCCTCTTTCATTAAGGAGGGCTCCTGTGTTGTGTAATTTAAAATGTTCGTTCATTTTCTAATTTCTTGATTATTGGATTATTGTACTTCCGTTTTTTCTGTCTGCTGATTTTGTTTGCAAATAGTCTAAGACCATTATATTTATCCTGTTTGGCGATTGTCGGCCGTTCCATTAATATTTTGAAAGCTTGATTCTTTCCAACTAGGACATCTTGGCATTCATTGTCGAACCAATAATTTCTATTGCGCGGGGTTATTGTCCTATTACCTCCTCTGTGACGGATGTAATGCCATCTTTGATTTTTCTCCACATTTCTTCTACTGGATGCTGGTGTGTTTGTTCAGCATCGTCGCGAACAGTCTCTCCAAGTCTGCTACATACTTCGCAACTACTTTCTCTTCCTTGAGTTTACCTAAGTCGAATTTAGGAACCGGTTGTGTTTTTGGGCGTCCTCGGTTTGCAATTCGTCATCGGAACTTGGTCTTCGCCAAATAGTGATATGTGTCGCAAATAGCTCCTCGACATGTACGCACGTTGAAAATGCAGGAGGCCCCCCTTTTTCTTTATTAGAACGTGGTCCCTTTGCATATCCAACTAGTGATACGCACATACCCAGCTTTGAGTAGCCTTGCGGGGTTTTTCTGAAAAAACTTCCTTTTTCGTATCCAACAGTGGTTACGTAGAGACTTAGGTTTTGGCTAGCCCTGAGGGCTTTTTTAAACAGTTTGCCTTTTCGAATCCAACTTCGGCTACTCACCGAGCCAGGTTTTAAGTAGTGATGCGGGTCTATTCGCCAACAATTCCCATTTCCTGTATGTAACTATGCACTGACCAAGGTTTTGATTAGCCATGCAGGACTTTGCATCAACCACACCCCTTTTTTTGTCCAACTACGGCTACGCACAGACCATGGTTTTCGGCTAGCTCTTCGAGGCTTTTTAATATCAATTCCAACGCAGAAAATGACTCCGAGTGCAACAGAAAAGCTCTTGAAAATGAGTTTTTTATTTTTATTTTTTGGATATCGAATTTTTGTGAGTTTTCCGTTGTTTTATTGATTCGCAGTAAATTATAAAAATAATAAATCTTAGTGTAGTAAAGCCGTCGTAAGTTACAAATTCGAGCTATTGAATCTATAGCACCAAAATGCTTAAACCAGAATTTTTCGATTGGAGTTTTGCGAAAATTCTCACACTATACCTTTAAAGGTGTGAAAATTTTAGAAAACTGAGAAAAATGTAATAGCATTATGATTGGGAGCGATGCCTAATCATACGATACTCTATATGAAATGGAAAGGAAATTCAGGGCACCGCTAAATATGTCAACTTGCGTTCTTGAGAATAGTGAATAATGACTTTTGTATGGGAGGTCGCAGAAGTTTTAGGGAAAGTTTTCGAATTTTTGAATATTATTCTGTTTCGTGCTAAATATAATGTTTATAGTTTTCATAATTTTTAAGGAAACTGATGTATTGACATTTTGATAATAGGGAATTTGTATGGGAGGTGGTAGAAGGAGTGGAAGGTCTGAATGATTTCGAGTTGCGATTGATCTAAAATGTAAATATTGAAGTCATCGAAAATCAAAATTTTATTAGATTTCAGATTTGAATGAAAGTACAAACCACTTGTAATTTCCTAACTAAATTTCGTCTCTCTTTCTCTTTACACAGTCATGGACGACGAACAGCTAGTCCGCGATGTAGAATCACGTCTACCATCGCTACCAATCGCGTATTGGAATAAAAATAAGAATTTTCTGCAACAGAAGTCATCAACGTGTGCCAAGTATCCGTCGATATTCGAGCTTGAATTCAACAATATCTACTGGCAAACCATGCGCACATCGAATGGAACGTTCCAGCTTTTCGGTGCCTACTACGACATTCGTAAGCACTCGCGCATTGGACCGACGGTTCGAATCCTTGGAATGATCGATCGGATTGAACCGAAAGTCAAGACATATTGTCAGTTCTGGTTCGACGGTCAAAAGGAGCCGTTTATCGTCAAGACGTTCGAATACAAGTACATTTGGTACAACAAGTGGGGCAACTACAAGATCCCGAAACCATTTCATAGCATCGTGCCGTCATCGGTCTCGATGGTCGAGAAGGAATGCGATACAGCCACGAATAATCTACGAGTGATTTACAATCGTCCACAGGACGATCAAAAGAAAGGATTTCCTGTTTGTGTTAAGGGACTGGATTTCTTGTACGATGATCTCTCAGTGCGATTGGTCGAATGGATCGAGCTATTGAACATACTGGGAGCTGATAAGGTCTTCTTCTACGAACTGCAGGTTCATCCGAACATTTCGAAAGTCCTGCGACACTACGAACAAATGGGTAAGGTTCAGGTGACACCGCTTACCTTGCCCGGTGGTCAACCCAATGTTCCCGGCTTCCAGCATTTGTATCTGACGAAAAAGACGAATCATAAGCGCCAGAACGAAGTGATCCCTTACAATGATTGTCTCTACAAGAATCTCTACCTGTACGACTACGTCGCGTTGCTCGATATCGACGAAGTGATCATGCCGAAGCACGGCGATCTATCGTGGACCGATCTTATGCGCCGCGTTCAACCCAAGGCCGATCAACTTAAACCCGAAGGATACGCTAGCTTCAACGTTCGAAACGTGTACTTCCTCGATAATCAGCAGAACGATCATGGCATGCACAAGGAAATTCCGAAATACATGCACATGCTGCAGCATGTACATCGATCGCAGAACTACACAAAACCCAATCAATATGTGAAATGTTTCCATAATCCCGAACGTGTCCTCACTCTGCACAATCACTTTCCGCTCGCCTGTCTCGGTGGCGTCTGCAAATCGTATCCGATCGATACCGAAGATGCACAGTTGCAGCACTATCGGGCCGATTGCGTTAAAACGCTGAAAAAATCATGCGAAGAATATCGCGAACATTCGGTCGAAGATCGAACGATATGGAAATTCAAGGACGAATTAGTCAAGCGATCGATGAAGACGCTCGATACTTTAGGTTTCTTCAAGAAAAACTCGATAATTAGCAGTAATGGGGGTGATAGTCGGGGCGGGACGGGACTTACAGAACGGTGATTTCTACTGAATTGGTGGAACGAAGGTGGACAATTTTGGGATGAATTCTTGTGACTGAGTATTTTTATAAATTTCTTTATTATTTAATTATTTTACTATTATTATTAAAGAAAAAGTGTTATATATTTTAAAGATCGCTATAATTTTATCTATCGAACTGATTGTTCGATAATCATCTTAGCTACGTTTTAAAATTCGACGGGAGAGATTAGTTATTATCAAACACATAATAATAAAATTATTCGATATGAAAATATAAACGTTTAAAAAATAGTTGTAAAAAAAAAACAGAGTATTTTAAAAAATGATCATGGATCTTGTTAAAAATATTTAATGTTCTTGTCATCTTTTAATTTTTACATTGTGTATAGGGAGTTTCATTTCAATTTTTTTTATGAATATCATACTAGGGAAGAAAACATGCGTTTTGTTTGTTAAAACTTTTTTTTTTTTTTTAAATATTAATTGACTGTGAATATAACTTTTAATTATAAAAGAAAGAAAAAAAAAATTATCTAGTATTAAGATTTTGTATATTATATTTTTTATTTTATGAAATAGACTTGCCAGTAGGAAATTTATCAAATCAAGACCACTTTTGTTTTTGTATTGTTTGAGTGATTTTATCATTTTTTTTTAGGTTATAGTTTTATGAAATAAATTTCAGATTATAGAGTTGTAGAGGTAAGTATTTTTTATTTATTGCTATTTTCTTTATGAAATTACGTATATTTCAACACAAATGAATTTTTATTTAAAGTTTTTTTTTGCGTTTTAAGCGCAACGGCTTCTCAAACTTTACTAATGAATGAAATTTTGTAGTCCTATTCCCTTCTTTTTTATTGTGAAAGCCTAATTTT
The DNA here is from genome assembly GCA_963669355.1 of Chorisops tibialis. Classification (NCBI taxonomy): domain Eukaryota; kingdom Metazoa; phylum Arthropoda; class Insecta; order Diptera; family Stratiomyidae; genus Chorisops; species Chorisops tibialis. The sequence continues at coordinate 81,342,615 of OY770263.1, forward strand.
GAAAACAACAGTTACCCTAGATGAAAGATGATTTTTTTGATTTTAAGAAATTTTGTATTGGGTGTGGTAGAGAGGGTGCGACATTGAACTAATTTTTTCACATCATAATAGAGTTGCTATCGAAATGCTTTGTACAAAATTTAGAATACAAACATAACAGGACTACGATTTGGCATAAAGCCCAATCGTGCGATACTCTAGATAAAAGAGAAATTTTTTGATTTCGAGAAATTTTGTAGGGGAAGTGGTACAGGAAGTGGTACATTGAATTAATTTTTTCCCATTACTCTAAGGTTGCTATCAAAATGCTTTACACAAAATTAAGGATTAAAAAATTTAATAGTTGCCGAGAAAATTAGTTTATTGGATTTGTCCAAACTGTATAGTTTGTATGGGAGGTGGTACAAGGAGAGGCGAGTCCTTATTGACTTTTTCACAAATAACTATAAACATCATGCTTTTGACATGTTTTAAATTGAAGATCAATAGCATTCATAATTTACAGGAAAATCCGCTTTTTGTAAAGTTGTAAAATTGTTTTAGATTGTATGGGAGGGGGTGGAAGGGGTACAGATTATAGCTTAATTTTTTTGGGCTTACTAATAATTGTAAATAAATATTAAGTGCACAATTTCAGCTCGATAGATCTTATACACACTGAGTTATTGTTTTAGAGTATTACATGAAAAATTAGAGCTTGTATGGGAGGTGGTGGAAGACAGGAGAGGACTTAAATAATTTTTATATGATAGATTAAAATCATCATAAAAGTAATATATTCCAAATTTCAGATCAATAGCTTTTATACTTTTCGAGCAAATCTGTTTAGTGTCGAGTTGCGAAATTGTGTAATTCTGTATGGGAGGTGGTAGAAGGGGTAAGACTAATCATCTAATTTTTTTCGGCCTGAATAATAATTCTAGTTAAGTTATAAATGCATACTTTCAGCTCGATACGTTTTATACGTACTGGATAAATTGGTTTAAAGCATTGCATGAAAAAGTGCAGTTTGTATGGGAGGGGGTGGAAAGAAGAGTAGGACTCAAATAAATTTTATGCAGTAGATTGAAATTATCATAATAGTATTATTTTCCGAATTTCAGAGCAATAGCTTTTATACTTTTCGAGCAAATCTGTTTAGTGTCGAGTTGCGAAATTGTGTAATTTTGTATGGGAGGGGGTAGAAGGGGTGAAGCTAATCATCTAATTTTACTTTATTATTTTAATAATAAAGTATTGTGATCGACTTGGGAAAAAAAAAATTTGCTACCCTGAAATTTTGTTTTTTCGCGTTTCATGACTAAATTAGCCTAAAAATGCAAAAAAAAAAATCCGTCTGTCTGTACGCCGTATGCCGACGTGTACGCTCAGCGCACATTAACTCCCAAACCCTTCAAGATAGAAAGATCATTTTTGGGGGGATTGTAGATATTTGCAGATCTCAGACGGATACCCATTTTGGGGGGTGTGGTGATTCAGGGGGAGGCGGGGGGAGCGCTTAAGCCGAAAAATACGAATTCAAATATCTCAACCATGGTAACAGCTAGGAAGCTAAAACTCAACACACATATAGAAGGGTTTGTGGGACAACTTCTAAAAATAATTTAATTTTTTTATCCATTGGCGTCCGAAATGGGGGGCTAAAAACAAATTGTCGGCCGAATTATTTTTTCAAATGATTATATCTTTGAAATTACTTATCGTAAGAAATTCATATTTTGGGACCGTCAAGGTGGCATATAGTTCCATTGGAATCAGCTTAGAGAGTGGTTAATTATTGTAAGGGGGAGGGTCAGGGGGGGTGCAAAGAAAAACACTTAAAAATGAATATCTCAACTATCTCTTAAGCTATGTAATTGAAACTTAAAACGCACATTTAGCTAAACTAGGCAAATACAAAAACAATATAAGATCTTGAAATAATAGTAGTCGGGGGAAATGGGGAGCATTTCAAAAATGGCGCACTTTTCAAAATTACGAATCCTTATATCTCAAAAAAGAGTACAGATATCAAATCAAAAATTTGTCAGATTGTAGAGCTACATAATGGTTAATTTTGGTAAAAATTTTAAATTTTGCATGTGGATACGTCTATTTAATGTTCATAGAAAAATAATAATAACTTGATCCATAATTGTTATAAACCGACCCCCCCGGTCTAACGTGCACAAGGTGTTTCATATGCATTGAAAAAACACATAAACTGAAAATTTTTGAGTGAACTTTTAAGGTAGAAACTTGAAAATGCATTTAAAAAAAATCCCTAAATATACGAAATATTAACTGATCGAAAACCTTTAACACTTCTACCCCCTCGCATACAAAATTATTTTTTCGACCATTTTCAAGAAATCAATTATCACCTAATTATTAAAAGCTATCAATTTGCAATTTTGCATAAAAACTTACAAAAATAATTGAAATGAAATTACGTTAAAAGTTTTGAAATCGCGTTTTCCCCTCTACCCCCTCCCATACAAAAGTATGATTTCGACCAATTTCATTAAATCAACTAATAATCAACAAATTAAAAGCTACGAACTTGAAATTTTTTACAAACATCTTACAACAGAAACGAAAGAAAATAGCATCACAAGTCTTACAATTCTCCTACCTCCTCTAACCCATACAAAATTATTTTTTCGACCATTTTTAAGAAATCAATTATCACCTAACTATTAAAAGCTATCAATTTGCAATTTTGCATAAGAACTTATAAAAATAATTCAAATGAAGTTGCTTTAAAAGTTTTGAAATCACGCTTGCCCTTCTACCCCCTCCCATACAAAACTATGATTTCGACTATTTTCGTTAAATCAACTAATAACCAACAAACTAAAAGTTACGAACTTGAAATTTTATACAATCACCTTACAAGAGAAGCAAAATAAAGCTACATATCAAATTTTACGAATCCTCTACCTTTTCTACCCCCTCCCATATAAATGTTCGGTTTCGTGAATATCAAACACACCAAATTTTATATAAATTTTATGTAACTTCGTCTATGAAACACATTCTATACAGAGAATATTGGACGTGATTCAAGCAATTAATTAAAAAGCTATCAACATCCACCCACCCTTACTATTACCCCTGCTCCTCCCCTCATAAAAACCCAAACTTGCAGAAACGAATGAAATATTGTTAAATTGACAACAGCCCTGCCCAAGAACTCCCTTTCACTTAGCCTTCCCTAACCACTGTAACCTGCAAATTGACATTCCACTCATCCGCAACTTGTCCCAAGAATAATAAAGTTTCGCCCGACTTACTTACTTACTTACGATGGCGCTACAGCCCAAATCGGGCTTTGGTCTCCTGAATGCTTTGCCTCCATCCATCTCGGTTCAGTGACCGCGTCCTCCAGTTTGAAAATCTTAGCAGTGATTTGCTGTCTGCGTCAATCGAATCCTCCCAGCGCTTTCGTGGTTTTCCGACCGGTCTTTGTCCGTTGACTTTTCCTTTTAGTGTGCGTTTGGGAATTCTTCCGTCATCCATCTGCTCCACATGACCAGCCCATTGTAACTTTTTAAATTTTATGATGGTTGACACTTCTGGATTGTCGAAGATGGCATACAATTCTCTATTGTATCGTATTCTCCAGATCGAGTCTTCCTTCACAGGTCCGAGGATTCTTCTGAGGACCTTTCTTTCAAAGGCGTTAAGTAGTTTTTCGGACGCCTGAGTTAATGTCCACGTTTCGCTGCCATAGCATAGCACAGGTCGTATAATCGTTTTATATAACTTAAGTTTTGTTTTCCTGTGTACGTTTTTGTTTTTAATTATTGGAAGTACCGAATAATACGTCTTGTTTGCCATAATTATTCTTCTTTTAATTTCGATGGCTTCGCTTCCATCCTTCGATAGGTTCGCCCCTAGGTATATAAAGTTGTCGACGTTTTCTAAGTTATAGTCTCCTACTGTGATATTTTGTCTGATTGGCGTCTTTTTCCTAGTTTGCGTCATAATTTTTGTTTTATTTTCATTTGTACGTAGTCCAACTTCCCTTGCTACCGAGTCAAGGTTTACAAATACTTCCTTAGCACTCTCCAGAGATCTTGCAAGGATATCTATGTCGTCGGCATATGCTACGAGTTGTGTGAATTTGAAGCATAGTGTTCCCTTGGTGTCAACGGGAGGTTTCCGAACAACATATTCGAGTGTTAAGTTGAAAAGCATTGGTGCGAGGCCGTCACCTTGTTTAAGGCCGTTGTCTGTTTTAAAACTGGAAGTCAGATCATTTTCTACTCTGACTTGTGACAAAGACTCAGTCATTGTCATTCTTGTCAGTCGGACCAGTTTCGGTGGGACTCCAAACTCCAGCATGATTTTATACAGTACGCGCCTGTCGATACTGTCGTATGCCTGTTTGAAGTCAACAAATATCTGGTGCACATCAATATTATATTCCCAGCACTTTTCCAGCACCTGTTTAACTGAGAATATCTGGTCCGTGGTCGAGCGTCCAGCTCTAAATCCGCCTTGGTATTCACCAATTACTTTGTCAGCATAGGGCTTAATTCTCTTTTCTAGAATTTTCGTCAAGATCTTATAAGACGTACACAACAGAAATATTCCTCGGTAGTTTTCGCAGCAGAGTTTGTCACCTTTTTTATAAATTGGACATATGATGCTCTTGCGCCAATCTTCAGGAAGTATTTCCTGCGTCCATATGTCCGTGACTAATCTATGTAGGAGATGCGCTATGCAGGTGTTGCCGGCTTTTAGAAGTTCAGCTGGGATTTGATCAGTGCCCGGCGCTTTGTTGTTTGGGTGGTTCCTTAGGGCTGTTTTTACTTCTTCGAGTGTGGGAGGACTCAAAGCGGATCCTTCATCAGCTGTTACATCAGTTATACCTGCTATTGTATCTGCTGCTGCTGTTCGTGTAGGTGATGGGTTCGGGTTAAGAAGGTGTTCAAAGTATTGTGCCCATCTTAGTTTTATATCTTCCGCGTTACTTATAATGTTCCCTTCCGCATCCTTGCAGAGGGTCGTTTTTGGTTTGTATCCTTCTTTCATCCTTTTAACAAGGGAATACGCGGCTCTTGTGTTGTGTAATTTAAATTGTTCGTCCATGTTTTTTATTTCGTCATTATTGTACTTCCGTTTTTTTTTGTCTGCATATTTTGTTTGCAAATCGTCTAAGATCCTTGCATTTGTCCTGTTTGGCTCGTGTCGGGCGTTCCGTTAATATTTTGTAGGCTTGATTTTTTCGTTCTAAGGCATCTTGGCATTCGTTGTCGAACCAATCATTTCTTTTGCGCCGGGGTTGTTGTCCTATCACCTCCTCTGCGACAGATGTAATGCCTTGTTTGATATTTTGCCACATTTCTTCTATTGGCTGGCTGGCGGTGGTATTCAGCATTGTCGCGAAGTGTCTCTCCAAGGCTGATACATATTTCGCAACTATTTTCTCGTCTTTGAGTTTTCCTATGTCGAATTTAGGAACCGGTTTGCGATTCGACATCGGAACTTGGTCTTTACCAAATAGTGGTCTGTGTCGCAATTAGCCCCTCGACATGTACGCACGTCGAGAATGCAGGAGGCCGTCCTTTTCTCTATTAGAACATGGTCTATTTGGTTGAATGTTCTTCCGTTGGGTGATGCCCACGTTCTCTTATGAATGTCACGATGCGGGAAGCATGTCGAGCTTACAATAAGGTTTTTGCTGCTGGCGAAATCAGTCAGCCTCTGGCCGTTGTCGTTACTAATATCATGGAGACTGTGCCTTCCAATTGTCCCTATGTATGTTTCTTCTTTGCCCACTTTCGCGTTAAAGTCACCTAATACTATTTTAATATCATTCGACGGAAGGGAGTCGAATGTTGATTCTAAGGTGCTGTAGAAATCGTCTTTAACTCCGTTGGGGCGTGGACATTAATAAGCCAAACATTAAAGAAACTTGTTTTGATGCGGATTGCACACAATCGTTCATTGACGGATTTGAAGTTGGTAACTTGGTGTTTAAACTTCTTGTCGACGATAAACGCAACTCCAAATTCCCGGCTTCCCGATGATTTCCTACTTTTGAAAATTGCGATCTAATGTCAGTAATCTCGCTACCTAACAATTTAGTTTCTTGGAGTGCAATTATGTTTATATTGTATTTAGCTGCCTGTTCCAGAAGTGCTCTCACTGCTCCTGCTCTGTACAGGGATCGCACGTTCCAAGATCCGAAGAAATAGTCCATTTTTCGTTTGCGTGGTCGTTGCCGTTGAACCAATCCAGTCCGAGGCGTTGCTTCAGGTTTCGAAACGGGTGTGGTTTTTCCGAGGATGAGTTGTTAGCACATCGCCCAACCCCCAACTTGGAGGGCCATAATATTATAGTGCTAGAATTTTTCTGTTTCATTAGCACTCGCGCCCATCAGTTTAGCAAGTCAAGTCTGGATGGACAAGACCAGTATCCAGTGGCTACCACGTGGAGGTATGATGAGCACAATTGATGTGTATATGACAGTTACAACACTGGGCGTCGCCTAATGACGCCGATCAGATGCCTACCCTATCTATACCCATCCAACCACCCGACTTGTTGGCAGTTTATTTATTGATCTTACTAATAATTGTAATTAAATATTTTTTGCACAATTTCAGCTCGCTAAATTTTATACGCACTGAGTAAATTGGTTTAGCGCTTTCCATGAAAAAGTGCAGTTTGTACTGGAGGTGGTGGAAGGAGAAGGAGGACACACATAATTTTTATACGGTAGATTGAAATTATTATAAAAGTAATATCCTCCAAATTTGAGTTCAATAACTTTTACACTTTTCGAGCAAATCCGTTTATTATCAAATTGCGTAACTGTGTCATTTTGTATGGGAGGGGGTAGAAGGAGTGGAGCGATTTGGCCCGTTCACGAACTTGACCTTATATTTTTGCTACAAATGACACACAAAAATTTTTAGCACCATAGCTTAAAGCTTTCGAGAGTTATGCTGTAGCCAGACGCACAGACGGACGGACAGACAGACAGACAGACGGTCACACGGAATCGAGGTTTTTGAGTGACAACAAATATTTCTGTACCCTTGGCGGCTCTGTACGAGCGTTATTTCTTAGCGTTACAAACACAATATACTCTCAGATTTCATCTAGAGTATAAAAATATAACAGGCTCTGAGAAAATTAGTGTATTGAATTTAGTGAAATTTTGCAGTTTGTATGGGTGACGGTAGAAGGAGGGGCAAGTTCTTAATGACTTTCAGAAATAACTACATAGTAACATCATACTCTTGACATGTTTTAAATTGCAGATCAGTAGCATTCATACTTTTCATTAAAATCGACTTTTTGTATAGTTGGGAAATTGTGTTAGATTGTATTGAAGGGGATAGCTAAATGTTTATTTTCTTTTTTTGTTCTTACTAATAATTCTAAATGAATATTTCGTGCACTATTTCAGCTCGATCAATTTTATACGTATTGAGTAAATTGGTTTAGAGAATTTCATGAAAAAGTGCAGTGTGTTTGGGAGGTGGTGGAAGGAGTGAGGACACAAATAATTTTTATACAGTAGATTGAAATCATTATAATAATAATTAATATTCGAAATTACAGATCAATAGCATTTATACTTTTCTAGCAAATCCGTTTATTGTCAAATTGCGAAATTGTGTTATTTTGTATGGAAGGGGGTAGAAGGGATGGAGCGATTTATCCCGTTTACGAACTTTACCTTACTTTTTTGTCAAACACAACGTGTAGAAAATTTGAACTTTTTAGTTTAACGCGTTCTCAAGGTAGAGAGGACTCGGACGGACATCCGGTTTTGAGATTTTTGAGTGATTATAATAACTTCTGTATCATTAATTTTTTTTCCGAGCCTTATTTCTTAGCGTTACAATCTTTGTGGCAAACTTATAAGGAGTACAATTAAATTTCCGCCGTTTGAGAAAAGATAGCCCCACCGGAAGGTTGTGTTGAAATTGTCAGTTGTAAGACGTAATATCGTAAGTTTCGACATCTGGTAATAACATAGCCTTGAAGTATTATTAACTCCGTATCAGCATCACATAATTTTGTTCGTGCGAGAAGTCAAGTTTTGAGCCGAATAAGAGTCATTTGCAGGAACTTTTGATTTACATATTTAATTTGAAGAAATCTTCAGTTGAGGCGCATCGATTACTTGTAGAAGCATATGGTGAGACTACTTTAAGTAAAAGAAGTTATCGTGAGTGGTTCCAAAAGTTTAAAAACGGTGAGTTTGACGTGGAAGACAAAGAACGTAGTGAAAGGCCGAATTGGAAGCATTATTGGAGGAAGATTCGTGCCGAAAGCAAGAAGAACTTGCACTTACATCGTTTAAAACCGTTGCAAATGATTCAAAAATAAGGAACCTGGATTCCATAAGAACTGAGCCCGAAAGACGTTGAACGCCGATTTGGCATGTGCGAAATGCTGCTTGCTAGCCGTAAAAAAAGGATTTTTTGCATCGTATAGTCACTGGTGATGAAAAATGGATCCACTACGATAACCTAAAAAAGAAAAAATCATAGGGGCCAGCTGACAATGATTCAACATCGACAGCCAAATCGAATATTCATGGAAAGGAATTCATGCTGTGTATTTGGTGGCGTCGTGTGTCATAAGTTGCTCAAACCGGTCGAAACCATTACTGGAGCTCGCTACCGAATATATTTAATGAGATTAAGCCGAGCACTCAAGAAACGCGCCCATTACCACTCCAGACACAACAAAACTATTCTTTTACATGATAATGTTTGTCCGCATGTTGCGGCGCCGGTCAAAACCTATTTGGAAACACATAATTAGAAAATTGTACCCTACCCGGCGTATTCATCAGATACTACCCCTTTCGATTAACACTTGTTCCGGTCGATGGCAAATGGCCTGTCTAAGTAGCGCTTTACATCATGTGAAGATACTAAAAATTGGGTCCATTCGTGGATAGCCGCAAAAGATGAAGGGTTCTTCCGACGTGGTATCCGAATGCTGCCAGAATGGTAGTGGCTAGTGCTGTACAATACTTTGAATAAAAGGTTATGTACCGTTCTTTTACAATACATTCCTTATTTTTGATAGAAAACGGCGGAAATTTATTTATACTCATAATATAATACTCTCAGATTTCATCTGGAGTATAAATATGCCAAGCAGAATTGAATTGAGCACTACGGCTTTGATTTTTTGTGCTGTTATCCTTAATACAGAATATACGATCAGTTTAAATTTTCTCGTTTACTTGAATTGTGGCATCATTAACGCCTCCGAAGGTAGCAGTTTTTACTATTAGCAGGGTCAGTATTTTTTACTGCTAGAACCGAGACCTATCTAAATCTCTGCCAATCTCTCGTTCATGGCAACAGGTTGTTAATCGAAATCACGCAACCTTACGCCGAGCTATTGCTCTGCCCGCGATGTGGGCACCACAGCCACCACGTGTATGTCGAAGACATCCTCAACCATCGCCGGGGGTGGAAGCTACCTCCCATGGGCTCCCCGGCTCCCGTGGTACCAGTGAACCACTGGTAAGGCCCTTCGACTGAAGCATAGCTCCCTGCACTATGATCAGTCTGTCCCTCGGGTACGTGGGGATGGTAAACCCCAAAAGTAGTTACTGGAATCGCCGAAGCTTTCTAGACCAGCACTTTCTTCGCTGCGTTGTAGGTTTCGGAGCCGGTGATCTTAGTATGATTAAATTGATTACTCAATTTAATATACAACATCGACTTAATCCCCCCTACTTGATAATGATAATCGGAGTTGACGGACCATTCAACTTTATCCCCCCCACCTAAATGATTTGCGGAGCTGACGGTCCATCAACTTAATCCTCCTATCATTGCTGGATCGGAGCCGATGCCAGTAGTATGATTGAACTAAGTTCAATATACAAGACATCGACCCGTCCTACAGTTGTCGGGTTTCGGAGCCAGTGAATATAGTGTAATAAGTCTTCTTTAAAAGAAGGCTCAATACACCAAGCGCTGACTTGCTCCCCCCCGTTGGAAGGTTTCGGAGCCGACAGCAAGCTGCCGACTTAGTCCCCCCTATCCATTGCACATTTAATAGCATCAGTATGCCGGCTTATTCAACTTCGGTTGTTTCTATCAGTTGTACGGGCTCACACTATTTTCAACTTTGCTAGTCCTCAGTAAACCTTGCTACTTTGCCTCAGCGTTTCGCAACTAGTTATCATCGGCTGCCTCAATTTACGACTATTTGTGCTCGTGATTTTTCGACATTTAACTTCAAACATCGTGGCTTTACGCACAGTTGTTCTTCAGTTCATCATTTGGTATCTCATTTCGGCTCACATTTGCACATAGTTATCTGTGCTGGGATTCAAGGAAGACACAATGCGTGCAGGCTCACGCCAGTATCGACCTTGTCCCCCCTCACAGATATCAACTTCGACAACAGATTTATACATCGTGGCTACTTTGCATTCCGCATTTCGCACAATAGTTTCCTCGATTGCCTCAGTCTCTGCATCGGTTTTGGCACCAGTAATTGCAGAACTTCAGCCAATGTCACAGCCCGGCCCCTACAGGGTGCCGCTTCGGACCTTCAAGTCGCTACTTTCCTCGCATCATGCACACTTTTTACACATATTGGAGCCGCCATGATTTTCATTTACAAACATTTATTCATCCATTCACTGCCCATTGGCTTTACATCATACTGATATGCTCGGATTTTACTTCCTTGGGACCTCAGCGACACCTTGCAGGGCCATAGGCTACCAATTGGCATCCGTTCAGCAAATGATGATTTGCGGAGCCGGTGTAATATATTGCAATAAGTTCAGGTGCATTTGAGCTCAATGAACTCAAGGCAACTACCACCGACGGATTCCCCCCATCTGCAGACCTCTTAGCGTTACCCAGCCTGCACCACGTGGAGGTGGGTCTACTTCGCAGGCTGCAGAAGTGTTCATCATCATCAATTGCGCTACAGCCTAAATCGGGCAAGGGAATACGCGGCTCTTGTGTTGTGTAATTTAAATTGTTCGTCCATGTTTTTTATTTCGTCATTATTGTACTTCCGTTTTTTTTTGTCTGCATATTTTGTTTGCAAATCGTCTAAGATCCTTGCATTTGTCCTGTTTGGCTCGTGTCGGGCGTTCCGTTAATATTTTGTAGGCTTGATTTTTTCGTTCTAAGGCATCTTGGCATTCGTTGTCGAACCAATCATTTCTTTTGCGCCGGGGTTGTTGTCCTATCACCTCCTCTGCGACAGATGTAATGCCTTGTTTGATATTTTGCCACATTTCTTCTATTGGCTGGCTGGCGGTGGTATTCAGCATTGTCGCGAAGTGTCTCTCCAAGGCTGATACATATTTCGCAACTATTTTCTCGTCTTTGAGTTTTCCTATGTCGAATTTAGGAACCGGTTTGCGATTCGACATCGGAACTTGGTCTTTACCAAATAGTGGTCTGTGTCGCAATTAGCCCCTCGACATGTACGCACGTCGAGAATGCAGGAGGCCGTCCTTTTCTCTATTAGAACATGGTCTATTTGGTTGAATGTTCTTCCGTTGGGTGATGCCCACGTTCTCTTATGAATGTCACGATGCGGGAAGCATGTCGAGCTTACAATAAGGTTTTTGCTGCTGGCGAAATCAGTCAGCCTCTGGCCGTTGTCGTTACTAATATCATGGAGACTGTGCCTTCCAATTGTCCCTATGTATGTTTCTTCTTTGCCCACTTTCGCGTTAAAGTCACCTAATACTATTTTAATATCATTCGACGGAAGGGAGTCGAATGTTGATTCTAAGGTGCTGTAGAAATCGTCTTTAACTCCGTTAGGGCGTGGACATTAATAAGCCAAACATTAAAGAAACTTGTTTTGATGCGGATTGCACACAATCGTTCATTGACGGATTTGAAGTTGGTAACTTGGTGTTTAAACTTCTTGTCGACGATAAACGCAACTCCAAATTCCCGGCTTCCCGATGATTTCCCACTTTTGAAAATTGCGATCTAATGTCAGTAATCTCGCTACCTAACAATTTAGTTTCTTGGAGTGCAATTATGTTTATATTGTATTTAGCTGCCTGTTCCAGAAGTGCTCTCACTGCTCCTGCTCTGTACAGGGATCGCACGTTCCAAGATCCGAAGAAATAGTCCATTTTTCGTTTGCGTGGTCGTTGCCGTTGAACCAATCCAGTCCGAGGCGTTGCTTCAGGTTTCGAAACGGGTGTGGTTTTTCCGAGGATGAGTTGTTAGCACATCGCCCAACCCCCAACTTGGAGGGCCATAATATTATAGTGCTAGAATTTTTCTGTTTCATTAGCACTCGCGCCCATCAGTTTAGCAAGTCAAGTCTGGATGGACAAGACCAGTATCCAGTGGCTACCACGTGGAGGTATGATGAGCACAATTGATGTGTATATGACAGTTACAACACTGGGCGTCGCCTAATGACGCCGATCAGATGCCTACCCTATCTATACCCATCCAACCACCCGACTTGTTGGCAGTTTATTTATTGATCTTACTAATAATTGTAATTAAATATTTTTTGCACAATTTCAGCTCGCTAAATTTTATACGCACTGAGTAAATTGGTTTAGCGCTTTCCATGAAAAAGTGCAGTTTGTACTGGAGGTGGTGGAAGGAGAAGGAGGACACACATAATTTTTATACGGTAGATTGAAATCATTATAAAGGTAATATCCTCCAAATTTGAGTTCAATAACTTTTACACTTTTCGAGCAAATCCGTTTATTATCAAATTGCGTAACTGTGTCATTTTGTATGGGAGGGGGTAGAAGGAGTGGAGCGATTTGGCCCGTTCACGAACTTGACCTTATATTTTTGCTACAAATGACACACAAAAATTTTTAGCACTATAGCTTAAAGCTTTCGAGAGTTATGCTGTAGCCAGACGCACAGACGGACGGACAGACAGACAGACAGACGGTCACACGGAATCGAGGTTTTTGAGTGACAACAAATATTTCTGTACCCTTGGCGGCTCTGTACGAGCGTTATTTCTTAGCGTTACAAACACAATATACTCTCAGATTTCATCTAGAGTATAAAAATATAACAGGCTCTGAGAAAATTAGTGTATTGAATTTAGTGAAATTTTGCAGTTTGTATGGGTGACGGTAGAAGGAGGGGCAAGTTCTTAATGACTTTCAGAAATAACTACATAGTAACATCATACTCTTGACATGTTTTAAATTGCAGATCAGTAGCATTCATACTTTTCATTAAAATCGACTTTTTGTATAGTTGGGAAATTGTGTTAGATTGTATTGAAGGGGATAGCTAAATGTTTATTTTCTTTTTTTGTTCTTACTAATAATTCTAAATGAATATTTCGTGCACTATTTCAGCTCGATCAATTTTATACGTATTGAGTAAATTGGTTTAGAGAATTTCATGAAAAAGTGCAGTGTGTTTGGGAGGTGGTGGAAGGAGTGAGGACACAAATAATTTTTATACAGTAGATTGAAATCATTATAATAATAATTAATATTCGAAATTACAGATCAATAGCATTTATACTTTTCTAGCAAATCCGTTTATTGTCAAATTGCGAAATTGTGTTATTTTGTATGGAAGGGGGTAGAAGGGATGGAGCGATTTATCCCGTTTACGAACTTTACCTTACTTTTTTGTCAAACACAACGTGTAGAAAATTTGAACTTTTTAGTTTAACGCGTTCTCAAGGTAGAGAGGACTCGGACGGACATCCGGTTTTGAGATTTTTGAGTGATTATAATAACTTCTGTATCATTAATTTTTTTTCCGAGCCTTATTTCTTAGCGTTACAATCTTTGTGGCAAACTTATAAGGAGTACAATTAAATTTCCGCCGTTTGAGAAAAGATAGCCCCACCGGAAGGTTGTGTTGAAATTGTCAGTTGTAAGACGTAATATCGTAAGTTTCGACATCTGGTAATAACATAGCCTTGAAGTATTATTAACTCCGTATCAGCATCACATAATTTTGTTCGTGCGAGAAGTCAAGTTTTGAGCCGAATAAGAGTCATTTGCAGGAACTTTTGATTTACATATTTAATTTGAAGAAATCTTCAGTTGAGGCGCATCGATTACTTGTAGAAGCATATGGTGAGACTACTTTAAGTAAAAGAAGTTATCGTGAGTGGTTCCAAAAGTTTAAAAACGGTGAGTTTGACGTGGAAGACAAAGAACGTAGTGAAAGGCCGAATTGGAAGCATTATTGGAGGAAGATTCGTGCCGAAAGCAAGAAGAACTTGCACTTACATCGTTTAAAACCGTTGCAAATGATTCAAAAATAAGGAACCTGGATTCCATAAGAACTGAGCCCGAAAGACGTTGAACGCCGATTTGGCATGTGCGAAATGCTGCTTGCTAGCCGTAAAAAAAGGATTTTTTGCATCGTATAGTCACTGGTGATGAAAAATGGATCCACTACGATAACCTAAAAAAGAAAAAATCATAGGGGCCAGCTGACAATGATTCAACATCGACAGCCAAATCGAATATTCATGGAAAGGAATTCATGCTGTGTATTTGGTGGCGTCGTGTGTCATAAGTTGCTCAAACCGGTCGAAACCATTACTGGAGCTCGCTACCGAATATATTTAATGAGATTAAGCCGAGCACTCAAGAAACGCGCCCATTACCACTCCAGACACAACAAAACTATTCTTTTACATGATAATGTTTGTCCGCATGTTGCGGCGCCGGTCAAAACCTATTTGGAAACACATAATTAGAAAATTGTACCCTACCCGGCGTATTCATCAGATACTACCCCTTCCGATTATCACTTGTTCCGGTCGATGGCACATGGCCTGTCTAAGCAGCGCTTTACATCATGTGAAGATACTAAAAATTGGGTCCATTCGTGGATAGCCGCAAAAGATGAAGGGTTCTTCCGACGTGGTATCCGAATGCTGCCAGAATGGTAGTGGCTAGTGCTGGACAATACTTTGAATAAAAGGTTATGTACCGTTCTTTTACAATACATTCCTTATTTTTGATAGAAAACGGCGGAAATTTATTTATACTCATAATATAATACTCTCAGATTTCATCTGGAGTATAAATATGCCAAGCAGAATTGAATTGAGCACTACGGCTTTGATTTTTTGTGCTGTTATCCTTAATACAGAATATACGATCAGTTTAAATTTTCTCGTTTACTTGAATTGTGGCATCATTAACGCCTCCGAAGGTAGCAGTTTTTACTATTAGCAGGGTCAGTATTTTTTACTGCTAGAACCGAGACCTATCTAAATCTCTGCCAATCTCTCGTTCATGGCAACAGGTTGTTAATCGAAATCACGCAACCTTACGCCGAGCTATTGCTCTGCCCGCGATGTGGGCACCACAGCCACCACGTGTATGTCGAAGACATCCTCAACCATCGCCGGGGGTGGAAGCTACCTCCCATGGGCTCCCCGGCTCCCGTGGTACCAGTGAACCACTGGTAAGGCCCTTCGACTGAAGCATAGCTCCCTGCACTATGATCAGTCTGTCCCTCGGGTACGTGGGGATGGTAAACCCCAAAAGTAGTTACTGGAATCGCCGAAGCTTTCTAGACCAGCACTTTCTTCGCTGCGTTGTAGGTTTCGGAGCCGGTGATCTTAGTATGATTAAATTGATTACTCAATTTAATATACAACATCGACTTAATCCCCCCTACTTGATAATGATAATCGGAGTTGACGGACCATTCAACTTTATCCCCCCCACCTAAATGATTTGCGGAGCTGACGGTCCATCAACTTAATCCTCCTATCATTGCTGGATCGGAGCCGATGCCAGTAGTATGATTGAACTAAGTTCAATATACAAGACATCGACCCGTCCTACAGTTGTCGGGTTTCGGAGCCAGTGAATATAGTGTAATAAGTCTTCTTTAAAAGAAGGCTCAATACACCAAGCGCTGACTTGCTCCCCCCCATTGGAAGGTTTCGGAGCCGACAGCAAGCTGCCGACTTAGTCCCCCCTATCCATTGCACATTTAATAGCATCAGTATGCCGGCTTATTCAACTTCGGTTGTTTCTATCAGTTGTACGGGCTCACACTATTTTCAACTTTGCTAGTCCTCAGTAAACCTTGCTACTTTGCCTCAGCGTTTCGCAACTAGTTATCATCGGCTGCCTCAATTTACGACTATTTGTGCTCGTGATTTTTCGACATTTAACTTCAAACATCGTGGCTTTACGCACAGTTGTTCTTCAGTTCATCATTTGGTATCTCATTTCGGCTCACATTTGCACATAGTTATCTGTGCTGGGATTCAAGGAAGACACAATGCGTGCAGGCTCACGCCAGTATCGACCTTGTCCCCCCTCACAGATATCAACTTCGACAACAGATTTATACATCGTGGCTACTTTGCATTCCGCATTTCGCACAATAGTTTCCTCGATTGCCTCAGTCTCTGCATCGGTTTTGGCACCAGTAATTGCAGAACTTCAGCCAATGTCACAGCCCGGCCCCTACAGGGTGCCGCTTCGGACCTTCAAGTCGCTACTTTCCTCGCATCATGCACACTTTTTACACATATTGGAGCCGCCATGATTTTCATTTACAAACATTTATTCATCCATTCACTGCCCATTGGCTTTACATCATACTGATATGCTCGGATTTTACTTCCTTGGGACCTCAGCGACACCTTGCAGGGCCATAGGCTACCAATTGGCATCCGTTCAGCAAATGATGATTTGCGGAGCCGGTGTAATATATTGCAATAAGTTCAGGTGCATTTGAGCTCAATGAACTCAAGGCAACTACCACCGACGGATTCCCCCCATCTGCAGACCTCTTAGCGTTACCCAGCCTGCACCACGTGGAGGTGGGTCTACTTCGCAGGCTGCAGAAGTGTTCATCATCATCAATTGCGCTACAGCCTAAATCGGGCCCTGGCCTCCTGAAGTCGTCGCATCCAATCGTCTCGATCCAAAGACTGCGTCCGCCATCTGCTACTTTTTAAAATGGCTTTGCTGTCTTCATCAATCGAGTCTTCCCATCACTTGCGTGGTTTGCCTACTGACCGGTTACCAATCGCTTTGCCTTTAAGGACACGTTTGTGGACTCTTCTGTCTTCCATTCGCTCTACATGGCCAGTCCTCTGCAGTAGCTTGATGAATGTTGAAGCTTCTGACTCGTCGTAGAGTTGATACAACTAATGGTTCTATCTCATTTGCCATCCCGTTCCTTCCTTCAGAGGTCTTAAAATTCTTCGGAGGACCTTTATTTCGAATGCTTTAACTGCTTTCTAGGAAGTTCGCGTTAATGTCCACGTCTCGCTGCCATAACAGAGCACAAGTCGTATAATAGCTTTATAAATCCGCAGCTTATTGTTCCTGTGCACTTTCTTGGATTTCATTATTGGAATTACCGAATAATACGTCTTATTTGCAAGTGTTATCCGTCGTTTGATTTCGTCTGTTTCATTACCGTCCTTTGCTAGATTAGCCCCAAAAATATATGAAGTTGTCCACACTCCAAATTATATTCCGCAATCGTTATGTTTGGCTGATTGGCGTTCTCCTTCTTGTTTGCGTCATTACTTTTGTTTTGCTTTCATTAATGCGCAACCCGACTTCTTTTGCGGCGGAGTCAAGATTGACAAATACCTCCTTAGCACTAGGGAAGGATCTTGCTAGAATATTAATGTCATCAGCGTATGCTACTAGTTGGGTGGACTTGAATAGTAGTGTCCCGTTGGGGTCGACTGGGATTTTTCGGACGACATACTCTAGTACCATGTTGGAAAGCATGGGGGCTAGACCATCTCCCTGCTTTAAGCCATGTTCCGTTCGAAAGCTGGTTGTGAAATCGGTTTGTATTCTCACTAGCGATTCAGTGTGAGTCTTGTTAGTCGAACTAGTTTTGAGGGAATTCCAAAGTCAAGCATGATTTGATACAGTACGCTCCTGTCGATACTGTCGTATGCTTGTTTAAAATCTACGAAGATTTGGTGCACGTCTGTGTTATATTCCAAGCATTTGAGGCATCAATTGAAATGTTGTCTGTTGTGATCGGTGCTAATGTGGCGGGATTCAAAAGATGTTCAAAGTATGAAGCCCATCTCCTTTTAATTTCTTGTGTGTCGCTGATGATGTTGCACTCTGCGTCTTTGCAGAGACTGGTTTTTGGCTTCTATCCTTTTGTTAAGTCTTTTACTATTGCGTATGCGTTCCGCGTTTTATCTTGTCTCATATCGTCGTTCATTTTTTGTATCTTTTCATTATAGTACTTCCTTTGTTTTCGCCTACAGGTCTTTTTCGCATATCGCCTAAGCTCGTCATATCCTTCTTTTTTGGATCGTGTTGACCTTTCAGTAAAAATTTTGTAAGCCTGGTTCTTTGTGTCTATTGCATCGCGGTATTCTTGGTTGAACCAATCATTATTTTTTCGACGTACTTGATATCCTAACACCTCTTGTGCAGAGGATTTGATGCCGTCTCGTATTTTCATCCACACATTCTCCACTGGCATATTTTTGGATGTTTTTATATATTGATGTCAGGTATTGATTACATGCTGACATGTAAGCCTCCGCCACCGTTTCGTCTTTAAGCTTGTCGACATTGAATTTGCGAGCTCTGCTCGTTTCTGAATGTCCACGACAAGCTATTCGGCATCGATACTTAACTCTGACCAGATAGTAATCAGAGTGACAATACGTACCGCGGAGGGTTCGTACATCAAGTATGCTGGAAGCAGCCCTTTTTATACTCTACATGGATGAAATCTGAGAGTATATTGTGTTTGCCTTAGCGTTTGTAACGCTAAGAAATAATGCTCGCACAGAGCCGCGAAGGGTACAGAAATATTTGTTGTCTCTCAAAAACCTCGATTCCGAGTTGCTGTCTGTCCGTCTGAGCGTCTGTGTATAACATAACTCTTGAACGCTTTGAGATATCGTGCTGAAATTTCGTGTGTGTCATTTTTACTAAAATATTAGGTTTAAGTTCATGAACGGGCTACATGCCCCCACTCGTTCTACTCCCTCCCATACAAATTTCATGAAATTTCAAAATTTAAAGAAATTAATTTTTCTCCGAAACCATTTCAGCTATTGATTTGAAAATTAGGTCATAGTATAATGATATAAATATCATTAACCTCAAGAAATATTTATCTGATCTCCTTTTACTTCCTCCCTTACAAATGCACAATTTTAAGAAATGCATTTATTCGGTTTGCATTGCAACTAGTAAAGCTAAATGAACCAATTTTTGTCATAATTAATTTTATTATAATTAGAACTAATTTCGGAAAAACTATCAACTTCACCTCACTCCTTCTATCCCCTCCCATACAAATTTTACGAAATTTCGAAATTTCAATTAAATTATTTTTCTTAAAAACCATCAAAGCTGTCAACTTTAAAATTTGAGAAAAGTATACTATTTTAAATATAATTGATGTCAACAAATTTGGTTTTGATTCGGATATTCCTTATACCCCCTCCCATACAAATGCAGAATTTTGGTAAATGCATTTAACCGATTTTCATAGAAACTAGAAGAAGTAGAAAATTGAAATTTTACCAGAATTTGTCCCTTAATAATTGTAATAAATGCAAAAAAAAATATCGCCTTCACCTCACTCCTTCTACCACCTCCCATACAAATTTTTGTATTGGAAGTTCAACAAAAGTTTTTCTCCTTCGAACATATGAGAGCTATCGAATTTAAAATTGTAACAAAGCAATGTGATTAGGATGTTGATAAGCAGATTAAAAATCATCTAAAATCTCCAACTTTCACTGCCACCTCCCATACAAAGATCATAAATTCAGACAACAATTGTTCAATTTCCTCGAAAATCATGAAAGCAAGAAACTTTAAATTCAGCATGAAATATTTTATATACTACGTTCAATGTTACATACAAAAATTGCAAACCTCCTCCTCTGCTTTTACCACCTTCGAAACAAAAGGTAAGTAAGTATTTCATCTAGAGTATCATATGATTGGGCTTTACGCCCAATCATAATTCTGTTATGTTTTCAATTCGAACGTGATCTATTTGGTTGATGGTGTGACCATCTGGTGATGCCCACGTTCGTTTTTGAATATCGCGATGTGGGAAGCACGTCGGACTTACAATCATATTTTTGCTGCTTACGAAATCAATAAGACGCTGACCGTTGTCGTTGGTTATGTCAAGGAGACTGTGCCCTCCTTTTGTTCCTCTATGAGCCTCCTCCTTTCCGACTTGTGGATTAAAATCCCCTAAGACAATTTTTAGGTCATTCGAGGGCAGTAAATCATACGTTGTCTCTAGGGTGGCATAAAATTCGTCTTTAGTTATATCGTCCTTGTCATCTGTTGGTGCGTGAACGTTAATCAACTAAGTGTTGAAAAATTTAGTCTTTATTCGGATAGCACACAATCTTTCACTTACTGGTTTGAAACTCGTGACCTGCTGACTAAATTTTTTGTCAACGACAATAGCGACTCCAAACACTTTGCTTCCCGACAATTTTCCATTTGGACAGATTGTGTGGGATCTCATGTCCATGATTTCGTTATCGAGCCATTTCGTTTCTTGGATGCAGTTATGTTGAAGTTGTGTTTTGCCACTTCTTCGAGGAACTCTTTCAGAGCGCCTGTCCTAAATAAGAATCGGACATTCCAAGATCCAATAGAGTAGTCCATTTTTCGTTTGCGAGGTCGTTGCGGTTGAGTCCATCCGTTCCGAGGCTGTTCTTTAGGTTTCTGGACAGTGTTTTTTTTTCGGTGATGCGTTGTCGGCGCCTCGCCCAACCCCCGACCTGGAGGACCGGTCCTACTTATTTGTTACACCCTTGTAGAAAAAGGGTGGGAGTTTTCATCTAATTATGACATGCTAGAGTTCTCACAACTATGCTGCGAGTCCAACTGTTTCATACTTTTGCCGATTTCCGGAGACTCACTGGTGTTACTAGCCATTCAGGTTAACTCCATGTTCCCTCCTCCTTTCTCAACCGGGCTTGGGACCGTCTATGGCGGAGTTATATAGCAGTACAGTACGTATTAATATCTTGTAGATATTATTGTTTCGATGGACCTTCCTTGATTTCATTATGGGAAGGCCCGCATAAAATGCTTTGTTAGCTGTCGTGATTTTTCTTTGAATTTCATGTCGCTCATTGCCGTCCTTTGTGAGAAGGGCTCTCAGGTATACGAATTCATCCACCTGCTCGAAGTTGTATTCGCCTATGATAATGTTCTGCCTCTCTGGGACAGTTCTTCATGTCTGGGTCATGTATTGAGTTTTCGCTTCATTGACCCTGAGCCCTACTTCACCTACCGATTCCAACTCCTGGAATACTTCCTTAGCGCACAGTAGTTGCTTACCACCTCCCTCCCCTTAAACCCCTCAACTTAAAATTTTGCCAAAATTAAAGACTATGTACTTCTACAGGGTGACAAATTTTCGATTTGATATCTGTACTCGGTTGTGAGATAAAACGAGATTAAACTCATTTCTGTGGATCTATATGCCACCTTAATGATTTCAAAATATGAATTTTTTATGTTAAGTAATTTCAAAGATTTTATCATTAAACAAAAAATTCGGCCAAGAATTTGTTCTTAGCCCTCCCTTTCGGACTCCAATGGATACAAAAATTAAATTATGTTTAAAGTTTGTTCCACAAACCTCCTCTGTATATATGTTGATTTTCAGCTTCCTAGCTAGAAGCATGATTGAGATATTCGAATTCTTAGTTTTCAGCTTTAGCGCTCGCCCCGACTCCCCCTTGACACTCCCTCAAAATGGGTGCATTTCAAAAATTTATTTCTTACTTTTTAGAATTACCGCCATATCAATAATTTATTATTAAAAATAATAAATCAAAATTAACTATTTCAAAACATTCAAATTTTTTATTCATTTTTCACTATATAGCAGGAAATCATATGAGAGATATAGAAACAAAAAAAAAAGCAAACTTTTACATAATTGATTCTGAATCTGTTCAAACCTTAGATTCGATTTCGAAAACAATGTCCGGGAAAAAAATTTATTTTAACAATTTTTAACATTTTCGACCATCACCAATTTTTAAATTTAAAATTTTGAAATAAATGAATACGAATAGGCTGAGATCCAAAAACATTTTACCCATGTCTTCTAATACCAGATGAAATTTTTTGAGGTTAATTGATAGTAAGATCGTAAATGTTTAAATCTGACAGGCTGGACGCCCTCGGTATCACTTCTGTGCTTACGTCACTCACTATTACCGCTTCCCTAATGGGTATGATCCAACATTTTTAACGCCAGGAAAAATGTCTCCAAAAACAAATCACACAGAAATATTGGTTTTCACTTAATAAACTCAAAAATTCGACGAACTCTGCAATCGAACTATAAGTGTTGAATTTCGTTTTTACCCAAAACGCAGCCTCATTTTTCCTGCTCCTCTTTTACCGCCTTCCATTTAAATTCAAACAAATCCAAATTATGAACCTGAAAATTAGTACTTGGCCAAGTGTGATTGGCAAGAGTATAACTCATCAACTCAACTTCCTGGCTTCCAGATTTAAATTCGTATCACTACTATCTTAGCTAAGCCGCAAAATATTTTAGATGACGAAAATAAATTGTTAACTGGTACTCTTGCCTTTAACTTTGATATTCATGTTTAATACTATTAAATCAATATTAGTTTTTTGGCCATACTAGCTTTGTCTGATTTGCCGCGCTTCGTACTAAATCGAGTTTTCGATGTTTTGGATCTATACCACTCATTCAAATTTATTATATATTTTATTTATGGTATAATTCCTAATTAATTATATCGATCTATTAGACAATTGAATAATATTGAGAACTTAATAGTGAATTAAAGTACCTTCCTAAAATATAAAAAAAAATACTTATATACCTATAAAAAAAGAACGCATTGTGCCTTTTTCTTATGATTGTGAAAACGTGGCTATTTTCTAAATTTATTGATTTATTATTTAAATAGTTTAGTTAAACTATAAAACAAAACAAGCATCAAAACCAACAATACACAAATCATTTATCAATTTCAAGCTAAGAAAAATGTCCTGCAATAAAACTCTCATTGTATTCTCATTGTAAAAGTTCATTGAATCATTGAACTAGAAAAAAAATTAATGTAAAAGTAATTAATCAGTATGAAAATTTAAAACTACAACGAATTATAAAAGGATCATTAGAAAAGTATTACACAAAAAATAAGAAATAGCTATCTAAATAAATAAATAAATTTATTTATAAAGAATTATTTAAAAAAGAGATAAATTCAACGTGGAAAAATATATATGTATGCACTCGTATATAGGTAATTAAAAATTACAAATATAAATGAGAATGAATGATTCTATAAAAAAAGGAAAAGACTGAAGTCGATATATTTATAAAATGAGATTTGAATTACACGAGTAATTACTTTTATGAAAACTAAGAAAAATTTCATAAATTCATTAAAAGTTGAAAGAAAATAAATAAATTAAAGCATAAGTGTATGAATTCTAAAATTATTATAATAACATTTATTTCTATATAGCATTTCTTCACTTTTCTGTGTTATTTTCCAAAAACTTTTAAATTATTTTCTTTATTTATCGATTTATCGAAAAATAAATGTAAAACTATTGTTTTTTTTATAAATTTTATAATACTTTAATATTTTTGTAAGGGAACTATTTAATATTCTTATTTTTTGTCAAAAGTCTATTTGAAATAATATTAAAAAAAAAATGTTTTATATATTGCAAAGAAAATATGAAAATGTATTAAATTTGAAATAAAATATGTTGAAATAATGAAAAAAATTTCCTGTAGTTTTAGACAAATAACATTCTTATGTTATTGAATAAAAAAGTTATTTTTTGATTTACTTTCATTTAACTTATATATATCTCGGTTAGAGGTTAGTGCTTGGCACCACTGTTATCTTTAGCATCACGGATTGTTTTGAACGATAATCAATAACGTCCCCAAAGTTAGGTAATCATACTGATGGATAAAACTTCTGCTCTTAGACTGTATCGGTAATGCCACCGGGTTGAAAAACCAACTCCAAGCCGAAATCCTAGGAGCTCTGCTTCTTGCACAGCTATCTTCCATTGCCGGAGGTGGAAGCAACCTTCCATGGGTCCCTCGACACCTCTTGTACTAGAAAACCTCTGAACAGGTTTTCTGATTGACTTGAAAACTACTTCCAGTTTGATTCTTTTGCAAACCCGTGACAGGTGGCAGTCCGCTTCGGAAAACTTGGGGTCGGTACTACCCAAAAGTTATACCAGAATTGACTTTGGACGTACACACGGTAAATGATTACGAAAATCATCCATTCCCTGCGTTTGCTCTTCTTTGTTCCACTCATTTGAGCACAGCTACACATTAACGTATCGAGTCTACGAGACAGCAATAGATACTAACAGATATGTATGTAGATGAAAACACCTCACGTGAGATAGTGGACTTACACAATTTTTTTACAGAATAACTTGTATTGTAGACAATTTCGTCTTGAATTAAAGTCAAACTCTCTCTGGCAGAACACACAGAGGTTGACCATTGCCGATCGGTTGTTATTTTATTCTGGTGCGTCGATCAAAACACGATCGCAGTTAACTGAACTGATAACGAAAAAAAACTGTTATAATAAAACTATAATAATGTTGTTTTTTTTTTTTTTAAAAAGCCGAACACAACTTAGGGGGTCACCCTTTAATGTAAATTACACAGTCATGTCGGTAAGGGAAAAAAAGGAGTAAGGAGTTGAGGTTAGTCGGGATTAAAAGGAGGTAAAAGCCTAAAATGCCGGTGGACGTTGAGTTTGAAACGTCGAAGGTCGTATGACAATGGGAATACATCTTTAGGCAATGCATTCCAGAGCTTAGAAGTTCGGGGTATGAATGACCGCCTATATTTCACTGTGCGGGAGGTCGGAAGCTTAACAGTTAAGTCGTGTGCGCTTGATGATAGGCGTGTGTTTCTAGGAAATGAGTACAGAGGAGGAATAAGTTTAGCAAGTTCCTCACTGTATTTACCATGAAAGTAGCGTTAGTAAATGCTTAGTACACCAACATTTCTGCGATGCTCAAGGGAGTCTATAGAAACCGTGATGGCTTCATCTCCAATTAGTCGGAACGCCTGTTTCTGGACACGGTCGAGCATTGCAAGTTGCGTTTTGGGTGCCCCAGCCCATAAATGAGAATTGTACTCGAGGCGTGGTCTAATGTAGGCCTTATAGATATTTGCTAAGTCACTGGGAGTAAAATATTTTTTACATCTTCGGAGAACTCCTAGGCGTTTGGAAGCGTCAAGTGCTACGTCAAGTATGTGCTGGTTCCAATTAAGGTGGTTATTTATTTTGATGCCAATGAGTGAGAAGTATTCGGAGGAGTTTAGTGGGACACCACCGAAGGTTACATTAGGAACCAACGCCGGGACATCACGTTTAAGGGAAAGATGACAGGCCTGCGTTTTTGAAGTGTTGAACTCTACTCTATTTATCGTGCCCCATTCCAAGATTAGATTCAGGTCAGAGTTCAATGATCCAAATAGTTCGGCACGTTTAGATGCTACCGGGACACGGTGAGCGTTAGTAATCGAGTCGAATTCATAAATGTTATCCAGGGTACTGTCATTTGCAAGGCAATGAATCCGATTGAGCGTTGACGACAGAAGGTCATTGATAAAACTAAGAAAGAGTGTGGGTGATAAAACAGTTGTTATTATAAAACTATAATAAAACTTTTGTGAGTTTGTCATGGTGTGGTGGTGAGATGGGCTGCTGCATGCTAGTTGGCTGGCACGGCTCAGCTCGTCGGCAACCGGGGTGGGTTTTGCCATCTCATTCTCGACATAATAAAATTTCATGCAGCTGATTAAAGGACCTAAAGGAGGAGGGGTTCAGGGAGAAATCAAATATCTTTGTGGCTGAAGGCCCAGACGACAACTTTCTTTTTTTCTTTTACTTTCAGAAAGGTTCTTGGAAGAAGAAACTCTGCGTGGGTGGGGGGTACGGTACTCATCACTACCAATCCGCACCAGTCGTATAAATCGTCCTCCTGTGACGGGAAGGGTCTGTCGAATCCAAAAAAAACTTTCTATGTGCTCGTCATTATTATTTTATTAAATTCAAATTCTTATATATTGTTTCTTTCAGAGATAAATTCATATAAATATATCTTATCGAACTTAAGTATAACTCTTCTGTTTAGTATACAATCAAAAGTTTGCTGTATTCATGGATAATCCTTACATTATTATTAATTCTTCTCTTTTTTTTTTCATACATATGAATACATATATATATCCTTCGTTGTATAATAAAATATGTACTGCTAATTATAATTTCCTTAACATAAACAAATTAAAGGTAATAACACTCTAATAATGAATCATACCGTAACTCCATTGTGGAGTTCATTTTATCTACAAACTAGGAGTCGAGAGGATCGAGAAAATAATTTTGAAAATATCGAATATAAAATACAAATGTTATAATAAAAAATGTTGTCCAGTGCATAAGTGGTCTTTAAATAAGATTATACCAAAATTGTTCTATTTCCTGATTTGTGTTCCATTTAGAAGCTTGTCCAAAAAAGAAACGGTCTCCCATATTGTAAATCCTCAAACGGTTTTGTTAGGGTGTCTATATACTCTTGATATGCGGAAAGTCTAAGGTGGAATATTCATCCTACTAAAATTACACTACCATAGGAACCAATTATTTTGTTCTGAAACAATAATATAAAAAGTGTGGACCCTTCTTTTGTGTCCCTCCTTTACTGTAAAGAGTTGATAATCTTATTTTCAGATACACCTACAGATACGATAATAAAAAACTTATAAACGCTTTTGTATTGGACGTTTGACTGATCAATGATAATTTCCTCTTTTTTTTTCTTTTTAAAACATAAAATTATAAAACAAATTAAGTGAATTAATTAGGATTTGCTATATATGAGAAATTCGTTTTCAAATTTTTCCTCTTTAGTTTCTTTTAAAACAAATTTATGGTTGGAAATTTCCTCTTGCAAGTCATTTGTATAATTATTTGCTGGTTTTTCTGTTACATGCTATAGCTTAATAGTAAAAAAAAGTATAAGAATTTATATAATCTACTGTTTGTTTCTCTGCGTTTTTTCTGCGAAGAATTGTGAATAAACGAGGATAACGTGTTCATGCCGAAACGCTATGTCCTACAGAATTATGGTACGGATTGTTTTTACTACATCATCTACAATAACGCGCACGTACTACTTCATAGTCGCAAGTTCGTTGTCGAAATTATCCAGCCTGAAGGATGATCAATTACGTTGTTGCTCGATACTTGAAGCTAGGAGAGGGCCTTTTATACATACTGTAACGAAACTGCTCTAAACCAGGAACCGGGGACATTAAGTCCGTCCAATAGCTCCTAATAGATCACTAGGTACAGGACTCTGTAATAATACGGGAAAACTCGGCTCAAGAGAACCGTCAGTAAGTTATCGAAGTTTCAAAACTAATTAACAAATAAATTCCAAGCGACGGACATTTTCTTCGCCATTCGCCGATCGTTTGCAACAAAATTCACCATTCGAAGCGGAATTACACACGAACTGCAAATTCGATTACTGACGGGATTTTAGTATTTCTGTTAACACTTCACCGCAACACCATCAGACCCGGATTCCCATAAGAAATAAGAAATCGGCACTGTCGTCTCGGAACGGTTGATTAGGTTCGCGCTCAAACACATTCATGGGCATTTTATTGAAGCAGAATTACTTATCTTTTCATCGAAATTTACTTGGGGGGGTACAGATTTTCCTTCTTCACTCGTAAGACACTGCACTTTCCTCTTAAGAATTTTTTTTTTGCGGTAATTTTTTTGTCATCCGTCGAACTTCTTCCACTTCTTTGCCCGTTTTGTAGTCGAATCACTAGAGGGTCGGTCGTTTCGGAAAATTCCAGTCGTTCTCCTCAGAAAAAAAATCTCGGAAGTCTCGAACTCGCGTTTTTGCGCAGATCACGAAAATTACGACCAGGCGGCGGCGACAGCTATGATCGAACGGGATTTTGAAAACTTTTCTCGACTGCGTGCACATGTTTCATGTTTCTGGGATGCGAGAATTTCGGCGCGTTTTCCGGACGATAATTGCATCGACACGCGAATTCCATCGAGACAACCCCCGAAAACTCGTAGACTAAAAAACGCACACTTGCCCAACACAGAACTACCGATTACCGAGATTTTAGTTGCTTTTTTTTTTTTTTTTGTCTTTCAGCCCGCCTCGCCACGATCGCGTCCTCTACACCCTTCTTCCGGCCTCGTCTGTTCGGCACTTCCCTAAGAATCGACCGCGTGCTTTTTCTTCGGCTGCCCGTCACTTATCCCAGCCTCGACCACTTTTCCACAACCGCACAATTTCATGAAAAATGAATCTCGACCTTCTTCGGGTTTTTTTTTTTTTTTTTCTTTTTCTTCAGCTTTTTTTACTACGGTTTGGCATAAAGCGATGATCGCGACGCGGATTGCAGAGGTACCAAAAAAAAACACTTCGTCCGACAATTGCGCGAATTCCATGCGGATTTTCCTTATTGCAAAACTCTCTCTTCTATCCAAACACGGCACGAACTAGAACAGAACTCCCCTCGACAAAAAAAACGCCAAACTTCCGATCCTCAAGAAAAAAAAACTCCCGCAACTCCGCCAAGCGACCGGATTTCGATGTTTTCGTCCAACCACCGCACGATCGAGAACTCAACTTCCCTCAAAATTTTCACCTGACACTTCAGCCATCTCCACGTCAGTGCCTCCTCAAATCTCGGCCTGGGCTTCTGCGTCAGGGCCGTACTCCAGGGGTGTATGGTAGTGCTCTATATTCGAGCTACATTTGAATTCAGGCGCGAATATGACGACGCGGGTTGGAGGCCTCCCACGATCATTACAAGTTTAATCATTGGACCACCTAATGTCATGGGATACCAAAAAGAGATTACGTAATTCGTGATCGTGAACTATTGAAAAATAAAAACGAACTTAGACTACGAATGAAAAAATTTAGTGCATGTGCAACTGATCAAGATGATAATAGCAGCGTAGATTCTCTGAAGATATCGTCGGAAGAACCAGTTCTTAACGGCAATGGTAATAATTTAATGATTAATCAATCAATGAATCATGATACACTACGAGTTTATGAAACAACTAATCCGCCAAACAAGGGGCAGTTAGATACAAGAAAAAGTTGAATGGCTGCAAGTACGAATAACATTACCGGAATATCAACACAACAACAAAAACATAATAGAACTATGATTCTCTAGGTGAAATTGAAAAGAGTTTATTGTATCGGAAAATATGTCATCTCAAATTCTTTCGAATAGTGAATAGCGACTTTTGTATGGGAGGTGGTAAAAGCAGAGGAAGGAGGTTTGTATTTCATCTATATAACACTGAACGTAGTATACAAAATATTTCATGCTGAATTTGAAGTTTGTAGCTTTCATAATTTTTGAACAGATTTGTCTAAATTTATGGCATATGTATGGGAGGTGGCAGATAGAGACAACGGCTAAGGATGCCGGTTGTACTCCATATGACTTGATATCAATTTTGCCATCCTGCTTGGAAGGGAAAGCCTCGCAGTTGTACTGGGAGCTTCGACGCAATGATCACTATATTGATTGGTTCTCCCTAAAAGGACAATTAGAATTGATCCTTGACGATCGTGAGACAGACGACGAAATATATTTACAGCTGAGTTCTAGGAAGCAGAAACACAACGAATCCTTTACAGAATTCCTATTAGCGATGACGAGCTTAGCTGGTCGAATGCGCCAGATAATACCGGAATCTCGTCTTGTCCAGATAATCAAAGGAGGGCTGCTTGCTCATATGCAACGCGAACTTTTGTGGCAACCAATTGTTACTCGCGAGCAACTTATTAGAGCTTACAAGCACGTCGAAAGTTTTCAACAGCGATGTCTAAAGATCAATATCGCCGTCCGTCTAATCACGTAAATGCTATGGAATGGGTGCCGCCTTTGACGTATCTATCTGAAACGCACGATATTGTACATCCTTCTTATTCTAACAATGACCTGTCTCTACCACGTGCTAATTCTATTGTGAACCTAGATGCAATAAATATTGAAAAAAATGTTCACTGTTGGAACTGTCGTAAAGTTGGACATACATACAAAATATGTACTGCTGAACGTCAAACGTTTTGTTACGGTTGTGGTCGTTTGAACACTTACAAACCTTCGTGTAATGTTTGTAGTCCGGGAAACTGCAGAAGACGTGTAGTAACTCCGGGGATATTGCACGTCAAAGCGCCGCTGCGAGAAGATGTAGCGACACACACCGACCCCGAATTATATCGCCGACATTAGTTTCACACTCCAATTACAGCCATCCTCAAAAACGACTACAAAAATATTTCTTTAAAAAAAAATTTATTCGTCATAAGGTTTCAGCTACTACCATCTGCGGTTTTGTGGAAAATCGCCCATTCGTCACTGTCTCCATTAGAGGGCAGCAAATTACCGGTTACTCGATAGTGGTGCAAGCATCAGCATTCTGGGCAAAGATGCTTCTGAGTTCATTGCAAAAGCTGGTATTCGCCTAAAAGCATATAGAGGCAATGTATCCACTGCTAATGGGCAAAGGTAAGGATTGAGGGTCGCTCTAAAATAATGAGTGTAGTAGTTGTTCCCACATTAACACAAAATCTGTATCTTAGTATGGATTTTTGGAACAGATTTGAGATTAAACCATGCATAATGCCGAAAGTCAACTTCCTTGATTGCTTAGAATCAGTTAAAGTTAATCCTGTTCAACATAATTTACGCGACGGCGAATGGGAAACTCTGCAAAAAGTACGTGAACTATTCCCATCATCCTCAAGAGATCGTTTAGGGAAAACGCATCTTATCAAACATGTCATAGACGTGGGGAATAGTTCCCCCATAAAGCAGAGGCACTACCCTATCTCTCCGGCAATCCGGAAACTTTTAGATGCCGAACTAGACCGTATGCTCTCACTGGGGGTAATCGAAGTGTCACAAAGTTCATGGTGCTCACCAATTACACTAGTACGTAAGCCTGGAAAAGTTCGCATCTGCTTGGACGCAAGAAAGGTGAACAGTATTACCGTCAAAGATGCATATCCTCTACCACATATTGATGGTTTACTTGCAAGGCTGCACGAAACGCATTTTATTTCAAAGGTGGACCTAAAGGACGCATTCTGGCAAATCCCCTTGGCTAAAGAATCGCGTGACAAAACGGCCTTCACTATCCCTGGAAGGCCACTTTACCAATTTACAGTGATGCCATTCGGGCTGTGCAAT
The DNA here is from genome assembly GCA_963669355.1 of Chorisops tibialis. Classification (NCBI taxonomy): domain Eukaryota; kingdom Metazoa; phylum Arthropoda; class Insecta; order Diptera; family Stratiomyidae; genus Chorisops; species Chorisops tibialis. The sequence continues at coordinate 81,373,877 of OY770263.1, forward strand.
GCGCCACAGACTATGTGCAGATTAATGCACAAAGTGATCCCTCATAGGCTGCATGACAGGGTATTTGTGTATCTGGATGACTTGCTAGTAGCGTCTCCATCATTTCGAGAACACATGTTGTTACTGGCTGAAGTAGCCCAATTACTTCGAACAGCCGGTTTAACAATCAATGTGGAGAGTAGTGAGTTTGTTCTTAAGGAAATTAGATACCTAGGATATGTAGTTGGTGACGGACACCTACGCGCTGACCCTGATAAAGTATCGGCTATATCGCAGTTGCCACCCCCTAAGTCTCAAAAAAATTTCCGCAGCATCTTGGTCTTATTCGGCTGGTATAGACGATTTATACCGAACTTTGCTTCGATTGCCACGCCCTTGACTGACCTTCTTAAGGGTAAGAAAAGTAAATTCGAATGGTCAAACAAAGAACAAGCCGCTCTCGATCAACTAAAGCAATGTTTGACGTCAGCACCTCTCCTTGTTAATCCAGATTATGAGCGACCATTCTTCTTGCAGTGCAATGCAAGCACTACAGGGGTAGGTAGCGTGCTATTTCAGCGTGCCGATGATGGTATAGAGCATCCAATTGTCTTTTATTCACATAAGCTAAATGCTGCTCAAAGAAAATATAGTGTAATAAAACTTGAGTGTTTGGCAGTTGTGCTAAGTATAAAGAAATTTAGGTGTTACATCGAAGGCGTACGGTTTACCGTGATCACGGACCATGCAAGCTTGAAATGGTTGATGGAACAAAAGGATTTGTCAGGCAGACTTGCTAGATGGAGTTTAAAACTTCAGTCCTTCGATTTCTCTATTGAATACAGGAAGGGGTCGCAAAATGTCGTTCCGGATGTCTTATCGCGCTTGTATGAGGATGTTAGCGTAGAACTCAACGTGGAAGAAATACTCGATATCCAAACACCACCTTGTTTTATCGACTTGCAAAACCCAGCCTTTAGTAATAAGGAATATTTGGAAAAATTAGAATCTGTCCAAGAAAACCTTCATCTCACACCGAACTTAAGGATTCTGGACGACCGTCTGTATATAAATCTTGCAGAGGAAAGTTTTAGACCAGAAGAAGGCAGTCCTACCTGGAAGCTATGGATTCCGAAACAGGTTACCCATGATTTGATCCGTCAAGCACACTGCTCACCAGTCGGAGGACATGGTGGAATAGACCGAACAATTATAAATCTCAGAAAGTATTATTACTGGCCTCATATGGTCACAGAAGTTCAAGATTTCGTTCGAAATTGTGTGACTTGTAAACGTTGCAAACCGGTAAACCGTACTCTTCAAGTCCCAATGGGAAATCAGATCCTCGTAAAACGTCCGTTCCAAAGAATTTGCTTGGACTTTCGAGGACCTTACCCCCGTTTCCGTGCTGGTAACAAATTTATTTTGCTTATGCGCGATAAGTTTTCGAAATTTGTAGTGTTGCGTGCATTTTCCAGTGCAAATAGTAATAATGTAATCAGATTCTTGAGGGAGAATATTTTCTTCGTTTATAATGTCCTAGAAACCGTGCATTCAGATAATGGTTCAGAGTTCAAATCGAAAAAGCTTCAAGATTTTTTGAATCTTTATGGTGTTACCCATACCTTCACGCCGGTGTATAGTCCTCAATCCAATCCTTCCGAAAGAGTCAACCGTGACCTGCTTAATATGATTCGATCGTATATTGGAACCGAACATAATCGTTGGGATGAAAACTTAGCAAAAATAGGTGCTGCTATCCGAAACGCGAACCATATTTCGATCGAATGTTCGCTTAATTATCTCACCTTTGGAAGACATATGATCACTCACGGTTCTAGTTATGAGCTCCTTCGTAAGCTGGAGAGTTTAGAAAATGGAGAAGTTGCTATTTATCCTACTAATTGTCGGTTGCAATTACTCCAAAAAGATGTTGAGGAAAAATTAGCTGAAGCCCATGCTCGGCATGCGAAACGTTATAATCTGCGATCACGGACTCGAGTGTTAGCTCCTGGTCAAAGAGTTATTGTTAAGGATTTCTCACTGAGTAGTTTACCAAAAAAATATTCTGCGAAACTTGCTCCTAAATTCAATGAGGCTTTTATTGAGTGTGCAGTCGGATATGTGGCATACCGGTTGAAAGATAAGGACGGAAAGTTTTTAGGCATTTAAAACCTAGTTTTACGTTTTCTTTTAAATTTAATTAACATTATATGAGTGTATATATCCGCGGTACTTAAAAGGCCGGCGTTGTTGAAACCTCCTCTCTAGGGATGGGTCGTCCCCGCGTATGTAACAAATGAATTTCGTCAGAATTTTCATCAAAAAAAAAAAAAAAATTCTATAATTGTATGATCTGAATTGTAAATTAAAAGAAAAAAAAAAGAAAAAAACAAACTAAGAGACATCGCGACGAAATGCTGCATCATCGGCAGCTGGACCTCTTTATACAGCAAAGCTTTTGGGAGAAGATGAATAATTAAAAAAAAAAAAAAAATTTTGAGGGTCCGAGGCTTGAGGATGAGGCTAAGCACGCTCTTCTGGATCTAGCACTGGCTACGAAATGTCGTCCGATTTGTTATCAAGAAAAAAAATATTTTTTTCGGACCAGAAGAAGAAAAGGAAACTCACCTTCGGAATATACAAAAAAAGAAGATCCAGCCAGCCGGAAGCAGCCGATCTCACAACAGAGGCAGTCTATAGAGTACGGGGCCCCCAACGAATCAACATATAGTAATTATAATTGATTTTTTTTTGCTCAATTTTCTTTATTAAATTCAATTTATTAAAAGGAATGAATAAATAATTGTAAATGACCCAATTCATTGTTTTGCAAGTAAATTTTCGGTAACATGTGCTAGACGGCAACGAAGGGACGTGTGATGGAAAGATGGTGCAGGATAGGTGGGTGAGTGTAGTTTTTTTCGGTTTTGAAATGTGTGTGTAGTGGCAGCACATGCAATATTGCGTGGGCTCGATTCCAAAAACCCATGGCCGGACGAGGCAAAAGCCGGCAAAAGTGCTGCTGAAATCGGGTATAGCCCACCCAATCTAATTTTCTTTTTTTTTGGGACGGAAAATTGGGAAAATCTAGATTTTCCTGACGCGTTCGTCACAAGTGGGAGATTTTGGATGATTTTTAATCTGCTTATCAACATCCTAATCACATTCCATTACTCAAATGGTCGAAGGAGAAATACATTTCTTGAATTTTCAATACAAAAATTGTATGGGAGGTGGTAGAAGGAGTGAAGCGAACTTCATTTTTTTTTTAGCATTTATTGCAATTGCTTAGGGACAAATTCTGGCAAAGTTTGAAGTTTGTAATTTTCCTGGTTTCAATGAAAATCGATTAAATGCATTTATCAAAACTGTGCACTTGTATGGGAGGGGGTTGAAGGAGTATTTGAATCAAAATCAAATTTTTCGGCATCAATGATATTTATAATAGTGTTATAGATCTTGCAATCACGCAATTTGGATGTTGCCGGAAACACCGAGAAAAGTCCATCAACATGTAAAACGCTATAAACATGTTTCCAGACACTTCTACCGAGCTCCACAATGTAGGCAATCATTCTAGACACACACACACAACGACACCTGTCTGGGAGACTTAGTATAAATATCCGCCAACTTTCAGACAACGAGTTAGTCATTTTGGCGACACCTATCGGTGGAAGAACGCGAATCGGTACAAGTAAGCGAAAAAATAAGATCGTCGGCATTGCCAAATCGGCGGATATAGTGCGAATTAAGTAAAAGTGTAAACGAAGTAAAAGTGCGAATAAATAATTATCCTTTATTATTTTTAAAACGAATTGCGTTTCTCTTGAAATCCCAGCGAATCTCTAGCTCGCAACAATTGGTGTCAGAAGTGGGATTTCAAGGATAAATTCGGGTTAAAAATCGCGAGTGAAATTAAAAATTCTCGGAACGGATAATTTTGTGAGAGCGGAAAAGTGAAACTAAAATTCTCGAACGGACAGTGAGAATTTTGTGAAATCGAATAATCTCGAGTGATTTAGTGAGCAGTGACGTAAATTTAAGTGAATCGCGGAAAAACTGGAAATAATCGGTAGTGAAAATGCCGCGTTATTTAAAAGACTTAAAAGTAACGGAGCTGAAGGAAGAGCTCAGTAGACGCAAGTTATCTACGACAGGGAGCAAGTCTGAACTTGTCAGCCGTATGATCGAGACACTCCAGGCTGAGGGCGAGGATGCAGATAGTTTTGAGTTCCAAAGCGAAGAAACTCGTGAAGAGGAGTGCTCTGGTACATTGGATGCTCTGACACAACTAATGCAACAAATGATGAACAAATTAGATCAAAATCAGTGGACATTAAACAATAATCAGCTGTGACAACGGACATAAATCAGAAATTGGAGCAACAATCTGCGGACATTAATCAGAAATTAGAGCAACAATCAGCTGTGACAACGGACATTAATCAGAAACTAGAGAAATTAGACCAGACTTCAAAGGACCTTAACCAAAAATTGGAGCTGCAAAATAATAAAATAGACACCATGGGTAAGGCCATAGAAGAAAACGTTGAGAAGAAACTTCGAATCTTCGAAGAACAAATTACGGAAAAGACATCCGGAATTGCAGAAGAAGTCGAACGCCTAAAAAGAGACTTCGATAACGTGAAGGCGACTGGCGTCATCAAGACAGAACATGTTGCGCACAAGGGTCTCAAGGCTCCAATCTTCGATGGACAAACACCGTGGGCTATTTATAAGACCCAATTTGAGGCCGCCGCAAGAAACAACCATTGGAATGATCTGGAACGGGGAACAGCTCTTATATTGGCGCTAAGAGGTCCACCAGCAGAGGTTCTTCAAACGATTCCGCAGGAGCAACAACAAGATTTTTCAACGTTAGTCCAGACATTGGATCTTCATTATGGCAGTGACCACATGCGAGAGATCTACAAAACGCAACTGTACAACCGAACTCAAAAGAATGGTGAAACACTTCAAGAGCTGGCACGCGATATTGAACGACTCACACTATTATCGCTGCCTAATGCGCAAACAGAGCAACGAAACGATACAGCTGTTTTCGCATTTAACAATGCTGTACAGGACAGAGAGCTGCAACAGGCATTAAAACTGGCAGGTAAGAAAACGATTGGCGAAGCCTTAGTATATGGGCTGACGTTCTAAGCTGCCAAGCAAAGCTCGCGGAGTAACTATCGAGTTCGAGAAATAGTAGAAGAATGTGTGTGCCAGAAAGCCGAGTACACCAAGCGGAGCGAAGGATCTGGTGCTCCTCGATGCTGGAATTGTGGACAGGCAGGACACTTACGACGCGACTGCCGCAAACCCAGAAAAGCGATCAACTACTGTTCCGGCTGCGCTGCTAAACAAAGGGGAGGAAGGGGCGAACCGTCACGAGAGCACGCTTCGCCTAATGACAGTCCGGGAAACGAGTAAAGGCCAACTTCATGGGGCAGAAGTTGGCTGGTAGAATCGACGCCCCCGGAACCATCATCGCAGTTTCTTGACTACATCGTTGTGAAAACGACTTATGTATGAGTGGTCGAGTCGGCAAATTAAACTGCATCATAACAGTCGACACAGGCGCAACACGGTCAGTGTTAAGATCTGACCTCGTAGATCGTACTTGGCTTGACAACACCAAGAAGTACGCACTTCGCACTGCTACAGGAGAAACTACAACGGTCCATGGAGAAATACAGCTTGGGGATTTGACCTTCTCGCATGTATTCGTGGTAGCTGATATTACCGATAAGTGTATCCTTGGAATGGATTTTCTGAAACCACACGGTATACAGCTGGACTTAGGACAACGAATAATGAAGTGGTGGAATATTGAAATCCCGATGGAAATAACATCCTCCAACACAACAAAGCTGCGAGTTGTATTATGCGAAGATGCGGACATACCAAAGTCATCTGAGAATGTTATTTGGGCAGAGCTCGATGGTGATCCCGGGAACCACCGATTCTACCTCATAGAACCGGAAACGACACCTGCATTACGAAGTCTAATACTAGGAAAAACGCTCGTAAAAAGGAATGAGAAGATGATGGTACCAATAAGAGTCCTGAACGTTGCGGACAGCACTACCAGCGTAAAGAAAGGAGATGTAATTGGCAGCTGTGAACCAATATCGGCGGTGACGAGCATCGACAAGACAGAACCACATGACGTACCCTCTAAAAATAAGCCAAGAAGGAAGGACAATGTAACATCAACACTTCTTCAGTCAAGCAACCTTAGAGGAGAACAACACAAGCAAGCAGTAGATCTAATCGAAGGATTCAGCGACGTCTTCTCCACCGGTGATGACGACTATGGCAGAACAAACTTAGTGAAACATCGTATAGATACCGGAAGTGCTACACCGATACGTCAACCTCCAAGAAGAGTACCATTAGCGAAACAAGGAGAAGTCAATTCAATGGTCAAAACTATGGAGCATCAAGGAATCATCGAAGAATCAAAGAGCCCGTGGATATCGCCAGTAGTGCTGGTAAAGAAGAAGGACGGCAGTACCCGTTTTTGTGTGGACTACAGGCGACTAAATGATGTTACGAAAAAGGATAGCTATCCACTACCTAGAATCGACGATATCATGGACACCCTGACCGATGCTAAGTGGTTCTCAACGTTGGACCTGAAGAGTGGTTACTGGCAAGTGGAGATAGATGAAAAAGATAGAGAGAAGACAGCATTCTCTGTCGGCAGTGGACTGTGGCAGTTCATCGTAATGCCATTTGGCCTGTGCAATGCTCCAGCTACGTTCGAAAGACTGATGGAATTCGTTTTGCGTGGTCTGAGTTGGAAAACTTGTCTCGTTTACCTAGATGATGTGATCGTTATCGGAAAAACATTCAATGAACACCTAAAAAATCTGCAGGAAGTCTTCCAGCGACTGCGAGCGGCAAAATTAAAGCTGAGTCCGAAAAAGTGCACTTTGTTTAGTGCAGAAGTCAAGTACTTGGGTCACATCGTTTCAGCTGATGGCGTAAAGACAGATCCGGAGAAGATACTGGCGGTGAAAAATTGGCCTACTCCGAGTGATAAACACCAGTTGCGCAGCTTCCTAGGCTTAGCGACATATTACCGACGATTTGTAAAAGACTTTGCTAACACGGCGAAATGTCTGCATCAGTTAACAGAAAAAGGGAAGCCATTTACATGGAATCAACAGTGCCAGGAAGCATTCGAGAGGATAAAAGACCAACTCTGCGACTCCCCAGTTCTGGCGTATCCAAAACCAGGTCATGGTTTCATCATAGACACTGACGCCAGCAATGTCGGTATCGGAGCAGTACTATCACAAGAAATCGATGGGCAGGAGAGAGTGCTATCTTACTACAGCCGAGTACTCTCAAAATCAGAAAGGAACTATTGCGTAACTCGCCGAGAGCTACTAGCCATAGTAGAAGCAACAAAACATTTTCACAAATATCTCTATGGTCAAAAGTTCCTTCTTCGAACGGATCACGCATCGCTTAAATGGCTACTTCAGTTTAAAAACCCCGAAGGCCAAGTAGCCAGATGGATCGAAAGGCTCGAAAACCTACGATTTCGAGATTGTTCATCGAAGAGGAAGAATCCACGGAAATGCCGATGCGCTTTCACGTCGTCCTTGTCCACCGAACTGCAAGCATTGTCACCGTGTAGAAGGAAAAGACGCCGGAGAAACCATTCAGAGGATAACGACCGAACCAAAGACTGGATGGAATCAGCAAGAACTGGAAGACGCCCAACGTAAAGATCCAGATATTTCACCGATCATGGCATGGAAGGACGAAATGAAACGGTCTGAGTGGAAAGACATCTCACAATTCAGTGAAACCTTAAAGTGTTATTGGGCACAATGGAACTCCCTTCACCTAGACGGCGGATTATTAAAACGGAAATGGGAGAACGCTGACGGAAAGTCGTATCACATGCAAACCATCGTCCCGCATTGTAAAGTCGAGGAGGTTTTGAAGGAATATCATGGAGGTACGTCCGGTGGGCATTTGGGTGTAAATAGAACCTTGGCAAAGATACGAGAAAGGTTCTATTGGATCCATCTCCGAGATGATGTCGAAAATTGGTGCCGTAAACTACGTGTGCATCAAGTCAGGGCCCACACCGCAGATCCAGGGGAGAAATGCAACAATACAACGTGGGAGTCCCATTTGAGAGAATTGCTGTGGATATTGCTGGACCATTTCCGGAATCAGAAAATGGTAATCGCTACATTCTAGTGGTCATTGATTATTTCAGCAAGTGGCCTGAAGCCTACGCAATTCCAAACTAAGAAGCAGTAACCGTCGCAGAACAAATTGTTACCAACTGGGTGAGCAGATTTGGAGCGCCACGCGAACTACACTCCGATCAAGGGCGCAATTTTGAATCTCAAATATTCAAACACGTGTGCCAAATGCTGGGAATAAACAAAACGAGGACAACTCCATTACACCCACAGTCCGATGGAATAGTGGAACGTTTCAATAGGACATTGAACTCAAACCTATCCAAACTCGTCAGCGAGAGGCAACAGAACTGGGACCAGCACATCCCTCTATTTTTAATGGCCTATAGAACATCGGTGCATTCAACAACAGGAGAAACTCCGTCCCGAGTCATTTTCGGAAGAAATATTCGAGTCCCTGCGGAGCTAATGTTTGGAGTGCCACCAGACCAACCAACCAATGCTAAAGATTATGTCTCGGATCTTCGATGTCGACTAAAGACAATTTATAACCTGGTCAGAGATAAAATTGATTTGGCGTCCGACCGCATGAAGACGAGGTATGATCAACGGGCGAACTCATCAGGATTCCAAGAGGGCGATTTGGTTTGGTTATACAATCCCAAACGACAGAAGGGCAGATCGCCGAAACTATAGCGAAACTGGGAAGGCCCTTACCAGATCATCAACCGGTTAAATGATGTCGTCTATCGGATTCAACTACATCATAAACCCCGCACTAAAATGAAAGTGGTACATCTCGACCGATTAACAAAGTACCATGGTGCTCACCATGGTGAGGAAGTGAACGACTCTGTTCGGGACGAACAGGGACTAAGGAGAGGGTAATGTTATAGATCTTGCAATCACGCAATTTGGATATTGCCGGAAACACCGAGAAAAGTCCATCAACATGTAAAACGCTATAAACATGTTTCCAGACACTTCTACCGAGCTCCACAATGTAGGCAATCATTCTAGACACACACACAACGACACCTGTCTGGGAGACTTAGTATAAATATCCGCCAACTTTCAGACAACGAGTTAGTCATTTTGGCGACACCTATCGGTGGAAGAACGCGAATCGGTACAAGTAAGCGAAAAAATAAGATCGTCGGCATTGCCAAATCGGCGAATATAGTGCGAATTAAGTAAAAGTGTAAACGAAGTAAAAGTGCGAATAAATAATTATCCTTTATTATTTTTAAAACGAATTGCGTTTCTCTTGAAATCCCAGCGAATCTCTAGCTTGCAACAATAGTATACTTTTCTCAAAATTTAAAGTTGATAGCTTTGACGGTTTTGGAGAAAAATAATTTAGTTAAAATTCCGAATTTTCGTGAAATTTGTATGGGAGGTGGTGGCAAGAGTGAGGTGAAGTTGATAGCTTTCACAAAATCGGTTGAAATTGTACTTTTAGCCTTACTAGTTGCAATGAAAACCGAATAAATGCATTTCTGAAAAGTGTACATTTGTATGGGAGGTGGCAGAAGGAGTAAAAGGATCAGATCAATATTTTTTGACGTCAATGAATTTCACATCGTTATACTATGACCTAATTTTCAATCCAATAGCTGAAATGATTTCGGAGAAAAATCAATTTCTTTAAATTGAGAAATTTCATGAAATTTGAATGGGAGAGGAGATAGAAGGAATAGAGGGATGTTGCCCGTTCATGAACTTAAAGTTTCTTTTTTGATAAAAATGGCTTTAAGCAAATTTGAACACGACCGACAGACAGATGGACAGAAAGACACACGGTCACTTAAAATCGAAGTTTTTGAGCGACAAGGAATATTTCTATACCTTTGGCGGATCTGGGCGATGGTGAGAATTAATTCACCATTACAAACGTTAAGGCAGAAGAGAAAAACTCACTAATATAAGCGATGGTATTAGCAGCTTACATATGTACTGCAAAGGGGTAGCAAGAGGATGATTTAAGACTATGAATGTACGACCTGCAGAACCTTAGCTAGGATGTAGCCTAATGAGTAGAGTGTTGGTCTACAATGTGAAGGTCGTGATTTCAAATCCTGGCCAATCTACGAAAATGAAAATTCGTAGATAGACGCCTGTGCGACGGGCTTACAACCCTTTCGCAATGACAAATAAAGAAGGAAACTGAAGGTCAGGAGTCCAAGGCCCGATTTGAGGTGTAGTGCCATTGTAGAAGAAGAAGAACCTTACCTGGTTATTTTTGATAGAGGGCTAATTACTTCAGATGTATGATTTCATGATAAGCTTAGTTTAGCTTGGTTACAATAATGACAGAATGGGCCAAGTTTATTCGCTGTACCCTAACTCAGATCTTTTCTTTCTCCGTGTTTCTCACTATACGACAAATATTAGATACATTGGATAGTTTTGCGGATAGCTTTCGAGAGTTATGTTGTAGACAGATGGAAAGACAGACAGACGGTCACTCGGAATCGAGATTTTTGAGCGACAACAATTATTTTGTACCCTTGACGACTTTGTGTGATCATTATTTCTTAGCGTTACAAACGGTAAGGCAAACACAGTATACTCTCAGATTTCATCTAGAGTATAAAAATGCAAGTGAAGCTGGATCAATCGCCGGAGCGCCCCCGAGCAACCAGGCTCTGACGGTTGAAGGTACGAGTAGTCTCGCACAGCCATCGGTAAATCCGTGGGTGAGAGTCTCATCGAGAACGAGAAAATGTTCTCCCACGGAGATGCAACATTCGGAAAAGAAAAAAGGAAACAATGCAGTGCCCTTGACATCTTTAGAGAACCGCTTCCAGATTTTAACGGACGCAGCAAATGACGCAATGAACGTAAACGTAAGCACTATCAACAAAATACTTTGAATGATAAAAATGTACCGAAAAATATTGAAAAAAAGCAAAGATAGTGAAAGGAATAAAGTTACTCTAGCTAACGAACAGAACCCAATGTTTTTATATAAAAAAATTCAACCCCCTATCTTTGTAAATGGCGTAAGTATTAAAGATATATATGCTTTCGTCAAATCTTTCACAGGGTTAAATAATTATTATTTAAAAAAAAAAACAGAAGAGGAAACTCTGCAAAAGTTTTCGTCGACGACGTTGAAACGCATCAAGAAATCTTCGAAGATATGAGAGCTCCCATACGTACACTCCAAAAGAAAAACAAAAAAGAATCACAGAGTTTACTATGTCAAGATCGAAAAAGCTTATGTACAAATTAGATATGCACATTGTCCAGCTAGAAGCTGGACAGTGCAGTGAAGAAATGCAAGCTATTAAAAATATTCTTCTCCCGACCAGGGAAAAAATGATAACAATGTAGAAATTGTCAAAAATTGGACCATGTTGTCCCAACTGCAACTATAAATATCATTGAGTTAAATGCAACGGAAACCATGGCCCAGAAAAATGCGAACTAACAAAAACATCAGACAGCGAACTATTTTGCATTAATTGCAATCAATACGGTCTCCTGCCAATTTCAGAGGACGCCCCGTCTACCAAACCTTCAAAACAAAGAGAAAAATTAAAGATCGAATCAAAGACATTAAGAGAAAATCGAAATCGAAAATCAATTCGTTCACATTGCTCTAAACAATTACAGAACAGAAAATAAAACATTTAGTAGCCTTTTCAACAAGAATCGCAAAGAAAATCATAACATAAGAGAAGAATTTTGTAGCGAATCTGAGAACTTGTCTGGAGTCAGTCTTAGCAACCTCATGCAGAAAATAAATAATTCTATACTCAACTGCCAACAAGTCGGGCGAAACTTTATTATTCCTGGGACAAGTTGCGGATGCGTGGAAAGTCAATATGCAGGTTAGACTGGTTAGGGAAGACTAAGTGAAAGGAGGTTTTTCGGCAGGGTAGTTGTCAATTTAAAACTCTTCGGAAACGTTTAAAAACTCCTGTAATCAATATTTCTTTCGTTTATTTATGCAAGTTTGAGTTTTTATGACGGGAGGCGTGAGGGGTGATATTGAGGGTGGGTGGATGTTAATAATTTTACTTTATTATTCTAATAATAAAGTATTGTGATCGATACAAGAAAACAAAAAAATTTGCTACCCTGAATTTTTTTTTCGCATTTCATGATTAAATTAGCCTAAAAATGCAAAAAAAAAATCCGTCCCTCCGTACGCGGTACATATGGACTCATATCTCCGAGACCGTTAAAGGTAGAGTGTTCGTTTTTGGGTGGATTGTTGAATGGGTAAGTGAGCTCTATTTTCTAAATTTTGGGGGGTGTTAGGTGGAAGGGGGAGTAAGGGGAGGGAGAAAGTCGAAAACTACACTTGCTAATATCTCTACCACGAATGCAGATAGAAAGTTGAAAATCAGAAGAGATATAGAGAGGGTTGTGGGACAAACTTCAAAAATAATTTAATTTTCTTATCCATTGGCGTCCGAAAAGGGAGTGGCTAAAAACAAATTGTCGGCCGAATTGTTTTTTCAAATGATTATATCTTCGAAATTACTTATCGTAAAAAATTCAAATTTTAGGACCATCAAGGTGGTATATAGCTCCACCGCAGTCAGCTTGGAAAGTGGGTAATTATTGTAAGGGGGGAGCATTTCAAAAATGGCGCACTTTTCAAAACTACAAATACTACAAATCCTTATATCTCAAGAAAGAGTACAGATATCAAATCGAAAATTTGTCAGATTGTAGAGCTAAATAATGGTTAATTTTGATAAAAATTTAAGTTGGCCGGTGTAAGGGGAGGGAGGTGATGAGCAAAAATGTCGAAAATTTTGAGTGATTTTTGTAGGGCTCTGGTGAAAGATAGAAAGTTGTAATTTTGCATGTGGATACGTCTATTTAATGTACATAGAAATATAAAAATAACTTGGTCAATAATTGTTATAAGCCGACCCCCCCCCCCGGTCTAACGTACACAAGGTGTTTCATGTGCATTGAAAAAAACACATAAACTGAAAATATTTGAGTGAAATTTTAAGGTAGAAACTTGAAAATTTGCAAAATGCATTAAAAAAAAATTTCTAAATAAATGAAATATTAACTGATCGAAAGCCTTTAAAACTTCTACCCCGTCCCATACAAAATTATTTTTTCGACCATTTGTACGAAATCAATTATCACCTAACTATTTAAAAGCAATCAATTTCCAATTTTGCATAAAAACTTATAAAAATAATTCAAATAAAGTTGCTTTAAAAGTTTTGAAATCGCGCTTGCCCTTCTACCCCCTCCCATACAAAACTATGATTTCGACCAATCTTATTAAATCAACTAATAACCAACAAACTTAAAGCTACGAACTTGAAATTTTATACAATTACCTTACAAGAGAAGCGAAATAAAACAACATATCAAATTTTACGATTCCCCTACCTTCTCTACCCCCTCCAGTACAAATGTTCGGTTTCTTGAATGTGAAATACACCGAATTTTATGAAATTCTATTCAACTTCGTCTATGAAACACATTCTATACAAAGAATATTGGATGTGATTCAAGCAATTAATTAAAAAGCTATTAACATCCACCCACCCTTACTATTACCCTTCGTCCTTCCCTCATAAAAACTGAAACTTGCAGAAACGAATGAAATATTGTTAAAATTACAATAGCCCTGCCCAAGAACTCCCTTTCACTTAGCCTTCCCTAACCACTCTAACCTGCATATTGACTTTCCACTCATCCGCAACTTGTCTCAAGAATAATAAAGTTTCGCCCAACTTGTTGGCAGTTTATTGATATTAAGACTTCATTTGGCTATATAGGCCAGCACGGAAACCTAAATCGTACCAACTGGAATCTTTACCAGCGAATCCTGGAGTACGAACTAAGTATCGAAGAGGAATCAATGAGCAGCCCAGCCTACATTGATAAAATCACGAACAAACTCATAAACAATATTATTAATGCTTACGAACAAAGTTATTCTGTTCTACAAAAATAGGGCCAAACAATCACCTTGGTAGAACGAGTAACTAGCAGCAAAACGCAAACAAACTAGGAAATTGTTCAATAGGTCATCTTTGGGAACAGGGACGAAAACAGAGAGTGTCTTGCTGAATATAACAAACTTCTAAAAAACTTAAAAAAATAGTCTTAGAGAAGATTTTGTGAAGAGATCACCCAACGGCCTCAAGACTTCAACAGGTTTTATCAAAAGACACCCCGATAGATATCGGACTATTAGAGAGACCAGATGCGTCCTCAACTAAAAGCAGCATGGAAACTCTTGAAGTGTTAGTGGCAACACATTTCCCAGGCTGCAAGATAATTAACAGCAATGAAGATTGAGAGGTAGAGGAAAGGACGTATCGTCAAACTCCGTTCAACAATAGTATTGCTGGTAAAATCTTCACTTCGGAAAATACTAAATGGGCAATCAACACGTTTAAACCCTTAAAATTAGCCGGAGTAGGTAAAATTTTCTCCACATTACTGCAGAAGGGGTTAGAGATCCTAATGCCAATAATGATAAGGATCTTTAAAGCCAGTTTTGTATGGGAGTGCATCCCAAAAATCTGGAGAAAAGCGATGGTGGTATTTGTACCGAAGGCAGGGAATCGTCCCACTGATCAGCCTAAGTCATATCGCCCTATAAGCCTTACTTCCTTCTTCGTCAAGACGATGGAGAAGTTAGCGGACATTCATACAAAAGGGCAAGCTTTGTCTTAATAATAACCAAATCATAGTATCATTTACAAATAGAAGGAAAATCCACATCATACCTCCTTCAATAAATGGAACACCAATACCCTTTTCAGATTAGGTAAAAGGCGTAGGTGTTATACTGGATAGCAAATTCAACTGGAACCAATATATTGAATGGACTCAAGCCAAAGCACTAAAGGCATTTAGGCCTGCAAAATCTCATTTGGCAGAAAATGAGCATTACAGCCTAAGAGGATCTACTGGTGCTATAGAACAGTCATCCTTCCAATAGTCACATAAGGTTCAATGATATGGTGCACTAAAATTTTACAACAAAAAGCACAGCTTACGCTACAAAAAATCTAAAGGCTAGCTTGTCTTGGTACCACCGGGGTAATAAAAACCTGCCCTACGGCGGCATTGGAAATGATCCTAAACATCCCTCCGATACATTTCCAAATAAAAACAACAGAATTATGATTTTTATTGTTTTAAATCTTAGCTATTCATAAGTACAAAAATGGAAATAGACATAAAAATGTAAAAAAAAATCAAAATATAGAATAAATGAAAGTCAGAGCATTTACAACTCTGATACCAACAGTGTTATCTCTCGGACGATGTCCACCGCATTCTGTCGCAACTACCGAAACCAATGCAAGGAGAGTGGTTCCGTGGGTCCCACTCTTGGTTGTGATTGGACAGCCTAGGTCACCAGTGCATGCGGCTCGACCATTCCTCCCGGAGAAGCAAACGTGTGTAGTGGGGTCTAAGGGTGAGGCGACTGAATCGCATTCCGCAACCGAGCGAAGTTTGCCTTCTACGAAGCGAATTTTTCGAGCCATCGTGTGATCTACATTTTTAAGGTATTAGATTTTAGTCCTGAAATTAATTCGCTTCACTTACGTTCATAACGTCCAAATCCGGTTATTTTTACCAAATGTCCGACATAGCTAGTACTTCCAGAAATTGGAGTTGGTAGATCAATCGGTTTAATACGATCTGCAATTAAAATTTACAGGAAATTTAGTCGATCACTTATGTATAAGTTCTAGAAAAAATATATTACTTGTAAACGATATAGGATTGACAAGTCTAATTATCAAGAACGAAACAGCACCGGGTATAATTGTACCAACAGTAGCCTGAGTAGCGGGGGTAAGGAATATTGTAATGCGACCGCGCTCTTCCTCATCGTGTAAATTACGAACTCCTAGGCGAACCCTTATTGCAACAGTCCTGAAAATAATCAAATACAATTTTAAATGTAGGTACACGAATTTTAGATTATTATTGGCCTAAGCCTGATTTGAAAAAAACATTAAAAAAATGTAGATAACGAAGAAATTATGCACAGAATTTATTTTATTATAAGAGAAAATTATTATATCTTACGTCGGGTCAATACAGGATTGTAACGTAAGTATCTTATTAGGGGCAACAATAACACCACAACATTCTTTTATTGCCCCTGTAAACGATGTCACAGTGATAGCAGCGTGATAAGGAACAGAATTTTTTTTCGCTTTTTTTCCGCCAGCGATTCTTGCATTCGGGAAATCGTACTCTTCATCATAATCATCATCCTCATTCGAAATGTTATCGTCCAATTCGTCCTCGGTTTCTGACGAAAAATCATCAATTTCTGGCGATAGATCTTTAGCGGTTTCTTCTAAACCAAGATCTCGATCAATTTTGGCCAGACACAACACAAAAGTACAAGAAAATAACAATAAGAATTTCATTTCGATTCTATTCCGAATAAAACTTGTATTTTGAAGATATTAACGTTCTATTACTGTTAGTTATTAATTCGTAGTTTGACACTGATATAATATTTGAATTGATCGCTTTAAATTTTATGAAGCGCCTTTTATAGTAAAAAACACTACTGAAAACTTTATCTTCAAATTTGATAGTGAGAATTTCACCTTAAAAGTTAAATCTATTTGGAACTTATTGATAAGATTAATTTCGCCAGTCTTGATTGTAAAAAACACTGGAATTAGCGAAATATATTGAGAAAGTGGTTGGCTCCTTGACCGACAAATATTTAATTCAACCTAATTATAAATTTTTCATTAATTATCAAATCTTATTTTCTAGAAAATGTCAATGCGAGTATTTTTATTCAATTAGGCCTTCTATAAATCGCACGATTATTGAAACAATGGCGAAGATCCCTAGATTTCCAATCTAAGAATTTTGAATTAATTCTCTAAGGAAGATTTACAACGCTTGTAAAAATATTATGTTTAAAATTATGATTTATTTGTCAAAACAAAATCAATCAAATTCCTGTTAGGGGCATAGGACAGAATCAACTCTCTTCCACTAGGCGCGATCCTGAGTATCGGCCTTAAGCTGTTTCCAGGACTTCTTTATTTCTCTGGCCGCCTGCTCAATTGCTCGTTTCCATGTGCTACATGGTCGACCAACCCGACGTCTTCCTTGAGGTTTATAATTCAGAGCCTGTTTGGCGATGTTTCGGAGCTTCGTGCAAAGGGAGATCTCTCTTAGCCTCCAGAAAGGGGAAAGGATACCGTGGGCCGAACGAGCTTTATTTAGACGAGCCTCAATATCATTTTCGTCGTCAACGCCCAAGCTGACAATGCTTTCGAGATAACAAAAATTTTACACCTCCTCCACATCTTGTCCGTTAAGAACAATTGGCGTACTTGTGTTCGAACCCATGTGCATGTACTTGGTTTTACGCACATTTATTTTCAGTTCCGCCTTTTTGCATTTAAATGCAACGAGCGAACATTTGACTCGAAGTCCGAACGGTTATGTGCAAGCAAACACACGTCATCAGCATAATCAAGGTGACTTAAGATGTTAAATAGTCTCCATTGAAGACATTTCCCTTCCCCACCTTCCAGTGCAGCTTTCAAGATGTCATTTATTACCACCAGAAACAGGGCTGGTGATAATATGCAGCTTTGTATGACACCCGTTCGCGCAGGAAAGCTCTCGGACAGCTCTCCTCTATGCAAGACGCGACACCTTGCATCTTCGTAGGATTCTTTAATCATAGCTATGACCTTATCTAGAATACCTCTCCTACGCAAAGCATTCCATTTGTAATCTCGCTTGACGCTGTTAAAAGCCTTCTTCCATTTCGGCTGACTGCTCCAATGTTATTCGTAGGGTCGGTACAAGACTACCCTAAACTTCGAGTGTGGTCTCCACGACATCACGAATCCTGTTGAGAATTGCCTTAGCCATGATTTTCGATAAGGGAGTAAGTATAATTGCCACAATCTCAAAGATTACCCTTCTTCGGAATTTTCACAACGACGCCCTCCATCCATTCAGTCGGATATCTTACTTTACACTGCAGTAAAGAGTGGGAGGAGTATATCGGCTGTTATTTCCGTGTCCACTTTTGAGGAGTTCGGTTGGTAGTCCGTCTATACCTGGGGCTTTCCTTCTCGCCGTTGACCGAATGGCGGAAACTATCTCTTCCTTGTCTGGGGAATATCCCTAAAAGAGGATTGTTACGGTTGGATGTTTGGTCCTTATTCTCTTTCTGGAATATCTTCCTCTAACAAGATGTTTAAAATACCAGAGAAGTGTCCCTTCCATCGCCGCAACTGGTGTTCATTTATATTAATGGGAGTTCCGTTGACATCTCTCATCAGGTGTTTGGCGATGAAATTCCTTTTCGTCATTTGTTTCATGATCTTAAATAGTGAACCCATATCCCCAAGCCGCAGATTCTTCCTTGTTGGCCAGATCTTCAATGTTCTTTCTCTTGTCGCGTCTAATAGCCTTTTTAAGCTGTATATGAGTATCGCGGTAGTTCCGTCTCAAGTCTAGTGTTCGGTGGTTGATATCAGGTTGAGAGATGATTGCTAATTTGGCTTTTTTTCCGATCGCCAATCTTCCTCCATGTGTCTTGTCACCCATATTTTTCAGCACTAGCTAGAAACGTGTTTCTGGTTGCCTCCCAATGGGCGTGCAGTGTGCGCATTTCATGATCACCCAACGTGGATGACTTTTCGCGTAGAATGGTGGTATACTCGCGCCTTGTGTTGGGGTCTCTTAGTCTATCCACAATAAGCTTGCGCTTCTTTTGAAGAAATTGTGGTCGTCGGAAAGTTGCTGTGCACAAACTCAAGCAGACACCCATCAACTGGATCGCTTTCTACGTCAACTCCACGGTATGCTCGCACATCGAGGAGACATCTTCTCCATTGGCGACTTATAGCCAAATGGTCGATCTGGTTCTGAGTAGAGTTCAGGGGAAACCCAAGTGTTTTATGATGGCGCTTGTGTGAAAAAAGTGTCCCTCCGATCACCATTTGCCGAGTACTACAAAACTCCACACATAATTCGCCGTTTTCGGGTCTCATAATCCACGGTCGTGACGCGTCGACCACAGGGTCACCATGCCTCTCCATGACGTGTTCTACTCCAGTATTGTCTGATCCAACCTGGGCGTTCATATCTCCTGAGATGATAATAATATCACCTCTTGGAACACGATCGGAGGTGGCACTCCGTTGGCTACAAAACTCCTCTTTGCCACCAGTTGTTGCGGCATTAGTTGGTGCGTAACACTGTAGAAATCGTAGAAACGTTCCTGACACTGGTCCTGAGCCTTATGACGATTATCCTATCCGGGATAGGTTCCCAGCTGATGAG
Source organism: Chorisops tibialis (assembly GCA_963669355.1). Taxonomy (NCBI): domain Eukaryota; kingdom Metazoa; phylum Arthropoda; class Insecta; order Diptera; family Stratiomyidae; genus Chorisops; species Chorisops tibialis. The sequence goes on from OY770263.1 coordinate 81,393,343, forward strand.
ACTGTTTCTCGCTCTCGATGTAAGGACGACTGCCACGCCAAGTAAAATAACATTTTCTAAACTTTAGATTTATAGCTTTTATACTTTTCGAGAAAATCCGTTTATTGTGAAATTCCAAACTTGAGTCAGTAGTTTGGGGAGAAGGAGTAGAGTGATATCTCCCGTTCACAAACTTGGCCTTACTTTTTCGTCAAAAACGACTTGTACAAAAATTTTCGTTTCTAGCTCAACGTGTAATTGAGTTGGAGAGGAGTCAGACTGACGGACGGACATCCGGTTTTGAGATTTTTGAGTGATAATTATTTATTTTGTCTTCGAGCCTTATTTCGTAGCGTTACAAACTATGTGGCAAACTTATAATACTTTCAGATTTCATCTAGATTATAAACATAACAGTACCACCATGGTGGTTTGTCTTGCATTCACTCAATATAGCCAGCCCACTGTCGTTAACGTAGCTTCTGGCTCGCTATAGAGTTGATACAACTCATGTTTGTATCTTATTCGCCTTTCCGTTCCTTCCTTCAAATTCTTCGAAGAACCTTTTTTTGGAATGCGTTAACTACTTTTTTGGAAGTTCGTTGCCATAACAGAGCACAGGTCGTATAATAGTTTTATATATCCGCAGCTTATTGTTCCTGTGTACTTTCTTGGATTTCATTGTTGGAAGTACCAAATAATACGTCTTATTTGCTAATATTATCCGTCGTTTGGTTTCGTCTGTTTCATTACCGTCCTTTGCTAATTTAGCCCCAAGTTATATGAAATTGTCCACACTCTCTAAATTATATTCCGCAGTTATGATTTGTCTGATTGGGAGTCTAGATTGACAAATACTTCCTTGGCACTAGGAAAGGATCTTTCTACGATATTAATGTCGACAGCGTATGCTACTAGTTAAGTGGACTTGAATAGTAGTGCCCCGTTTGCGTCAACTGGGATTTTGCGTACGACATACTCTAGTGCCAAGTTGAAAAGCATAGGGGCTAGACCAACCCCCTGCTTTAAACCACATTCCGTTCGGGAGCTGGCTTTGGAATCGGTTTGTATTCTCACTTGGGATTTACTGTTCGTCATTATGATTCTTGTTAGTCGGACTAGTTTTGGAGGAATTTCAAAATCAAGCATGATTTGGAATAGTATGTTCTTGTCGATACTGTCGTATGCTACTTTATATTCCCAGCATTTGTCAAACACCTGTTTCACCGCGAACATCTGGTCTATTGTAGATCGTTCGGTTCCGAATCCACCTTGGAATTCGTAATTATTTCGTTAGTATAGTGCTTAAGACGACGTTCAATTATTTTTGTCAGTATTTTGTAGGACGTGCACAATAATGATACTTCTCTGTAATTCTAGACACATGATGCCTTTCTGTCAACCGTCGTGTACCATATGTTTTCCTCTGTCCAAATTTTGCATTTTGTTGTATTGTTGTATTTATTTCGGCGACACAGTTTCCACCGTTTTTCGGGAGTTCAACTGGCATTTCGTCAATTTCTGGCTTTTTGTTTTGTTTTTGGTCATATAGGGTTGCTTTCATTTCGGCAAACGCGGGTAGTGTCGATGATGGTTCATCTTCGTCAGTTGAGACCTCAATTGAGATAATGATCAGTGCTAATGGGGTGCGATTGAGAAGATGTTCAAAGTAGGAAGCCTATCTCCCTTTGATTTTTGGTGTATCGCTGATGATCTTGCCCTCTCCGTCTTTGCAGAGACTGGTTTTACTTTATTATTCTAATAATAAAGTATTGTGATCGACACAAGAAAAAAAAAAATTTTCCAACCCTGAAATTTTTTTTTTCGCGTTTCATGACTAAATTAGCCTAAAAATGCAAAAGAAAAAATCCGTCAGTCTGTACGCCGTCCGCCGTACGCCGACGTGTACGCTCAGCGCACATTAACTCCCAAACCCTTCAAGATAGAAAGTTCATTTTTGGAGGGATTATAGGTAGTTGCGGATCTCAGGCGGATACTCAGTTTAGGCGGTGTACAAGTTCAGGGGGAGGCGGGGAGAGCGCTTAAACCGAAAAATACGAATTCAAATATCTCAACCATGGTTACAGCTAGGAAACTAAAAATCAACATACATATAGAAGAGTTTGTAGGACAACTTTTAAAAATAATTTAATTTTTTTATCCATTGGGGTGCGAAAAGGGTGGGCTAAGAACCAATTGTCGGCCGAATTTTTTTTTCAAATGATTATATCTTCGAAATTACTTCCCATAAAAAATTGATATTTTGAGACCATTAAGATGGCATACGCATGTGCTAGAATCAGTTTAGATAGAAGCTAATTATTGTAAGGGGAAGGGTCAGGGGGGGCGCAAAGAAAAACACTTAAAAATTAATATCTCGCCTATCTCTTAAGCTATGTAATTGAAACTTAAAACTTGTACTAAGCTTTACCAGCAAAATATAAAAAAAATATAAAATTTTGACAAAACGGTAGTGGGAGAAAATGGGGAGCATTTCAAAAATGGCGCACTTTTCAAAATTACAAATCCTTATATCTCCAAAAATAGTATAGATATCAAATCGAAAATTGGTCAGATTGTAGAACTATACATATAATATTAATTTTGATAAAAAATTTAAGTTGGGAGGTGTAAGGGGAGGGTGGTGATAAGCCAAAATGTCGAAAACTTTGAGTGATTTTTTTAAGGCTCTGGTGGAAGATACAAAGTTGAAGTTTTGCATGTGAATACCTTTATTTAATGTACAAACAAAAATAATAATAACTTGATCCATAATTGTTATAAACCGACCCCCCCGGTCTAACGTGCACAAGGTGTTTCATGTGCATTGAAAGAACACATAAACTGAAAATTTTTGAGTGAAATTTTAAGATAAAAACTTAAAAATTTGCGAAATGCATTTAAAAAAAATCTGTAAATATACAAAATAATAACTGGTCGAAAATCTTTAAAACTTCTACTCCCTCCCATACAAAATTATTTTTTCGAACATTTTTAAGAAATCAATTATCACTTAAATATTAAAAGTTATCAATTTGAAATTTTGCACAAAAACTTACAAAAATAATTGAAATGAAATTACGCTAAAAGTTCTGAAATCGCGCTTGCTCTTCTGCCCCCTCCTATACAAAAGTATGATTTCGACCAATTTCATTAAATCAACTAAGAACCAACAAACTAAAAGCTACTAACTTCAAATTTTATACAAGCACCTTACAAGAGAACTGATATAAAACTACATATCAAATTTTACAATTCCCCTACCTTCTCAAACCCCTCCCATACAAATGTTCGGTTTCGTGAATGTAAAATATACCGAATTTTATGGAAATTCTGTGTAACTTCGTCTATGAAATACATTCTATACAGAGAATATTGGACGTGATTCAAGCAATTAATTAAAAAGCTAGTAACATCCACCCACACTTACTGTTACCCCTCCTCCTCCCCTCATAAAAACCCAAACTTGCAGAAACAAATGAAATATTATTAAATTGACAACAGCACTGCCCAAGAACTCCCTTTCACATAGTCTTCCCTAACCACTCTAACCTGCATATTGACTTTCCACTCATCCGCAACTTGTCCCAAGAATAATAAAGTTTCGCCCGACTTGTTGGCAGTTTATTTGGCTTATATCCCTCTTTTAGGTCTTTTACTATTGCGTATGCGTCACGTGTTTTATTTTGTCGCATATCGTCGTCCATTTAATTTTATTATTCTAATAATAAAGTATTGTGATCGACACAAGAAAAAAAAAATTTTCTATCCTGAAATTTTTTTTTTGCGTTTCATAACTAAATTAGCCTAAAAATGCAAAAAAAAAATCCGTCCAGCCTTACGCCGTCCACCGTACATATGGACTCATATCTCAAACACCGTTAAAGATAGAATGTTCGTTTTTAGTGGATTGTTGATTGGGTACGTGAGCTCTATTTTCTAAATCTTAGGGGTGTTAGGTGGAAGGGGGAGTAGGGGGAGGGAGAAAGTCGAAAACTACACTTGCTAATATCTCCACCACGAATGCAGATAAAAAGTTGAAAATCAGTAAAGATATAGAGAGGATTGTGGGACAAACTCTAAAAATAATTTCATTTTTTTATCCATTGGCGTCCGAAAAGGGGAGGCTAAAAACAAATTGTCGGCCGAATTGTTTTTTCAAATGATTATATCTTCGAAGTTACTTATCGTAAAAAATTCATATTTTGAGACCATTAAGGTAACATACATCTCCATCGGAGTCAGCTTAGAGAGTGGCTAGTTATTGTAAGGGGAAGGGTCAGGCGGGGTGCGAAGAAAAACACTTAACAATGAATGTCTCAACTATATCTTAAGCTATGTAATAGAAACTTGGAACGTATACTAAGCTATACTACTTAAATACAAAAAAATATAACATGTTGAACTAATAGTAGTAGGGGGAAATGGGGAGCATTTCAAAAATGGCGCACTTTTCAAAATTACAAATCCTTATATCTCAAAAAAGAGTACAGATATAATATCGAAAATTTGTCAGATTGTAGAACTACATAATGGTTAATTTTGGTAAAAGTTTAAAGTTGAAAGGTGTGAGGGGAGGGAGGTGATAAGCAGAAATGTCGAAAATTTTGAGTGATTTTTTTAGGGCTCTGGTGAAAGATACAAAGTTTAAATTTTGCATATGAATACGTCCATCTGATGTTCATAGAAAAATAGTAATAACTTGATCCATAATTGTTATAAACCGAACCCCCGGTCTAACGTGCACAAAGTGTTTCAAGTGCATTCAAAAAAACACATAAACTGAAAATTTTTGAGTGAAATTTTAAAGTAGAAACTTGAAAATTTGCGAAATGCATTAAAATAAATCCCAAAATATACGAGATATTAACTGGTCGAAAACCTTTAAAACTTCTACCCCCTCCCATACAAAATTATTTTTTCGACCATTTTCTAGAAATCAATTTTCACCTAACTATTAAAAGCTATCAATTTGTAATTTTGCATAAAAACTTACAAAAATAATTGAAATGAAATTACGTTACAAGTTTTGAAATCGCACTTGCACTGCTACCCCCTCCCAAACAAAACTATGATTTCGACTAATTTCATTAAATCAACTAATAACCAACAAACTAAAAGCTACGAACTTGAAATTTTGTACAAGCACCTCACAAGAGAAGCTATATAAAACTACATATCAAATTTTACGATTCCTCTACTTTCTCTACCCCCACCCATACAAATGTTCGGTATCGTGAATGTAAAATACACCGAATTTTATGAAAATGCTATGCAATTTCGTCTATGAAATACATTCTATAGAGAGAATATTGGACGTGATTCAAGCAATTAATTAAAAAGCTATTAACATTCACTCACCCTTACTATTACCCATCTCCTCCCCTCATAAAAACCCAAACTTGCAGAAACGAATGAAATATTGATAAATTGACAACAGCCCTTCTCAAGAACTCCCTTTCACTTAGCCTTCCCTAATCACTCTAACCTGCATATTAGCTTTCCACTCATCCGCAACTTTTTGGCAGTTTATTTTGAATTTTGCCATTATGGTACTTCCTTTGTTTTCGCCTGCAGGTCGCTTCGCATATCGCCTAAGCTAGTCATATCTATCTTTTTTTGGCTCATGTTGGTCGTTCAGTAGAAATTTTGTAAGCCTCGTTCTTTCTGTCTATTGCATCGCGGCATTCTTGGTCGAACCAATCATTATTTTTTCGCCGTGGTTGATATCCTAGTACTTCTTCTGCGGAGGATTTGATGCCGTCTCGTATTTTCATCCACGCGTTCTTCACTGGCATATTTTGGATATTTTCAGGTGTTTATTACATGCTAACATGTAAGCCTGCGCCAGCCTTTCGTCGTTAAGCTTGTCGACATTGAATTTGCGAGCTCTACTCGTTTTCGAATATCCACGACAAGCTATTTTGCATCGATACTTAGCTCTTACTAGATAGTGATCAGAGTCACAATTCGCCCCGCGGAGGGTTCGTACATCAAGTATGTTGGAAGCAGCCCTTTTCTCAATTAGAAGGTGGTCTACTTGGTTGAAGGTGTGACCATCTGGTGATGCCCACGTTCGTTTATGAATATCGCGATATGGGAAGTACATAGATCTTACTATGATATTTTTGCTGCTTGCACAATCAATAAGACGTTGGACATTGTCGTTGGTTATGTCGTGGAGCCTGTGCCTTCCTTTTGTTCCTCTATGAGTCTCCTCCTTTCCGACTTTTGCATTAAGATCCCCTAAGATAATTCTTAGGTCATTCGAGGGCTGTGAATCATAGGTTGTCTCTAGGTTGGCATAAAATTCGTCTTTAGCTATATCGTCCTTGTTTTCTGTTGGTGCGTGAACGATGATCAACCAAGTGTTGAAAAATTAATTTTTTTTTTCGGATTGCACACAATTTTTCATTTTTTGGTTTGAAACTTGTGAAATGTTGTTTAAATTTGTTGTCAACGACGAAAGCGTCTCCAAACTCGCTGATTCCCGACAATTTTCCACTTGGATAGATTGTGTGTGATCTCATGTCCATGATTTCGTTTCCTGGATGGCAATTATGTTGATGTTTTGTTTTGCCACTTCTTCGAGGAACTCTTTCAGAGCTCCTGTCCTATATAAGGATCGAACATTCCAAGATCCAAAAGTGTAGTCCATTTCTCGTTTGCGGGGTCGTTGCCGTTGAGTCTATCCGTTCCGAGGGTGTTCTTCAAATTTCTAGGCAGTGTGTTTATTCCGGTGGTGCGTTGTCGGCGGCTCGCCAAGCTCCCGACTTGAATGACCGGTCCTACGAAGTATACGGATCAAAACAAAATCTTTTGACATTGAAGATATTTGCACTTTTATGCTTTGTTCAAAATTTCAAGTCGATATCTTTGACGGTTTTGAAGAAAAATGATTTAATTGATATGACGAAATTTTGTGAGATTTGTTTGGGTATTTTTTTGAAAATTAGTTGCAATTATAATAAAATCAATTGTGATAAATATTTTTTCTTTTATCTTTACTAGTTACAATGAAAAACGAATAAGTGATTTTTTGAAAATTGTGCATTTGTATGGTAGGGAGTAGAGGCACTCCATTAGAAGAAGGCTGCCTGGGTAGAGTCTGGCAGGGAATCCACAGTTGGCATCTTATGACTTTCGAAATCGAATTCGCGTAAGCTTTCAAAAATTGTAATTTGCTAGTATGTGTGAGAATGTATGTAACCAGCTGCAAATATCATAGTTAGCCATTAATGCACTGATGGCTCTTTCGTCCAACTGTCACTATTGGCACGCTTTTTACGATTTAGGTTCAAATTATTATTTCAATACGGTAAGTTTTCTTTGGAAAACTGTGTTAAAAATGTCGTGTAACGCACTGAGATTTACAAGCCGTAGAGCGAAAGAGAATATGCTCTTTAAATTTCCACAGAGAGCTATGTTACGTAAGAAATGGATAAATCTATTAAACAGACTGAATTGGAGGCCGACCAAAAATTCATGCCTTTGCACTAGTGATGTAATATTTTGTATTACGATAGAAGGATCTATGACAATTATGTGTAAAATAAAATATCGCCCAAATGCTCGCCACGGCTACGGTGGCATACTTTTATCCGATGGTCCATATTTTCAATGACTCTGAGACATAATTGAGGTTCAATGTCGTTAATGTGCTGAATTATCTCATCCTTTAGCTCTTGAATTGTTCTTGGCTTATTGACGTACACTTTTTCTTTTAAATATTTTCAGAGAAAAAAGTCCAACGGTGACAAATCACATGATCGTGGCGGCCAATTAACATCACCACAACGTGAAATAATACGGCCATTGAATTTCTCGCGCAAAAGAGCCATTGTTTCGTTGGCTGTGTGGCAAGTGGCACCATTCTGTTGGAACTACATATCGTCCAGATCCATATCCTCAATTTCTGGCCACAAGAAGTCCGTTATCATCTCGCGATAGCGAACACCATTCACGGTAACTGCTTGGCCGTCCTCATTTTCGAAGAAGTACGGCCCGATGACGCCGCCAGCCCATAAACCGCACCAAACAGTCACTCTTTGTGGATGCATCGGCTTTTCAACAATCACTCGTGGATTCTCATTTGCCCAATTGCGGCAATTCCGCTTGTTAACGAATCCACTGAGGTGAAAGTGTGCCTCACGAAGTGCACGAACTAGGCGAATAAAATCAAGAGCGATTTATATTTACTACATGGGGCACTAGAGGCAATTTCTCATAGTTTGGTAAAGGTAAAGAGCGAAATTTAAAAAAGTGTCGATAGTATTTTGGTATATTTTTAACATCAGGATCTGTACCCAATCTATAATACTGTATAATAACAATTACTGCAACTCACGGCAATTACAAAAATCGATAATTGTAAGAATTTTTGGAGTTTTTTTTAAATAAAAATAAAGATGTTTTTGCCGGCATTTGTTTTTACCAGAATTTGAAACAACAGTTGCATGTAGAAAGAAAAAGGAACTTAGGTAGAAGCTTTTCTCGATTGTCATATGCATTCTACCTATTTTATCGCACATGTACTTTTGTAACTGTCATTTAATTGACTTCAACTTTTTTTCTGTATTTTTGTTGCTTGATATTCTTCAATAAATGTTCTGAGTTCAATTATTGCTGCGGCAGTTGGACTGACTGTTTATATAGTTCCAGCTGATCTATCGAATTCCTGCCAGACTAAATCTGTGTAGTTGCTTTGATGTTATCAGCATTCAACGAAACCTCGGTTTCTGGTAAATTTTCTTGCCATTTTGTATTTATTACAGATATTAATTCATCCTGGATTTGCTCTTTTACAATTTTTAACATACCCTCTGTAGTGAAAGCCCTATTTTTAATGATGTTATAGTACGAGTCTTTGTAAGCAGTGTAACTAATTCACGAACAATTAAAATTATTTTAGACAGTGTTACTTGTTTTTCTGAATTTATTTCATTTGTGATTTGTTCAAATGGTTTCAAAATTAAACACACCTCTTTTAATATAGTCCAATTGTCCTCTAATCGCAGATCGAGAAGTAAGCCAATAGTTGCAGTAAGCGGTTATTGAATTTGGATAATACGTTTAAACATACAATATGTTGAGTTCCATCGTCTAGCAACGTCATTGATCAATTTCAAAGGAATTTCATTTGGTAGAATTTGCTTTTGAGTTATCTATACATATAAATATAATTGTAGTGTGTTGGCAATAAATAAGTTTTTTGATTTATTTTAGCAATAACTAAGCAGAAACACATATTTTTAAAAATGTTCTCTGTCTGTCTGTCTATCCGGTTTTCACGCAAAAACAGCTAAACCGATTGAAATGAAACTTTCACAGTTTACTAGATGTGCACCGAGATGTAATCTGCGTCTGCCTTCCACCCCCTCACATATAAAATGACTCATTTTCAAAAATATTTAATAATCAAATTTTCTTCAAAACCATTCAATATAGTGGATTGGAGCAAATCATTCGAAATTTAGATAATACTATTTTTATCAGAAATGTGATCTATGGTATACAAATTATTAGAATCCCCCTACTCCTCCCACCACCTCCCATACAAACTGCACTTTTTCATAAAATACTATTCACCAATTTTCTCAGTACGTGTAACTTTCATCGAGCTTAAATGTTGTAATTAATCCTCAATTTGCATTATTATCAATATTGGGAAAAATTTAACCGGTTAGCTTGACTCCTTCTACCCCCTCCCAAACCTTATGACATAATTCCACGACTTTACTTAAATTCGATTCTCTTGAAAAGCGTGAATGATGCAGATCTGAAAATTAAAATATATCGATTGCATAATGATTATAGTTGTTTTTCAAAAGTTCACTTAAAACCACCTACTCCTTCCACCACCTCCCATACAAACTGCATTTTTTCATGGAATGCCATACACAAATTTTCTTAGTACGTTTAACTTTTATCGGGCTTAAATGTTGAATTTAATCCTTAATTTGCATTATTATTAATATCGGGAAAAAATTAACCGTTTGGCTTCACTCCTTCTACCCCCTCCCATACAATGTGACACAATTCCATGACCTTACTTAAATTCGATTTTCTTGAAAAATGTAAATGTTACTGATCTGAAATTTATAACATGTCAATTGCAAACTTATTATAGTTGCTTCTCAACAAGTCACTTAAATCCCCCAACTCCTTCCACCACCTCCCATACAAACTGAACTTTTTCATGAAATATTCTAAACTAATTTTCTCAGTACATATAACTTTCATTGAGCTCAAATTTTGTACTCTATCCTAAATTAGCATCATTATTAATATCGGGAAAAAATTAACCGAGTAGCTTCACTCCTTCTACCCCCTCCCATACAATGTGGCACAATTCCACGACTTTACAAAAATTCGATTTTCTTGAAAAGCGTGAATGATACAGACCTGAAATTTAAAATATTTTAATTGCATGATGATTATAGTTGTTTCTCGAAATATCACCAAAAACCCCCCTTTTCTTCTACCCCCTCCCATACAAATTGCACAATTTCATTAAATTCAAGTTTCTCAGTACCTACTTTTTGAAGCTTAAATTTGATACAAAATATACTCTAGCATGATGTGAAATAAATTAGTTCAGTGCAGCCACTTCCCATACAAAATTTCATTATATCACAAAAATTTCGATTTCATCTGTGGTATCGTATGATTGGGCTCTACGCACAATCGTAGTCCTGTTACGTTTTCAAGCTTAATGTTATTTTATTTGTTTTTTTTTTAATTAACACAAGCTATAATTATTCACATGTCCTTAATGCTCTTCAATACGTATATGATCTCAAATCACGGGATTGATTTGATCACGAGCCCATTCAAATGCGAATATCACGGTATCATTCTTAATAATTTATGGCTCTGATTCCAACAAAATACAAAACATTGTGTTCAAAGAGCCATTAAACTAAGCAGATTATATATCCCACATCAAGTATTACTAACTATATTCTCAAAAATTGCTTATTATTGCGATTTTTATGCGGACGAAGTCGCGGGCGTTTGCTAGTTATAAATATAATTTCATATTAGCTTCTGTACTTCTGTGAAAATGTTCAACAATTTTTTTTTACTTTCGATCGAATTTTATCTATTTCTTTCACACTATTTTGCACGATGAAATTAATTGTATGTGCGAAGCAAGAAATGTGAGCCCAGCCAGGTATATTGATTGAACTGGCCATATTCGTAGCATTATCTGTAGTTGCAGCAAAAACTGAAATCAATTCGAATGGTGGAAAAGCAGGAAATTAATTTACCCTACATTGAGTATTTTGGCAAAAAAATATTTGGGTATTGTTGGTACTTCAACACCATTTGAAAGACTCTTTTCTAAAGCTGGTCAATTATTAACGGAAAGACAGGACGGAACACGTCAAAAATGTTTATTTCTTCATTGTAATCAGCAACTAATTTAGTTTTATACTCACCTGATTTGACATAAAATCTTTTTATCTTAGTTTCTTTAGGTTCATATAATAGCAATTAATAATCGCTTCGCGAGTACATAAAATACATAAAAATACGTAAACATAAATTAAAACCTTTTTTGTGAAGTAACATAAACAATATAAAAATGGTATGAACATTAAAATTAATATCTTCCGTTAGTTTACTGCAAAGCGCTAAAAAAAGCAGTCCATTCGATTTGGTTTGGTGAATGTTTTCACAGTGCATTTCGAATTGAAAGAAGAGATTTCCAGATTCTATACTGTTATGCTTTATTATTCGTGTTGTTTCGGTCTCTGCTGAGAAAGAAAGAGTTTGATAAAGGTCTCAGCAGAGACCGAAAAGTCACGAATAATAAAGCATAACAGTGTAGAATCCGGAAATCTTTTCTTTCAATTTCACATTCGATTTTTTTTTTTTTTAAATGAAATATATCAGTTGACATATTTTAAAATGTTGTTACATCTAAAATTGGAAATAAATATTATAATGTAATAGAAAAAATCGTTTCTTATTTAAATACATATTTTTAGCATTACAGCACAAATTTTGGTTCCTATCTAGTTTTTACTTCTGCTTGAACTTCTGATTTACAAAATGAGTACCTAGTAACGAATAAAATGTAACGATTACTTTCCTTAAAGTAACGAATAGTTACTGGTACCGAAAATTAACGAAACTTCACATCACTACTTTTCACTCGCCATTTCATTGTGAGTCAAATTAACGATGAACGAAAACGGTCATTTAATATTAGGAAAGGAACCTATTCCTACAATATTCTTCACAGATACTGGGGATAGTGACGTTGAAACTATTTTTGAAGACGTCAAATATTTGGAAGAAGAGAGTGCTTCCACTGATTTTTCAATTCTGAATGAGCCAGAAATAATTCAAACTGTAACGTCTAATAGTATCTTTAAAGCTAAAGATTCAGAAATATTATTTTTGAAGTTGGGATTGAAAGAAAGTCAAATTAAAAATAGAAATCTCTAGTTGAAGATTTCAAAATGTAAAAATAAAATTAAAATGTAAGCTCAAGCACTAAGGCGAAATAAAAATGCACAAGCAAAAAATATTTTTATCGTCGATCAAATGGCCCATTTGAACGGTAAGCGCAATGTTGATGGTTGAAGGCTACAATTACATCTTCATTACGAATCAAATTTGCTTGTGGTGGTAAAGGGTATGCACTTTTGCGGAAAAAAAATGATCCTCTCCCAGAAAGAACGTTAAGGAAGAAACTTGAAACTCTTCATTTCGAGTCAGGAATAGTTTTAGACATTTTCAGGTTTTTAGAAATCAAAGTGGGGGAATGAGAGAAGAAGAGAAGCATTGTGGGCTCTATCTAGATTAGGTGAACAAAGAGAAGGGAAGCGAATATGATGTTTCTCTTGATAAATTTAGATGGGAGTGTGATGCTGCTAATGCTTTACTTTTTGTAATTGGGGTGCTAAGTACCAGCTGGAAACAGATAGTAGCTTACCATTTTACTAGCCAAGGTACTACTGGTGACCATTTACAGTCTGTAGCTGTGGATATTATTAATAGATGAGATGCTATAAAGCTGAAAATCCACTGTGTTACTAATGATATGGGGCCAATAAATCTGCAATTATGGAACAAATGCGGCATTAGGCATTATAAGTTCAATATTACATGCAATATTCCCCATCCTGTAAGAGGTAATCGGCGAATTTGTTTTTTTGCAGATATCCCACATTTGCTGAAAAATTTTACCCAGCATGTACTTAATAATAAATTGTTTACCATCAGTAACGACATGAAGCACATGTATGAGCCTCCTACTAACACCATTAAAAGCGAACACACACAAAAAACATAACAGGGCTACGATACGATACTCTAGATGAAATAGAATTACTTTATTATTTTTTAATAATAAAGTACTGTGATCGACACAGAAAAAAAAAAAATTTGCTACCCTGAAATTTTGTTTTTTCGCGTTTCATGACTAAATTAGCCTAAAAAAGCAAAAAAAAAAATCCGTCCCGCCGTACGCCGTACGCCGTACATATGGACTCGTACCTCCAAAACCGTTAAAGGTAGAATGTTGGTTTTTGGGTGGATTGTTAATTTGATAAGTGAGCTCCATTATCCAAATTTTGGGGAGTGTGGGGTGGAAGGGGGAGGCGGGGGGATGGAAAAAGTCGAAAAATACACTTGCTAATATCTTCACCACGAATGCAGATAGAAAGATGAAAATCAGCATACATATAGAGAAGGTTGTAGGACATACTCCAAAAATAATTTAATTTTTTTATCCATTGGCGTCCGAAAAGGGGGGGCTAAAAACAAATTGTCGGCCGAATCTTTTTTTGAAATGGTTATATCTTCGAAACTACTTACCATAAAAAATTCATATTTTGGGACAATTAAGATGGCGTATAGATCCATCAGAATAAGCTTAGAAATAGGCTAATTATTGTAAGGGGGAGGGTCAGGGGGGGTTCAAAGAAAAACACTTAAGAATTAATATCTCAATTATCTCTTAAGCTATGTAATTGAAATTTAAAACATATACTAAGCTATACTAGCGAAATATAAAAAAATATAAAATTTGGTCATAATGGTAGTGGGGGGAAATGGGGAGCATTTCAAAAATGGTGCACTTTTCAAAATTAGAAATCATTATATCTCAAAATTGAGTGCAGATATCGAATCAAAAATTCGTCAGATTATAAAACTATATAATTTATAATTTTGATAAAAATTTTAAGTTAGGGGGTTTAAAGGGAGGGAGGTGGTAAGCAAAAATGTCGAAAATTTTGAGTGATTTTTTTGGGACTCTGGTCAAAGATAGAAACTTTAAATTTTGCATGTGGATACATCTATTTTATATACACAGAAAAAAAATAATAATTTGATCCACAATTGTTACGAACCGACCAGCACGGTCTAATGGGCACAAGGTGTTTCATGTGCAGCGAAAAAAACACGAAAACTGAAAATTTTTGGATGTAATTTTAAGGTAGAAACTTGAAAATTTGGGAAATACATTTAAAAAAAATCTCCAAACGTATAAGATATTAACTGGTCGAATACCTTTGAAACTTCTACCCCCTCCCATACAAAATTATTTTTTCGACCATTTTTAAGAAATTAATTATCACCTAACTATTAAAAGCTATCAATTTGAAATTTTGCATAAGAACTTATAAAAATATTTAAAATAAAATTATTTTAAAAGTTTCAAAATAGCACTTGCCCTTCTACCCCCTCCCATACAAAAGTATGATTTCGACCAATTTCATTAAATCAACTAATAAACAACAAATTAAAAGCTACGAACTTGAAATTTTGTACGAGCACCTTACTAGAGAAAGAAAAGAAAATTGCATCACAAATTTTGCAATTCCCCTACCTCTTCTACCCCCTCCCATACAAAATTATTTTTTCGAGCATTTTTAAGAAATCGGTTATCAGCTAACTCTTAAAAGCTATCCATTTCAATTTTTGCCGAAAAACTTATAAAAATAATTGAAATGAAATTTTGTTAAAAGTTTTGCAGTCACGCTTGCCCTTCTACCCCCTCCCATACAAAAGTATCATTTCTACCTATTTCATTGAACCAACTAATAGCTAACAAGTTAAAAGCTGCGAACTTGAAATTTTGTACGAGAAGACTACAACAGAAAGGAAATAAAATTGCGTCACAATCTTTACGATTCCCCTACCTTCTCTACCCCCTCCCATACAAATGTTGGTTTCGTGAATGTAAAATACACAGAATATTATTCTATACAATTTCGTCTATGAAACTGACATTCTATACAGAGAATATTGGACGTCAATTAAAAAACTATTAACGTCCACCGACCCTTACTATCAACCCTCATCCGTCCCCTCACAAAACTCAAACTTGCATAAATAAATGAACGAAATATTGGTTGTATATACTGAAGCTTTTGAACGTTTCCGCAAAGTGTTGACAACTGTCCTGCCCAAGAACCCCCTTTCACTTAGTCTTCCCTAACCACTCTAACCTGCATATTGACTTTCCACGCATCCGCAACTTGTCCCAAGAATAATAAAGTTTCGCCCGACTTGTTGCCAGTTTATTTTTTGTGATCCCGAGAAATTTTGTATGTGAAGTGTTAGAAGGGGTGATAGGATTGACCTAAATTTTTACCCATCATGCTAAAATAGCTATAAAAATGTTTTATACAAAATGCTAACTCCAAAAATTGAATAGGAGCTGAGAATATTAGTGTGTTAGATTTAGTGAAAATGTACAAACTGGGAGGTGGTAGAAACAGTGGGGGGATTTTAGTGATTTTTTCAAAAATAACTAAGAATATCATAAAATTGACATCTCTTAAATTTTAGACCAGTAACATTCATACTTTTCAAGAAAATAGATTTTTTGTGAAGTTGTGAAACTGTGCCATATTGTATGGGAGGGGGTAGAAGCAGTAAAGCTAATCAAATATTTTTTTCTGATCTTAGTGATAATGCTAAATAAGTATTTATAACATAATGTGAGCTCGATAAATGTTATATGTTCTGAGAAAATCGGCTTAGAGCATTTCATGAAAAAGTGTAGTTTGTATGGGAGGGGTTGGAAGGACGCAAATAATTTTTATACTGTATATTGAAATCAATATGAAAGTAATATAACCTGAAATTCAGACTAATAGCTTTTATACTTTTCGAGCAAATCCATTTATAGTCGAATTGCGAAATTGTGCCATTTTGTATGGGAGGGGGTAGAAGGGGTGAAGCTAATCGTCTGATTTTTTTGGCCTTACTCAAAATTTTAAATAAATATTTAGTGCACAATTTCAGCTTGCTAAATTTTATACGCACTGAGTAAATTGGCTTAAAGTAATTCATAACAAGTACAGTTTGTATGGGAGGTGGTAGAAGGAGGGGGATGACACGCATAATTTTTATACGGTAGATTGATCTTATCATTAAAGTAATATATTCCAAATTTCAGGCCAATAGCTTTTATACTTTTTGAGCAAATCCGTTTATTGTCAAATTGCGCATTTGTGTCATTTTGTATGGGAGGGGGCAGAAGGGGTGGAGCGATTTGGCCCGTTCACGAACTTGACCTTACTTTTTTGCTAAAAATGACACACAAAAATTTTTAGCACTATAGCTCAAAGCTTTCGAGAGTTATGCTGTAGACAGGCGCTCAGACGGACAGACGGACAGACAGACAGACGGACAGACGGACAGACGGTCACTCGGAATCGAGGTTTTTGAGCGACAACAAATATTTCTGTACCCTTGGAGGCTCTATGCGAGCATTATTTCTTAGCGTTATAAACGGTAAGGCAAACACAATATACTCTCAGATTTCATCTAGAGTATAAACATAACAGAATTATGATTGGGCGTAAAGCCCAATCATAATTCAGAAGCAGAGGAGGAAGGTTTGAATTTTTGGATATGACACCTTATGTGGTATGCAAAATATTTCGTGCTGAATTCAAGGTTTGTAGCTTTCATTATTTTCAATTGGACATAATTTTCCTGAAATTGGGGCATTTGTATGGGAGGTGGCAGAGGAAGTGGAGGGGCTTAGAAGATTTTGAAACTGCTTATCGACATCATTATCGCCAGGCTTTTCAATTTCAAAGTCGATAGCTCTCATATGTTCAAAGGAGAAATGCTTTCCTTGATTTTATAATACAGATATTTATATGGGAGGGGGTAGAAGGAGTGAAGAGGAGCTGATAATTTTTTTAGCATTTATTGCAATTATTAAAAAACAAATTCTGGCAAAATTTTAAGTTTATACTTTTTCTAGTTTTAATGGAAATCGATATAATGCGCATAACAAAAATTATGCATTTGTATGGGAGGGGGTAGAAGGAGTCTACGGATCAAAACAAATTTGTTTTCTCGGTATTGATATTTCTATTTGTATGCTTTATCCAAAATATCAAGCTGATTGTTTTAACAGTTTCGAAGAAAAATAATTTAATTTAAATTTCAAAATTTCGTGAAAGTAGTATGGGAGGGGGTAGAAAGAGTGAGGTGAAGTTGATAGTTTTTTCAATACTGATTGCAATTATAATAAAATTAATTCTGGCAAAAATTTGTTTTTATAACTTTGTTAGTTTCAATGAAAATCGAAAAAAACATTTTTCAAACTTACGTATTTGTATGGGAGGGGGTAGAAGGAGTAACGGGATCGGATTAATATTCAATCATAATAATAACATCTATATTGTTATACTTTGACCCGAATTTGAAGTCGATAGCTTAAACAGTTTCAAAGAAAAATCAATTTCTGATAATTTCGGAATTTCGTGAAATTTGTATGGGAGGGGGTAGAAGGAGTGGGGGGATGTGACTCGTTCACGAACTTGAAATTAATTTTTTGCTAAAAATGACACACAAAATTTTTTAGCATTATAGCTCAAAGATTTCGAGAGTTATGCTGTAGACAGACGGACAGACAGCAAGTCGGAATCGAAGTTTTTGAGCGACAACAAATATTTCTGTACCCTTAGCGGCTCTGTGTGAGCATTATTTCTTAGCGTTACAGGTAAGGAAACACAAACTAGTTAGCTTTCAGCACGGTCGTCTTTTCAAATTAGTTCCCCATTTCGAGCAGTTCATGCTCCGTCCTAATAATTTCAAAAAAAATGTGAAATGCGAACTCTGATAATGTAGTCAACCAAGATATTAGTACTGCTTTGGTCTCCTGAGCAAAGGAACATGGGTCCTACTTAGAAACGACAGCTTGGTTCCTAAGATTTCTTCATAAATGGTTTTCTATATGTACTTCCCACGGTGAAACCCTAACACTCAGCTAAGGGGTTGCCGAGAAGTATAATAATGCAATTCACTACCCCGACTACTATCCGAGGAATTTTAGGAAACCAGAAGGACAAAAAACCATTGGAGACTGAAGGAGTATACAAAGTACCATGCGGCTCTTGCGATAAAGTATATATAGGAGAAACGGGACGCACAGTCCAAACAAGGATCAAGGAGCACCAACGATGCACACGGAAAAACCAGATACAGTCATCAGCGATCGCGGAACATGCAACTACAGAGGACCATACAATCGATTTCGACAATGTGCAAATTCTGGCCAGGACAAATAAATATTATCAACGAATAGTACGAGAAGCCATAGAAATTTCGAAATATCCACAGAATTTCAACCGAGACACCGGATACAAGTTATCAGCAGTTTGGCTACCTGCGTTAAAATTTGGTAAGAACAAAATTCGTACCCAAAAATCCTTAACTAATTTAACTACCTGATACTAATTAATTAACCTTAATTATCCTTCCCACACTCAATTAACCCCCTTGTCTATATAATAATTGTCTTTTGTAATTGTCGATCAGTTTGATAAAGATCTCAGCAGAGACCGAAACGTCACGAATAATAAAGCGTAACAGTGTAGAATCCGGAAATCTTTTCTTTTAATTCAAAATGCACTGTGAAAACATTCACCAAACCAATATAATAATGCAATCAGCTTCTTGAATGAATTTTTAGAGATTACTAGTGATATCAAGATTGGCGAAAAGGCTATTTGGAAGCCAGTTCTAACCGGATTAAGTACTACTTCCTTGATAGAGCTTTCGGAATGTAAGAATGCAATTTTAAATTCGTTTTAACTGAAAGATTCTCCCAGGATTGGAGAATCTTTAGTTGTGTGCGAGCCAAACAATACAAACCTTCAGCTCTTCAATTTCAAAGAACTTAAGTTTACTCTACGTCAGCCAATATTTTGATTATAATAGGAGTGCATCGTATGACATCATTGAAATGGGTTTCTAGATTATCTTTACTCCCGTAGATAATGTCACTCTATTAGACGTTACTGACTTGAATAGGGTAGAATTGGAAGCTGTTCGGCTTGACTGCGCTACACGAAATATATTAGCTGACTACATTTTATTGTCGATTAAACACTGCAATGTTACTTGTGAACATTGTTGTAGTGATGTAATAACAACTATCCCGGAAAGAATTTATAGTAGGTTCGTAGACTAAAAAGACTATGAATTTCATTCTAGCAATAATGTTAGATTACTAACTTATCCATCAGAACAAGTTTTTAGCTTAGAAAAAGATATAAAATATGATAACGCAAATTTCAGACCATTTCACAACCAGGGACCACATCCCACCACTCCTTCTGCCATCATCTACAAAAATTTCACGAAATTTTGAAATTTAAATTAAATTATTTTTCTTCGAAACCGTCAAGGCTATCTGTTGACAAAAATTATGTTGTATTTTATTGGCAATATAAAAGAAAATACATTAACAAGACTGTCGGCAAGAGAAAAGAAAGAAAAACGTTTAAGAACGCTGAAGGCGCCGTCCGTTGGAGAGTTCTGGAAAAACCCGCGTCAAAGGTTGGATCGCATTTGTGGAATTGCCAGCTCCAACACTTCCTCTCGAGACAATCGCTGAATTCCTTGCTGGCAGTTGCTTCATTCCCAATAGATAGACACCGGTCATGCTTTGGTCCTGTCAAAGCCTTGGTTAATATGTATTTTTTTATATTATATTTGGCCTCAGTCGTTGAAAGCGCGACTGTCCGTTGTTTTCTGAAGTACCAGGAAATAACTTCACCACTCATGATAAAAACGTATCCAGTGAAAGATCGTCGCTCGTCCGTCGATTCTCCCCAATCAGCATCCACGTAACCTTCAATCGAATCTACCTATTTATTGTAGTAAATTTGTTCGCCCGTGAAAAACTGGATTACTTGTCAATTTCTGCGCACTGAAATTATCAATGCACAACTTGATAAAGGAGTCCCAGGATATAACTCCACCACTCATGATAAAAGCGTATCCAGTGAAAGATCGTCGATCATCCGTCGATCCTCCCCAATCAGCATCCACGTAGCCCTCAATCGAATCTACCTGTTTATTGTTATAAATTCCCTGATCTGCTGTGCATTTGAGGTACCGCATCACACGCTTCGCTGCATTCCAATGATTTTTGTTAAAACAATCGTTGTACTGACTCAATATACCCGTCGCATGAGCTATATCCGGACGTGGTACTACTGACTGATACAGTAAAGATCCAATCAACTCTCGGTAGGGTGGTTTCTCCCCGTCTAAGTTAGACCATGCTTCTCCTTTGAAAAGCTTGTTCGCGACGTCCAAAGGTGTAGATACAGGATTACAGTCCTGCATCCCAAATCGATGAAGTATTTCTGTGACATACGTCTTTTGATTAATGAAAATTCCTCCGTTTTCTATGGTGAAATCCATTCCCAAACATCGATTCAGATTCCCGAGGTCCTTTATTTTGAATGATTTCGACAAAATTTCCGCAAAATTCGCTATGTCCTCGGAATTTCGACTCACCACCAGAATATCGTCGACATAAATAACGATAATCATTAAGTCCATTTGATGCTTTAAGTAAACGTAAGCATCTTCGTTTGTTGGCTTTGCGTCCAACGCATGCAATTCTTTATCGAGGCGTTTATGCCAAGCGTGACCAGCTTGCTTTAAACCATACAAGGCCTTTTTCATGTGGCAAACTTTTTCACCCGATTTTTATTCGCTGATGACCTCAAACTGTTCCGGGAAATTTCCTCCGTTTCTGATGGCATAATTCTCCAGGCTGATTTTTCTGCTGTCTCTCGTTGGTGTTCAAACAACGATATCTTTTTGAACATAGAAAAGTGTTTTACTATGGAGTACTCGTATAAGACTACCTCCTCTGTTCTCTCTTACTCTATTAATGGATCCATCTTTACAGCAGTAACCACAATAAAGGATCTAGGAGTGGTCTTTGATCGTAAACTTAAATTCGTCAATCATTTCTCCGAGATTACTAATAAGGCATACAGACTTGCTGGCTTCGTCCTCCGCACGACCGTCCAGTTTAATCGTCCAGGAACAGCTGCTTTCCTATTTTCCACACTCGTCAGTAGTATTTTGGAATACTGTTCCACCGTCTGGAACCCACACTAATCTTGCCATGTTCGAACCATCGGATCTGTTCAGCGTAGATTCACTCGAACCCTTTTCTATAGATTAAGGAAGCCTCATGTCGACTACAATGGCGGACTTGAAGTACTTCGACTACAGCCACTGCATTTAAGGCGGACCTTAGTAGTGGGTATAGGGGGGTTTGGGACCACTTTCTGGAGCACGGTAATGCAGTTCGCTTTCTCCTTGGCGACACTAGCGCCACGAGCGGAGGTGGCTAATAGCAATACTAATTAGTGGGGTGGCTGATAGCAATACTAATTAGTGGGGATCCAAACCGGTAGTTGGACTTTGAGAAGGCTTTCGCTGTTTCTTCAGAGATGGCAGTAGCAGTATCCCTAACTGACTTTTTTTTTAAATGCCAAGATTGATAAGAGTTGTACGAATTATGATTCACATATGATGTAATTGATATGTATTTACATTGAGAGGAATAAACACGAATTGTTTTAAATTTTTTTTTCCAAGTCGATCACAACTTGCATATCAGATACGTGCGTTATCAATTGTTTTTTTTTAGTTAGACTTCGTGATATGCAGAAAGTGACGGTTGATCAGCATTTCTAGTTGTATGGAAAAAGGTCCATTCTGCTTGTGTTTATATAAGAGATTTGTTTTGGAATCGGTAGGTTTTTTTTATCTGATAGTAGTTTTGAATTAAAATAATTTTTGGTTTAGAGTATTTTGTATATGATGAAAATAACTTGTATTTGTAAATTAGATTTTTAGTTGGCCTTCAGCATGTAGTTTATATATAGATTGTGTGTTATCAATTGAAATTTGGTTATACTGGTAGATGAGGTCGACTTATACCTACAACAACAACAACAACATCAACATCAACATCAACAACAACAACAACAACAAAAAGAGGAGGAGGTGGAAGAGGAGGAATTTTGGCCGTCCGACATCGGCATCGTCATTGATTTAACGGAGGAGTGAAAAAAAATTAAAAAAAAAATAAAAAAAAAAGTAAAAAAAAATAAAAAAAAAAAATAAAAAAAAAATTTAAAAAAATTAAAAAAAAAATAAAAAAAAAATTATTATAAAAATATATATTTATAATAAAAAATTATAAATTACATTATTTTGCTTTTCTTTTTATTATTCCACTTTTACTTAATATTATTCCACTGCTTCTTCACTTACGAACAGGAATAAACACGATCGTTTGTTATTGCAATTAGTTTTTTCTTGTGTGGTCAGCATATTTCCGATTGTATGGAAAAAGATCCATTCTGCTTGTTTGTGTGTGGTCAGCATATTTTCGATGATGAAATTGATATTTACATTATCAGGAATAAACACGTTCGTTATCAATTGAAATTTAAGTTTGGTGGTTTTAGGTTTCATATAGGCTAAAGTTAGCGATTGAATTCTGTGTCAGTAAAAGTAGATAAGAATTTTTTGTTATTATTATAGGTTGTTTATAAATAATTGTTTATAGTTTTGCGGTTCTTTGTTCTTATGAAAAAAAGATTCATTCTGCTTGTTTGTGTGTGGTCAGCATATTTCTGTATAAACAAGATTTTATTATAGATAAGAGTTTTAGTATAAAAAGAACAGCAACAACCTCATCGGCTATAGTTTATCTTCGAAATTCGTCAAGTGAAGTTAATCAAGTGATTTTTTATACATATAGTTTGTCTTAGAAATTTGTCAACGAAAGTTAATCAAGTGAAGTTAATCAAGTGATTTTTATATAAAAAAGTAATGGAGTCTGTACTTTGTGAAGTGTGTGGAGTGATTTTCTCGACGGCTGATGGTCTGAAAAGACATGTAGAAAATACTCACAGTAAGTGTTGGCTTAAGCTTTTAATTTTTTCTAGCTTTTACAAAAATATATATTTTAAATAGAAAATACTACGATGAACCGCAACGCAATAGGAGGGAGGAAGGAACTATCTTCAATGAAACGATTGCGGACACCAGTTAAGAACATCATAACACATAAAACGATTAAACTTAGCCCACTTTCATCTTTAAGCGTAAATGAATACAAACCGCTTAAGGGAACGAAACACGTGCCTTTGCCGCCTTTCATAGCAAAGAAACATGCTTGTGTTAATATAAAAAATAATGATGAATTCTGTTTTAAATGGAGTATAATTTCTGCATTGTTGCCGGTGAAATACAGTTCAGACAGACCATCGTCATATCAAATATCCGATATAACACAAAGTGTTATACATCTTTCCAATGGAATATCATTAAAGTTCAACGATCTCGAGTTTCCACTGGACGTGCAGAAAGTGGCAAAGTTTGAGGAATTAAACCCATCAATTAGCGTCAATGTGTATGGATATAAAGCAGAAATTAAGAAAATTGTGGGTCCAGACTATCATACAAAGAATGAGAAAAAGTGTCATATAAATTTATTACTAATACAAGGCACTGATGAACTGAATCACTACGTCTGGATAAAGAACCTTTCAAGGTAATAGCATTGAGTTTTTTTCATATTCCTTTTTTAAATTTTTTGTTTTTTTTTCTGTTTAAGGTTGATCCATCATCAACAGACTCTACACGTCCGTTTACCACCTTTTATAACAAACAAATATGCGTGTGTTAATGTAAAAAATGACGATGAATTCTGCTTTAAATGGAGTATCATTTCCGCATTATCACCGGTGAAAACGCATTCAGACAGACCATCATCATACCATATAGCCGATATAACACAAAGTGTTATACATCTTAGCAATGGTATAACATTAAAGTTCAACGATCTCGAGTTTCCACTGGACGTACAGAAAGTAGCGAAATTTGAGGAATTAAACCCATCAATTAGCGTCAATGTGTATGGATATAAGGCAGAAATAAAAAAAATTGTGGGTCCATGCTATCACACAAAGAATGAGAAAAAGTGTCATATCAACTTATTATTGATACAAGGCACTGATGAACTGAATCACTATGTCTGGATAAAGAATCTTTCAAGGTAATAACATTGAGTTTTTTCTCTTTTTCTTTTTTTTTAATTTTTTGTTTTTTTTTCTGTTTTAGGTTGATCCGTCATCAACAGACTCTAAAAAAGGTCAAACTGTTTATTTGTAATACATGTCTGCAACATTTCCATAGTGAAGAAGCCCAATTACAACACAAAAATGAGTGTAGTAAGGTTGTAACAACGATGCCAAGTCCCGAAAAATCAACATTGCAATTTCAACACTATGAGCGCCAATTGGATGTACCATTTGTTATATATGCAGACTTTGAGTGTTTACTTCAAGATGTTAGTACCTGTTTTGTCGACCCAGGAACATCTTCATCAGCTGTTGTTCAGGAGCATACACCATGTGCCTTTTCGTATTATATTAAGTGTTCTTATAATTCGTCATTAGATAGGTTAAGAGTGTATAAGGGAAAAGAATCCTCTAAAAATTTTCTAGATTCGCTTGTTAGGGATGTGAGGGGGCTCTATTCCGATTATATTATGAAACCAAAACCTATACCTAGACTGACAACACAACAGATGAAAATTCAGACTGAAACGGAACTTTGCCACATGTGTAAGAAACCTCTTCTCGACGATCGAGTAATAGACCACTGTCATTTAACGGGGAAATATAGGGGTCCAGCTCATAATCAATGTAATTTATTATTTAGAGTGCCTAAATTCTTTCCAATCTTTTTTCACAACTTTTCTGGGTATGATTGTCATTTATTCGTAAAAGAACTAGGGAATATAGATGGTGATATAAAAGTAATACCTGAAAATAAAGAACGGTACATTTCCGTATCGAAGAGAATTACAGTAAGTGATACCAATACGGTGGAATTAAGATTTTTAGATTCAATTAGATTTATGAATAGTAGTTTAGATGAGCTTGTTAAATATTTACCCGAGGCAAAACTGGAGACAATACGTTCAATATACGGTGAAGAAAGTAAATTTAAACTGCTCACAAGAAAGGGTGTATTTCCCTATGAATATATAAATTCGTGGACTCGTTTGGATGATGTTTGTTTGCCACCAAGAGAAAATTTCGCGAGTAAATTAACAAATAGTGAGTGCAGTGAAAGCGATTATGAACACGCACAAAAAGTTTGGAAAGAATTTAATTGCAAGACGCTTTGGGATTATTTAGAGTTGTATTTGAAAACAGATGTATTGCTTTTAACGGACGTTTTTGAAAATTTCAGAAAAATTTGTAAACAAATATATGAGCTGGATCCCTGTCAATACTATACTGCTCCGGGGTTAGCGTGGGACGCTATGTTAAAAACCACAAATATTAAACTTGAACTTTTGACTGACATTAACATTTATAATTTTATTAAACGCGGTATTAGAGGGGGTATTACGCAATGTTCGCATCGACACTCTGTGGCCAACAACAAATACATGGATAGTTTCGATAAAACGAAACCCTCAAAATACATTACATATTTGGATGCCAATAATTTATACGGGTGGGCAATGTCTCAACCTCTTCCACATTCTTCATTCGCATGGGTTCAAAATGTCAATGAAATTGACATTCGTAATATTCCACTAGATTCCGATATTGGATATATATTAGAGGTTGATTTAGAGTATCCCGATTCAAAACATAATGAACATAACGATCTACCTTTTTGTGCAGAAAACAAAGCAGCACCCGGTTCTAAAACAAACAAGCTTATAACGGATTTAACAAACAAACATAAATATATTATCCACTATCGGAATCTACAACAGTGCCTAGAGAATGGTTTGAAACTTGTTTGCATTCATAGGATTTTACAATTTAAACAGTCTGATTGGCTAAAGAGTTATATCGATTTGAATAATTATCATCGTACAAAAAGCACAAATTCATTTGAAAAAAATTTCTTCAAGCTATTAAACAACGCGGTATATGGGAAAACGATGGAGAATGTGGAAAAAAGGAAAGATGTGAAAATTGTCACACAATGGGAAAGTAAGGGTAGAAGTTTAGGTGCCCGCGCTCTTATAGCCAAACCAAACTTTCATAGTGTAGCTATATTTTCAGAAACTATGGTTGCTATCCAGATGGATAGAGTAAAAGTGTGCTATGATAAGCCAATTTATTTAGGTTTTACCGTTCTTGATATTTCCAAGCTAAAGATGTACGACTTCCACTATAACTACATAAAACCTAAATATTCAGAAAATGTTCTTCTAAACTATATGGATACGGATTCATTTATTTATACAATTAATACAGATGACTTTTACAGAGACATTATAGACGACATTGACAAACACTTTGATACTTCAGAATATTCGAAAGACAATCCCTATAACATTCCTTTGAAAAATTGTAAAATATTAGGATTAATGAAAGACGAAACACACGGTCAAATAATTAAGGAATTTATAGGTTTAAGATCAAAAATGTATTCGATAAGTATAGATAATAGTAAAACAATAAAAAAGGCCAAAGGTGTTAAAAAGACTGCTACAGACATATTGACAATAGACAATTATAGAGACTGTTTATATAGAGAGAAAATTTTTAGAGGAAATATGTATATATTTAGGTCTAAGCTACATAAAATTTACACAGAATGTATTAATAAGATAACTTTAAGCCATTTAGATGATAAGAGATTAATTAAGGAAGATAAAATTAGTACATATGCATGGGGGCATTATAAAATTTAAATTTAAAAATAATAATAAAATATGTATATATTTAGGTCTAAATTACATAAAATTATTTAGAATTTAAGATAATAATAAAATATGTATATATTTAGGTCTAAGTTATATAAAATTTATACTGCATGTATTAATAAGATAGCTTTAAGCCATTTAGATGATAAGAGAGACATTGTGATATTTAGAATTTAAGATAATAATAAAATAATTCTTAATATATAACAGCTTTGTTTCAATCACAATTAGAAACCTTTTTTTTACATTTTTCAGCACATAAAGCCAATTTCTTATTTTCTATTTTTTAAATTACACTACATTTGAATTGTATTCAACTCTACAATATCGTCAACTTTACATTACACAGCTATACAGCTGTACAACCAACTATACAGCTGTACAACCAACTATACAGCTATACAGCTATACAACCAACCAACTATACAGCTATACAACCACACAGCTGTACAGCCAACTATACAGCTATACAACCACACAGCTGTACAACCAACTATATAGCTATACAGCTATACAACCAACCAACTATACAGCTGTACAACCAACCAACTATACAGCTATACAACCACACAGCTGTACAACCAACTATACAGCTATACAACCACACAGCTGTACAACCAACTATACAGCTATACAACCACACAGCTGTACAACCCACTATACAGCTATACAACCACACAGCTGTACAACCAACTATACAGCTATACAGCTATACAACCACACAGCTGTACAACCAACTATACAGCTATACAACCACACAGCTGTACAACCAACTATATAGCTATACAGCTATACAACCAACCAACTATACAGCTGTACAACCAACCAACTATACAGCTATACAACCACACAGCTGTACAACCAACTATACAGCTATACAACTATACAGCTGTACAACCAACTATACAGCTATACAGCTATACAACCACACAGCTGTACAACCAACTATACAGCTATACAACCACACAGCTGTACAACCAACTATACAACCTTTGACAAAAGATGGCCCCACTAATAAGTATTGCCGGTTTGGATCCCCACTAAGTCAAAGGTCAAGGTCAAAGGTTGTATAGTTGGTTGTACAGCTGTATAGTTGTATAGCTGTATAGTTGGTTGTACAGCTGTGTGGTTGTATAGCTGTATAGTTGGTTGGTTGTACAGCTGTATAGTTGGTTGGTTGTATAGCTGTATAGCTATATAGTTGGTTGTACAGCTGTGTGGTTGTATAGCTGTATAGTTGGTTGTACAGCTGTGTGGTTGTATAGCTGTATAGCTGTATAGTTGGTTGTACAGCTGTGTGGTTGTATAGCTGTATAGTGGGTTGTATAGCTGTATAGTTGGTTGTACAGCTGTGTGGTTGTATAGCTGTATAGTTGGTTGGTTGTACAGCTGTATAGTTGGTTGGTTGTATAGCTGTATAGCTATATAGTTGGTTGTACAGCTGTGTGGTTGTATAGCTGTATAGTTGGTTGTACAGCTGTGTGGTTGTATAGCTGTATAGCTATATAGTTGGTTGTACAGCTGTGTGGTTGTATAGCTGTATAGCTGTATAGTTGGTTGTACAGCTGTGTGGTTGTATAGCTGTATAGTGGGTTGTACAGCTGTGTGGTTGTATAGCTGTATAGTTGGTTGTACAGCTGTGTGGTTGTATAGCTGTATAGTTGGTTGGTTGTACAGCTGTATAGTTGGTTGGTTGTATAGCTGTATAGCTATATAGTTGGTTGTACAGCTGTGTGGTTGTATAGCTGTATAGTTGGCTGTACAGCTGTGTGGTTGTATAGCTGTATAGTTGGTTGGTTGTATAGCTGTATAGCTGTATAGTTGGTTGTACAGCTGTATAGTTGGTTGTACAGCTGTATAGCTGTGTAATGTAAAGTTGACGATATTGTAGAGTTGAATACAATTCAAATGTAGTGTAATTTAAAAAATAGAAAATAAGAAATTGGCTTTATGTGCTGAAAAATGTAAAAAAAAGGTTTCTAATTGTGATTGAAACAAAGCTGTTATATATTAAGAATTATTTTATTATTATCTTAAATTCTAAATATCACAATGTCTCTCTTATCATCTAAATGGCTTAAAGCTATCTTATTAATACATGCAGTATAAATTTTATATAACTTAGACCTAAATATATACATATTTTATTATTATCTTAAATTCTAAATAATTTTATGTAATTTAGACCTAAATATATACATATTTTATTATTATTTTTAAATTTAAATTTTATAATGCCCCCATGCATATGTACTAATTTTATCTTCCTTAATTAATCTCTTATCATCTAAATGGCTTAAAGTTATCTTATTAATACATTCTGTGTAAATTTTATGTAGCTTAGACCTAAATATATACATATTTCCTCTAAAAATTTTCTCTCTATATAAACAGTCTCTATAATTGTCTATTGTCAATATGTCTGTAGCAGTCTTTTTAACACCTTTGGCCTTTTTTATTGTTTTACTATTATCTATACTTATCGAATACATTTTTGATCTTAAACCTATAAATTCCTTAATTATTTGACCGTGTGTTTCGTCTTTCATTAATCCTAATATTTTACAATTTTTCAAAGGAATGTTATAGGGATTGTCTTTCGAATATTCTGAAGTATCAAAGTGTTTGTCAATGTCGTCTATAATGTCTCTGTAAAAGTCATCTGTATTAATTGTATAAATAAATGAATCCGTATCCATATAGTTTAGAAGAACATTTTCTGAATATTTAGGTTTTATGTAGTTATAGTGGAAGTCGTACATCTTTAGCTTGGAAATATCAAGAACGGTAAAACCTAAATAAATTGGCTTATCATAGCACACTTTTACTCTATCCATCTGGATAGCAACCATAGTTTCTGAAAATATAGCTACACTATGAAAGTTTGGTTTGGCTATAAGAGCGCGGGCACCTAAACTTCTACCCTTACTTTCCCATTGTGTGACAATTTTCACATCTTTCCTTTTTTCCACATTCTCCATCGTTTTCCCATATACCGCGTTGTTTAATAGCTTGAAGAAATTTTTTTCAAATGAATTTGTGCTTTTTGTACGATGATAATTATTCAAATCGATATAACTCTTTAGCCAATCAGACTGTTTAAATTGTAAAATCCTATGAATGCAAACAAGTTTCAAACCATTCTCTAGGCACTGTTGTAGATTCCGATAGTGGATAATATATTTATGTTTGTTTGTTAAATCCGTTATAAGCTTGTTTGTTTTAGAACCGGGTGCTGCTTTGTTTTCTGCACAAAAAGGTAGATCGTTATGTTCATTATGTTTTGAATCGGGATACTCTAAATCAACCTCTAATATATATCCAATATCGGAATCTAGTGGAATATTACGAATGTCAATTTCATTGACATTTTGAACCCATGCGAATGAAGAATGTGGAAGAGGTTGAGACATTGCCCACCCGTATAAATTATTGGCATCCAAATATGTAATGTATTTTGAGGGTTTCGTTTTATCGAAACTATCCATGTATTTGTTGTTGGCCACAGAGTGTCGATGCGAACATTGCGTAATACCCCCTCTAATACCGCGTTTAATAAAATTATAAATGTTAATGTCAGTCAAAAGTTCAAGTTTAATATTTGTGGTTTTTAACATAGCGTCCCACGCTAACCCCGGAGCAGTATAGTATTGACAGGGATCCAGCTCATATATTTGTTTACAAATTTTTCTGAAATTTTCAAAAACGTCCGTTAAAAGCAATACATCTGTTTTCAAATACAACTCTAAATAATCCCAAAGCGTCTTGCAATTAAATTCTTTCCAAACTTTTTGTGCGTGTTCATAATCGCTTTCACTGCACTCACTATTTGTTAATTTACTCGCGAAATTTTCTCTTGGTGGCAAACAAACATCATCCAAACGAGTCCACGAATTTATATATTCATAGGGAAATACACCCTTTCTTGTGAGCAGTTTAAATTTACTTTCTTCACCGTATATTGAACGTATTGTCTCCAGTTTTGCCTCGGGTAAATATTTAACAAGCTCATCTAAACTACTATTCATAAATCTAATTGAATCTAAAAATCTTAATTCCACCGTATTGGTATCACTTACTGTAATTCTCTTCGATACGGAAATGTACCGTTCTTTATTTTCAGGTATTACTTTTATATCACCATCTATATTCCCTAGTTCTTTTACGAATAAATGACAATCATACCCAGAAAAGTTGTGAAAAAAGATTGGAAAGAATTTAGGCACTCTAAATAATAAATTACATTGATTATGAGCTGGACCCCTATATTTCCCCGTTAAATGACAGTGGTCTATTACTCGATCGTCGAGAAGAGGTTTCTTACACATGTGGCAAAGTTCCGTTTCAGTCTGAATTTTCATCTGTTGTGTTGTCAGTCTAGGTATAGGTTTTGGTTTCATAATATAATCGGAATAGAGCCCCCTCACATCCCTAACAAGCGAATCTAGAAAATTTTTAGAGGATTCTTTTCCCTTATACACTCTTAACCTATCTAATGACGAATTATAAGAACACTTAATATAATACGAAAAGGCACATGGTGTATGCTCCTGAACAACAGCTGATGAAGATGTTCCTGGGTCGACAAAACAGGTACTAACATCTTGAAGTAAACACTCAAAGTCTGCATATATAACAAATGGTACATCCAATTGGCGCTCATAGTGTTGAAATTGCAATGTTGATTTTTCGGGACTTGGCATCGTTGTTACAACCTTACTACACTCATTTTTGTGTTGTAATTGGGCTTCTTCACTATGGAAATGTTGCAGACATGTATTACAAATAAACAGTTTGACCTTTTTTAGAGTCTGTTGATGACGGATCAACCTAAAACAGAAAAAAAAACAAAAAATTAAAAAAAAAGAAAAAGAGAAAAAACTCAATGTTATTACCTTGAAAGATTCTTTATCCAGACATAGTGATTCAGTTCATCAGTGCCTTGTATCAATAATAAGTTGATATGACACTTTTTCTCATTCTTTGTGTGATAGCATGGACCCACAATTTTTTTTATTTCTGCCTTATATCCATACACATTGACGCTAATTGATGGGTTTAATTCCTCAAATTTCGCTACTTTCTGTACGTCCAGTGGAAACTCGAGATCGTTGAACTTTAATGTTATACCATTGCTAAGATGTATAACACTTTGTGTTATATCGGCTATATGGTATGATGATGGTCTGTCTGAATGCGTTTTCACCGGTGATAATGCGGAAATGATACTCCATTTAAAGCAGAATTCATCGTCATTTTTTACATTAACACACGCATATTTGTTTGTTATAAAAGGTGGTAAACGGACGTGTAGAGTCTGTTGATGATGGATCAACCTTAAACAGAAAAAAAAACAAAAAATTTAAAAAAGGAATATGAAAAAAACTCAATGCTATTACCTTGAAAGGTTCTTTATCCAGACGTAGTGATTCAGTTCATCAGTGCCTTGTATTAGTAATAAATTTATATGACACTTTTTCTCATTCTTTGTATGATAGTCTGGACCCACAATTTTCTTAATTTCTGCTTTATATCCATACACATTGACGCTAATTGATGGGTTTAATTCCTCAAACTTTGCCACTTTCTGCACGTCCAGTGGAAACTCGAGATCGTTGAACTTTAATGATATTCCATTGGAAAGATGTATAACACTTTGTGTTATATCGGATATTTGATATGACGATGGTCTGTCTGAACTGTATTTCACCGGCAACAATGCAGAAATTATACTCCATTTAAAACAGAATTCATCATTATTTTTTATATTAACACAAGCATGTTTCTTTGCTATGAAAGGCGGCAAAGGCACGTGTTTCGTTCCCTTAAGCGGTTTGTATTCATTTACGCTTAAAGATGAAAGTGGGCTAAGTTTAATCGTTTTATGTGTTATGATGTTCTTAACTGGTGTCCGCAATCGTTTCATTGAAGATAGTTCCTTCCTCCCTCCTATTGCGTTGCGGTTCATCGTAGTATTTTCTATTTAAAATATATATTTTTGTAAAAGCTAGAAAAAATTAAAAGCTTAAGCCAACACTTACTGTGAGTATTTTCTACATGTCTTTTCAGACCATCAGCCGTCGAGAAAATCACTCCACACACTTCACAAAGTACAGACTCCATTACTTTTTTATATAAAAATCACTTGATTAACTTCACTTGATTAACTTTCGTTGACAAATTTCTAAGACAAACTATATGTATAAAAAATCACTTGATTAACTTCACTTGACGAATTTCGAAGATAAACTATAGCCGATGAGGTTGTTGCTGTTCTTTTTATACTAAAACTCTTATCTATAATAAAATCTTGTTTATACAGAAATATGCTGACCACACACAAACAAGCAGAATGAATCTTTTTTTCATAAGAACAAAGAACCGCAAAACTATAAACAATTATTTATAAACAACCTATAATAATAACAAAAAATTCTTATCTACTTTTACTGACACAGAATTCAATCGCTAACTTTAGCCTATATGAAACCTAAAACCACCAAACTTAAATTTCAATTGATAACGAACGTGTTTATTCCTGATAATGTAAATATCAATTTCATCATCGAAAATATGCTGACCACACACAAACAAGCAGAATGGATCTTTTTCCATACAATCGGAAATATGCTGACCACACAAGAAAAAACTAATTGCAATAACAAACGATCGTGTTTATTCCTGTTCGTAAGTGAAGAAGCAGTGGAATAATATTAAGTAAAAGTGGAATAATAAAAAGAAAAGCAAAATAATGTAATTTATAATTTTTTATTATAAATATATATTTTTATAATAATTTTTTTTTTATTTTTTTTTTAATTTTTTTAAATTTTTTTTTTATTTTTTTTTTTTATTTTTTTTTACTTTTTTTTTTATTTTTTTTTTAATTTTTTTTCACTCCTCCGTTAAATCAATGACGATGCCGATGTCGGACGGCCAAAATTCCTCCTCTTCCACCTCCTCCTCTTTTTGTTGTTGTTGTTGTTGTTGATGTTGATGTTGATGTTGTTGTTGTTGTTGTAGGTATAAGTCGACCTCATCTACCAGTATAACCAAATTTCAATTGATAACACACAATCTATATATAAACTACATGCTGAAGGCCAACTAAAAATCTAATTTACAAATACAAGTTATTTTCATCATATACAAAATACTCTAAACCAAAAATTATTTTAATTCAAAACTACTATCAGATAAAAAAAACCTACCGATTCCAAAACAAATCTCTTATATAAACACAAGCAGAATGGACCTTTTTCCATACAACTAGAAATGCTGATCAACCGTCACTTTCTGCATATCACGAAGTCTAACTAAAAAAAAACAATTGATAACGCACGTATCTGATATGCAAGTTGTGATCGACTTGGAAAAAAAAATTTAAAACAATTCGTGTTTATTCCTCTCAATGTAAATACATATCAATTACATCATATGTGAATCATAATTCGTACAACTCTTATCAATCTTGGCATTTAAAAAAAAAGTCAGTTAGGGATACTGCTACTGCCATCTCTGAAGAAACAGCGAAAGCCTTCTCAAAGTCCAACTACCGGTTTGGATCCCCACTAATTAGTATTGCTATCAGCCACCCCACTAATTAGTATTGCTATTAGCCACCTCCGCTCGTGGCGCTAGTGTCGCCAAGGAGAAAGCGAACTGCATTACCGTGCTCCAGAAAGTGGTCCCAAACCCCCCTATACCCACTACTGACCTTCCTCGATGCTTGCTTCCTCTTCAAGCTCGTCAACCACCTGCTCACCTCTGTGACGACCTAAACTTTAGACCAGGAATAGTCTCAACAAGGAATTCAGACATCTTCAATCCTCCACGAGCCTCTCTCGATGTATACCATCACTCTCCGATGCTAAGAATGCAAAGGAACCATGATCGACTCCAATTTGGTTCTTTAGCTTCTTCTTTTCCATTATTTAAAAATAGAGTTAAATCTATCATATTTAATGTTTAAATTTTACTTTATTATTATAATAATAAAGTATTGTGATCGACACAAAAAAAAAAAGTTTTCTACCCTGAAATTTTTTTTTTTCGCGTTTCATGACTAAATTAGCCTAAAAATGCAAAAAAAAAAAATCCGCCTGTCTGTACGCCGTCCGCCGTCCGCCGTACGCCGACGTGTACGCTCAGCGCACATTAACTCCCGAACCCTTCAAGATAGAAAGTTCATTTTTGGAGGGATTGTAGATAGTTGCGGATCTCAGGCGGATACCCATTTTGGGGGGTGTACGAGTTCAGGGGGAGGCAGGGGGAACGCTTAAGCCGAAAAATACGAATTCAAATATCTCAACCATAGTTACAGCTAGGAAGCTAAAAATCAACATACATATACAGAAGTTTGTGGGACAACTTTTAAGAATAATTTAATTTTTTTATCCATTGGGGTGCGAAAAGGGGGGGCTAAGAACCAATTGTCGGCCGAATTTTTTTTTTCAAATGATTATATCTTTGAAATTACTTATCGTAAAAAAACTATATTTAGAGACCGTCAAGGTGGCATATAGTTCCATTGGAACCAGCTCAGAAAGCGGCTAATTATTGTAAGGGGGAGGGTCAGGGGGGGTGCAAAGAAAAACACTTAAAAATTAATATCTCAACTATCTTTTAAGCTATGTAATTGAAACTTAAAACGTATATTAAACTATACTAGGCAAATACAAAAAAAATATATCATGTCGAAATAATAGTAGTGGGGGGAAATGGGGAACATTTCAAAAATGGCGCACTTTTCAAAATTACAAATCCTTATATCTCAAAAAATAGTTCAGATATTAAATCAAAAATTTGTCAGATTGTAGAACTACATAATGTTTAGTTTTGATAAAAATTTTAAGCTGGAAGGTGTAAGGGGAGGGAGGTGATAAGCAAAAATGTCGAAAATTTTGAGTGATTTTTTTAGGGCTCTAGTGAAAGATAAAAAGTTAAAATTTTGCATGTGAATACCTATATTTAATGTACATAGAATAATAATATTAACTTGATCCATATTTATTATAAACCGGCTCCCCCGGTCTAACGTGCACAAGGTGTTTCATGTGCATTGAAAAAAACACATAAACTGAAAATTTTTGAGTGAAATTTTAAGGTAAAAACTTGAAAATTTGCGAAATGACTTTAAAAAAAATCTCTAAATATATGAAATATTAACTGGTCGAAAACCTTTAAAAGTTTTACCCCCTCCCATACAAAATTATTTTTTCGACCATTTTCAAGAAATCAATTATCACCTAACCATTAAAAGCTATCAAATTCAAATTTGGCAAAACAACTTATAAAAATAATTCAAATGAAATTGCGTTCAAAGTTTTTAAATCGCGCTTGCCCTTCTACCCCCTCCCATACAAAAGTATGATTTCGACTAATTTCATTAAATCAACAATAACCAACAAAACAAAAGCTATGAACTTGAAATTTCGTACGAGCATTTAACCACAAAAATGAAAGAAAATTGCTTCACAAGTTTGACGATTCCCCTACCTCCTCTACCCCCTCCCATACAAAATTATTTTTTCGAGCATCTTCAAGAAATCAATTATCACCTAACCATTAAAACCTATCAAATTCAAATTTGGCAAAACAACTTATAAAAATAATTCAAATGAAGTTGCTTTAAAAGTTTTGAAATCGCGCTTGCGCTTCTACCCCCTCCCATACAAAACTATGATTTCGACCAATTTTATTAAATCAACTAATAACCAACAAACTAAAAGCTACGAACTTGAAATTCTATACAAGCACCTTACAAGAGACGCGAAATAAAACTGCGTATCAAATTTTACGATTCCCCTATATTCTCTACCCCCTCCCATACAAATGTTTGGTTTCGTGAATGTAAAATGCACCGAATCCTATGAAAATTCTATGCAACTTCGTCTATGAAATACATTCTATACAGAGAATATTGGACGTGATTCAAGTAATTAATTAAAAAGCTATTAACATCCACCCACCCTTACTATTACCCCTACTCCTCCCCTCATAAAAACCCAAACTTACAGACACGAATGAAATATTTTTAACAGTCCTGCCCAAGAACTCCCTTTCACTTAGTCTTCCCTAACCACTCTAACCTGCATATTGACTTTCCACTCATCCGCAACTTGTCCCAAGAATAATAAAGTTTCGCCCGACTTGTTGGCAGTTTATTTATTTTTACTATTCATTTATTTTTTAGCGTATATTATAAACTATCATTTTCAATGTTAAATTTTCCTCTTTGCTATTCTTTTATTTTCCGCTTTTGTTTAATTGAAATTTTAATCTTTTTGTTCAAGAGCCCAAATAAATAAATAAATAAATTGATTTATCATCGACAATGTTTTGCAAAACTTCCATTGTACAATCCGGTATTTCCATAAATACCTCTTCCTCTAGGATACCATTTAGATACCCCGTTGTACTGTCGTATAAACATCCCGTTTCGCGCTGCGAACGCAATCATCATGCGTATGGATCCAAGACGTGCTACTGGAGCATAAGTTTCGTGGAAATCTCTTCCGTACATTTGAGAATAACCCTTGGCCACTACTCTGGCTTTTCGTTTTTCTAGGATACCCTTAGCTCCATATTTATTACGCAGTACAAATCGACTGCCAAGCGCCTTTGTAGCTTCAGATCTATTTACCAGATCCCAGGTAGCCTTTGCTAGAATCGACTTCATCTCATCTGACATGGCAGCCATCCATTCCTCAGATTCTGGACTTGTCAATGCTCTAGATATTGGAACTTCTGCCATAAAACCGAAACTATTTTCGGTTTCCCCGGCTTGCTTCGCCGTTTCGTATACCTTACATGGCCTTCCTGGACAACCAGTATGTATCAACTTCGGTCTGACAGGACCTCGCCTTTCAGCAGCTAAAGGGTCAGAATCTGCTTCCTCGCCATCGTTTGGTAGTGCGTCCTGTATGCCCTTCTCGGGTTGCTGATCTGTATCGTACTTGGGGTATAGGCTGATCTCGCTGGAAAATTCGTCGCAATCTGCCCTAAAGAAATCCGTATAAATCTCGTTCTATTGAGGTAAACTGTTTTCTAAAAATTTTACGTCTCTTGATATTACGACCTTACCACAATCAGGTAACCAAACCCTGAATGCCTTGGATTCCAAGCTGTATCCGACGAAAACGCCCTGCGTCGATCGCGGATCTAGTTTTCCTTTACCTGGTGTTCTATCCATAATGAAAACTGTACTTCCGAATGGATTGAAATTTGCTACATCTGAAGCATTTCCGCACCATAGTTCGTATGGGGTTTTTCTATTCAATTTTCGAGTTGGCGATCTATTCCGAATAAAACTGGCTGTATTTATAGCCTCTGTCCAAAAAACCGCTGGTAATTTAGACTGAATTAAAAGGCACCTCGCCATATCCAATAGCGTCCTATTTCGTCTCTCTGCAGCACCTTTCTGCTCGGGGTTGTATGGAACCGTTAAGCGCCGCGTTATCCCGTGCCTCTGGAGTAATTCATCGAAATCTTTGTAGACATACTCCCGCCCGTTATCGGATTGTAAATGTTTAACGTTTATGTTCTTCAGTGTACTCATGAGTTTCCTAAACTTTTCAAACTCACTTAGTAATTTATTCTTTTGTTCGATAAATCTAATTTCACACCATCCGGAACTGTCGTCGATAAATGTTGTGAAATATCATTTCCCTCCGTGAGAACCGACGCGCATCGGGCCGCAAACGTCGGAGTGTATGATTTCGCCCACACTCGATAATCTCTTCGAAGCTTTCGGGAATTGAGTACGACACATCTTGCCCTGGAGACAAACCGTGCATTCGAAATCTGCCGCGGTTCCATCGATTTCAATGCTTTTGACTAATCCGAATCGCGTTGTTTACCTCGACGATCCTTCTACTTTCGATATCGATTGAGCCTCGAAGGTAGTAAAGTCCGTCTTTCCGTTCCGAGGTGAGCAATACGTTTCCGTTACCGTTAACAATCTCGGCATTCGTTTTGTCAAAAACAACCTTGTAACCTTTGTCCGTAATTTTCCCGATAGATATAAGGTTGGCCCATAGATCCAGAACATATAACGTATCCGTAAATTCTATAATCTTTTTCTCACCATTTACACTTGCTTTAGTCGAAACGACACCTTTGCCTTCGATGTCTGTACAGGCACTGTTCGCGAGATTAAGTTTTCTATGATTTCTCTCACGAACGATAAATGAAAATAAGTTCAAATCTTTGCACATATACGATGTGCATCCAGTGTCAATACACCAAATGTCACTATCTGCGCAATTCCCGGTTCCGAAAACTGAGTTTCCCGACTCGTTGGAGGTAAATAAACTAATATTATCGGCACCACTTGCGGTTTGTTTGTTTGGTTTTTCGGTTTTTCGACAGTTTCTCGCGCGATGACCAAATGTTCCGCCCTAGCAACATTTCATATTAGAATCGTTTTTCGCGGCGTCATCTCGCTCACTCCTTTCGCGTCGGCACCTTTGATTTTTCACAAACTTATTTCCCCGCTTTCCCGCTACCATCACGTTCTGATGCGTGTCGCGCCGCGCGTCGGATTCTTCACCGATCTTTATTCGAAGCATTTCGAGAGATAGTAAAACGTCTCGTGTTGATATGGCGCAGCGAAAATTTTCGTAGCTGTCCGGCAAACTGCGCAAAACCATGACAGTTAACAAATCTGGATTGATATCGACCTTCAGTTCTGTTAACTTATCCACCGTGTCGAAGAAAATTCGAGAATACTCACGCGCGCAGTCCTCGCCTTTCATTTTCAGGGAGATCAAGTGGTTCAGGAGCGCGACTTTGCGTGCCGGTCCCTTGGATTGATAAACACTTTCCAATTTTAACCAAATGTCTCGCGCTGTCCCGCAATTTTTAATCTGCCTGATTTCCGATGGATTTATTGCCAGCACTATGTCCGATTGTACCTTCAGATCCCACTGCGTCCAGAGCCTCGCATCTTCTTTTTCTGCCTCGGAATTACCCTCAGGCTTTACTTTAGCGTCGCTTACAAAATCCCACGCGTCGTTTTTATTAAAACTGAACGCATTTGGATTTTCCATGTATCGTAGTTCTCTATCTTGAGAACTTCGAATCTCACACTGGACGAAGCCATTTTTTTTTTTTTTTTATATTGCACTCGCGTCCGAAAACTATTTTCGCACCACACCTGGGCCCATAGCCTGTTGACAAAAATTATGTTGTATTTTACTGGCAATATAAAAGAAAATACATTCAGAAACTGTTTAACAAGACTATCGGCAAGATAAAAGAAAGAAAAACGTTCAAGAACGCTGAAGGCCCCGTCCGTTGGAGAGTTCTGGAAAAACCCGCGTCAAAGGTTGGATCGCATTTGTGGAATTGCCAGCTCCAATACTATCGTCTTGTAGTTTTGTTGAAAGTCTAATAATAGAAATATCGTTGATGAAGCAAAATTTTGTTCTGATCCGTACACTCCTTGTACCACCTCCCATACCAATGCATAATATTGTTAAAAGCATTACATCGATTTCCATTAAAACTAGAAAAAGAACCAACTTAAAATTTTGTCAGAATTTGTTTCTTAATAATTGCAATAAATACTAAAAAAATAATCAGCTTCGCTGCACTACTTCTACCCCCTCTCATACAAATATCTATCAATCAATCAAATTCCTGTTAAGACCCCCTATAGGGGCATAGGACAGAAACAACTCTCTTCCACAAGGCGCGATCCTGAGCATCGGCTTTAAGCTGTTGCCAGGACTTGTTTATTCCTCTGGCCTCCTGCTCAACTGCTCGCTTCCATGTGTTACATGGTCGACCAACCCGACGTCTTCCTTGAGGGTTATAATCCAGAGCCTGTTTTGCGATGTTTCGCTCTGGTTTCCTCAAAGTATGACCGATCCACTGCCACTTTCGCCGTTGAATCTCAATACCTATTTTAGTCTGGCGAGTTGTACTCCAAAGTTCGTCGTTGGAGATTACTTCTGGCCAGAATATTCCTAAAATGCGCCGGAGGCATTGGTTTACGAAAGTCTGTAGTTTCTTGGTAAGTCGAACGGTCACTTTCCACGTAGTACAACCATATAACAACACGGATTTGACGCATGCGTCAAAAACTCGCAGCTTCGTGCGAAGGGAGATCTCTCTTAACCTCCAGAAAGGGGAAAGGATACCGAAGGCCTGACGAGCTTAATTTAGCCGAGCCTCAACATCCTTTTCGGCTCCGCCGTCCATGCTGACAATACTTCCGAGATAGCAAAAATCTTGCACCTCTTCCACATCCTGTCCATTAAGAACAATCGGTGTGCTTGCGTTCGAACCCATGTGCATGTACTTGGTTTTACGCACATTTATTTTCAGTCCCGCCTCTTTGCATTTAGAATGCAACGAGCGAACATTTGACTCTAAGTCCGAACGGGTATGTGCAAGCAAACACACGTCATCAGCATAATCAAGGTGACTTAAGATGTTAAATAGTCTCTTTTGAAGACCTTTACCTTCCCCACCTTCCAGTGCAGCTTTCAAGATGTCATTTATTACCACCAGAAACAGGGCTGGTGATAATATGCAGCCTTTTCTGACACCCGTTCGCACAGGAAAGCTCTCGGACAGCTCTCCTCTATGCAAGACGCGACACCTTGCATCTTCGTAGGATTCTTTAATCATAGCTATGACCTTATCTGGAATACCTCTCCTACGCAAAGCATTCCATATGTAATCTCGCTTAACGCTGTCGAAAGCCTTCTAGAAGTCCACAAACATGAGATGTAGTGGCGAACCCATTTCGGCTGACTGCTCTAATATTATCCGTAGGGTATTTGTGTGGTCGGTACAAGACGACCCTTTACGGAATCCAGCCTGATAAACTTCGAGAGTGCTCTCGACGACATCACTAATCCTATTGAGAATTACCTTAGCCATAATTTTTGATGCGGCAGTAAGTAGACATATACCACGCTAATTGCCACAATCCTGAAGGTCGCCCTTCTTCGGAATTTTCACAATGACGCCCTCCTTCCATTCAGTCGGATATCTTCCCTCACTCCACACCTTAGTGAAGAGTGGGAGGAGTATATCGGCTGTTATTTTCGGGTCCGCTTTGAGGAGTTCGGTTGGTAGTCCGTCTATACCTGGAGCTTTCCTTCCCACCATTGACCGAATGGCGGAAACTATCTCTTCCTTATCTGGGGGATCGTCCCTAATAGAGGATTGTTGCGGTTGGATGTTTGGAAGTTGTTCTGTTTCCGGAGTATCTTCATCTGACAAGATGTTTAAAATATCAGAGAAGTATTCCTTCCATCATCGCAACTGGTGTACACTCATATTAAGGAGAGTTCCGTTGACATCTCTCACCAGGTGGTTGGCGGTGAAATTCCTGTTCGTCAACTGTTTCATGATTTTGAAAAGTGAACCCATATCCCCAAGGTAAGCCGCAGATTCTGCCTTGTTTGCCAGATCTTCAATGGACTTTCTCTTGTCGCGTCTAACAGCCTTTTTAAGCTGTATATGAGCATCGCGGTAGTTCTGCCTCAAGTCGGGCGTTCGTTGGTTGACATCGGGTTGAGAGATGATTGCCAATTTGGCTTTTTTCCGATTGCCAACCTTGTCCCATGTGTCTTGCGACATCCAGGGTTTCTCACCGTTTTGCGCATATCCCACAGATTCTTCAGCACTAGTTAGAAAAGTGTTTCTGGTTGCCTCCCAATTGGCGTCCAGTGTGCGCATATCATGTTCACCCAATGTGGATGACTTTTCGCGTAGAATGGTGGTGTATTCGAATTTTTTGTTGGGATCTCTGAGTTTATCCACATTAAGCTTGCGCTTCATTTGAAGAATTTGTGGTCGTCGGATAGCTGCTGTACACAATCTCAAGCAGGCAACCATCAAGTGGTGATCGCTCCCCACGTCAGCTCCACGTTTCGCTCGCACATCGAGGAGACATCTTCTCCATCGGCGACTTATAGCCAAATGGTCGATCTGGTTCTGAGTAACACCATCAAGGGAAAGATGTTTTATGATGACTCTTGTGTGGAAAAAGGGTCCCTCCGATGACCATTTGCCGAGTACTACAGAACTCCACAAATAATTCGCCTTTTTCGGGTCTCTTAATCCAAGGTCGTGAAGGGTCGACCCAAGGGTCACCATGCCTCCCCATGACGTGTTCTAGTCCAGTGTTGTCTGATCCAACCTGGGCGTTCATATCTCCCGAGATGATAATAATATCACCTCTTGGAACACGTTCGAAGGTGGCACTCAGTTGGCTATAAAACTCCTCTTTGTCACCAGATGTTGCGGTATTAGTTGGTGCGTAGCACTGCAGAATTGTGACGTTTCTGACACTGGTCCTGAGCCTGACGACGATAATCCTATCCGAGATTGGTTCCCAGCTAAGAGACTGTTTCTCGCTCTCGGCGTAAGAACGAACGCCACGCCATTTCTGGCTTCACTTTCAGGGCCAATGTACAGAATAGTGTTTCCGCTAGGGGTTCGTTCTTCTCCTGATCCTGTCCACCTGACCTCGCTCAAGCCCAAGATTTGGATGTTATAGTGCTTCATTTCACGGTCGATCACTGATTGGCGGTGCAAGGACCGAGTAACCCCAGCTCTTCCCCCGTCATTCAATGTTCGAACGTTCCAGAAGCCAATCATAGTCCGTTTTCGAATGCCAAAAGTCGTTACCGTAGAATCAGTCCGTATCCGATGCGATGTATCCGTTTCTCGTATCATTTAGGTCTTAAGATCACGGGTGATAAGCCCATGATCCATATATACATAAATTACATAAATTCAAGAAAACCATTTGT
This sequence comes from Chorisops tibialis, assembly GCA_963669355.1. Lineage (NCBI taxonomy): Eukaryota > Metazoa > Arthropoda > Insecta > Diptera > Stratiomyidae > Chorisops > Chorisops tibialis. The sequence continues at coordinate 81,437,158 of OY770263.1, forward strand.
GCTTCGAACATACGAGAGCTATCGACTTTGAAATTGAAACAAAGCATGGTATAAGGATGTTGATAAGCAGCTCCAAAATCATATAAAATCCTCCACTTTGGGCTTAACGCCCAATCATAATTCTGTTACTTTTATACTCTAGATGAAATCTGAGAGTATATTGTGTTTGCCTTACCGTTTGTAACGCTAAGAAATGATGCTCGCACAGAGCCGCTAAGGGTACAGAAATATTTGTTGTCGCTCAAAAACTTCGATTCCGAGTTGCTGTCTGTCCGTCTGTGCGTCTGTCTACAGCATAACTCTCGATAGCTTTGAGCTATAGTGCTAAAAATTTGTGTGTGTCATTTTTAGCAAAAAATTAACTTTATGTTCGTGAACGGGCTACATATCTCCACTCCTTTCACCCACTCCCATACAAATTTGACGAAATTCCGAAATTTTCAGAAATTGACTTTTCTTTGAAACGATTTAAGCTATCAACTTGAAATTTGGCTCAAAGTATTACAATATAGATGTCATTAATATGACAGAATATTGATACGATACCGTCACTCCTTCTACCCCCTCCCATACAAATGCATCATTTCGAAAAATGCATTTTTTCGATTTTCATTTGAAACTAGCAAAGTTATAAAAACGAATTTTTGCCAGAATTAATTTTATTATAATTGCAATTAGTATTGAAAAAATTATTAACTTCACTCTACTCCTTCTACCCCGTCCCATACAAATTTCACGAAATTTCGAAATTTAAATTAAATTATTTTTCTTCGAAACTGTTAAAGTTATCAGCTTGATATTTTGCATAAAGTATAGAAATAGAAATAGCAATAACAAGAAAACAACTTGTTTTGATCCGTACACTCCTTCTACCCCCTCCCATATAAATGCATAATTTTTGTTATGCGCATTATATCGATTTCCATTAAAACTAGAAAAAGTGTAAACTTAAAATTTTGCCAGAATTTGTTTTTTAATAATTGCAATAAATGCTAAAAAAATTATCAGCTCCTCTTCACTCTTTCTATCCCCTCCCATATAAATATCTGTATTATAAAATCAAGGAAAGCATTTCTCCTTTGAACATATGAGAGCTATCGACTTTGAAATTGAAAAGCCTGGCGATAATGATGTCGATAAGCAGTTTCAAAATCTTCTAATCCCCTCCACTTCCTCTGCCACCTGCCATACAAATGTCCCAATTTCAGGAAAACTATGTCCAATTGAAAATAGTGAAAGCTACAAACCTTAAATTCTGCACGAAATATTTTGCATACCACATTAGGTGTCATTTCCAAAAATTACAGCCCTTCCTCCTCTGCTTCTACCACCTCCCACATAAGAGTCACTATTAATTATTAAAAAGAATTAGAGGTGACATATTTTCCGGTACATTGAACTCTTTCTCATTTCATCTAGAGTATCATATGATTGGGCTTTACGCCCAATCATAATTCTGTTATGTTTTTTTATGTAATATCAGAACTAGAGCGATTGCCCTTGTATACCGGAAAATATCAGCAGTAATAATTTTAAACATAATTTTTTTTCACGTGTTATAAATCTTCCATGAGAATTAATTTGAAAATCGTACATAATTTCAAGTATTGGCAGCCTTGACAACTTCGTCATTTTAATAAAATTCGTGCGATATATGTATGGAAGACCTAATTAGATAAATCTGCTGGCATTTAAATTTTCTAGAAAATTAAAATTGATAAGGAATGAAATATATAATTATTTTGAATCAAATATTTGTCGGTCAAGGAGCCAACCACTACTTAATATATTTCGCTAATTCCATTGATTTTTTGCAATCAAAATTAGCGTAACTAATCTTATCAATAAGTCCAAATAGATTTAACTATTAAGGTGAAATTCTCGCTATCAAATTTGAAGATAAACTTTTCAGTAGTGTTTTTTGCTATAAAAGACGCTTCATAAAATTTTAATTGTTCAGTTTAAATATCAGTGAAAAACGACTAATTATTTACGAACAGTAATACAACTTTAATATTTTAAATATACAACTTTAATACAGTTGAAAGAAAGAACTTTTAAAGCAGAAAAAAATCGAAATGAAATACTCGTTGTTATTTTCTTGTAATTTTTTATTGTGTCTGGCAAATATTGAGCCAGATCTTAATTTAGAAGAAACCGGTGCACACGTATCACCAGAAATTAAAGAATTTTCACCAGAAACTGAAGATGAATTGGAAGATAATATCTCGGATGAGGAGGATGACTATGATGAAGAGGACGATTTTCGGAATGCAAGAAAAAAAGCAAAAAGATATTCTGTGCCTTATTATGCGGCTATCACTGTGACATCGAATACGGGGTAAGATATAATATTTTTCTTTCAAAATAAAATTAAATTCTGTAGGTGATTGGGAAATATATATACTACGAACAACAGCTATGTCACATACTAAATTTCGAAAAGAAATAAAATTGGGAATATTCGTGATACCTCGGATCGGCTCTACTATTTAGATACGTCAAGAGCTCTGAACCAAAGAATAACAACGGAAGCGACAAGGACGTCAAATGTATAGAACGGGTCCTGCGTAGCGCAAAAAAATTATTTCAAAGTAAAGGCGCTAACTTGATGTCATGATGTCTGCATTAGCTTACGATAATATGTCTATATTATCTTATCCTGCTTTACTACATTTCATACAAAAGTGGTTACTCAATATTATTATTTATCGGAATTTTGTTCGTTATCTATTATACATTTTTTAAATCTTTATTTCAAATCAGGCTTGGGACAGATCTATAGCTTTTATATTTTTCGAATAAATCAGTTTGTTGTCAAATTCTGATATTGTGTCGTTTTGTATGGGATGGGGTAGAAGGGGTTGGAGCGATTCGGCCCGTACACTTATTTTTTTGTCAAAAATAATGTGTACAAAATTTTAACTTCTTAGCTCAACGCGTACAGACGGACGTACAGATGGACGGACGGACGTCCGGTTTTGAGATTGTTGAATGATAATATAACCTATTGCATCATTCATTTTTTTCTCCAAGCCTCATTTCTAAGCGTTACAAATTTTGTAGGAAACTTATAATACTCTCAGATTTCATCTTAAGTATAAACGTAGCAAATTTAAGATTGTGCGTAATTCCCAATCATACGATACTCTAGATGAAATGGCGAAGAATTTAATGTACCGGAAAACACGTCTCCTCGAGTTCTTTAAAATATGGAGTAGTGACAATCCGGCGTTGATACAAGGAGAGGAGGAAGGTTTGTAATTTTTGAAAGCAACACCAACCGTGGTATGCAAACATCTCTTGCTAAATTTAATAGCTAGCTAGCTAGCTTTCATAATTATCAAAGAAATTAATTATGCATTGCCTTTCCGAAATTGGGGCATTTGTATGGGAGATGTTAGAAGGTGTGGAAGGTTTTCGACGCTTTTGAAATTGCTTATCAACATTTTTATCACCATGCTGCGTTTGAATTTTAAAGCCGATAGCTCTCATATGTTAGCTGGAGTGTAGCATATTCGAATGCATGTTGGCCTACAATGCGAAGGTCGGGAGTTCAAATCGCGATCAACGTATTGTATAATTGCAGCATACTACTTGCGTGGATATATCTTGGCCATCGCAATTTGCGAAAATAAAAATTCGTAGATAGAGGGCTGTGCAAAGGGCTAATAAACTTTCGCAAAAACAAATAAAATGCTAAGGAGCCTTAGGGTCAGAAGGCCAAAACCCGATTTGAGCTATAGTGACACACAGAAGAAGCAGCTCTAACATGTTCGAATGAGAAATGCTTTAACTGAATTTCTAATATAAAAATAAAAGAAATACGAATCCGATTAAACCCAAATCGTGCGATACTCAAGATGGAATTTAAGTTTCAACGAAGAAGAAATCAATAACCGACTTTGCATCAAATCAAATGAAATTCCTGTAATTTTTGAAAATAACACCAACCGTGGTATACAAATATCTCTTGCTAAATTTAATAGCTAGCTAATTAACTTTCATAATTATCAAGAAAATTAATTATGCATAGTCTTTCCGAAATTGGGGCATTTGTATGGGAGTTGTTAGAAGGTGTGGAACATGGATGTTAGAACAGAAACCGCTTTCTTCCACAAGGTGCTATCCTGAGCATTGGCCTTTAGCTGTAGCCAGGACTTGTTTATTTAGCTGGCCTCCTGCACAACTACGCACTTCTGTGTGCTACATGGTCGACTAACCTGACGTCTTCCTTGAGTATTATAATCCAGAGCCTGTTAGGCGATGTTTCGCTGTGGTTTTCTCAAAGTACTTTGCATATTTTATGTTTAATTACAGTAGTTTAGTCTTAAAAGTCCTAGAAGCCTTTCGCCAAACTGTGACTTTTATATGTGTGGTGGCAAAACGGGTTTAACGATTTCCACAATTTCTGCAGGGGTAACTAAAATCGTAAATAATATGTACTACAATTTAAATTTTTATAATTTTCAGATCAATAACTTACGATTTTCAAGAAAATCGACATTTTGCAAAGTTGTGAAATTGTGCCGTTTTGTATGGGAGGAGATTGAAGGAGTGGTGGGATTGAACTTATTCTTCTACATCTGGCAACAGTCAGTGACAAATTTCTTTGCAGTTTTTATGGGAGGAGTAGAAGAAGTGCGGGGATTTCAAATATTTTCATGACATGAAATAAAATTGCTGAAAACCTGGTACATTAAAGTTTCAAAGCACTAGCTTTGGTATTTTCTGAGAAAATCGACTTATTATAGAGTTGTGAAATTGTATAATTTTGTATGGGAAGTGATAAAAATGAGCTCCGTTTATTCAATAGATACCGCATACTGCTTAGCATTTCGTAAAATTGTGCAGTTTGGATGGGAGATGATAGACGATGTGGGTGTATTTCAATTTATTTTTGAGAAACAAAAACATTTACCAAAAAAATGGAAAGTTTAAGATCTCATATCATTAGCATTTATATTTTACAAGAAAAATAACTTAAGTTAAAATAAAAATCATTTTTCATTGGAGGGTGTGGACGGGGTGGAGCGATTTGGCCCGTTCTCGGACTTAACCTTACTATTGCACAAAAAGTAACTTGTACAAAATTTAAGCTTTCTAGCACAGGGCATAAAAATTTGTATCTTTGTAGAAAGAGAATTTTCAAGTCGAATGCTTCAACATACAATAGACGAATAAGAATCGATGTCTTAAAATTTCGAAATTTTCTGAAATTTGTATGTGATGAGATAGAAAGGGTGTCTTGTGGCTGTTTTTTGCTCAAAAATACGCAAAATTTCAGATTGATAGCTCAAAGCTCTCGAGAGTTATGTTATAGACAGACGGTGACTCGTAATCGGGGCTTGTGAGCGACAATACATATTTCTGTACCCTTGGCGACTCTGTGTGAGCATTATTTCTTAGCGCCACAAACGTTAGAGCAAATACAATAAACTCTCAAATTCAAGCATAACAGTCCAGATGAAATGGGTAAGAATTATATGTAAAATATGTCAATTCTGACTTTTGTGAAGTAGGTGGCAGAAAAAGAGAGGGAAGTTAAATTACTTAAGAAATGCATAAAAATCGGCTGTCTCTACGACGGAAGTGTATGATTTTTGAATTTCAGCGACTCATATCTCCGAAACTCTTAGAGATCCCGAAAAATGTATCTCGCTTTTCTTCCAAATACCTCTATGAGTAATAATCGATTGCCCAAGGATCAATAATAACACTAACTCGTTCTCATTGCGATGCCTAGATGAAATTTTCTCTGTTTCTCAGAGTATAAAAGGATTTCTCTCTCTGTTAGTGCTGATGAAATATATCCTTCTATCTTACGAACACTTTTTCCATATTTATGGCAATACAATTTAGCTAGGGTGTAACCTAGTAGGTAGCGTGTTCGTAGTGAGTTCAAATCTTGGTCGACACATAATTCCAGCACACTGCCTGCTTGGGTGTACTTTGGTCACCTCAATTTACGAAAATGAAAAATTCGAGGAAAGAGGGTTATGCGAAGGTCTAACATAATGAAAAATTTTAAGGATCCTGAATATCAGGAGGCCAAGGCCGTTTTGGGCTGTACTGCCATTGGAGAAGTACAATTCTTCATATTATAACTCTTCTTCTTCATATTAATAACTCCTTCATATATTAGCTCCTGTTTAACTATGATTTTTTTGCTACTCGCTTGGAAGATTGCCGCTGTGATGCCTATCCTAAAAAATAAAAATCTTTTTAGTCTTAAAGCTTTCGGTCCAACCAATATTTTATGCATTATCTTCAAAATATTCGAGGAAATAATGTTTATAAAATTGTGGGAATATATACTGAGGAACAAAATACTATCCGCTTTTCAATGACGGTTTCGTCTTCGCCACAGCTGCGAATCTGAGCTGGTTAAAGTAACCTCTGATTTAAAAGCCGCTATGGACAAGAACATGGTTATGAACCCACCTCGTTCTCTTATAGTGATTTCTATTCGCCAAAAAAATGTGACCCGTTTTTGCCCTTTAAAATGCAAAATTATTGCAGTTTTGCACTCATTTTTCTCAGTTCCGTCGGTCAGGTCAATTTACAATAGAACACTTTAAGTGCAAGTTTCTTGCATTTTTTTTTATCATGTTGTCTGCATACCGTACAGCTGATTGCCTTTCGAAACTGTCAAAACAAAGCGTTTTAATTTGTCTTGTTATCTCTAATGGTCCTGTGAAGATTTTGGGAAAATTAAGAAAAGTTACGTATGCACTCATATAGCATACTTCATGTAAAGTTTTAAGTCCTTTTAAGTAAGATCTATCCGTTAGAATCTGTTACCGATGTTGTCAGATAATTTATTTTCTTCATGTTGTTGTACATTACAGGTCAATTGAGTTGCACCGCCGAAAAATTCGGGGTAAGAAATGTGCATTTTCAGGTCAAGTTTTACCTAGTGCGCAAACCATTTTTCTAGCAGGGCAGAATTTTTTTTTACAATAGAACATATGAACTGCTAGAAAAAATGTTAAGGGCAAAAACGGGTCACATTTTTTTGCCGAATAGAAATCACCATTAGAGTTTTCTGAAAACTTTCCCATGGTAGACCACTGCAGACTCCAAGACAAGCAATCGTTTATGTTCAATTTCTCTACTAGTGCGGTCGAACTGCCTGGAAGCTATCTACTTACTTATTTACTTACGATGGCGCTACAGCCCAAATCCGACTTTGGCCTCCTGAATACTTTGCCTCCATCCATCTCGGTACAGTGACCGCGTCCTTCAGTTAGAAAATCTTAGCAGTGATTTGCTGTTTGCGTCAATCGAATCCTCCTAGCGTTTCCGTGGTTTTTCGACCGGTCTTTGTCCGTTGACTTTCCCTTTTAGTAAGCGTTTGGGAATTCTTCCGTCATTCATACGCTCCACATGACCAGCCCATTGTAAAGCTATCTAATCAACAGATATCATCACGATAGAATTGTTAACGTTTTGTCCTCTTGTTAATCCCTTCTGCATGGTCTTCTCCAAGGGTCAGTCTTTATCCGACTACTTTTCAACAGTTATATTAATGACCTAACGGATATACTGCAGCCTTCATTTGTAGGCGGACTCATGTCAAAGCACTAATGGCATTTTGGGCCTACAAATTTTATTTGACAGAAAATGGGGATTACTGCCCAAGATGTTCTACTGGTACAACGGAACAATCATCCTCCCAATAGCCGCATACGGATCAACGATATGGTGGACTACAAGGCTAGCTTGTCTTGGTACCACCCGAGCCATGGAAACCTGTCCTACGGCGGCAATGGATATATTTCTAATCATGCTTCCGATACATCTCCAAATAAAACAGGGCTACGATTGCGCGTAAAACGCAATCTTACTATACTTTAGATGAAATAGAATTTTTTGTGATCCCAAGAAATTTTGTATGGGGAGTGTTAGAAGGGGTGATAGCATTGAACTAATTTTTTCCCCATCATGCTAAGGTAGCTACAAAAATGTTTTATACAAAATGCTTACTCCAAAAATTGAATGCGAACTGAGAAAATTAGTGTGTTAGATTTAGTGAAAATGTGCAGTTTGTATGGGAGGTGGTAGAAAGAGTGGGGGGATTTTAGTGAGTTTTTTAGAAATAACTAAGAATATCATAAAATTGACATCTCTTAAATTTTAGACCAGTAACATTCATACTTTTCAAGAAAATAGATTTTTTGTGAAGTTGTGAAACTGTGTCATATTGTATGGGAGGGGGTAGAAGGGGCGAAGCTAATCAAATTTTTTTTCTGATCTTAATGATAATACTAATTAAGTATTTATTACAAAATATGAACTCGATAAATATTATATATTCTGAGAAAATTGTCTTAGAGCATTTCATGAAAAAGTGTAGTTTGTATGGGAGGGGGTGGAAGGAGAAAGAGGACGCAAATTATTTTTTTACTGTAGATTTATATCAGTATGAAAGTAGTATATCCCAGAATTCAGGCTAATAGCTTTTATACCTTTCAAGTAAATCCATTTATTGTCAAATTGCGAAATTGTGTCATTTTGTATGGGAGGGGGTACAAGCGGTGAAACTAGTCATCTAATTTTTTTTTATTCTTACTAACAATTTGAAATTAATATTTTGTGCACAATTTTAGCCCGCTTAATCTTATACGCACTGAGTAAATTGGTTTAGAGTATTTCATGAAAAAGTGGAGTTTGTATGGGAGGTAGTAGAAGGACGGGGAGGACACGCATAATTTTTATATGGTAGATTGATATTATCATGAAAGTAACATATTTTAAATTTCAAGCCAATAGCTTTTATACTTTTCGAGCAAATCCGTTAATTGTCAAATTGCGCAATTGTGTCATTTTGTATGGGAGGGGGTAGAAGGGTGGAGCGATTTGGCCCGTTCGCGAACTTACTTTTTTGTCAAAAACGACGTGTACAAAATTTGAACTATCTACCTCAACGCGTTCTCAAGCTAGAGCGCGCACAGACGGACGGACGGACGGGCGGACAGACGGACGGACATCCGGTTTTGAGATTTTTGAGTGATAATATTAACTTCTGTATCATTCATTTTTTTCTCCGAGCCTTATTTCTTGGCGTTATAAACTTTAGAGCAAACTTATAATACTCTCAGATTCCATCTAGAGTATAAAAACGAGGCTATCAAAGGGGCGTTACGCATGCAGAGGGAAAACAAATATAAATCAGCGGATTCCAGTAGTCAACTCAAAATCCTAAAAGACCCAAAAATAGAGGTTGTACCCTTCACACTATCGGACGCCATACCGAAAAAATTCAAAGTTATAATCAGAGAACGCAAGGACTGGCAATCCATGCTTTCTGAAATGGAAGTGGAATCAACCGTCCAATAAGCACGGATCTAGGATATATTGGAACTGCGTTCAAAACCTAATGATCCTGGGAAAAAGGAACAACGTAATCTTAATGTGAAGAGCAGGACATAGGGGAATTAAGGGAAATGAAGAGTCTGATCGCCTTTCAAAAAACGGGTCAGAAACAAATTTTATTGGACCAGAGACATTCTGCGGAAATGCAAAATTGCACTGCCATCTTGTACTTAAAAAGTGGGTGGAACAATAGCATAAAATCTACTGGAATAGACTTCCAGGTTTATAAATCTATAAAAAACTATCCTACCACAAAAAAAAGAAAGAAAGTGGAGGATATTCTAAAACTCAGCAAGATTAATGTTAGTACTCTAATCGGCCTAAAGACGCGGCACAGTAGAGTAAACGAACACCTCAGAAATATAGGTTTGGCTTTAGCCGACAACTGCCGTCTCTGTCTCGAGGACTCCGAAACGACAGAACACATCCTATGACATTGTGAAGCAGTAGCAAAGAAAAGACATAATCTTCTCGGAAAAGGTTTCCTTTCTACTGAAGAACTAGCCAACATGGCTCCCGTAAAGATACTTAGATTAGCCAAAGCTTTTGAGTTATGGTAGGGTAAAGGGGCAATAAACGCACAATAGGGCGAGAAGGTCGCAGTGCTCTCACGTGCTCTTCAAATTATTATTTTTTTTTTAACAGAATGACCTGTGTTATGGGCAATTTCGGCCTTAACGTGCAATGCACAAACACAGTCGTGGAGGGAAGGAATGGGATTGGGAAGTTAGGGGAATGGTAATGAGAACGACAGTAAAGAGTAAGATGGAATATTTTTCAGTTGAACTGGCTGCTACTGCCAAATATTTGCAGACATGGGGGACAGAAACGGAACAGAAACTATCTACTGAGTATGTTGGCCTTCTTAAAGTGGACCTGTTTCACTTTTACATGGTTTGCCCATTTTATTTAGAATAATTTTAATGCCAATAGCAACTGAAAATCGTGCTTAAGAAAATCCACTGTCTGGAGTGGGAATCGAGTCCACAACCTATTGACTGCGAAGCAAGCGCGCTGGCCACTATGCCACGGAAACTTTGAGAATTAAGGTCGAAGTTCAAGTGACATTTTATGAGCTGATCAAAACGGAAGTATGAGATGATTTTTAAAGTCTGAAGTTGGCTCTAATAACAAATCTTAGCGAAACAATATTTAAATTCTTGAAACGTTGACTCAATTTAAATATTAGAACGTAACATGTACAAAATTAATCGAGCTGAAATTGTGCACAAAATATATGTTTAGCCTTATTAGCGAGACCGAAAAAATATGACGATTAGCTTCACTTGTTCTACTCCCTTCCAAACAATATTTCACAACTTTACATAAAGTTGATTTTCTTGAAAAGTATGAGTGTTACAGCTCTGTTATTTAAAACATGTGAACTGCGTGATATTTCTAGTAATTATTGAAAAAAAACATTAGAATCTTTCCACTCCTTTTACCACCTTCCATAAAAACTGCACAATTTCTCTAAATCCAATACACTAATTTTCCTAGTACTTTTTAAACATTTTTGAAACTTAAATTTCGTTTAAAATTTTTTATAGAAATTCTAGCACGATGTGAAAAAAATAGTTCAATGCCACCTATGTCACCCCTTCTACCACTACCAATACAAAATTTCTTAAAATAATAAAAATTTGAACTAGAGTATGGGCGTAAACCCCAATCGTGGGGTTTACGCCCATCCATTGTTCTGTTATGTTTGAGAACTTAGGTTCTACCACTTAAGTTTTCCGTGATTCTTCAATTGATGCAATGCTTCCCGGTCCGAGTGAAAAGATCGATGTCGCGACCCTTCGTAACAGCACAGTACACCTAATCTGCGGCCTTCAATGGTCGCTTTTCAGTGAAACGTAATCATCTTTTTTTAAAAATTTTTATTGTTTTAAATCTTAGCTATTCATAAGTAAAAAAAATGGAAATCGACATAAAAATGTAACAAAAAATCATAAATCATCAAGTAGCAATGAAAGGCAGAGCATTTACAACTCTGAGACCAATAGTGTTCTCTCTCGGACGTTTTCCACCGTAATCTGTCGCAACTACCGAAACCAATGCAAGGAGAGTGGTTCCGTGGGTCCCACTCTTGGTTGTTATTGGACAGCCTAGGTCACCAGTGCATGCGGCTCGACCTTTCCTCCCGGAGAAGCAAACGTGTGTAGTGGAGGCTAAGGGTAAGGTGGCTGAATCGCATTCCGTAACCGGGCGAAGTCTACTACCTACATTTTTAAGATATTAGATTTTAGTCCTGAAATTAATTCGCTTCACTTACGTCTATAACATCCAAATCCGGATAATTTTACCAGACGTCCGACATAGCTAGTAGTACCAGTACCACTAATTGGTAGTTTAACCGGATGAATACGACCTGAAATAAAAATTTACGGTAAATTTGGTCGATCACTTACATGTTTAAGAAAAATATATTACGTGACAATGGGATAGGATTGACAAGTCTAATAAGCGTGAACCCGGGATACGTTGGAGCACCGTCCACAACTTCACCAACAGTAGCCTGATTAGTGGTGTTTAGTACTAATGTAATGCGACCGGGCTCTCCCTCATTGTTGATATTACGAACTCCTAGCCTAAGCTTTACTGAAGTAACCCTGAAATTAATCAAAGATAATTTTATAACTTGGTGCACAAACTTTAGATTAGAGTAGAGCCGATCTCTGATATCACGAATATTCCTAATTTTTTTTTTATTTCATTCCAAAATTTTGTGAATGAAATTGATGTTGTTCGTAGTACATACATATCTTTCGCAATTATGTACAGAGCTTAATTTTAGTATAAGAGAAAATTGTTATATTATAACTTACCCTGTGATAACACAGCCTGTTACCGTAAGTATACGATTAGGGGTAACAAGAGTACCACAACATTCTCTTACTACCGATCCCGCTGTTACAGTGATAGCAACGTGATAAGGAACAGAATATTTTTTCACTTTTTTTCCGTGAGCGATTCTTGCATTCGGGAAATCGTCCTCTTCATCATCGTCATCATCAATGTTATCTTCCAATTCATCCTCGGTGTCTGACGAAATCTCTTCATTTTCTGACAAAAAATCTTCAATTTCTGGCGATAGGTCTTTACCGGTTTCTTCTAAACCAAGATCTGGCTCAATTTTGGCCAGACATAACACAAAAATACCAGAAAATAATAATAAGTATTTCATTTTGAATTTTCTGAATAAACTTGTATTTTTAAAATATTAACGTTCAATTACTGTAAGTAATTAATTCGTAGTTTGACACTGATATAATATTTGAACTGATCGCCTTAAATTTTATGAAGCGTCTTTTATAGTAAAAACCACTACTGAAGAGTTTACCTTCAATTTTGATAACGAGAATTTCATATTAAAAGTTAAATCTATCTGGAACTTATTGATAAGATTAGTTTCGCTAGTTTTGATTGTAAAAAACACTAGAATTAGCGAAATATATTGAGAAAGTGGTTGGCTCCTTGACCGACAAATATTTAATTCAACCTAAATATATATTTTTCATTAAATATCAAATCTTATTTTCTAGAAAATGTCAATGCGAGCATACTTATTCAATTAGGTCTTCTATAAATCATGCGATTATTGAAACAATGGCGAAGGTCTCTAGATTTCCAATCTAAGAATCTTTAATTAATTCTCTAATGAAGATTTACGACACTTGTAAAAACATTATGTTTAAAATTATGATTTATTTGTCAAAATCAAATCAATCAAATTCCTGTTAAGACTCCCTATAGGGGCATAGGAAGAAACAACTCTCTTCCACTAGGCGCGATCCTGTGTATTGGCCTTAAGCTGTTTCCAGGACTTGTTTATTCCTCTGGCCGCCTGTTCAATTGCTCGCTTCCATGCTACATGGTCGACTAAGCCGACGTCTTCCTTGAGGTTTATAATCCAGAGGCAGGGAGATCTCTCTCAACCTCCAGAAAGGGGAAAGAATACCGAAGGCCGGACGAGCTTTTTTTAGACGAGCCTCAATATCCTTTTCGGCTCCGCCATCGATGCTGACAATGCTTCCGAGATAACAAAAATTTTGCACCTCCTCCACATCTTGTCCTTTAAGAACAATTGGCGTACTTGTGTTCGAACCCATGTGCATGTACGGTTTTATTTATTTTGCATTTAGAATGCAATGAGCGAACATTTGACTCTAAGTCCGAACATTTATGTGCTAGCAAGCACACGTCATCAGCATAATCAAGGTGACTTAAGATATTAAATAGTCTCCATTACCTTTACCTTCTACACCTTCCAGTGCAGCTTTCAAGATGTCATTTACTACCAAAAGAAACAGACTCTCGGTCAACTCTCTTCTTTGCAAAACACGACACCTTGCATCTTCGTAAGATTCTTTAATCATTGCTATGACCTTATCTAGAATACCCCTCCTACGCAAAGCATTCCATATGTAATCTCGCCTGACGCTGTCGAAAGCCTTCTCAAAGTCCACAAACATGAGATGTAGTGGCGAACCCATTTCGGCTGACTGCTCCAATATTATTCGCATGGTCAGCACTAGACGACCCTTTACGGATTCCAGCCTGATAAGCTTCGAGAGTGTTCTCCACGACATCACTAATTGTATTGAGAATTACCTTAGCCATGATTTTCGATACAGCAGTAAGAAGACATATACAACGCCAATTGCCACAATCCCGAAGGTCGACCTTCTTCGGAATTTTTACAATGACGACCTCCTTCCATTCAGTCGAATATCTTCTTTCACACCGCACTAAAGAGTGGGAGCAGTATATCGGCTGTTATTTCCGAGTCCGCTTTGAGGAGTTTGGTTGGTAGTCCGTCTATACCTGAGGCTTTCCTTCCCGCCATTGACCGAATGGCGGAAACTATCTCTTTCTTGTCTGGGGTTTGTTGCGGTTGGATGTTTGGTCTTTACTCTGTTTCTGGAAATTCTTCCTGTAACAAGATGTTAAAAATACCAGAGAAGTGTTCCTTCCATCACCGCAACTGGTGTTCATTCATATTAATGAGAGTTCCGTTGACATCTCTCACCAGGTGGTTGGCGGCGAAATTCCTGTTCGTCAACTATTTCATGATTTTGAAAAGTGAACCCATATCCCCAAGGCAAGTCGCAGATTCTGCCTTGTTTGCCAGATCTTCAATGGCCTTTCTGTTGTCGCATCCAACAGCCTTTTTAAGTTGTACATGAGCATCGCGGTAGTTCCGTCTCAAGTTGGGTGTTCGTTGGTTGATATCGGGTTGAGAGATGATTGCTAATTTTCCGATCGCCAACCTCGACATCCAGCGTTTCAGCGGTAAGAAAGGGGGCATAAAAATATTTGTTGTCACTCAAAAACATAGCTCTCGAACGTGTTGAAATTTGTTGCGTGTCATTTCTAGCAAAAAAGTAGCTCTAAGTTTGTGAATGGACTACATTCTACCACTCCTTCTACCATCACCCACATAAAATTCACAAAATTTTGAAATTTAAATTAAACTATTTTCTTCGAAACTGTAAAAGCTATCGTCTTGTAGTTTTGTTGAAAGTCTAATAATAGAGATATCGTTGATGAAGCAAAATTTTGTTTTGATACGTATACTCCTTCTACCACCTCCCATACCAATGCATAATATTGCTAAAAGCATTATTTCGATTTCCATGAAAACTAGAAAAAGAACCAACTTAAAATTTTGCCAGAATGTGTCCCTTAATAATTGCAATAAATACTAAAAAAATAATCAGCTTCACTACACTCCTTCTACCCCCTCCCATACAAATATTTATATTATACATGAATTCAAGAAAACCCTTTCTGCTTCGTTCATACGAGAGCTATGAAATTAAAACAAAACATGGTATAAGGATTTTGATAGGCAGCTCCAAAACCATTTAAAATCCTCCACTTTGGACTTTACGCCCAATCATAATTCTGTTACTTTTTTTTATGTAATATCAGAACAAGAGCGATTGCCCTTCTAGTTCTACTTCTACAATGGCGATACAGCCCAAATCGGACCTTGGCCTTCTGATATTCAGGCTCCGTAACATTTTTCATTACTTATTGTGGAAGGGTTGTTAGCCCTTCGCACAACCCTCTTTGTACGAATTTTTTCATTTTCGTAGATTGAGGTGGCCAAGGTATATCCAAGCAGGCAATGTGCTGGAATTATGTATTGCGCCGACCGGAATTTGAACTCACTACCTACTAGGCTATATCAGGAAAATATCAGCAGTAATAATTTTAAACATAATTTTTTTTCACGTGTTATAAATCTTCCCTGAGAATTAATTTGATAATCGTACATAATTTCAAGTATTGGCAACCTTGACAACTTCGCCATTTTAATAAAATCCGTGCGATATATGTATGTCCTAACTAGATAAATCTGCTAGCATTCACATTTTCTAAAAAATTAAAATTGATAAGGAATAAAAAATACCTAATTGGATTGAATCAAATATTTGTCGGTCAAGGAGCCAACCACTACTTAATATATTTCGCTAATTCCATTGATTTTTTGCAATCAAAATTAGCGTAACTAATCTTATCAATAAGTCCAAATAGATTTAACTATTAAGGTGAAATTCTCGCTATCAAATTTGAAGATAAACTTTTCAGTAATGTTTTTTGCTATAAAAGACGCTTCATAAAATTTTAATTGTTCAGTTTAAATATCAGTGAAAAACGACTAATTATTGACGAACAGTAATAGAACATTAATATTTTAAATATACAACTTTAATACAGTTGAAAGAAAAAACTTTTAAGGCAGAAAAAAATCGAAATGAAATACTCGCTGTTATTTTCTTGTAATTTTTTATTGTGTCTGGCAAATATTGAGCCAGATCTTAATTTAGAAGAAACCGGTGAACACGTATCACCAGTAATTGAAGATTTTTTGCTAGAAACCGAGGATGAATTGGAAGAGAAAATTTCGGATGAGGAGGATGACTATGATGAAGAGGACGATTTTCAAAGAAAGCGAAAAGTTCTTCTGTGCAGTATTATGCGGCTATCACTGTGACAACGAATGGGGTAAGATATAATCGATTTCTTTCAAATTAAATTTAAATTTTGTAGGTGATTGGGAGAGATATATACTACGAACAACAGCTATGTCACTTACTAAATTTTGAAAAGAAATAAAATTAGGAATATCCGTGATACCACGTCAAGAGCTCTGAACCAAAGCATAACGACGGAAAGCGGCAAGGACGTCAAATGTATAAAACGGATCCTGCGTAGCGCAAACAAAATATTTCAAAGTACAGGCGCAAACTTGATGTCATTGGAAAGATTCTGCATTAGCTTACGATGTAGTATAATATATTTTTTCCTGCTTTACTACATTTCATACAAGAGCGGTTACTCAATATTATTATTTATCGGAATTTTGTTCGTTATCTACATTTTTTAAATCTTTATTTCAAATCAAGCTTAGGCCAGATCTATAGCTTTTATATTTTTTGAATAAATCAGTTTGTTGTCAAATTCTGAAATTGTGTCGTTTTGTATGGGATGAGGTAGAAGGGGTTGGAGCGATTTGACCCATACACTTACTTTTTTGTCAAAAATGATGTGTTCAAAATTTTAGTTTCTTCGCTATATACATACAGACATACAGATAGACGGACGGACGTCCGGTTTTGAGATTTTTGAATAATAATATAACCTATTGGATCATTAATTTTTTTCTCCAAGCCTTATTCCTTAGCGTTACAAACTTTGTAAAAAAAACTTATAATGCTCTCAGATTTCATCTAAAGTATAAACGTAGCGTAATTAAGATTGGGCGTAAGGCCCAATCATGCGATACTCTAGATGAAATGGCGAAGAACTTAATGTATCGGAAAATACGTCTCCTCGAATTCTTTAAAATATGGAGTAGTGACAATCCGGCGTTGATACAATGACGGCGTTGATACAATGAGAGGAGGAAAGTTTGTAATTTTTAAAAATGACACAAACCGTGGTATGCAAATATCTCTTGCTAAATTTAATAGCTAGCTAGCTAGCTTTCATAATTATCAAGAAAATTAATTATGCATTGCCTTTCCGAAATTGGGGCATTTGTATGGGAGATGTTAGAAGGTGTGGAAGGTTTTCGACGCTTTTGAAATTACTTATAAACATTTTTATCGCCATGCTGCGTTTGAATTTTAAAGCCGATAGCTCTCATATGTTAGCTGGAGTGTTGCATATTCGAATGCATGTTGGCCTACAGTGCGAAGGTCGGGAGTTCAAATCCCGATCGACGTATTGTATAATTTCAGCATACTACTTACGTGGATATATCTTGGCCATCGCAATATTCGTGCAAAAGACTAATAAACTTTTCACAATAACAAATAAAATGCTAAGGAACCTTAGGGTCAGAAGGCCAAAGCTCGATTTGAGCTATAATGCCACACAGAAGAAAAAGCTCTAACATGTTCGAATGAGAAATGCTTTAACTGAATTTCTAATATAAACATAAAAGAAATACGATTCCGATTAAACCCGAATCATGCGATACTCAAGATGGAATTTAAGTTTCAGCGAAGAAAAAGGGATGATTTTCCTACTACCAAATCAAATGAAATTCCTGTTAAGACTCCCTATAAGGGCATAGGACAGAAACTGCTTTCTTCCACAAGGCGCTATCCTGAGCATCGGCCTTTAGCTGTAGCCAGGACTTGTTTTTCAATCTGCCCGCCTGCTCAACTGCTCGGTTCCGTGTATTACATGGTCGACCAACCCGACGTCTTCCTTGAGGATTATAATCCAGAGCCTGTTTGGCGATGTTTCGCTCTGGTTTCCTCAAAGTAGTTTGTATAATTTATATTTAATTAGTGTAGTTTAGTCTTAAAAGTCCTAAGAGCCTAGTGCCAAACTGTGACTTTTGTATGAGTGGTGGCAAAAGGGGTTTAACGATTACAACAATTTCAACAGAGGTAACTAAAATCGATATGGAAATAATATGTACAACTTAATTCTCAGATCAGTAACTCTTACGATTTTCAAGAAAATCGACATATTGCAAAGTTGTACAATTGTGCCCTTTTGTGTGGGGGGCGATTGGAGGAGTGGTGGGATTGAACTTATTTTTCTACATCTCGCAACAGTCAGTGCCAAATTGCTGTACATTAAATTTGAGTTTCAAAACTCTGAGAGGTACTGAGAAAATCTGGTCGTTGTATTTCGTGAAAGATGCAGTTTTTATGAGAGGAGTAGAAGGAGTGCGAGGATTACACAACATCGTTGTGATCCTACCTCATTCTGTTAGAGTTTTCTGAACTCTAACAGAATGAGGTAGGATCAAACCTAAACCTAATCTGTTATCTTCAATTTCTCTCCCAGTGCCGTCAAACTGCTACAATTGATCACGTTCTGTCCTCGTCTTAACCCCTTCTGTGTGGTGTTCTCGAAGGGTCAGTCTTAAGCCCACTGCTTTTCAGCATTTACATTAATGACCTACCGGATATACTACACAACTGCAGCCTTCATTTGTATGCGGATGATGCTCAGTTCTACTTAAGTAGGCCTGTTGGATTAGTTGAAGGCTGTATTAAATGCATTAATCGAGGTATTGCTCGCATATTACGTTGGTCTCAAATCAATCATTTAATCATCACCGAGTATAGATAACAATGTGTTCTTTTTTACACCGGAATCCAAAAAAGCTAGGGTGTAGTCTAGTGGGTAGCATGTTGGTCTTATAATGCGAAGGTCGTGAGTTTAAATCCCGGTTGACGCAATATATAATTCCAGCACATTGCCTGCTTGGATATACCTTGGTCACTTCAATCTACGAAAATGAAAAATTCGTAGAAAGAGGGTTGTGCGAAGGGCTAACAACCTTTCCACAATAAGTAATGAAAAATGTTAAAGAACCTGAACCTCAGGAGGCCAAGGTCCGGTTTGGACTGTAGTGCCATTGTAGAAGAAGAAGATAATCCAAATTCCAGGGATATTCCCCACCCAATAGTCAACGGTGTACCTCTCGAGATCTAAACGCATGTAATGGATGAAGGAGTAACTCCTGACTCGTCCATAAGTGGAGTCTTTCTTAAAAAAGGTGTATGGAAGTTTGTGAAGACTATGGGTGTTTGAAAGTTTGAAGCTCGTAAAATCTCTAATTATACCTTCTTCACTTATGGTAGTCTAGTATTTCCTAGACATGATTCGAACTGTCAACATAGGCTAAACGTGGCTTTTAACGACTCTATCCACTTTGTATTTGGAATAAGTCGTAGCTTGCACATTACCATCTTTCCTGAAGCGAAGATCACTAATTTTCTTGCATAATATTCTACAGAAAGATGCAATTCTTTATTACTTCTGAAAACCAATCAAACAATCAATTTCTTGTTAAGCCCCCTGCGAAGGAGAGAGGTGGGAAAAGCTCCGGCTAATGCCACTTCTTGTTCAAATGTAGTATGAGCTGACACTGCACCGACGCTGCCTGAACCTCCAGGCATCAGGAAGGACGGTAGCGAGTCGAAGCGAAAGCTAAAGTAGACTGTAACCGCCAAGCATCTGCATGACCTAAAGGCGGTTACTCCATTGTTATCCGAATCGGTTAGCGCTAAACGAAAGGAGCGACTGGACGATAGTCCAGAAATTCCAGCTGCGAAGCAGAAAGCCAAATCCGTAGATTGGCCTTATAATGCTCCGGCTGTGTATAGTCTTAAAATTACGCTCGTAGACTTAGTAGATCTCGAAAAAAAAATTGCCGAAGAGAATCAGTTCGCTAGAGAGGTAGATTTAAAAAACCTATTGAACGAGCACATGCACGCAGGAGATGTTTCCAAAATTAGGTTTGACTAGTGTGAATAGTTACACGGTATTTTTAGAATATCGTGTACAGACCAGCAACCAAGTAACTTCCTTACAAAAGCGGTAAGTGGAATGAAACCGTCTTATGGCAAAGCAAGGCTGGCTAAAGTATATAATGGCAATGTTCCCAATATGATCTACGCCAGCGTTACATTGAAAGACCGGAACATCGAGCCGTCGTGACTTAGATACGAGAAGTTGGAAGATTCCCAAAAGACAATATCCGAGAAGAATGTCAAAGTGGAAATTGGTATAGACCGAAGTTCAGCACTAGCCATTAGGAAGATGAAGGATTTAGTCCTCTTGGGACTATATCGGATCGATTTTACTCTAGGATAAAGGCATAGCGATGGTCTGAGCGATGCAGATAAACCTTCACTGTGAATCTGCAGGCCCACCTACGTCAGGGTAGGGGCGACTTGGCGCTTATCCAAGAACCGCGGGTGAGTAGCGACAATAAAATCCTTGAATGGAGCGCTGGTAAGTGTACTGCTTACCACGGCACTGCAGCAAGTTTATTGAAATTAATCAAGATCTCTGAGTTTTCCAGCCAGGATCAAACGGTTATGATTTGGGAAAGAGTAGTAAAAGGTTCCAAGCAAGCCGTTCTCCTGGCCACAATATACATGCCGTACGATTCACCAACACCACCACCATCAGATCTGTGCCGGCAGGGGGTGACTCACTTGTTGAATTTGAAGCAGAGATGATGATAGCGAATAGAGGTAACGAGTACATTTTGTTACTAAATCCAGGGCTGCGGTGATCGACATTACTGTGGTATCTCTGTCGCCAACCTTCGCAGTGATAGATTAGATGATTTCGCGAGATGAGTCACTATCCGACCACAGATGAATAGCTTTCAAAATAAAACATGAAATAGTAAGCAAGACACTGACTGGGAAGCCTACAAAGCCACGCTGAGTGAATCCAAGCATTCTGTATGGACGGCAAAGAGGCAAACCTGGCGGCTGTTCTGCTCAACTATTGACTAAGTAATTGATGTCGCTAGACTAAAAAAAATTCTGTGCAAATGTCCTTCCATGGTCGGGTTTCAGGATCTGCTTCTCGATAGTCACTTCCCAGTAATAGAAAATTCGGACATAGCTCTGTCGTAGCGGGATTTTTCTGACTATAGCCGGGGTGTACACGGTGACATTTCAGCCGCTCATCGCATAGTGGATGAAATTATGTCCAATGAAAAACAATGTGGGCAATAAACACCTTCAAGTCATTTAAGTCAGCGAGACCAGATGGTATAATTCCCGCAATGTTGCAGCATGGCCTGAATAGCATCTTTGTAAGGCTGGTTAACATTTTCAAGGCTTGCCTCCTTCTACGATATGTGCCTTCGAAAAAGAAAGCGGTGAAAGTGGTTTTCATTCAGAAGGCAAATACACAGCCGAAGGACTACAGGCCAATAACCCTGACATTTTTCTTTCTAAAAACTTTTAAAAGTCTGATAGATATTCACATAAGAGCCACTATTAACATCGCTGACGTCAGTCCTGCCTAATATACAGGGTGGTCCAACCATAATGCCCGATGTTAATTGCGAGTCACACCTTAACGTCAAGTTTTTTGCCCAACTTAATTTGACATTTCTTTGTTTCAGTGTTTGACAAATTCAACCATGGGGAGGTACACAATTGAGCTGCGCGTTAAGGTTCTTGAAGCCTTTTACGAAAATGGGCGTTCAAGTCAAAAGAAAATCATCTTCAGCGATGAGGCACACTTTCACCTCAGTGGATTCGTTAACAAGCAGAATTGCCGCATTTGGGCAAATGAGAATCCACGAGTGATTGTTGAAAAGCCGATGCATCCACAAAGAGTGACTGTTTGGTGCGGTTTATGGGCTGGCGGCGTCATCGGGCCGTACTTCTTCGAAAATGAGGACGGCCAAGCAGTTACCGTGAATGGTGTTCGCTATCGCGAGATGATAACGGACTTCTTGTGGCCAGAAATTGAGGATATGGACCTGGACGATATGTGGTTCCAACAGGATGGTGCCACTTGCCACACAGCCAACGAAACAATGGCTCTTTTGCGCGAGAAATTCAAAGGCCGTGTTATCTCACGTTGTGGCGATGTTAATTGGCCGCCACGATCACGTGATTTGACACCGTTGAACTTCTTTCTCTGGGAATATTTAAAAGAAAAAGTGTACGTCAATAAGCCAAGAACAATTCAAGAGCTAAAGGATGAGATAATTCAGCACATTAACGACATTGAACCTCAATTATGTCTCAGAGTCATTGAAAATATGGACCATCGAATAGAAGTATGCCACCGTAGCCGTGGCAAGCATTTGGGCGACATTTTGTTTCATACATAATTGTCATAGATCCTTCTATCATAATAAAAAATATTAAGATAATTCTCTAAAAACTTTTTGTTTTATTTACAATTAACATCGTGCGTTTTGGTTGGAGCACACTTACTTTCATGAAAGGACAGTCGATGGAAACGGCACTGCACACGTTAGTATTGAAAATTGAAAAATCTATTGAACTCAAGGAGTACACTTCAATAATATATGCACCAATCTGTAAATAGGCGCTTTAATTGCACATGGTGTAAATTCAATATTCACTGAATGGTTCATAACATGTTGGTTGGCAGAAAAACTACTGCCATAATAGGAAACGATTCAAGGACAAGACAAGTCAATAGAGGAACACCACAAGGAGGGGTTTTGTCACCTTTACATTGGCTGCTAGCCGTGAATAGTATCCTCTTGCAGCTAAATGCTACTAGATATTGCACTGTCGTCTATGTGGATGACTTAGTCAACCAAATTAGCGGGAAATACCCTACAATTTTAAGCGAACGCGAATTGCATTAAACCTTGTTTCCAGTTGGTCTGATTCGTGTATATGAGTACTCAAGACTAGGCTCATAGAAGACGACGTATAGAAAGTTTCAATCTGGCAGGTAACATATCTGGGAATCATCTTGGACAGCAAACTGAGATGGCTACTGAATGTTGAATAAAGAATTAAGAAATCAAATAACGCCTTCCTCTTAAGTAAAAAAAAACTTTGGCAAAAAACTGAATTCAAATATGGTAAGGTTGATGTATGTCAGTATCATACTACCAATCATTGTATGTATATGGTGCGCAGGATTGGTGGAAAAGTACCGAACTGAAATATATTCAATCACAATTGAGTCACATTCAGAGGATTGCCTGCATAGGCATAACAGGGCATTTCATACAACGCCCACAGCAGGACTGGCAGCCATTTTGGGTCTTCTTTTGCTGGGTGCTGTAATTTTGAAGATGGCAGGCGTTACAGCTGTGAGGCTTGAAATTTTTGGCGCATGGCAATTGACCAATTTAAAATAATTTCATGCCATCATCCTTGAGCGTATGAAAAGGGAAGCTTCTTTCCCAGGCTATAGTAGTGATAGAATGCTATCAAGGACGCACTTCGTGAAGCACTATAAAGTCATTCTTCCTGGCAGTCAGCAATTGATTACCACGTTTAGCAGAAAATGGAAGATAGAGCAGATTGTGGCATATTTTCTTAAGGCCTTGATCTGCAAATCTCTAGGCATCTACCAGACTTGTTCATCCAATCGGAGGTAATGGCTATTGCGAAAGAGGCAGAACTGGTATAGCTAGCAAGAGTAAATGGTAAGCGAATTAGTTTTACGGACACCCAAGCTGTACTAAAGGCCATCTCCACAATTCAAGATCCTCGAACTATTATTTGGACATGTTTGAAGAATTAGGAAAACCAACACCTTACAACTTTGCTGAGTTCCACGTCATTGGGTTATACCTGGAAACAAAATGGCGAGCCGCCTGGCCAAGAACGGATCTGCCGTATCCAGCGTTGAAGAAACAGACAATGTTGGCATTGCTTTGAGAGCCACCAAGAAAATTTACGCAGTGGAAGGGAAAATCTCGAATGGTTACAAAGCGACTCTTGTAACGCCACGAAGATGCTATGGGGTGGGTTTGATAGAGGGAAATCAATAAAAATATTGAAACTCGACTGAAACTCCCTACAAACACTAGCAGGTATAGTCACGGCTCTTTTCAGAAAACACTCTCCAAAGCTTCGCCTTTGCATTTTCTCTGCCATTGCCCATGGCTTCCAACAATTTGAAGACAAATTCTCTTCTGCGCCGAGCTGAACGATCACCGGTCCATTGAACCGATGAAACATATTGGTTTCACTGGTAGACCAGGCTGGCTAAATGATTTGGTTAATAAATACGGAGGAGTATAATGGGTCCACTAATAGCCTACGTACATTGATGTCCAACCCCTCCACAAACAAAACCTAACCTAATCAACTGCCGCTTATTAATTTCTTTCGATTAAGCATCCGTAGACGCACATTACAATAAACCCATTTTGTCAGTACGTATAACATTTATCGAGTGCTTTCGAAGCTTCACAGACCTGTTCTGATACGATGCGATCACTAACACATCCCCCATAGATCGAACTCTTATACCTTACGTGTGGTATTCGTGGATTGCCACAAGCCCTCCACTGTGATCTAGGTCCCTATATTTTTTTTTTAAGCACCGATTATAACTTAGGTCACCCTTTAATGCATTGCACCGTTATGTCGGTATAGAAAGAGGATAAAATTTGGCAATGTTATGAGAAATTTTGAGGGAGGGAGACGGAAGTCGCGATGGATATTATTTTTGAAGCGCTGAAGGTCATACTTGCTTGATAATATGCTATCAGACAATGCGTTCCAAAGTTCGGACATTCGGGAGATGAATGACTGTCTATATTTCACTGTACGAGTAGGAATAGGGTTGACGCTAAGCTCGTGCACGCGTTTAGCTTGACGACTATTTCGGGGAAAACAGTAAAGAGGAGGAATGAGTGATCTAAATTCCGCACTACATTTACCATGAAAGTTGCGATAGTAAATGCTGAGTACTCCAACGTTCCTACGATGCTCGAGGAAGCCAACAGAAATCGTAATGGGGTCATCTCCAATTAGTCAGAACGCATGTTTAAGGATTCGATCGAGCAGCGCAAGGTGTGTCTGTGGTGTCCCAGCCCATAAATGTGAATTATACCCTACACGAGGTCGAACGTAAGCCTTGAAAATGGTAGCTAAGTCGTGAGACGTAAAATATTTTTTGTAGAACCCTGACGGACACCAGAATTAGTTGGGAAAAAGTAGAAAGTAACGTTATCTAATTCGACTCGTATAGTGCGTTCGAACAGAAAACTCTCAACTCATTAAATCTGGGTAGCATCACGGCCAATGGCAGTTAGCTTGACAAGGAGACATTCATGTCAAACTCTGCCTAAAGCTTTTGGAATTTCAAGAGGAAGAACTTGACCTTCGCTAGATGACTTTATTATTAATCGTACTGTTTGCATCGGTGGAGTCGCCATACTCCAAAGGCAGTACTACTGAAATCAGTCTTATTGGCCTTTATCGTCCAGTAGTTACCTCCTGCGAGGGTCAGGAATTGACAATAAAAGAACATATTAAAAGCATTACTCCCACTACTCGTCAAGCCAAATTTGTAGATTTCATAACTCGAAATTCATAAAACACATTCCTCAAATGTCATTGATTTTATCTGCAAAACACGTACAATTTGTAAGTAACCCTAGTGTCCGTCCATGCTGCGTTTCTTAAGCATGCTATTTACTAACATCACATCGACGTGCTATACATCTACGTTTCAGAGGCTCGGAAGCAGCCCTCCTGAATTCTTTATTACTCTCAGCTGCACATTAAAGAGATACTTAAGAGCACTCCAAAGTTCCCTACTTTTTTTCATCGCATATCTTATCGGGAGGAGATGTCCTTGTAGCGCGTTCGAGAACAACACGATGTACTAAATTGCTACAACAAAACCTTTCAAATGTTATGCTATAAAACAATTTAAAGTGCAACACTTGCAACACCTATGAAGGGTAGAATTATCTGCTTATACGATTGTGGCGGTGGTAGTCTGGTTTGTGTTACCATTAAAGGAACTTTCTTACTCAACCGGCATTCGGCAGTATCACAGACACATGTTGGTCATAAATATCCGATTTTTTTTTAGCTTCGAGTATGTTTGGCAGAAACTTTTGAATTTAAGTGATGTCGGTAGCTACGAGTAGCTATCGCGGGACCTTGTTTTGTGCAGACATCACCCATTAAAAGCTTTTCTTTTTGAATTGGACAGCTTAACTGCAGCAAGTTTTTCATTTATAAAGTTGATAAGGGTTTCTTATGGGAAGATACCCGAGTTGAAATCGTACCGCACCTTGCTTTTTAAGGGTTATGTTTTCTTACATTCACTTCCTGGTACACTTGACATACTTAATATTTCATTCAAGTTTGTTTACAGAGTTTCTTTCTTCTTGGTTGTCTCATTTCAGTGTGTTTTAGAAGTGGAATGCAATATAGACATGAATAGATTACCAGTTGAGGAGCAAGAGCACACGTTCAAATAAAGCTAATGATATCTTTATAATTTAGACAAACGTTCCCGTAGATAATCGGTTTCTTTGAAAATCATGTGCTTCTGGAGAATCAAAATTTTCAAACCTTATGGAAATACGAGTTAAGAATTCGACCGATTTCGCTTATTATTCTAATAATAAGGTACTAGCAACCAGTAGTCCTTACGTGGCTGGATTCTCTACAATACCTTATTCTGCATTAGCCACTAATTATCTGTAAATGCTGATCTGATCCTCTCTTTTGCAAACAGCAGAATCGCTTCTGGAGATGTTAGGAAAAAGCTCTTTAATAGCTGCTAATAGTCACATGCTTTGGACAGACTTAAACGTAAAGTGAAGAAGGCTCTGTGGTTATCGCGCCTAGGATCCCAGTTTCGAACCAGCGACTCGAGTGGAAAAAAATTCACTTGCTTATTCGGGTCACACTTATGAGCTCTAACTCGCACTTTTTGCTCAATACAAAATACTCTTTAAAATGGCTTCCATTAAAGCTGAAGCGGAGGGCTTACTTAAGCGGACATATAATGTTAAAATGTTTTGGAAGATTTGAAAGTTCGATGTACTTAAAAAAAAGTTGGAACGGATGAATAAAACGATTAGGATCATGCAAAAGAAAGAAATTAATGCTAATAAAATCGTATTTCATTGATGAATTTGAAGCGCTTTATTTTCAGTTCGATATATCCTTTTCTGTTTCATGGTTTCAAATGTCTCAATATTAAAAAAAATGTATGGAAAACAAATGGACAGCGCGGGTTACAAAATGCTGGAAAGATTATAATCGGTAGATATGAAACAGACTTTTAATACACGTTTGTGCCAAACGATCGCGACATGTGGCGTCGTAGAGAATAGAAACCATAGCAATGTTTTGTTTTTCTACTTCTACAATGGCTCTACAGCTCAAATCGGGCCTTGGCCTCTTGAGTTTCAGGTTCCTTATCATCTTATCATTATTTATTGTGGAAGGGTTGTTGGACCCTCGCACAACATGTTTTTTTTTGTACATACAACGATCGCACAACTAAACAGGAAACGCTATATGCTAACAAGAAAGTAAATGTCCATTTTTTGATGTCGCTCACTGTGCTTTCTTTGTAAATACATAAAAAATATTGCGTTTTGTATTGCTCTTCCTCGAGCTTTTATGTCTTCTTCTTCTACAATCGCGCTACAGCCCAAATCGGACCTAGGCGTCCTGATATTCAGGTTTCTTAGCAGTTTTCATTATTTATTTTGGAAGGGTTGTTAGCCCTTCGCACAACCCTTTTTCTACGAATTTTTTCATTTTCTTAGATTAAGGTGACCAAGATATACCCAAGTAGGCAATGTACCGGAATTATATGTTGCGCCGGCCGGGATTTGAACTCACGACCTTCGCATTACAAGACCAACACACTACCTACTAGGCTATACCCTAGCTTTTATGTCTGGCTTGTCGAATGTATAGACATCACGCTCTGAAATTAATGATCGGTGGGCGGTACCAGTGAGTGGTGTTTGTGCTTTATGTTTCTTTCTCGCTTTGGCTTCCAATTCTTGTATGCATGTCGGATGTCGCGACCTGATTGGAGTACGGAAGGAGTTTGTAATTTCCTTTTCATCCTTTTTTTCATCCTGTTACCAAAAATCCAGGTAGAAAACTGGAAGCCGGAAAAGGCACACATTGACTAAATACCTTTTCAATCATATTTAGTTTGTTTATTTCGAACCATTGGTTTGGACTGGATTACGTTTACAAAAAATGCTTATTATTTAAATATATAGATTGTGACTTGGGGGAAAAATCCTCTGCAATCAATATTATTTTTTTCACGTTACATGACTAAATACGACCGAAAATCAGACAAAAATCATCTCGATTTAAAGCTTGCTCAGTCATTTCAATAAACGACGCAGCAGACACGCTTGCGCTGCAAGGATCTGCGATTATTAAATCCATTATGAAATCAGTTGTTGCAGCTCCAAAAATGCTGAAGACTAGCTTAAAACAAATTATTTCGGATTCTTTCTTGAAGGAATGGCGGTGGCAGCTGCAGAACGACGAAATCCCTTTAGGAAGTGCCGAATAGAAATATTACAGTTCAGCTGTTACAACGTAGTCCCTGTAGCGTCTGAATTATTTTCGGCCTGACCAAAGGTTATTGCTAGCTAAAGCTGCACCCATTTAAGGTGTGTACCGCGAGTGACAGCATTTTGCAAAATTTGCGAGGAAGACGAAGAATCTATCGAACATTATCTTTGTCCGCTAATCTCCACCAGGAGTCTTCTTTGTTTAGGTTCTAGAAACTTGTCAGAACTAGACGACCTCAAAGGCATCAAACATTCGATCCTGCTTTGCTTCGCAAATCAAACCAAGTGCCTAGAACAATAGGAGTGACATCCATCTCATAATCAATAGGGAAGTACACTAACAAGATTGCTCCAGTGCATTGTGGTTCTTCGTAACCACACTCCTTCAACCTGAACTTCGCAGCGTTACTTTTTGCCTTTTTTCTCGTCGCCACTTGTATTGTAAGTATTAGGTTGTTGCAGAGGAAATGGCGACCTTGCTAGTGAAATTAAAAAATCAAACAAGTTTAACTCTTAAAAAACTTAATTTTATTAATCAAAATAGGTACCAGCACATGCAATACACTTCTTCCAACGAGATATAAGTGCATTTATGCCAGTTTCGTAGAAGTCCGACTTTCTAGACTGAAGAAATTCCTCGAAGGCATTTTTGATGGCTGCTTCATTGTTAAATTGTTTCTCCGCCAGAAAACGACCCAAATGTTTAAGAAAGTGGTAATCGGTTGGCGAGAGGTCTGGTGAATATGGTGGATGAGGAAGAGTCTCATACTGCAACTCGTTTAATTTTTTGACCGTTATTCTTGATACATGAGGTCATGTTTTGCTCAGTAAGCTCATGCGGGACCCATTTATCAAGCTTTTTGACTTTTTCAAGCTGTTGCAAGTGCCGCGAAAATGTCGAATAGTGTACGTCCAGTTTCTCTGCAATGTTCCTAACAGTTTGGCGTGATTCAGACTAGTAGTAAACGCAGCTCGTCGTTATCTATCTATGGTCATGGGTAGTCACATGGCTCACTTTGAAGGGTCATATCTCCTGATTGGAATTTTCCAACCCATAGCTGTGTAGTTCGTCCGCTTAATGTGTCA
Source organism: Chorisops tibialis (assembly GCA_963669355.1). Classification (NCBI taxonomy): domain Eukaryota; kingdom Metazoa; phylum Arthropoda; class Insecta; order Diptera; family Stratiomyidae; genus Chorisops; species Chorisops tibialis. The sequence continues at coordinate 81,466,949 of OY770263.1, forward strand.
GCTCGAAATTCCGTGTTAATGTTTTTGGTTGCCTCCCTTTCATTGTGGCCAAGTTTGAACACGTAAGGAAAAGGTAACTGACTCGGTTCCATGTTTTTTTCGTTTTTTTTCTCTCCGATATCAATGAAGTCCAAAACTGAAATGATTCCATGACCAAATGTAGGAGTGTTTATACTTTAATATTCATTAGCACCAGAGCCACCTGACGGCAGTTTGAGATATGAAAATCGCAACTAACTTCATTTCATCGCAAAAATCACCATCTCATCTGCAACAACCTAATAGTTGTAAGTAAATAAAAACTACTGTCTGGAATTAGGCTTGAATATTTTTTTATTGTATCGTATGCTTTGAGAAATAAGGTGGGAATTCAAACGACATTTTATGATCTGATCAAAATGGAAATACTAGATGATTTTTTAAGTCTGAAGTTGGTTCTAATAACAAATCTTAACGAAACATTATTCAGCTTCTTGAAACATTGAGTCAATTTAAATTTTAAAACATAAAACGTACAAAATTAATCGAGCAGAAATTATGAACAAAATATTTATTTAGCACAATTAGTGAGATTAAAAAAAAAGACGATTGGATTCACTCCTTCTACTCCCTCCCACACAATATTTCACAACTTTACATAACATTGATTTTCCTGGAAAGTATGAACGTTACTAATCTTATATGTAAAACATGTTAATTGCCTAATGTTTACAGTAATTTTTGAAAAAAATCATCATTAGGAGCTCTCCACTCCTTCTACCACCTCCCATACAAACTGCACAATTTTTCTAAATCCAATACACTAATTTTCCTAGTACTAACTAAATTTATTTTATTATTTTAATAACTCAATACTTTAGTATTGTGATCGACTTGGAAAAAAAATTGTTGCCATCCTGAAATTTTGTTTTTTTGCGTTTCATGACTAAAATGCAAAAAAAAAGTCTGTCTGTACGCCGTACGCCGCCCATCGACTGCTGTTCGCCGTCCACCGTCCACCGTCCACCGTCCACCGTCCACCGTCCACCGTCCACCGTCCACCGTCCACCGTCCACCGTCCACCGTCCACCGTCCACCGTCCACCGTCCACCGTCCACCGTCCACCGTCCACCGTCCACCGTCCACCGTCCACCGTCCACCGTCCACCGTCCACCGTCCACCGTCCACCGTCCACCGTCCACCGTCCACCGTCCACCGTCCACCGTCCACCGTCCACCGTCCACCGTCCACCGTCCACCGTCCACCGTCCACCGTCCACCGTCCACCGTCCACCGTCCACCGTCCACCGTCCACCGTCCACCGTCCACCGTCCACCGTCCACCGTCCACCGTCCACCGTCCACCGTCCACCGTCCACCGTCCACCGTCCACCGTCCACCGTCCACCGTATGCCTGTGGTACACTCAGCGCACATTACCTTACAAACCCTTCAAGATAGAAAGTTGTGGAAACCCATTTTGAGAGGTGTAAGGGTTCAGAGAGAGGCAGGGGGAGCGCTAAAACCGAAAACTAAGAAATCAAATATCAAAAAAAAATCAAAAAAAAAATCAAATAACCGTACATATAGAAGAGTTTGTGGGACAAACTTTAAAAATAATTTAATTTTTTTATCCATTGGGATGCAATAAGGAGGGGGGCTAAGATCCAATTGTCGGCCGAATTTTTTTTTGAAATGATAAAACCTTCGAAATTACTTACTATAAAAAATGTATATTCTGGGACCATTAACGTGGAATATATGTAGATCCACTTGAAGCAGCTTGGAGGGAGGCTAATTAGGCTAATTAACACTTAAAAATCTATATTTCGGCTATTTATTAAGCTATGTAATTGAAACTTTAAGCTATACTAGCGCAATACGAGAAAATATAACATTAAGATATAATGGTAGTGGGAGAAAATGGGGAGCATTTCAATAATGGTGCACTTTCTAAAACTTCAAACCGTTATATATCTCATAACTAAGTACAGATATCAAATTAAAATTTTGTCAAATTATAGAACTCCATAGTTCTTAATTTTGGTAAAAATTTTAAGATGGGGGTGTAAGGGGAGGGGGGTGGTAAGCAAAAATGTTGGAAACTTTGAGTGATTTTGAGGGCTCAAGGAACAAATTCCGATACCATTTCAAGCTTTTACTTTTTCTAATTTTATTGGAAACCGATTTAGAGCATTTACCAAAATTTTGAATTTGCCTTGCTAAAAATGACAGAAACAAAATTTCAGTTCGATAGCTCAAAGTGTTCGATAGTTATGTTGTAGACAGACAGATAGACGATAGAATCGAGGTTTTGCGAGCGACAGCAAAAATTGTTGTTCCTTTGGCGACTCTGTAGGAGTATTAATTATTAGCGTATAAGAATCTATATAGTGATTTGGGGCTTAGACCCACTAGCCTCTAAGTTAGAGCCGACTCTGTGTTTTAGCGGAAACCTCGAAAGTTCAAACGAAAATTGAGAAATAAAATATCATTATGTTAAACTACATCTTCTACAATGGCACTACAACCCAAATCGGACCTTGGCATCCTGATATTCAGGTTTCTTAACATTTTTCATTACTTATTGCGGAAGGTTGTTAGCCCTTCGCACAACCCTCTTTCTACGATTTTTTTCATTTTCTTAGATTGAGGTGACCAAGATATACCCAAGCCGGCAATGTCCCGGAATTATATGTTGCGCCGGCCGGGATTTGAACTCACGACCTTCGCATTACAAGACCGACACACTACCTACTAGGCTATATCCTAGCTTATGTTAATAACGAATATAAAATATAAATTTCAATGTAAAATAATCAAAATCATGTAATTCGGTCTGTTTCACTACTAGGTAGGACTATCAAGTATTGTAAGGGCTTCAGTAGTTTCTTACTTACTAACTTTTTTTGAAAAATTTAAAGTTTAATAATTATGTATGTAGGATTGATTTAATTTATTGTATATATATTGAAGTTCAATGTTTATAAGTAATACAATAAAAATTTGAGACGTTTGCTCATTCGCGAGGAGTTTAAATGAAATGCGTCTATATAGTGCTTAGCTACAGTTTTAATAGGATCTCTAGACAATACATACAACCGAATTTAATTAAAAATGTAAATAATAAAATGTGTAGGTATGCAACAAACAGTAATGCAAATAACTAAACCTACTACACGAATATGGACTACCACATGTATATATACTACAGTGGTAGACATTCGTATGAGCGCACTACATTTTTTTGAAATATTTCTTAAACAAAAAAAGTAAATACTTTTAAAAGAGATATACAGGCCAAATACAAGTTTCTTTTTAAAAATCCAATAAAATGAACAAAATTAGATTTTGTCCATGTATTATGGCTTCATTAGTAAGAGCAAACATTCCCACTAATGATGGAATACAAGTGGCTGCCTCGGCTGGCTTCGCAGTAGCGCATTCTGTCACTCCAATTTTCCAAGACCATGTCGATGGTTTCGGGCTGTAACTCACGGATTGCTTGGATGATATTGGCGTTAAGTGCTTGAATCGTTTATCGATTGTTGGCATAACATCGGTCCTTCACGGTTCCCCAGAAAACAAGTCCAAAGGGGTCAAATCGCAGCTCCGAGGCAGGCAATTGACATCGCCAAGACAGCTGATAACACGACTTGGTAATTCGGTGCGTAAAAGGTCGGGCATGGGCTGTGTGGCATGGCGCGCCATTTTGCATGAACCAGAGGTCCAAATCCATGTCTTCAATTCCAGTAAAAAAAAAATCGGATAACATGGCTCTGTAACGTTCACTGTTGACCGAAACGTTGTTCCCAGCTTCATTTTCGATGAAAAATAAAATAAGCGAATAATCCGAGATCTTTGTGCAGAATTCTCCTCAGGCTAGTGCGTGAAATGTTGAGCTGTTGAGATCAACGGCGAGTTGATGTTCGTGGAGTGAGTCTCACACTGTCGGCTACAGCAGCCACATTCTCGTCTCTGCGCACCGTACGACGACGGAGACCATGAGTGTTGTCAACTGGCATGCTAGTCTCACGAACTTTTTGCACAAACTTGCGTACAGCAGGTGCGGTGGGTGCTTCATTTCGGCCAAAAACTTTATTTCAAAAAACGCACTGTTTGGGCTACACAGCACTCACTTTGAAAATAAGTTTTCAACTTGTTAGATTATTTAGACAATTCAGACCAATTTCGGACCAGCACGTGCGAATGGCTACTTTGAAGGCATTTACGCTATCAAACTGACGTCCATTTGCTAGCGAGAATCCCCCCAAGATTCTCAATTGGATTACAGTCAGGGCTAAAAGCGGATCAGTCAAGTGTGCGAACATTTTGTCCGAAAGCCAATCCTTGGCTTACCTCGAAGCATGAATGGATGCATTATCCTGCTTGAAAGCTACATCTTCTTCGTCGCAACTATCCAGATGACTGATTGAAACGTCTTTCTAGAGATCTACATATGTACATCTCAGAGCTCATTCTAGTAGTTATGAAACAGATTGGAAGCTTTTCTTTGCAGGAGAGTGCAACCCAAACCATAACGCTTCCACCGCCGAAATTACGCTTCGACCTGACCACGTTGTGTTTTTTTTTCAAATTATGCCAATAGCAATTGTAGCAGTCTGGGCCATCCAAATTGATTTTTTTTCATCAGAAAAAATTGAGTTTTTTCCCATTCGGATGTCCAAAACATGTACTTTTTTTTGAATTGAAGTCTTTTCTTTTGGTGAATGGCAGTTAATTGGGGTTTTCCTTTAAGTTTCGTCCATGCTATATTTGGAGAAGTCCTTAAAACACGAGCAATGTGACGAGGTGTTACATTAAGCTCTAATTTGTCCTTAATTTGTTTTACAGATAGCCTATTTGTTGTTGCCTCGTGTCGAATTTTACCTTTGTTACGCAAGGGTAATTTTGTATTGCCCTTTGTTGGAGCCTTAACACCATAGTCATTGCCATTTTTTCAAGAAATTCCTGATTGCACGTTCAGATCGACCAAGTTTAGTAGCAATTTGCCTATTGAAGAAGTGTTTTTCTTTCAATAAATTGATGGTAACCTGCTTCGCCTCATTTAAGCGCGTCCCGGAAGGCATGCTGCCAAAAACAACGCTCATACTAAATAATATTGCAAAATAGATTCTGCACAAACCTTCAATAAAATTTCTTTAATGCTATTTAAAACAAAATTTGCAAAAAACTTTAAATTTCGCGTTCAAAACTCAATAATTCCTCGATGCGCTCATACGAATGTCGTAGCTAAAACTGAGGTCCATTCATATTTTTAGCTTTTTTTTTCAAAGTAGTACCGTTAGTTTCATCAGTTTTACTGTCGTGTCTTACTCAACCATAGCAATTCCAAAAATAGGGAGAAAACATTTTTCTTAGAAATATTTTACAGTGGGGAACACAATATATGATACATTTTCAGATGCGCGCATACGAATGTCTACCACTGTATGGAGATTATAATTATACTCTAGATGAAATCTGAGAGTATATTGTGTTTGCCTTACCGTTTGTAACGCTAAGAAATAATGCTCGCACAGAGCCGCCAAGGGTACAGAAATATTTGTTGTCGCTCAAAAACTTCGATTCCGAGTTGCTGTCTGTCCGTATGTCCGTCTGTCTACAGCATAACTCTCGAACGCTTTGAGCTATCGAGCTGAAATTTTTTGTATGTCATTTTTATCAAAAAAGTAAGTTCGTGAACGGGCCACATCCCCCCACTCCTTCTACCCCCTCCCATGCAAATTACACGAAATTCCGAAGTTTTCAGAAATTGATTTTTCTTTGAAACTATTTAAGCTATCGATTTAAAATTTGGGTTAAAGTATGACGATATAGATCTCATTAATATAACTTAATATTTATACGATCCCGTCACTCCGTCACACGCTTTACGCCCAATCATAATTCTTTTATGTTTTCATTTAAGACTAGCAAACGGCCGCGACTTCGTCCGCGTAAAAATAGCAATAATAAGCAATTTTTGAGAGTGTAGTTAGTAATACATTATGTGGGATACATAATCTGCTTACTTTAATAGCTCTTTGAAGAAAATGGTTTGTATGTTGTTGGAATCAGAACCATAAATTATTAACAATGAAAACATGATACTCCCATTTTTATGGGACAGGCTCGTGATCAAATCAAACCCGTGATTCGAGATCATATACGTGTTGAAAAGCGTTAAGGACATGTGAATAATTGTAGCTGGTTTTATTTAAAAAAAAAAAAACAAATAAAATAACATTAAGCTTAAAAACATAACAGGACTACGATTGTGCGTAAAGCCCAATCATACGATACTATGTAGAGATGAAATCGAAATTTTTGCGGTGTTAAGAAATTTTATATAGGGAGTGGTAGAAGGGGTGACAGCATTGAACTAATTTGTTTCACATCATGCTAGAGTAGCTATAAAAAGGTTTTGTACCAAATTTAAGCTTCAAAAATTGAGTAGGTACTGAGAAACTTAGCGCATTGAATTTAATGAAATTGTGCAATTTGTATGGGAGGTGGTGGAAGGAGAGGGGGGGTTTTTGGTGATTTTTCGAGAAACAACTATAACTATCATGCAATTGATATACTTTAAATTTCAGATCTGTATCATTCATACTTTTCAAGAAAATCGAATTAGTGTATAGTCGTGGAATGTGTCTCATTGTATGGGAGGGGGAAGAAGGAGGGAAGCTACTCGGTTAAGTTTTTTCCCAAGATTACTAATAATGCTAATTAAGGATTAAATCCAAATTTTTACCTCGATGAAATTTAAATGTACTGAGAAAATTCGTTTAGAGTATTTCATGAAAAAGTGTGGTTTATATGGGAGGTGGTGGAAGGAGAAGGGGGTTTCTGGTGATTTTTTGAAAAACAACTATAATCATCATGCAATTGATATATTTGAAATTTCAGATCAGTAACTTTCAGACTTTTCAAGAAAATCAAATTCTTGCGAAGTCGTGGAACTGTGTCACATTGTATGGGAGGGGGTAGAAGGAGTGAAGCTAATCGGTTAATTTTTTCTCGATATTAATAATAATGATAATTAAGGATTTCATACAACATTTTAGCTCGATGGAAGTGACACGTACTGAGAAATTTGGTGTAAAATAATTCATGAAAAAGTGTAGTTTGTATGGGAGGTGGTGAAAGGAGTGAGGAAACTCAAATAATTTGTAAACCAAAAGACTGTATTTATAATAGAAATAATATATTCCAAATTTCAAATTAATAGCTTTTATGGTTTCCAAGAAAATTTGATTAACATATATTTTGAAAATGAGTCACTTTGTATGGGAGGGGGTAGAAGGCGTGAGGGGAGTGAAATGAAACCAAGTGCAGATTTCATTCCGATGGACACCTAACAAACTGTGCAAGTTTCATTACAATCGGTTCAGCCGTTTGTGCGCGAAAAGCGGTCGGATAGACAGACAGACAGACAGAAAGACAGACAGACAGACAGACAAAAATTTCAAAAATGTGTTTTTATGCTTAGTTAGTGCTAAAATAACTCAAAAAACTAACTTATAGCCATTTATAAGCAAATTACAGACAGACACTACAATTATATTACTATGTATAGATTGAAATTTATTACAAAATTTCTTTCATCGCATTTAAAGCTATAATATGAAGTATAATTCATCCATTTTTTCGTTACACATAATTGCGCATTATTTTAATTTTAACACATAGTCCATGATTGCCAGCATTTTTTAAGCATTTTTTTTTTGTATTTTAGTAAGTTTTCATTATGTTCTTCACACTCTTCTTACAACTCCTTTACCCATTCCTCGTTGAAGTAGTTAACTTCTCTTTTTAATAAACTACGTGTCTGGTACGGGCAATCCTAATATTTTTATTGCAATATGTGCGTTGAATGTCGCAAAGTAAAATTCCACCGATTACAACGAAATGTTGACCAATTATTTAAAAAATACTATTTTCATGGAAATTGAAGCCAACGAACAAATTTGACGATCGCACACGATTGTTTAGCGGATATACAGACGGGCAGGATAAATTTGAAATTTGGAAAAGGTTTATTTTAAATGAAGTGAGAAATTTTTTCTGTTAAATTTTTTATGGTGTACTTTTGGGTAGTTAATGAGTATGGAGTACTGGATAACAGAAGGAAGCAGAGTACTTTCTAAAGGAGTATTCCCGGTAATACAGCTACTATGGCTCCCAAGCCCGCAAACGCGTTTAACGTTTAAAAACTGCGGAAATTTTAGGACAACGTTCATTGTTCTGATATTGGAGCACTAGTCCATACACTCTGAATTTGCTGAGCATGAACTTACTTCGAACATTCCGTTATACTCTTAATAACTACAGAATAATTTTCGCTTTCATAATTTATAACTCTTCGGTTACGCTAATGAATGACACCTTTATTTCTACGTTCACGCCACACCTGATTAAAAACACCACCAAAACACTCCACACAAAACAATCCTCACAAAACACGAACAAAAAACTCATCAATTTTACAGATTTCCAGGCCAATGCGATAAATCAGTTTATAAAAGAGTGCATATCGAAAGATTGACAGATCACATTCAGCTGTGTGTGATGGCAATTTTCAATTACAGCGCACAAAAAGGTGTTAAGAGTCTATCTCTCAGATGGATCTTCACTCTTCTGTTCTACTGACATTTTCATTCAACTATGGCGATAAATGATCGACAATAAAGCTGTTATGCAATGGACGATTGGGTAACTTCATTTGTAACTTCGGTACTTAGATCAAACCATAAACATTATTACTTTTACTTACCACGGTTCCAAAAGGGAAATTAAAGCGCACCGTTAAAGGTCACGACTTAAAAAATATGTAAGAGTGATTCTTCTGTTGCGTTTTGGGCGTGAAGTAATCCAGATATTTTGGGTGATTTATTTTATAATCTCAGGAATTAACATTAATTTGAGAAATGTAATTGGTACACTCGAAAATATGCAGTTTCGTAAAGTACTTATGTATTTAGTTTAATGTGAATACTAGGGCCGAGGCCTTCTTCCATTACGGATTTACTTCACGGTTATCTTCGGTGGAATGAATTGTTTTTGTGATAACAATCATTAACGCACCTAGGTCGGTAGTAGTTTTTATCTATTTGCAAGTTCATTCTTCTGGGTGCGAGACCTATCTAATATCTCTGCTTGTCTGTGGAGCAAGGCGCTCGGTTGCAAACGAAAGTCCACGACGAAAATCGAGGAACAAATTTCAAGCTTCGCTGTCCGCGATGTCGATGTAAACATTTTCACTACGTGTACCCCGAACGAAACTTATCCATAGATGTCCAAGCCATGTCGCATCAGTTCCTGACTTTACTCCTCCATGTACCACGCTAGATGTTTCATACTTCAATTTTCGCTTCAGATTCCGATCCCTTCAGTTCACCACTTTGAAATCTGCATCACGACCTACAGTGCATTTCGATCTCCTCGGTCACTACTCGTCAGCATGTATACCAGGTTCAACTAATATTGCCATTACCGCTTGTTCTTCCAGTTCTATATTAAGTCTTCTCCTTTGTTCCATCATTGTATGAACACAAGTTGCTCCGTTCATACTACCATTTTGAGCATCGGATTTAGATACCTCAGGTCCCTACTAATAAGTTAGGGTGTAGCCTAGTGGGTAGCGTGTTGGTCTACAATGCAAATGTCGTGAGTTCAAATCCCAGTCGAAGCATAATTCCAGCACACTACCTGCTTGAGTGTACCTTGGTTACTTCAATCTACGAAAATGAAAAACTCGTAGATAGAGGGTTGTGCGAAGGGCTAACAACCCTTTCGCAATAAATAATGAAAATTTTAAGGAGCTTGAAGGTCAGAAGGCTCGATTTGGGCTGTAGCGCCATTGAAGAATAAGGTCCCTACTTTACACTGCCGGTACACGCAGCGTATTTAGATCTCCCATTCAATACTTTCGTACGCATATCTGCTATGTTCTACAAATAGTTTATTTCCCTTGTTGTCTGTTCTCTGCATTAAGAATGTTTTTAAACTCAGAATAATATCCGAATTTTCAAAGAATATATAATTGGAGTAATTGAAGTTACTTCAAACTACACTAGAGGTGGCGCTCGTGCTGAATTACTGTTGCCAAAGAGGAAATCAAATATAAGGCAGTGCCATAACACTTACATTGGGATCAAATTTTTTAATGATGTGCCACGTTCTATTAAAGAGAGTAGGAACCTCACCATTTTTAAATCAAATGTCAAGAAATTGTATTATTCGGGTTAATCAAAGCGATTTTTCTGATAATTTCTAGTGTTCTTTTATTCTTTTTAAATTTTTTACCTTACATTTATTATTTTTCTTAATTTTTTTAATCTTTTAAGTATACTGAATTTGTCTTTTTATTAACATACCTATATTTTGTTTAACATTATAATTGTATCTCTATATAGCGTTAACATTTTTTTTAAATCTGCAAGCCCTTACTCCTCACCCCTATCACAAGAATTTTTCTTACAAGGGGGAGTAGTTGAATGTCTAATTATTGTAAGAAAAAATTATGTTAAAAGCTTGAATTATAATAAAAAAAAAATCTTTCGATAGCATTAGATTTCACTTCCTTGGCTGGTTTTGACTAGGTCGTTATTCACTTCCGCATTTATAATATATTTACTCTCAATTGAACACTAAGCTCTCAATTTCACTCCATTTTTGCTTCCTAGACCTGAAGTCTCTACTTTGTCAATCGACCCTAGTTTAACCTGGCGGGGAGCATTTCGTTTGCTTCAGTGCACTACTAGTTATGTTCACCTCCTCAACAGTAAACGCCTCCGATTTCGCTCCCCTTAATTCTTATCATGCAATACTCTCTTCAGGTCGCTACTTTGATCGCCGATTTGCTGTTTCTCATTATTTCATCCATTTCTCTACATTTCGACCGTTTCTTACCCTTTCGTCTCTCCATAAATCATCACAGTTAGTTGTGTTCTTTGTCCGTAAGAGAACCCTGTTCTTTAGGACTCAATCAAAAAATCAATCAAATTCCTGATAAGACCCCCTTTAGGGGCATAAGACAGAAACAACTCTCTTCCACAAGGTGCGCTCCTGAGCCTTAAGCTGTTGCCAGGACTTGTCTGTTGCTCTGGCGTCCTGCTCAACTGCTCGCTTCCATGTGTTACATGGTCGACCAACCTGACGTCTTCCTTGAGGATTATAATCCAGAGCCTGTTTTGCTATGTTTCGCTCTGGTTTCCTCAAAGTATGACCGATTCACTGCCACTTCCGCCTTCGAATCTCAATACCTATTTTAGACTGGCCAGTTGTATTCCAAAGTTCGTCGTTGGAGATCACTTCTGGCCAGAATATTCCTAAAATGCGTCGGAGGCATTGGTTTACGAAAGTCTGTAGTTTCTTGGTAAGTCGAACGGTCACTTTACACGTAGTACAACCATATAACAACACGGATTTGACGCATGCGTCAAAAACTCGCAGCTTCGTGCGAAGGGAGATCTCTCTTAACCTCCAGAAAAGGGGAAAGGATACCAAAGACCTGACGAGATTTATTTAGCCGAGCCTTCTTTTTGGCTACGCCGTTCATGCTGACAGTGAGATACCCGATAGCAAAAATCTTGCACCTCTTCCTCATCCTGTCCGTTAAGAACGATCGGTATGCTTGCGTTCAAACCCATGTGCATGTACTTGGTTTTGGTGATAATATGCAGCCTTGTCCGACACCCGTTCGCAGAGGGAAGCTCTCGGACAGCTCTCCTCTATGCAAGCCGCGACACCTTGCATCTTCGAAGGATTCATTAATCATAGCTATGACCTTGTCATTCCATATGTAATCTCGCTTAACGCTGTCGAAAGCCTTCTCGAAGTCCACAAACATGAGATGTAGTGGCGAACCCATTTCGGCTGACTGCTCTAATATTATCCGTACGGTATTTGTGTGGTGGGTACAAGATGACCCTTTACGTAATCCAGCCTGTTAAACTACGAGAGTGCTCTCGACGACATCAGTAATCCAATTGAGAATTACCTTAACCATAATTTTTGATATGGCAGTAAGTAGACATATACCGCTCCAATTGCCACAATCCCGAAGGTCGCCCTTCTTTGGAATTTTTACAATGACACCCTTCTTCCATTCAGACGGATATCTTCCTTTATTCCACACCTCAGTAAAGAGTGGGAGGAGTATATCGGCTGTTATTTCCGGGTCCGCTTTGAGGAGTTCGCTTGGTAGTCCGTCTATACCTGGAGCTTTCCTTCCCGCCATTGACCGAATGGTGGAATTATCTCTTCCTTATCTGGGGATCGTCCCTAATACAGGATTGTTGCGGTTGGATGTTTGGTAGTTGTTCTGTTTCTGGAATATCTTCCTCTGATAAGATGTTTAAAATATCAGAGAAGTATTCCGTCCATCGCCGCAACTGGTGTTCACTCATATTAAGGAGTGTTTCGTTGATATGTCTCACCAGGTGGTTGGTGGTAAAATTCCTGTTTGTCAACTGTTTCATGATTTTGAATAGTGAACCCATATCCCCAAGGTAAGCCGCAGATTCTGTCATGTTTGCCAGATCTTCAATGGCCTTTCTCTTGTCGCGTCTAACAGCCTTTCTAAGCTTTATATGAGCACCGCGGTAGTTCTGCCTCAGGTCGGGCGTTTTTTTGTTGACATCGGGTTGAGAGGTGATTGCCAATTTGGCTTTTTTCCGATTGCCAACCTTGTTCCATGTGTCTTGCGACATCCAGGGCTTCTCACCGTTTTGCACATATCCCACAGATTCTTCAGCACTAGTTAGAAAAGTGTTTCTGGTTGCCCCCAATTGGCGTCTAGTTTCATATTCACCCAATGTGGATGACTTTTCGGGTAGAATAGTGGTGTATTCGCGTTTTTTGTTGGGATCTCTGAGTGATCTGTAGGACTACATACTTAAAATCCGAGAGAGCCCGTATACCTCATTGTCTACCGCCGATACGATATAACTCAGGGTTCTCGATACATCTCCCGTAGTACTTCGTTAGTTGCCGCAAACGCCTCACTTTAGTATAAGTCCCTGCATGACCTTAATACTGATTGATCTGCTCGGGTCTCTATATGCAACTCTATAAATGTACTGGAATAGATAAAATTTGAGAATATGATAATCATAATCCAAAATTTGTAACGCTGAGGCGATAAAAGGTGTACAAGGTTTTAGACGAGTTTCAAACCGCTTATTACCACTCTTACCACCATCAATAATTCAATCAAATTCCTGTTAAGACCCCTCAACGGCAATAGGACAGACACAGTTTTCTTCCATAAGGCACGACCCATGGTCTTCTGTTCAAATGTTCGCTGCCATGTGCTACCTGATTGACCAACCTGACGCCTTCTTTAATGGTTATAATCCAGAGCATATATGAAAATGTTTTGATCTGGTTTCGTCGAAATGCGACCGATCCTCTGCCACTTCCGCCTTTGGATCTTAACGCCTATTTTAGTCTATCCAGTTGTACTCTAAAGATTGTTTTTGGAGATCACTTCTGGCCAGAATATCCCAAAAATACGTTAGAGTTAGCTGCTTCTTGGTTAGCTTATCGGTCACCATATAACATTATGAAATTGACGCATGCGTCAAACACTCGTAGCTTCGTGCGAAGGATCCAGAAAAAGATAAGATACCGAAGGCCTGATGACACTTAATTTATTCGAGCCATGACTTTCGATACGGGAGTAAGTAAAAATATGCCACGCCAATTACCTTTATCCCAAAGGCTGTCCATTTTCGGGATTTGAACAATGAAGCCTTTTTTTTTCTTCAGCCGAATTCTTCGTTTCGTCATCCACTTATACACGATAGATGAGTTTTGGAATAGCTGACAGTTTAGCTATTGGTCAATAGTTTACAACAGCAGATTTTCATCCGCTTTTGTGGGTCGGTATGATAAAGGAGGCCTTCCACACTGTAGGGAAAATCCCAGTTTCAAAAATATTAGAGAGAGTGTGGCTCAGCAATAGAGAGACAGCAGCGTTCAAGGGTAACTGTAGGAATAGAATCTGCGCCAGGAGAAGAAACATCCTTAAGACGAGAGATGTGGTCAACTATATCATTATAAGAAATCGATGCACCAGGCAAAATAGTTGAAGCAGTGTCTCTAAAGTTATCAAAGTACGGCATGTCAGGGATAAAGTTTGTATCAGTAAAAGATTACAAATAGTAAATTGATCATTAATATTGTTGCCAAGAAGAAGCAATCAGATTTACGCAACAAATTTCCAAAACATCAAAAGTTCTCGAAACGTATTTAAATGGTAACCGACAATCTGGCGGGACGAAACAATGCTTTGTAATGAGCTTGGTGGGTTCTTTAAAATTATTTTGTGGACACACAGTCGCACGAAATAGAGGTTTTTGAGCGAAAAATATTTCATCTAGATTATAAAAATGTTACCACATTTAATGTTACCTTATATTTTCCCTAAACCTAAAATTTTTAAAAATATAAACAAAACACTGGGAATATAAAATCAATTTTTTGAATCCATTTGAGATTAAAGATGTGTAAATATTTCGAATGGAATTTGCAAATGTTTTTCAACTAAAAATATCGTTGTATCTCATTACGATGCGGTTTGTTAAACATTTTCCATTTCAAAGAGTGCACTTATACCACAGCTTGAATTCCTATGAGAATGTTAAAATTCCAAGCTCTATACTATACAGTTCATTCTATCAAACCGCAACATATAACAAAAATTAAATCAATCTGTAAAACATATCCTCACTATTTCATTTCGTATTTTGACCTCTCTATTCGGTATTTCATTTCAATTTCCGATGGGAATTCGTTTTTCTTTTTAATCCTACGAGATTCACAATAAAAGAGATACTCGTACATAAATCGAAAAGCAGAATTAAAAGCGTATAACATTTGGAAATGTTGAATATTATTCGTACACACGTAGGCGCTACACTTACATATCTGAAAAAAACCAGAAAGCTTCGATTTCATCTGAGCTACCTGAAAAATAAAAGCCGATTAATTGTGAGGACTAATTCTAACCGAGATAAATAACTTATTCTCGAAACGATTTGATTAAGCTTTTTATATCGATCACCTGAAATCTAATCAACGTAAAAACTCATTAGAGCCGAATTGAAGAGTACTAGCCAATTCGAAATCATTTAATGGAATAAAAAACGCTGGTAGCTTAATCAATAAAGCGTTCAGTCAAGAAAACATTGTTGAGAAATAAAAACTACTTCAAAGACTTAACCGCCACCCTCTAATTTACTTCCAAGCAAAATGATATTTTTTTTCTTTCAAGATCCGGCTACAGCAGACCTCTGACCTCCTAAAATTCTAGACAACTTCCTTATTTCTAGCCATGACCTCACCTATGATGTTTGTATATAAGTTTTGCGACTTTTATCTTATTCCGGAGACTCTGGACAAAGAAAAAAACATTAAAAAAAAAATAAGTAATTTCAGTTTATTCGATCGGAATAAATACGGTCTCATCAAATTATCGCAGTGTGATAGGTTTTGTGTTCCTTCAAATAAAAGATTCATCATGGTCATATCTTAGGTTGCGATTCTCGATATTTAATGATGAGATCATCTTGCATTGTGCCATAATGTACGTGATCGGATTTAGAAACATTCAGCCTATCGAACTCTCATATGTATTTGTCTATTAGCAATTGTTTTTTTGGAGATGTTAGCATCTTTTAACAAATTTTATACTATGAAATATCCTATTCCTTATATACCTACATACATATATGTATAGTGAGTGCTACATACTTTATTTCAAATATAAGGTAGAAATCAATTTATCTAACAATAGATCTTTGCAATGTCGATTTTAATGAGCTTTTAGCACGAACAAAACAAACTACAGCTTAGTTGCTTACTTACTCCCCTGTTCAAAAGTTTGCGACATTTGTGTAATCTGAACGCACCTTTAAGTCTATCGCAAAAGATGAAATAGGGTGTCCTTGGATACGATGTGTCAAAATATGAAACTATTCATAGAAATATAATTGAAGTGTCTGCTTAATTATTCCATAAATGACTATAAGTTAGTATTTTGTTATATTTAGAAAAAAAAACTAAGTATAAAATCTTGTTTTTGAGATTTTGGTCTGTCTGTCTAGCTGTATGTCCGGATTAAACTCAAAAACGGCTTGACCGATTCTAGTGAAACTTTCACAGATTGTTGGGTTTACCTGGAACCATGATATCTCAAACATCCTCCATTTACGCCATGAGTAAGTCGAGGCACTTATGATTGGTATGATTAGTTTTTTGTATGAAAGTAAGTTTTTTTTTGGAATGATTGTAGTAATACGGGAAGAATAATCAATACCCGCCTACACCATTTACCACCTCCCTTACAAATGTCACAATTTCACCAAACTTGATTTTTTTTTTTGTTGAAACATTGTGCTCTGATTTGATTGTAGTTAAGCAAAGCAAGATTATTTAAATTTCCCTCCCTCTTTCTCTCATATACAAAATGTCTTTCGGATTTTTTCGTGGCAATTTAAAAATGTCTCGAGAATTACGCAGTTTAAGTTACAAAGAAAGGCTGCAGTATCTTGGTGTCTCTAGAACAAAGAAGGTTAAGAGATGATTTCATTGAGACGTACAAAATTCCAAATGGCCATTATGATTGTGAATACATAACCAGCTTATATACGAGAAACCGTCAGTCAATGGGTCACAAGGATAAAATCAATATAACAAACAAAAGCACTTAAAAATTAGTATTAAGATTAGCTCTTAAGCTATGTATGTATTTAAAACTTGGAATATATGTATACAAAGAGAAGTACTACTTAAGAAATTGAAAAAAAAAAATTTATTTCCGATTAATAATATAGACTGAATTTCAATTCGATTGCCGAAAACCGCACCCCTCTCGGATGAGTAGAATTTGTTTCAAATAATGATGTAAACTTGTGGAGTCATGCATATGGACGCAGCGCTTGTAGCTTGGTGCTCGGCTCACTTCCCGGCCGCGCCAGCCCACTGACCTAATCACCACCCCCAATACCAATAACTCGGCAAATCAGGTTTTTTTCTTTATAATCAATAATTTTATATTGCTACATTATTAATACACACATTTGTTAAATAAACTAAAAAAAAAACTAAAAAAACAACTTTTATTTGGTTTTTTTCTAATCCTGAACTACACAACCTATCCACTTGATTTTTTTTTTGGTGGAAAGGTTACACTACTGGCTATCAACCTTATAGGGTTTTTTTTTTAATTTTGACTATGACTTTTTTTACAAGGTTTTTTCTTGCACGAGAAAATTATTAAATTTTGAAGCTTTATAAAAACTACTATGTAAATTTTTTTTAATCGCCATCTACATATCTTATTTGCTAAGTTTCGAGTGAAATACATGCTTGCAAAATTCGGACGAATTCGGCTAAGTAGTTCTAGAGAACATTGTACCTCAATTTGCACTGAAAATGCTCATGGGAGTGCTCCCCTTAAGCTCTACTGGCGAGAATTACCTCCCCATAAATCAGTATATCCAAGTGCCGAGGTTCAGCTTCCTATCTGCATTCATAGAGGAGGTATTAGCAAGTGCAATTTTTGGCTCTAGTGCCTCCCGTCCCATCCTTCATCCAACACACCGCGAAATGTAGCTAATTATATTATTCAATCAACAATCCACCTAAAAATGAAATTTTTATCTCTAACGATCTTGGAGATATGAGCTTACATGTACGGCGTACGGACATATGGATCTTTATGCTCTAGGAGACCCCTGAGAGTAATGTATATTTGCTCAAAAAATTTCAAAGCTAAGATATAAGATTCGGAGAATAAAATTGATTTAGCCAGAAGTTTGTTTTTACGTTTAAAAACTTGTGTCCGTCAGTTGTTTCATCTGGCTATCCGTTCGCTCTCTAACTTTAGAACGCATAAAGCAATAAAGTTCAAAATTTCTGCACGTCATTTCTGTTAAAAAAGTAAGGTCCAGTTCGTGAACGGCCTAAATCGCTTGTATCCTTTCCCATACAAAACGACTGAATACCAAAAATTAACCTTTTTCATTTTTTTTTGGAAACTACCTATAAGAGCTACTAATTTGGTATTATTTAAATGATCCAAATACCAAATTACAAAATACGATCTATAAAATAAAAAATTTGGCAACAAGTCGGGTACAACTTTATTATTCCTGGGATAAGTTGAGGATACGTAGGATGTCGATATGAAGGCAAGGGAGGATAGGGCAGGACTATTGTCAATTATTTAACACTTAGCTGCGATTACGATCAATAGCTCCAGTACATAGAATCAATATTTCATTCGTTTATATACGCAAATTTGGGTTTGTATTGGGGTCGATAGAAGGGATGGTTACATGTCAATAATTTTTTAATTGATTGCTCGTATCGCGCTCAAAATCGATCGCTGTATAGAATGTTAGTTCATAGACGAAATAAATTTTTTGAAATTCTCGGTGTATTTTATTTTCTTAAAATCATTCAGGTGTACGAGAAGCAGTCGAGGAGTTGAGGAAATCGTAAAATTTGTGATGCAGTATTATTGCTTTTATACTCCAGATGAAATCTGAGAGTATATTGTGTTTGCCTTACCGTTTGTAACGCTAAGAAATAACGCTCGCACAGAGCCGCCAAGGGTACAGAAATATTTGTTGTCACTCAAAAACTTCGATTCCGAGTGACCGTCTGTCTGTCTGTCTGTCCGTCTGTGCGTCTGTCTAGAGCATAACTCTCGAAAGCTTTGAGCTATAACGCTAAAAATTTTTGTGTGTCATTTTAAGCAAAAAAGTAAGGTCGAGTTCGTGAACGGGCCAAATCGCTCCACCCCTTCTATCCCCTCCCATACAAAATGACACAAATGCGCAATTTGATAATAAACGGATTTGCTCGAAAAGTATAAAAGCTATTGGCCTGAAATTTGGAATATATTACTTTTATGATAATATCAATCTACCGTATAAAAATTATGCGTGTCCTCCCCCTCCTTCTACCAACTCCCATACAAACTGTATTTGTCATGAATTACTCTAAGCCAATTTACTCAGTGCGTATAAAATTTAGCGAGCTGAAACTGTGCACTAAATATATATTTAAAATTGTGAGTAAGGTGAAAAAAAATTAGACGATTAGCTTCACCCCTTCTACCCGCTCCGATACAAAATGACACAAATACGCAATTCGACAATAAACGGATTTGCTCAAAAAGTATAAAAGCCATTAGTCTGAAATTTTGAATATATTTCTTTCGTGGCGATTTCAATCTTCTTCTTCTTCTACATAAAAATTATGCGTGACCTCTTCCTGCTTCCTTCACCTCCCATACAAAATGGCGCAATTTTGGAATTCGATAATAAACGAATTTGCTCGAAAAGCATGGATGCTATTGATCTGAAATTTGGAATACATTACTTTTATGATGATTTCAATCTATCATATAAGAATTACTTTAGTTCCCTCCCGTCTTCCACCACCGCCCATACAATTTATGTCTAAACTTAAACTGTATTTTAAAATTTTTGAAGTTTCTAGCATGAATTTCACTCAAAAAGTTTGAGTTTTTGTATTTTTTTGGTTCAAATTAATGTTTTTCCCTTATGGATATCGAATTGATGTATACACGTGCAAAATTTTAACTATGTAACTTTTACCAGAGCCCTAAGAAAATTAGTAAAAATTTTCGACATTTTAGCTCGCCACCTCGTTCCCCTGACACCTTATAGATCGTATAGCTCTACAATTTAACAAAATCTCAACTTAATACGTGTTTTGAATTTTGAAATATAACGGTTTGAAATTTTGAAAAGAGTTGCATTTATGAAATGCTCTCCATTTTGCCCCACTATTATTTTGACCAAATCTTATATTTTTCTTGTAGTTCGCTAGTATAGCTTAATATAAGTTTTATGTTTCAATTACATAGCTATTATTAAGATAAGATATTAGTTTTTAAATGCTTTTCTGAACCTTCAATGAAAAACTGCGGCTGACAATTAGTTTTTAGCCCTCCCCCCCTTTTTCTGACGCCTATGGATAAAAAACATTAAATTATTTTTAAAGTTTGTCCCACAATCATCTTTATGTCTTTATGTATGATGATTTTCAGCTTCCTATCTGAATTCGTAGTGAAGATATTAGCAAGTGTAGTTGGAAGCATTGTCAGCATGGATGGCGGAGCCAGAAAGGATATTGAGGCTCGTCTAAATAAAGCTCGTCAGACCTTTGGTATCCTTTCCCCTTTCTGAAGGTTTATAGAGATCTTCCTTCGCACGAAGCTGCGAGTTTTTGACGCATGCTTCAAACCCGTGTTGTTATATGGTTGAACTACGTGGAAAGTGACCGTTCGACTTACCGAGAAACAGCAAACTTTCGTGAACCAATGCCTCCAACGCATTTTAGGAATATTCAGGACAGAAGTGAATTCCAACGACGAACTTTGGAGTACAACTGGACAAACTAAAATAGGCACTGAGATTGAAAGGCAGAAGTGGCAGTGGATCAGTCCCACTTTGAGAAAACCAGAGCGAAACATCGCCAACAGGCTCTAGATTATAGTCCCCAATGAAGACGTTGGGTTGGTCCACCATGTAGCATGGAAGCGAGCAGTTGAGCAGGAGGCCAGAGGAATAAACAAGTCCTGGCAACAGCTAAAGGCCGATGCTAAGGATCGCGCCGTGTGAAAGAGAGTTGTTTCTGTCCTATGAAGGGGGTCTTAACAGGAATTTGATTTTGAGATCAGCACCCATCTACAATCCGCCGAAAAATGAACTTTATGTCTTCAAGGTTTTGGGAGTTAATGTACACTGATCGTTAACATACGGCGGCCGGCGTACAGACATATAATAATAAAGTAAAGACAATAGAATTGACAAAAATTTATCATTAATAATAAAAAAAAAAAAATATAAAAACATAACAGAATTATGATCATCATAAGATATGATACTCTATATGAAATGGGAAAGAGTTTAATGTACCAGAAAATGTAAAACTCTTTCGAATAGTAAATAGTGACGTTTATATGGGAGGTGGTAAAAGTTGAGGGGGATTTTTCTAAATTTCGTATATGACACCGAACGAGGCATGCAAAATATGTAGTTTTCATTATTTTCAAAGAAATTGGACGTAGTTTTCCTGAAATTGGGGCATTTGTGTGGGAGTTGGCTGAGGAATTGGAGAGTCTTAGATAATGTTGAAACTGCTTTTAAGCATCCTTATCATTATCATCATCATTATCAATAGCGCGACAGCCCAAATCGGGCCCTGGCCTCCTGAAGTCGTCGCCTCCAATCGCCTCAATCCAAAGACCGCGTCCGCTAGCTGCTAATCTTTAAAATTGCTTTCCTGTCTTTATTAATCGAGTCTTCCCATTGCTTGCGTGGCTTACCTACTGAACGGTTACCACTTGCTTTGCCTTTAAGAGTACGTTTGGGGATTTTTCTGTCTTCCATTCGCTCTACATGGCCAGCCCACTGCAGTTTACGTAGCTTTATGAACGTATCATAATGTTTTGTTTCATTTTCAAAGTCAATAGCTCTCATATGTAAGAAGGAGAAATGCTTTTCTTGAATTTATAATATAGGTATTTGTATGGGAGGGGGTAAAAAGAATGAAGCGAAGCTGATAATTTTTTCAGCATTTATTGCAATTATTAAGAGATAAATTTTTGGCAAAATTTGAAGTTTGTACTTTTTATGGTTTTGATAGAAATCGATATTATGCATTTACCTAAATTATGCAATTGTATGGGAGGGGTTAGAAGGAGTATACGGATCAAAACAAAATTTTACGTTGTCAACGATATTTGAATTATAATACTTTTCACAAAAGTTGATAGCTTTGACAGTTTCCAAGAAAAAAAGTTTAATTAAAATTTCAAAATTTCCTGAAATTCGTATGCGAGGGGGTAGAAGGAGTGAGGCGAAGTTCATAATTTTTTCAAAAATGATTTCAATTATAATTAAATGGATTCTGGCAAAATTTGTCTTTTCAGCATTGCTAGTTTCAAAGAAAATCGAAAAAATTAATTTTTCAAAGATGTGGATTTGTATTGGAGGGGGTAGATATTAATGACATATAAAAAAGAAAAGATTTCATTCATTGTGTTACGCTTTTCTATTCGTGACATCTCGGTCTCTGCTGAGACCTTTATCAAACTGATCGTCAATTACAGAATTGATTGGATGTGGGAAGGGTAATTTAGGTTTAAACTAATTAATTAAGGTTAGTTAATGAGTATCAGGTAGTTAAATTTAGCTAGGGTAACGTGTTACAATACAATATATAATTCCAGCATATTGCCTGCTTGGATATACTTTGGTCACCTCAATCTACGATGAAAAATTCGTAGATAGAGCGTTGTGCGAAGGGCTAACAACTCCTCCACAATAAGTAATGAAAAGTGTTAAGGAACCTGAATATCAGGAGGCCATGGTTCGATTTGGGTTGTAGCGCCATTGTAGAAGGTATAATAGTTAAATTAGTTAAGGATTACTGGATACGGATTTTTTTCTTACCAAATTTTAAGGCAGGTAGCCAAACTGCTGATAACGTGTATCTAGTGTCTCGGTTAAAGTTCTGTGGATGTTTCGAAATTTCAATGGTTTCGCCTACTATTCGTTGATAACATTGATTTGTCCTGGCCAGAATTTGCACATTGTCGAAATCGATTGTACGGTCCTCTGTCGTTGCATGTTCCGCGATCGCTAATTACTGTATCTGGTTTTTCCGTGTGCATCGTTGGTGCTCGTTGATCCTTGTTTGGACTGTGCGTCCCGTTTCTCCTATGAACACTTTATCGCATGAGCTGCACGGTACTTTGTATACTCCTTCAGTCTCCAATGGTTTTTTGTCCTTCTGGTGTCCTAAAATTCCTCGGATAGTAGTCGGGGTAGAGAATGTGGTCTTTGGATGCTTCGGTTTCCACGCCTTTTTAATTTCGCTCGCTTTGTATCCATTTCCTACGAATGCCCGATTCAACTGTTCTTTTTCTTTTCATAGAATGCGCGAATTTCCTTCAGTAATTCATCTGGCTGTATTAGGGTCTTCAGTATGTCTGTTTTGTGACTTCGGTGGTGATGTGAATGAGTGTGGAGATAACAGTTGGTGTGAGTTGGTTTTCGATATAACCTGAAGCTTAACGACGTAAATTTCGCTCATCTAGTAGAGATTCTTCAGAAAATCAACATGGAATCAACGGATATCTTAGTCAGCCTAGACGTGGAATCACTATTCACCAACATCCCGATTAAGAACACCTTAAGTATCATCAGAAAACTCACGCCGGACAACAGGTATGACTTATAGAATTTTGTTTAAACTAAACTTTCTTTCCAGCTCTAGGGAAACTCTACAAGCAAACGGTAAGAGTGGCAATGGGATATCCCATTTCACCTGTGTTAACGGAAATTTTCATGGAGGAATTCAAAAAGAGCGCAATGGACTCAGCTCCATTAAGACCTAAATTGTATCTACGGTATGTGGATTACACCTCCAACATTTGGCAACAAGCGAAAGAAGAGGCCGACAAATTTTTAGCACACCTGAACTCACATCAAGAGAAAATTAAGTTCACCATGGAAACAGAAAGCAACGCGAAACTGCCATTCTTGGATGTACTCGTAGAAAGGAGTGATGTCTTGTTATCCTTCGTGGTATATAGGAAACCAACTTGCAACCGCAGATATATCTAAGCTCATTCACATTACCAACCAAGTCAGAAAACAAGCGTATTGGAGACTCTAATACACAGAGACAGATATATAACTGAACGAAATCCGTGCAGTCAACCAAAGGAAAAAGAACAGTTGAATCGGGCATTTACGGCAAATGGATAGAAAGCGAGCGAAATTAAAAAGACGTTAAAATCGAAACATACAACGACAAAAGACCAAAGACCGGGAAGACACTGAAGAAGGAAATAGAGACAAACGATGGGTAAAACTGCCTTACATCCAGGGCAAGAAGACATATATGTTACCACGCCAATTTCCACAATACCAAAGGTCGTTCTTCTTTGGGATTTTCGCAATAATGCCCTCCTTCCATTCAGCCGGATACTTTCCTTGATTCCAATTCTCAGTAAAGAGGGTGTAACGAATCGTTGTTTTTTTTCGTTTGATTCCTTTTTTTTCCTCAACTCTTAACAGTGTAAAAAACCCACAACAATGAAATATTTTGTTTTATAAATTATGTGCGAAGAATGAAAAAAATTGCTTAGGGCAGCACTGCTGTAAATCTTTTGGCGCCAAAAATTCGACGAGATGGAAACAAAATCTGGTTTTTTTTCTGGTCTGCACGCCAAAAAGAAAAGCAGAAAATTTGCCCGGGGGAGTTGCGTTTTGGCACTGGAGGCAAATGGTGGACTCAATAGTCACAAAAAGAAAAACCAAAAAAAGGAAACAAAGTAAAGTGAAATTAAAATTAAAAAGAAAACATAAAAGAATTATGATTGGGCGTAAAGCCCAATCATATGATACTCTAGATGAAATGAGAAAGAGTTCAATGTACCGGAAAATATGTCACCTCCAATTCTTTTAAATAATTAATAGTGACTTTTGTATGGGAGGTGGTAGAAGGAGAGGAGGAAGGTTTGCAATTTTTGGATATGACACCTAATGTGGCATGCAAAATATTTCGTGCTGAATTTAAGTTTTGTAGCTTTCATTATTTTCAATTGGACATAGTTTTCCTGAAATTGAGGCATTTGTATGAGAGGTGGCAAGGGAAGTGGAGCGTTTATGATCATTTTGAAACTGCTTATGATCATCCTTATCACTACGCTTTGGTTCAATTTCAAATTCGATAGTTCTAATATATTCGAATGAGAAATGCTTTTCTTGAATTTATAATACAGATATTTGTATGGGAGGGGGTAGAAGGAGTGAAGAGGAGCTGACCATTTTTTTAGCATTTATTGCAATTATTAAAAAACCAATTCTGGCAAAATTTTAAGTTTATACTTTTTCTAGTTTTAATGGAAATCGACCTAATAAAAATTATACATTTGTGTGGGAGGGGGTAGAAGGAGTGTACGGATCAAAACAGATTTTTTTCTCTTTATTGATATTTCTATTTTTATACTTTATGCAAAATATCAAGTTGATAGCTTTGACAGTTTCGAAGAAAAATAATTTAATTTAAATTTCAAAATTTCGTGAAATTTGTATGGGCGGGGGTAGAAGGAGTGGGGTGAAGTTGATAGTTTTTTCAATTCTGATTGGAATTATTATAAAATTAATTCTGGCAAAAATTCGTTTTTATAACTTTGCTAGTTTCAATGAAAATCGAAAAACTGCATTTTTCAAAATTATGCATTTGTATGGGAGGGGGTAGAAGGAGTGACGGGATCGGATCAATATTCTGTCATATTAATGAGATCTATATTATAATACTTTGACCCAAATTTCAAATCGATACCTTAAATAGTTTCGAAGAAAAATCAATTTCTGAAAATTTCGGAATTTCGTGATATTTGTATGGGAGGGGGTAGAAGGAGTGAGGGGATGTGGCCCGTTCACGAACATAAAGTTACTTTTTTGCTAAAAATGACACACAACAAATTTCAGCACGATAGCTCAAAGCGTTCGAGAGTTATGCTGTAGAGAGACGGACAGACGGACAGACAGCAACTCGGAATCGAAGTTTTTGAGCGACAACAAATATTTCTGTACCCTTGGCGGCTCTGTGCGAGCATTATTTCTTAGCGTTACAAACGGTAAGGCAAACACAATATACTCTCAGATTTCATCTAGAGTATAAAAATGAACAATAATGAACAGTGCAGTGCACATGAAAATAAGTGAAAATAACAATAATATAATAACGAAGACAAAGTGGTTAATAACAATACAATTAACGACAAACATAAAAAAAAAATTAAATAAATAATAACCAAGGAAAAATTTCTAGATTTCTGGATTACTGGTAAGCAGCAACGGCCCCAACAAATTTTTTTTTTATTAGATTTAAGTTTCTTTCCCTTAAGTTTTTTTTTTATAATTTCACGTAAATAAATAGTTATTAGTTTTCTTTTCGTTCCATTGCGATATTTCTTTTATTAGTTTTTTTATGTGTCAAGATTTTTGTGCCGTATTCTAGGGGCAAGTACGAGTATCGAGGAATCTTTTATTTCTATTTTTTTGGAAATTTATTTCGTGAAGATGAGAAAAAGATGAGCGGGAAGTAGAGCCTCAATACTTTGGGACTCCTCCGAAGAAAGAAAATGCCTTCTTTTCACCCTCCCTGTCTTCCTTGGTAGGTAAATGTGAGTAAGGTGAATATCCGTCGTAGATAATTCCGTCAAGCGCGTACCAGAGCGAAAAAAAAGTTTTTCTTCGGAACATATCCACCCACTCCCATGTTCCTGACTAGTCGGAAAAATCGCGCTTTATCCGAAGAAACATTCGCTAAATAATCTGATGGCGAAGAAAGAAACATTTTGGAATACTTCGGTCTTCTACCTTCGTTTTTCGTCACAAGGGGGAGAAGTATATCGCCTTTTATTTTCGGGTCCGATTTGAGGAGTTCGGCTGGTGGTCTGTCTGTACCTGAGGCTTTCTTTCCCGCTATTAACCGAAAGGGGAAACTATTTCTTTCTTATCTGGTAAATCGTTCTTAATAGCGAATTGTTGCGGCGGTTGGATGTTTGGCAGTTGTTCTGTTTTTGGAGTATCCTTTTTTGGCAAGAAGTTTAAAATGTCAATCAAGTATTTCTTCAAACCCCTTGACTAGTTTTCTGTCATATTAAGAAGAGTTCCAATGACATCCCTCACCAGGTGATTGGCGGTGGTATTCATGTTCGTCAATTCTTCCATAATTTTAAATAGCGAATCTATGTCGTCAAGTAGAGCTGCAGATTCCACCAGATCTTCATTGGCCCTTCTTTCTTTGCGCCTGACAGGCTTATTAAGCGGTGTATGAGTATCGCAGTAGAACCGTCTCAAGTCTGGAGTTCTTTGGCTGACATCGAGTTGGGAGATTATTGTCGATTTGGCTTTTGTCCGATTGCGAACCTTGGCCATGTATTTTGCGATATCCAGGGTTTTTCGCCGCTTTCCGCATATCCTACAGATTTTTCAGGGCTTATTACGTGTTTCTGGTTGCCAGTGTGAGCATTTCACATCCGCGAAATATAGATGGTTTAAAAACATTAATATTGCGCTTCATTTGAAGAATTTGTGGCCATTGGGCAACTGCTGTGTAAAATCTCAAGCAGGCTACATCAAGTGGTGATCGCTTTCCGCCTCAGCTTCACGCATTGCTCGTACACTAAGGAGATTTCTTCTCCACCAGCGACTAATGGCTAAATTGTCGAGTTAGTTCTGAGTAACATCATCAGGGGAACTAGATGTTTTATGGCGACTCTTATGTGGAAAATGATGACCATTTGCCGAGTGCTACAAAACTCCACAAACAATTCGCCACTTTCGGGTCTCTTAATCCAAAGTCGTGATGCAGCGACCCAAGAGTCACCATGCTTCCCCATGGCATGTAGTAGTCCAGTATTATCAGAGCCAACCTGGGCGTTGAAATATCACCTCTTGGAACACACTTGAAGGTGCAACTCAGTTGGCCATAAAACTCCTCTGTGTGACCTGGTGTTGCGGCATTAGTTGTCGCGTAGCACTGCAGAATTTTCATGTTTCTGATCCTATCCGAGATTGGATCCCAGCTGATAAGACTGTTTCTCACTCTCGGTGTAAGACTATCGCTACGCTATTTATTTCTTCACACTAAAAGTCAACGTATAGAATGGTGTTTCTGCGCGGGGTTCGTTTTCCTCCTGATCCTGTCCACCTGACCTCGCTCAAGCCCAAGATTTGGATGTTACATTGCATTTCACGGTCGGTTACTGATTGGCGGTGTATGGACCGAGTTACCCCATTCAATGATCCACCCATATCCAAGGTGCTGTATCTATTTCTCGTAATAGTTGGATTTTATGATCACGAGTGATAAGCTCATGATCCAGTGAGCGTACATTTGTCATTTTTAGGTCAAGCAAGACTAGACTCTGATTGTATTCTATGGCCCCATCCTACATTCGACATACATATTACTAATTACTTTCTCAAATTAGCATATTATTACGACTTTTCCGCGGACTAAGTCGCTCGCAATCGCTATTAGTTAATAGCCTTGCACTTACTGATAATTATTATTTGCGAATCAGAATAGAAACAAATGATCCCAAAATTAGCGAGTAAAAACGAAGAAATTTCTGAACTACCTACCTGATGTAGTATATACTCGTAGGTATAAATGTATATTATGATAACGTATACATAGTTTTTATTGTGTAATCCAATTCATCAAAACCATTTTCAGTATTACAAATGTTGAGTACCCAAATTAAATTTTTTCAACGATTAAAAGCCCATCTCTAGACGATCCTTAAACAAATTTCTGCAGTTTATTTAAATTTCATATAATTTATAATCCCAATTGAAATTTATCTTAAAATTAAAGCTTCGCCGTAATTGTGTGCTCAGCTGAAACATCCATTTCTGTAATTACATCATTAGCTTTCAATGACATTTTTCTCGTCGTTTTGATCCTTGAAGGATAACTCAAGTGAATAATTGTGATAAATGTGCACCTTTTTCACGACATCATTCCGAATTTGTCGAATTTTTTTTAGGACACTCTACAGAGCATTGCAAGAGGTCGACTTGAAGGACCAGTTTCATACTATAGTCGAATCACTTGTTGAAAAAAAAAACGAAGACAATAGTAACCTTTTTTTCGAAAGATCCGCAATGCTTCCAAGTAAGTTCTTAATGGCATACAGCTAAGTGCTATATTGAGCGAAAAAATATCAGCTATTCTGTACTTTGTTAATTGAACAATACTTGCTGGCAATAAACAATCGAATAGTACGCTTTACTTGATAGCAGCCATATAGGTAGCTTTGTTCAAGTACATTGAGAATAATGCCGACAGCAAATTATCAGAAATTATTGCTCGTAAAATTTAATTGCGTCAACGTCGAATAAGGATTCGATGTCGGTCGAAAAACTCTAATATCATTATAGGAATAAGTTAATAAAAAAGGGCAGAAGAAACTAATTAAGGCGTCAATGACTTGGGAGTAGATTGGTTCTTGGCCACAAGTATTGTCGATTTATAGTCCATTCTGTATGGCTAGTAATTGAATGAAAAATTCAGAAAAGAAAAAGATTTTTGGGAGAATAGAACTCCGCGAGCAATGGTGGAGTCTGGGCCGAACAATAGCTCGCACGGTTGTCAGCACGAAATAAAATACCATTAATCGCGAAATCTATTGGAGATTATTCCGTACACGTATGTAAAGTTCATTATTTTTACGAAAATGTTTGTCTGTTCTTTTGACCGAACCACAAAATATAAGGTACAGAAACGAAATGCATAAACGTGTTTGTCTCTTTAGCAAAGCCAAATATTTTTCCATTGTTCCTGAAAATCTAGTTTATTGGACAAAAGTTAGATCCGATGCACAAAACTATCTACTGACCCAAATCTGTCATAAAGCGGTTCGTTTTTCTAGAGGAATTTTCAACCACAATGATTTATATGTTTGTGGAATTAGCGAAGATTTATTCGCATATATTTTTTTTTTCGGTAGATAGTTTGAATAAATTTATTGAGACTTAATCGCACATGAGAACTTTAATTGAAATTCTTCATTATCTTGGGTACAGATTATCTGATCTTATAGCTTGATGGATATAAATTTTTATAATTTATTAGAATCTCCAAGTGAGAACTAATTAATTTGTAATCCATTGTATTTTGATCAAAGCGTAAAATTTGTCGTTGCTATATATTTCCATATATAAGCTTCGAGTTATTTTTATACTCTAGATGAAATCTGAGAGTATTATAAGTTTGCTCTAAAGTTTGTAACGCTAAGAAATAAGGCTCGGAAAAAAAATGAATGATGCAGAAGTCAATATTATCACTCAAAAATCTCAAAACCGGATGTCCGTCTGTTCGTTCTTTAGCTCGAGAGCGCGTTGAGCTAGAATGCTAAAATTTAATACACGTCGTTTTTGACGAAAAAGTAAGTAAATTCGTGAACGGGCCAAATCGCTCCACCCCTTCTACCCCCTCCCATACAAACTGACTCATTTTCAATCATTTACAATAATCAAGTTTTCTTGGAAAGCTACTGATTTAAAGAGAGTATAGAGTATATTATTTTTATCATAAATCTGATACACAGTATGAAAATTATTTGAATCCTCTTACTCTTTCCACCACCTCCCATACAAATTGCACTTTTTCATGAAACACTCTAAACCGATTTTCTCAGTATATATAACATACATCAAGCTCAAATTTTGTACTAAATACTTTGTTAGTATTATAATTAAGATCGAAAAAAATTAACTTCTTCCCTCTCCCATACGATATGACAAATTTCCGAAGTTTACAAATAATCGATTTCCTTGAAAAGTATGAATGATACTAGTCTGAAATTTAAGTAATGCCAATTTTTTGATATTCATAGTTATTCCTGAAAAAATCATTTAAATCCCCTTACTCCTTCTACCACCTCCCATGCAAACTGCACAATTTCACTAAATCTAACACATTAATTTTCTTCTTTTCTCCTTTTTTCCTATTCAATTTTTGGAGCTTACATTTTGTTGTTTTTATTCCCCGCAAGGGGGTAGTTGTAGTATGAGGTTTTACCAATTCCTGCAACTATCTTTGGAGTTAGCGACTCCACGGACCTGAGCTAACTATCCCCCTCTGGGATGGGGGCTGTAGAATTCACCCACAGCCAGTCCTGCTTGCCCTAAAAATGGCAAATGGACACTCACTGGATCATGGGCTTATCACCCGTGATCTTAAGACCTAAATGATACGAGAAACGGATACATCGCCTCGGATACGGACTGATTCTACGGTAACGACTTTTGGCATTCGAAAACGGACTATGATTGGCTTCTGGAACGTTCGAACATTGAATGACGGGGGAAGAGCTGGGGTTACTCGGTCCTTGCACCGTCAATCAGTGATCGACCGTGAAATGGAGCACTATAACATCCAAATCTTGGGCTTGAGCGAGGTCAGGTGGACAGGATCAGGAGAAGAACGAACCCCTAGCGGAAACACTATTCTGTACATTGGCCCTGAAAATGAAGCCAGAAATGGCGTGGCGTTCGTCCTTACGCCGAGAGCGAGAAACAGTCTCATTAGCTGGGAACCAATCTCGGATAGGATTATCGTCGTCAGGCTCAGGACCAGTGTCAGAAACGTCACAATTCTGCAGTGCTACGCACCAACTAATGCCGCAACATCTGGTGACAAAGAGGAGTTTTATAGCCAACTGAGTGCCACCTTCGAACGTGTTCCAAGAGGTGATATTATTATCATCTCGGGAGATATGAACGCCCAGGTTGGATCAGACAACACTGGACTAGAACACGTCATGGGGAGGCATGGTGACCCTTGGGTCGACCCTTCACGATCTTGGATTAAGAGACCCGAAAACGGCGAATTATTTGTGGAGTTCTGTAGTACTCGGCAAATGGTCATCGGAGGGACCTCTTTTCCACACAAGAGTCATCATAAAACATCTTGGGTTTCCCCTGACGGTGTTACTCAGAACCAGATCGACCATTTGGCTATAAGTCGCCGATGGAGAAGATGTCTCCTCGATGTGCGAGCGAAACGTGGAGCTGACGTGGGGAGCGATCACCACTTGATGGTTGCCTGCTTGAGATTGTGTACAGCAGCTATCCGACGACCACAAATTCTTCAAATGAAGCGCAAGCTTAATGTGGATAAACTCAGAGATCCCAACAAAAAACTCGAATACACCACCATTCTACGCGAAAAGTCATCCACATTGGGTGAACATGAAATGCGCACACTGGACGCCAATTGGGAGGCAACCAGAAACACTTTTCTAACTAGTGCTGAAGAATCTGTGGGATATGCGCAAAGCGGTGAGAAACCCTGGATGTCGCAAGACACATGGGACAAGGTTGACAATCGGAAAAAAGCCAAATTGGCAATCATCTCTCAACCCGATGTCAACCAACGAACGCCCGACTTGAGGCAGAACTACCGCGATGCTCATATACAGCTTAAAAAGGCTGTTAGACGCGACAAGAGAAATGCCATTGAAGATCTGGCAAACAAGGCAGAATCTGCGGCTTACCTTGGGGATATGGGTTCACTATTTAAAATCATGAAACAGTTGACGAACAGGAATTTCACCGGCAACCACCTGGTGAAAGATGTCAACGGAACTCTCCTTAATATGAGTGAACACCAGTTGCGACGATGGAAGGAATACTTCTCTGATATTTTAAACATCTTGTCAGATGAAGATATTCCGGAAACAGAACAACTCCCAAACATCCAACCGCAACAATCCTCTATTAGGGACGATCCCCCAGATAAGGAAGAGATAGTTTCCGCCATTTGGTCAATGGCGGGAAGGAAAGCTCCAGGTATAGACGGACTACCAACCGAACTCCTCAAAGCGGACCCGGAAATAACAGCCGATATACTCCTCCCACTCTTCACTAAGGTGTGGAATGATGGAAGATATCCGACTGAATGGAAGGAGGGCGTCATTGTGAAAATTCCGAAGAAGGGCGACCTTCGGGATTGTGGCAATTGGCGTGGTATATGTCTACTTACTGCCGTATCAAAAATTATGGCTAAGGTAATTCTCAATAGGATTAGTGATGTCGTCGAGAGCACTCTCGAAGTTTATCAGGCTAGATTCCGTAAAGGGTCGTCTTGTACCGACCACACAAATACCCTACGGATAATATTAGAGCAGTCAGCCGAAATGGGTTCGCCACTACATCTCATGTTTGTGGACTTCGAGAAGGCTTTCGACAGCGTTAAGCGAGATTACATATGGAATGCTTTGCGTAGGAGAGGTATCCCAGATAAGGTCATAGCTATGATTAAAGAATCCTACGAAGATGCAAGGTGTCGCGTCTTGCATAGAGGAGAGCTGTCCGAGAGCTTTCCTGTGCGAACGGGTGTCAGACAAGGCTGCATATTATCACCAGCCCTTTTTCTGGTGGTAATAAATGACATCTTGAAAGCTCCACTGGAAAGTGGGGAAGGTAAAGGTTTTCAATGGAGACTATTTAACATCTTAAGTCACCTTGATTATGCTGATGACGTGTGTTTGCTTGCACATAACCGTTCGGACTTAGAGTCAAATGTTCGCTCGTTGCATTCTAAATGCAAAGAGGCGGGACTGAAAATAAATGTGCGTAAAACCAAGTACATGCACATGGGTTCGAACGCAAGCACACCGATTGTTTTTAATGGACAGGATGTGGAAGAGGTGCAAGATTTTTGCTATCTCGGAAGCATTGTCAGCATGGACGGCGGAGCCGAAAAGGATGTTGAGGCTCGGCTAAATAAAGCTCGTCAGGCCTTCGGTATCCTTTCCCCTTTCTGGAGGTTAAGAGAGATCTCCCTTCGCACGAAGCTGCGAGTTTTTGAGGCATGCGTCAAATCCGTGTTGTTATATGGTTGTACTACGTGGAAAGTGACCGTTCGACTTACCAAGAAACTACAGACTTTCGTAAACCAATGCCTCCGACGCATTTTAGGAATATTCTGGCCAGAAGTGATCTCCAACGACGAACTTTGGAGTACAACTCGCCAGACTAAAATAGGTATTGAGATTCAACGGCGAAAGTGGCAGTGGATCGGTCATACTTTGAGGAAACCAGAGCAAAACATCGCAAAACAGGCTCTGGACTATAACCCTCAAGGAAGACGTCGGGTTGGTCGACCATGTAACACATGGAAGCGAGCAGTTGAGCAGGAGGCCAGAGGAATAAACAAGTCCTGGCAACAGCTTAAAGCCGATGCGCAGGATCGCGCCTTGTGGAAGAGAGTTGTTTCTGTCCTATGCCCCTATAGGGGGTCTTAACAGGAATTTGATTGATTTGACATTTTGTTGTTTTATAGCTACTCTAGCATGATGGAAATAAACTTAGTCCAATGCTATCACCCCTTCTACCACTCCCCATACAAAATTTTTTAGGACCACAAAAATTTCTATTTTATCTAGAGTATCGTAAGATTAGGCTTTACGCGCAATCGTAGCCCTGTTATGTTTTAATTGAAAATTTAAATTTAATATATTAGCCATCGGGCGTAACTATTTGTTTTTGGTACAAGTCGAAGATGAGTAAGAAGTCAATATTCCGGATAAGTTCGTGGTGGTACCAGAGGGTACTGGTTGTTAATAACTGAAAATGATGGGGTGAGGCAAATATCTCAACTTCGGTTCCAGCTAGAAAGCTGAAAATCGACACGCATATAGAGGGATTTATGGACCACATTTTTTTATCCATAAGGCTCCAAAAAGAAGGCTAAACGCAAATTGTCGAAAGATTTCCATTTAAAAAAAAAAAAATTAACATAAAACATAGCATAAAAGGTTCATGTTGTAATAATAAGAAATTATAAGTAAATGAACACCCTGTATTTCAAGATATGTAAGTCAATACAATATTTGAAAATAAGATTAAAATTTACGCTGACAATGTGATTGGGGAGTACCAATGCGGTTTTAGAGCTGGTCGATCAACGACTGATCAACTTTTTACGGTTGAAAAATGCTGGGAATTCAACATCGACGTTCACCAGGTTTTTCGTGGACTTTAAACAAGCATACGACAGTATTGATCGAAACGTACTGTACAAAATAATGCTGCATTTTGGCATACCAGCAAAACTAGTCCGACTGACCAAAATGACGATGACATCAACAACATCACAAGTCAGAGTCAACAACCAACTAACTGATGCCTTTGACACAAATGTCGGACTAAAACAGGGCGATGGGCTGGCCCCTCTGCTTTTTAACCTAGCTTTAGAATACGTCATCAGAAAGTTACCCGTTGACACAAGAGGTACGCTGCTTTATAAATCCAGCCAGATAGTGGGTTATGCGGACGATATCAACATATTATTACGCTCTTTCACATCTGCAAAAGAAATTCTACTAAGCCTCGATCAAGCAGCAAAAGAAGTTGGCCTGAAAATCAATGAAACAAAAACGAAAATAATGACATAAACAACAAAAAGGACCCCCAATAGAAAAAACATTACAATTGACGAATATAATTTGGAAAATGTGGACGAATTCATATATTTAGGCACAAAATTGACAAAGAGTGGAAATGAAACGAACGAAATAAAAAGACGAATCTAGCTCGCAAATCAAATCAATCAATCAAATTCCTGTTAAGACCCCCTATAGGGGCATAGGACAGAAACAACTCTCTTCCACAAGGCGCGATCCTGAGCATCGGCTTTAAGCTGTTGCCAGGACTTGTTTATTCCTCTGGCCTCCTGCTCAACTGCTCGCTTCCATGTGTTACATGGTCGACCAACCCGACGTCTTCCTTGAGGGTTATAATCCAGAGCCTGTTTTGCGATGTTTTGCTCTGGTTTCCTCAAAGTATGACCGATCCACTGCCACTTTCGCCTTTGAATCTCAATACCTATTTTAGTTTGGCGAGTTGTACTCCAAAGTTCGTCGTTGGAGATCACTTCTGGCCAGAATATTCCTAAAATGCGTCGGAGGCATTGGTTTACGAAAGTCTGTAGTTTCTTGGTAAGTCGAACGGTCACTTTCCACGTAGTACAACCATATAACAACACGGATTTGACGCATGCGTCAAAAACTCGCAGCTTCGTGCGAAGGGAGATCTCTCTTAACCTCCAGAAAGGGGAAAGGATACCGAAGGCCTGACGAGCTTTATTTAGCCGAGCCTCAACATCCTTTTCGGCTCCGCCGTCCATGCTGACAATGCTTCCGAGATAGCAAAAATCTTGCACCTCTTCCACATCCTGTCCATTAAGAACAATCGGTGTGCTTGCGTTCGAACCCATGTGCATGTACTTGGTTTTACGCACATTTATTTTCAGTCCCGCCTCTTTGCATTTAGAATGCA
This sequence comes from Chorisops tibialis, assembly GCA_963669355.1. Taxonomy (NCBI): domain Eukaryota; kingdom Metazoa; phylum Arthropoda; class Insecta; order Diptera; family Stratiomyidae; genus Chorisops; species Chorisops tibialis. The sequence continues at coordinate 81,502,858 of OY770263.1, forward strand.
ACGAGCGAACATTTGACTCTAAGTCCGAACGGGTATGTGCAAGCAAACACACGTCATCAGCATAATCAAGGTGACTTAAGATGTTAAATAGTCTCCATTGAAGACCTTTACCTTCCCCACCTTCCAGTGCAGCTTTCAAGATGTCATTTATTACCACCAGAAACAGGGCTGGTGATAATATGCAGCCTTGTCTGACACCCGTTCGCACAGGAAAGCTCTCGGACAGCTCTCCTCTATGCAAGACGCGACACCTTGCATCTTCGTAGGATTCTTTAATCATAGCTATGACCTTATTTGGAATACCTCTCCTACGCAAAGCATTCCATATGTAATCTCGCTTAACGCTGTCGAAAGCCTTCTCGAAGTCCACAAACATGAGATGTAGTGGCGAACCCATTTCGGCTGACTGCTCTAATATTATCCGTAGGGTATTTGTGTGGTCGGTACAAGACGACCCTTTACGGAATCCAGCCTGATAAACTTCGAGAGTGCTCTCGACGACATCACTAATCCTATTGAGAATTACCTTAGCCATAATTTTTGATACGGCAGTAAGTAGACATATACCACGCCAATTGCCACAATCCCGAAGGTCGCCCTTCTTCGGAATTTTCACAATGACGCCCTCCTTCCATTCAGTCGGATATCTTCCATCATTCCACACCTTAGTGAAGAGTGGGAGGAGTATATCGGCTGTTATTTCCGGGTCCGCTTTGAGGAGTTCGGTTGGTAGTCCGTCTATACCTGGAGCTTTCCTTCCCGCCATTGACCGAATGGCGGAAACTATCTCTTCCTTATCTGGGGAATCGTCCCTAATAGAGGATTGTTGCGGTTGGATGTTTGGAAGTTGTTCTGTTTCCAAAATATCTTCCTCTGACAAGATGTTTAAAATATCAGAGAAGTATTCCTTCCATCGTCGCAACTGGTGTTCACTCATATTAAGGAGAGTTCCGTTGACATCTCTCACCAGGTGGTTGGCGGTGAAATTCCTGTTCGTCAACTGTTTCATGATTTTAAATAGTGAACCCATATCCCCAAGGTAAGCCGCAGATTCTGCCTTGTTTGCCAGATCTTCAATGGCCTTTCTCTTGTCGCGTCTAACAGCCTTTTTAAGCTGTATATGAGCATCGCGGTAGTTCTGCCTCAAGTCGGGCGTTCGTTGGTTGACATCGGGTTGAGAGATGATTGCCAATTTGGCTTTTTTCCGATTGTCAACCTTGTCCCATGTGTCTTGCGACATCCAGGGTTTCTCACCGCTCTGCGCATATCCCACAGATTCTTCAGCACTAGTTAGAAAAGTGTTTCTGGTTGCCTCCCAATTGGCGTCCAGTGTGCGCATTTCATGTTCACCCAATGTGGATGACTTTTCGCGTAGAATGGTGGTGTATTCGAGTTTTTTGTTGGGATCTCTGAGTTTATCCACATTAAGCTTGCGCTTCATTTGAAGAATTTGTGGTCGTCGGATAGCTGCTGTACACAATCTCAAGCAGGCAACCATCAAGTGGTGATCGCTCCCCACGTCAGCTCCACGTTTCGCTCGCACATCGAGGAGACATCTTCTCCATCGGCGACTTATAGCCAAATGGTCGATCTGGTTCTGAGTAACACCATCAGGGGAAACCCAAGATGTTTTATGATGACTCTTGTGTGGAAAAAGGGTCCCTCCGATGACCATTTGCCGAGTACTACAGAACTCCACAAATAATTCGCCGTTTTCGGGTCTCTTAATCCAAGGTCGTGAAGGGTCGACCCAAGGGTCACCATGCCTCCCCATGACGTGTTCTAGTCCAGTGTTGTCTGATCCAACCTGGGCGTTCATATCTCCCGAGATGATAATAATATCACCTCTTGGAACACGTTCGAAGGTGGCACTCAGTTGGCTATAAAACTCCTCTTTGTCACCAGATGTTGCGGTATTAGTTGGTGCGTAGCACTGCAGAATTGTGACGTTTCTGACACTGGTCCTGAGCCTGACGACGATAATCCTATCCGAGATTGGTTCCCAGCTAATGAGACTGTTTCTCGCTCTCGGCGTAAGGACGAACGCCACGCCATTTCTGGCTTCACTTTCAGGGCCAATGTACAGAATAGTGTTTCCGCTAGGGGTTCGTTCTTCTCCTGATCCTGTCCACCTGACCTCGCTCAAGCCCAAGATTTGGATGTTATAGTGCTCCATTTCACGGTCGATCACTGATTGGCGGTGCAAGGACCGAGTAACCCCAGCTCTTCCCCCGTCATTCAATGTTCGAACGTTCCAGAAGCCAATCATAGTCCGTTTTCGAATGCCAAAAGTCGTTACCGTAGAATCAGTCCGTATCCGGCAAGCAGGACTGGCTGTGGGTGAATTCTACAGCCCCCATCCCAGAGGGGGATAGTTAGCTCAGGTCCGTGGAGTCGCTAACTCCAAAGATAGTTGCAGGAATTGGTAAAACCTCATACTACAACTACCCCCTTGCTCGCAAATAAAATGTATTATTTAGTCTTAGCTATTCTTAAGGCCAGCTGCGTACACAGGAAGACCAAACTCCAAGTCTACAAATCAATAGTAAGACCTGTGCTTTGCTACGGATGCGAAACATGGACCCTTACACAAGCATCCGCAAATATGTTGAACGCTTTCGAAAGACGGGTCCTGAGACGAATAATTGGAGCGAAACGTGATGGTGACCGATGGCGAACTAGATACAACAGTGAGCTGTATGATATATTTGGCGAACCGGAGGTTTCCACTATCATCAGACTGCGGAAGCTGCAATGGGCTGGCCATGTACAAAGGATGGACGAAACTCGAATACCTAAAAAGGTATTCGAGGGAAAAACGGCGGGCCGGAGGCCAGTGGGAAAACCCAGGAAACGCTGGTCCGACTCTGTTGACGAAGACTGTTCATCGCTGCTCGGATTTCAAAATTGGAGGACGTGGTCACTGGACCGAGATCGCTGGAGACTTCGGCTACGGGAAGCCAAGCCTCGAAAGGGGCTGTAGCGCTGCGAAGAAGAAGAAGAAATCAATACATGAATACCCTGTGCTGTCATGTACATCAGACAATGTAAAACGACGCAGTTGAAATATAGACATTCAGAAAGAAACACGTACTTTTCATTATTGGTGTGCCAGTGGTTTAAAAGATAATACAACATTTCATATTTTAGGACCAATTGAGTGGTAGACAGATTTACTATAATGAAATTATTGGGAGGCGAATACTTGTAAGATGAAAATAAATAAAAATTTAATATCACGACTACCTTGTAAGATATATAGTTGAAACTTTGAAATATTAAAATGTAATAAGAGTAGGGGGAGGGAATGAAGAGCATTTCAAAACTGTTGCACTTTTCAAAATTTCAAACCATTAAATCTCAAAGGTCCTCCGAAGAATTTTGGGACCTGTGAAGGAAGGAACGGAATGGCGAATAAGATACAACCATGAGTTGTATCAACTCTACGACGAGCCAGAAGCTTCAACGTTCATTAAATTACGTAAACTGCAGTGGGCTGGCCATGTAGAACGAATGGAAGACAGAAGAATCCCCAAACGTGCTCTTAAAGGCAAAGCGAGTGGTAACCGGCCAGTAGGCAAACCACGCAAGCGATGGGAAGACTCGGTTGATGAAGACAGCAAAGCCATTCTAAAAATTAGCAGCTGGAGGACGCGGTCGTTGGATCGAGACGATTGGAGGCGACGACTTCAGGAGGCCAGGGCCCGATTTGGGCTGTCGCGCCATTGATTGATTGAAATCTCAAAATCGAAAACCGATATTAAATTGCAATTTTGTCAGATTGTAGAGCTATATGGACTACAATTTTGGTTAATTTGTTTCATGATTTTGACTAATTTCTATAAATCGACTAATAACCAAAAATTAAAAGGAATGCACTTGCAATTTTGAATGAAAACCTTTTAAAAGAAACGAAATTAAAATGCATCACAAATTTTATGATTCCATTTACTCCTCTAGCTTACAAATGGTTTCATGAATATGAATTGCAGTAAGAATCATAGAATTTACTTCGGATGTAAAACTTTAACTTTTAACCACCCCTTGTATCCCCCCCCCCTCGCGTCCTCATAAAAACCCAAATTTGCATAAATATGTTAATGATATATTGATACAATATACTGAAGCTATAGACAGACGAACATTCAACCAAATAGTGCACTTTCTAATAGGGAAAAGGACGCCCTCCTGCATTCTTGACGTGCGTACATGTCTAATTGCGACATCATTATTTGAAAATGACTAAGATCCGATGTCGAATCGCAAACCGAGGGCACTCAAAAATACTACCGATTCCTAAATTCGATATTGCAAAACACAAAGACGAGACAACAGTAGCGAAATATGTATCCGTCTTGGAAAGGCACTTCGCGACAATGCCGAACAACAACGCCAGCATGCCAATAGAAGAAATATGGCAAAATATCAAAGATGGCATTACATCTGTCGGAGAGGAGGTGATAGGACAACAACCTCGGCGCAAAAGAAATGACTGGTTCGACAACGAATGCCAAGACGCATTAGAACGAAAAAATAAAGCTTAGAAAATATTAACGGAACGACCGACACCAGCCAAATAGGACAAATATAATTATCTTAGACGATTTTCAAACAAAATATGCACACAGAAAAAACGGAAGTACAATAATGACGAAATTAATAACATGGATCAGTTCGAAATCGACAGTCGTACTAAACGGACGAAAATTTCAAAGTGTCTATTCGCTAGTTATCGCGAGTTATATATATACACATATTCAAATAAAAAGTGTGCAATAAACTAAATTTTTGACAAAGTGTAACAAGATTCCCCAAAATAGTGAAAAAATTCACCATAAGAGGGTCCGCGAGGATACCTCTGAATTTATTAAGGACAGAATAAAAATAAGGAAAACTATTAAACCCGCATCGGGACATCAAACTCCACATCACAGCAACCGTTTCGAACTACTGAGCGACGACGACGACGTCGATGAAAATTCGGGGAAAAATGTTCCATCCGATGAAAATTTAATTAAAACATAACAGGGCTACGATTACGCGTAAAGCGCAATCTTACGATACTCTAGATGAAATAGAATTTTTTGTGATCCCAAGAAATTTCGCATGGGAAGTATTAGAAGGGATGACAGCATTGAACTAATTTTTCCCCATCATGCTAAAGTAGCTATAAAAATGTTTTGTACAAAATGCTTACTCCAAAAATTGAGTGGGAACTGAAAAAATTAGTGTTAGGTTTAGTGAAAATGTGCAGTTCGTATGGGAGGTGGTAGAAAGAGTGGGGGGATTAGAGTGATTTTTTTCAGAAATAACTAGGAATATTGTAAAATTGACATCCCTGAAATTTCAGACTAGTGCCATTTATACTTTTCAAGAAAATCGATTTTTTGTGAAGTTGTGAAACTGTGTCATATTGTATGGGAGGGGGTAGAAGCAGTGAAGCTAATCAAATATTTTTTTCTGATCTTAGTGCTAATACTAATTAAGTATTTATTACAAAATATGAGCTCAATAAATGTTGTATGTTCTGAGAAAATCGTCTTAGAGCATTTCATGAAAAAGTGTAGTTTGTATGGGAGGGGGTGGAAGGAGAGAGAGGAAGCAAATAATTTTTCTACTGTAGATTAAAATTACTATGAAAATAACATATCCGAAAATTCAGACTAATAGCTTTTATACTTTTCGAGTAAATCCGTTTATTGTCAAGTTACGAAATTGTGTCATTTTGTATGGGAGGGGGTAGAAGGGGTGAAGCTAATAGTCTACATTTTTTTGGGCTTACTAACAATTTCAAATAAATATTTGGTGCACAATTTCAGCTCTCTAAATTGTATACGCAATGAGTAAATTGGCTTAGAGTAATTCATGACAAGTACAGTTTGTATGGGAGGTGGTAGAAGGAGGGGGAGGATACGCATAATTTTCGTACAGTAGATTGATATTATCATAAAAGTAACATATTCCAAATTTCAGGCCAATAGCTTTTATACTTTTTGTGCAAATCCGTTTATTGTCAAATTGCGCAATTGTGTCATTTTGTATGGGAGGGGGTAGAAGGGGTGAAGCTAATAGTCTACATTTTTTTGGGCTTACTAACAATTTCAAATAAATATTTGGTGCACAATTTCAGCTCTCTAAATTGTATACGCAATGAGTAAATTGGCTTAGAGTAATTCATGACAAGTACAGTTTGTATGGGAGGTGGTAGAAGGAGGGGGAGGATACGCATAATTTTCGTACAGTAGATTGATATTATCATAAAAGTAACATATTCCAAATTTCAGGCCAATAGCTTCTATACTTTTTGTGCAAATCCGTTTATTGTCAAATTGCGCAATTGTGTCATTTTGTATGGGAGGGGGTAGAAGGGGTGGAGCGATTTGGCCCGTTCACGAACTTGACCTTACTTTTTTGTCAAAAACGACGTGTACAAAATTTGAACTATCTAGCTCAACGCGTTCTCAAGCTAGAGCGCGCACAGACGGACGGACGGACGGACGGACGGACGGACGGACGGACGGACGGACGGACGGACGGACGGACGGACGGACGGACGGACATCCGGTTTTGAGATTTTTGAGTGATAATATTAATTTCTGTATTCATCATTTTTTTCTCCGAGCCTTATTTCTTGGCGTTACAAACTTTAGAGCAAACTTATAATACTCTCAGATTTCATCTAGAGTATAAAAATACAAAGCGCCACCAATAATAATACCAGATCTTGGACTTGAAACTATCAAACTGGCACTTGGATTAATTCATATCAAGGACTTCGCAATAAAAATGATGTCAACTGGACGCAAAGTAATGACATACTCGAAAGAAAGCAACGAAAAAACTACCCGCTATCTTCTCGAAAAGAAAGAACAACATCACGGCGATCATCCAACCAAAATAGTTCTAACTGGCTTGAACGATATGGACACGGGAGAGCTGAAAAAGCTTTTGGTCAGCCTTGATATCAAACCATTTGATATTAAAAAAATCACAAATAACAAAAAACGTTACGATGACGAAGCAACTTATTTGTTATATTTTCCCAGAGCAACTGTCAAAATTGCAGATCTCAGAAAAATATCCGCAATCAATTATACAATTGTCAAATGGAATTACTACTCGAAAAAAACCAAGCAGCCAACACAATGTAGGAATTGCTAAATGTACGGACACGGTTCTTCGAATTGTCACCTTCCAGCGAAATGCATGATTTGCGGTAATAATCATAACCACCCAGACTGCAGGCTGAAATCTGATGAGGTCAATAAAATAAAATGTGCAAACTGCAACGAAAACCATTTAGCTAATGATGCTAAATGCTCCAAGAGAATAGAGTATATTAACCTTAAGAGAAATATTGCACTAAAACATCACCAGCGACATAGTGCAGGCGTAGCAGCAGGATCACCTTCGCTCAACTGGAAGTCAAGAGAAGAATTCCCGCAACTCAATAAACAATCCAATTCTAAGCACCCGCAACTGGAAGGTCGAGTCTCGTACAGTGAAGTATTTAAACATAGCTCATTAAACCCTCAACAGCACAACAACATCACAAATAGCGACAAAGAGCTTTTCTCCACGACAGAACTATTAGAAATTTCGAGCGAATTAATAAGTATGTTAACCAAATGTAAATCTAAGGAAGAACAATATTATGTATTAGTAGAATTAGCGTTTAAATTTGCTTATGGGTAAATCACAAAATTTAAAAATATTAGTCTGGAATGCGCAAAGTGTTCGAAATAAATTTATAGAACTTGTAAATTTTCTTAAAGTTAAGAACATAGACATATTACTATTGACTGAAACTTGGTTAAAAATAACTGATAGGCTAAGCGACCCAATCTACAATATATACAGATTAGACAGGAAGTACAAAGGCGGCGGAGGAGTTGCGATTTTTATTAAAAAAGAAATTAACCATGCGCTAGTAACTCATCCAAATACAAAAATCATCGAAAGTATTGCAATAAGAGTAATTGATTTAAGCACAACAATCTTAGCAGCCTATTTTCCTGGGACCAAGTTGAACAAACTGAAAATAGATTTATTCCGTAAGGATATAAAATCTTTATTAAGGGTTAATGGAAGCTTCTTCATAGGTGGTGATCTCAATTCAAGGCACAGACACTGGAATTGCTATAATTCGAATGAAGCAGGTAAAATTCTCTTCGAAGAATTATCAAAATCAAACGTTGTTGTGCACACACCATAAGCTCCCACTCTCTACCCACCCAAAGGGAGATGCTCAACGATTGATTTAGTACTAAGTAATGGTCAAATTCCTCTTTTTCAACCCATTACTTTACAAGAATTGTCCTCACCCCACCTCCCAGTTGAATTCTCGACTTTGCAAAATGTGCCCAGGCATAAAGACAGGTCATTGATAATTTCCTACTCCAAAACGAACTGTTTCAAATATAAAAAAAACTATCAAAAAAGCATTAAACCATGCAAAGCTCGACTTATCTGAAATTAAGTCGACTGAAGAAACAGACCTACTGATAGAAAAATTTACCCAGCTGATCGTAGCCACAGCGAAAAAAATTCTCGCCCTCGACAGAAGTAAACGATTATAGTGTAAATAAACTGCCAACAAGTCGGGCGAAACTTTATTATTTTTGGGACAAAATGCGCATGCGTAGAAAGTCAATATGCAGGTTAGAAGGGTTAGGGAAGACTAAGTGAAAGGAGCTTCTTGGGCAGGGCAGTTCTCAATTTAACACTTTCCGGAAACGTTCAAAAGCTCCATATTTCATTGGTTTATTTATGCAAGTTTGAGTTTTCATGAAGGGAGGGGGGAGGGTGATAGTAAGGGTGGGTGGATGTTAATAGTTTCTTAATTGATTGCTTGAACCAAATCCAATATTCTGTGTATAGAATGTCAGTTTCATAGACGAAATTGCATAGAATTTTCATTGGATTCGGTGAATTTTAAATTCACGAAACCAAACATTTGTATGGGAGGGGGTAGAGGAGGTAAGGGAATCGTAAAATTTGTGATGCAGTTTTATTTCTTTTTTTTTGTGAGGTGCTTGTACAAAATTTCAAGTTTGTAGCTTTTAATTTGTTAGTTATTAGTTGATTTAATGAAATTGGTCGAAATCATACTTTTGTGTGGGAGGGGGTAAAAGGGCAAGTGCTATCTCAAAACTTTTAACGTAATTTTATTTCAATTATTTTTGTAAGTTCTTGTGCAAAATTTCAAATTGATAGCATTTAATAGTTAAGTGATAATTGATTTCTTAGAAATGGTCGAAAAAAATTTTTGTATGGGAGGGGGTAGAAGTTTTAAAGATATTCGACCAGTTAATATTTTAAACTCTTGGGGATTTTTTTTAAATGCATTTCGCAAATTTTCAAGTTTGTACCTAAAAATTTCATTCAAAAATTTTCAGTTTATGTGTTTTTTTCATTGCACATGAAACACTTTGTGCACGTTAGACCCCCACTTCGGTGCATAACAATTTTGGAACAAATTATTATTTTTTTTCTATGTACATTAAATAGATGTGTCGACGTGCAAAATTCCAACTTTGTATCTTTTACCAGAGCCATAAAAAAATCACTCAAAATTTTCAACATTTTCGCTTTCCACCTCCCTCCCCTTACACCCCCCAACTTAAATTTTTTACCAAAATTAAAGACTATATAGCTCTACAATCTGACAAATTTTCAATTTGATATGTGTACTCAATTTTGAGATTTGGTGATTTGTAGTTTTGGAAAGTGCGCCATTTTTTAAATGCTCCCCATTTCCCCCCACTACTATTATGTCCATATGTTATATTTTTTTCATATGCCACTAGTAAAGCTTAGTATTCGTTTCAAGTTTCAATTACATAGCTTAAGAGACAGTCGAGATATTAATTTTTAAGTGTTTTTCCTTGCACCCCCCCTGACCCTCCCCCTTACAAGAATTAGCTTCTATCTAAACTGATTCTAGTTGATCTTGATGCCATCTTAATGGTCTCAAAATATCAATTTTTTATGAGTAGTAATTTCGAAGATATAATCATTTGAAAAAAAAATTCGGCCGCCAATTGGTTCTTAGCCCCCCCTTTTCGCACCCCAATGGATAAAAAAATTAAATTATTTTTAAAAGTTGTCCCACAAACTCCTCTATATGTGTGTTGATTTTTAGCTTCCTAGCTGTAACCATGGTTGAGATATTTGAATTCCTATTTTTCGGTTTAAGCGCTCCCCCTGCCTCCCCCTGAACCCGTACACCCCCCAAAATGGGTATCCGCCTGAGATCCGCAACTACCTACAATCTCTCCAAAAATGAACTTTCTATCTTGAAGGGTTTGGGAGTTAATGTGCGCTGAGCGTACACGTCGGCGTACGGCGTACGGCGGACGGCGTACAGACAGACGGATTTTTTTTTTTTGCTTTTTTAGGCTAATTTAGTCATGAAACGCGAAAAAAAAAAATTTCAGGGTAGCAAATTTTTTTTTTTTCCCAAGTCGATCACAATACTTTATTATTAAAATAATAAAGTAAAATTGATGACTTCACAAAATCTCTGATTAAACGAAAAAATCAAGTTCGAAGGCAGTGGCAGCGAAATAGAGATGCATACCTTAAAGCAATCGTAAATCGTCTTGACAAACAAATTAAAGAGAACATTCAGGGACTAAAAAACAAAAATTGGAACAATATGCTTTCATCACTAAACAAAGGTCAGTCTAAGTTATGGCACTTAAACAAGGTATTTAAAAGGGGGCGTAATATCTTTCCCCCGTTGAAATCAACAAACTCTGATGTTTACTCAAAAAAAAGAAAAAGCAGAACTACTAGCTGAAAATTTTTTCAAAAACCACACGATGTCTCAAAATCTAGGTGATAGACACACTGATGACTTGACTCGGAAAAACAGTTTCCCAGTTTTTTTTTCCGCTATTGGAATCCCACCTGAACAATTATGCAAGCCAAGTTCGATCAAAGCTATCTTGCGAAGATTTTAAAATAAAAAAGCACCAGGACCCGACGGAGTTCTAAGCATCATGTTGAAAAATCTTCCCAAAAAAGGTCTAATCTGACTAAACCTCATATTTAATGCATGTCTCAAATTCAAATATTTTCCTAATAGTTGGAAAAATGCAATAGTTATTGCTCTACCCAAACCCGGTAAAGACTGCCGCCTACCTATAAATTATAGACCAATCAGCTTACTATCTATCATGGGTAAAGTATTCGAAAAACTTTTGCTTAACCATATAAACCAATAACTAAGCTGTTCACCTCTCATACCAAATTTTCAGTTTGGATTTAGGCCAAGACACTGCACAAACCACCAATTATTTAGGATTGCTTCAGACATTAGAAATGCATTGAAAAAGAAAACGTCGACTGGTATGATTACCTTAGATATCGAAAAAGCTTTTGATACGGTCTGGCATCACGGTTTACTATAAAAACTAATATCATTCAAATTTCCCGACTATCTAATTCAAATTTTAGCATCCTTTTTAGATAATAGAAGTTTTGTAGTGAAAATAAATGATAGTTTCTCCAAGCAATGGGAAATACCTGCAGGAGTCCCCCAGGGGTCGTGTCACAGTCCTATGCTTTACAATACCTAGTCCTGCCATAAGTTCTGTCACATAATTTCTCACATTGGCAACAACTTTATTTTATGAGTGACATTTCAATATCGGCCAGTTTTATAAACGTCATAATGTTGTTGACAGTTGATGGTCATTTAAAGTGTGTTCGTTAACGTGTGAAGATGGAATGGGGTGTAATAGAAAACCGAACTGCAGTGATTGCACTACATAAGTGTGGAAAATCCGCGAGTGAAATTTTCAAGTTGTTGTGCCCGTTAAAAATAACGCAAAGATTTGTGTATCGTGCGATCCAGAGATATAACGCGATCCAGACTATTGAAGATCGACCTCGTTCTGGACGTCCGCGTGATGTACGTTCTTCTGCTGCCATCAAAGCGGTCGAGAGTCGAATTCGTCGAAATCCGCTTCGTAAACAACGAATCATGGCTCGAGAGATGAACATCTCCACCCGAAGTATGTCTCGCATCATAAAATCTGACCTCGGGATGAGTGCCTTTCGACGATCAACGGGACATTTGCTGACTGAGCAGTTGAAGCAAATTAGGAGCACCAGATCGAAAGAGCTCCTTCGGCGGTACGGCAACAACAAACATCGAGAAATTTTATTTACCGATGAAAAAATTTTTACGGTGGAGGAACATTTCAACCGCCAAAATGATAAGGTGTATGCCCACAGCTCCGCAGAAGCCCGAGAAGTTGCCACTAGGGTACAGCGAGGACATCATCCAGCATCAGTCATGGTATGGTGGGGTGTCAGCTACGAAGGGGTCACCGAGCTTCATTTTTGCGAAAAAGGCGTAAAAACTGCAGCGAAAAATTATCAAACGGACATCCTGGAGGGATGTGTGAAGCCGCTGAACTCTACGCTATTCAACAATCGACATTGGGTTTTCCAGCAAGATTCTGCGCCAGCCCACAAAGCTCGAACCACACAAGCGTGGTTGGAAACCAATATTCCACAGTTTATAAGGGCGACGGAATGGCCTTCTGGGAGCCCAGATTTGAATCCCCTGGACTACAAACTGTGGGCGGAGTTAGAGTCCATGGTGTGCACGAGACGACACCCAAATATTGAGAGCCTTAAGCGATCTTTGACGCTAGAAACAGTGCGTACTGCTATCGATGACTGGCCCAACAGATTAAAGAGCTGTGTTAAGGCTAAAGGCGGCCACTTTGAATAATTTGTTGCTTATTTTACTTCCATTAGTATGCCAAAATAAAATATATTTTCCTTTGTCAAAAACTCTTTTTCATTTATACAAAAATTGCCCATATACGTGTGACAGAACTTATGGCACGACTAGGTATATTACACATCGGATCTTCCAATCCCATGCAATTGTAACATTGCCACCTTTGCCGACGATACAGCATTATACACGAGCGCTAAAGACCCAAATGAAATTATAAACCATTTTCATTCACAGCTCCGGCTCATATCAACTTTTTATAACAAATGGAAAATCAAAGTTAACCCGAATAAGACTCAAGCTATCTTTTTCACGAAGAAAAGAGCCATACATTTCCTTCCAAATCCTACGATAAATATTCTAGGTAACCAAATAACTTGGGATAAGAACATTAAATACTTAGGTTTATATATAGACAATAAATTGACATTTCATGAATATGCGTCACAATCAGTTTCAAAAATCACTAAATATATACGGACACTGTACCCCCTAATAAATAGAAAATCAAAGCTGTTCCAGGAAAATAAGCTGCTAATATTTAAAACAGTAATACAGCCAGCAAAATTATATTAGACAAACCTTGGCATTTTTCTACTAAAAAATTACATAAAACCGCAAACTGCACTCTGCTCGCTGTCTTAGCAAACCGATTAAGTGAAACCTTTTCAAGGAATTGTGCACAATTAGAAAATCCACTAATTACCTCTTTAATAAATAATAAACCAGCCTAATTGGAGGGTTGCTACCCTATATTTAATTAATGATTATATATAGTTAGTTAAGTTTTAGTCGTAGGGTTTTAGGTTAAGTTTCAAGAGTTTTTTTGTCACGAATTTTCCACAAACATGTAATAATCGATAAATAAGCAATAAGTATAAATAAGAAATGTTAAATAAAAATTACATAGTTGCATAAGTAAAAGCTTGGACTACTTAAACATAAAAACAAGAAAACTGTAAACCGAATTATATACCTAATAAGTGAATAAATTTACCTATCTATCTAATAACATGGATGAAAATTTTAAATTACACAACACAAGAACCGCGTATTCCCTAGTTAAAAAGGTTGAAAGAGGGATACCAACTGAAGACGACTCTCTGCAGGATACATAGAAGGCAACGTCATAAGTAATGCGGAAGATATAAAACTAAGATGGGCACAATACTTTGAACAACTCCTAACCCCGAGCTCAACGTACGTACAAACTGCAGCAGCCAGACACAATAGAAGTTATAACTGATGTAACGCTGACAAAGGATCCTCCTCGAGTGCTTCCACTCTCGAAGAAGTAAAAACAGCTCTGAACAACCACCCAAACAACAAAGCGGTGGACACTGATCGAATTTCAGCTGAGCTTCTGAGACTAGCCACGAACATGTGGACGCGAAGATTGGCGCAGGAGAATCAAAGGTGCAATTTATAAAAATGGTGACGCACTCTGCTGCGAAATCTATCGAGGAATATCTCTGTTGTGTACGTCTTAAAAGACCTCGACACAAATTCCGGAAATGAGAACTAAGCCCTATGCTGACAAAGTAATTGGTGAATACCAAGGCGGATTTAGAGCTGGACGATCTACCACGGACCAGTTAAACAGCTGCTGCAAAAGTGCTGGGAATATAATATTTATGTGCACCAGATATTTGTTGACTTGGAACAAGCATGCAACAGTATCAACATGATTGTACTCAATAACTTATATTGCAGTTTGGAGTCCCACCAAACTGATTCGTCTTACAAGAATGGTCTTGTCCGTTTCTTTATCACAAGTTAGAGTAGAAAACGATATGACTTCTAGCTTTAAAATAGACAATGACCTTAATCAGTGGGAAGGTCTCGCACCAATGCTTTTCAACTTGATACTCAAATATGTTGTTCGGAAACTTTCCGTAGAAACCAATGGAACACTTTGCTTCCACACAACTTGTAGTATATGCCGATGACATAGGTATCCCTGCAAGATCTCTGGAGAGTGCTAAAGAAATATTTGTAAGCCTTGACTTGGTAGCAAGGGTAGTTGGACTACGTATTAACGAAAAAAGAACACAAACTAGAAAAAGATACCCTTGAGAGAAAGGTCCTCAGAAGGATCCTCGGACCAGTAAGTGAAGATTCGATCTGAAGTATATCTTGATACAATAGTGAATTGTATGCCGTCTTCGACAATCCAGAAGTGTCAACCCTAATAAAATTTAATAAACTACAATGGGCTGGTCATGTGGAGCGGATGGAGGACAGAAGAATTCTAAACGGACACTAAAAGGGAAAGTTAATGGACAAAGGCCGGTCAGAGAATCACGGACGCGCTGGGTGGATTTGATTGACACAAACGGTAAATCACTGCTAAAATTTTCAAACTAGAGGACACGATCATTGGACCGAGATGGATGGACGTGAAGTATTCAGAAGACCAAGGACCAACTCGGACTATAGCGTCATCGTAAGCAAGTACTGAAGCTAATGTTCGTAACCGCAGTTAAATGTAACAATTAGCAAAAGCCCTCCCTATAACCATCATTCACTTAGTCTTGACTATCCACCATCACCTGCATATTGACCTACCACGCATTCTCAACATGTTCAAAGAATAATAAGGTTGCGCCCGATTTGTTTGTTGGTAGACATTTTATAACTGCATTAAATTCCGAGAGAATAATATTCGTGAAATAATACATTTGTTTGGAGTATTATTATTATTGTTAACAATGTTATCTCGAAATTGTGATTTTCAGATGGTCTTGTATAAGGTAAATAAGCTTTTCAGTTATTACGAAATTTCGTTATCAAATTATACTCTTAAAGAACAAATAATATTTTAACACATTCCCGGGCAGTCAGAAATATTTTTTGAATAAAATTAAATGAAAACAAGAATTCTATAATCCACGAACGTGTTAAGAGATTGGTGTTTAATTTGTTGTAGATATTTGGAAAAGAAATTAACGTGAATTATGAAACTAATATCTGTCTTACATAGAGCAGACCTATCCCAGAACTTTCCTGTGTAAACGGGTATCAGACAAGGCTGCATATTATCACCAGCTCTGTTTATGGTGGTAATAAATGATATCATGAAAGTTGCACTGGGAGGTGGGAAAATAAAGGTCTTCATAGAAGAATATTTAAATCTTAAGTCGCCTTGATTATGCTGATAAATTGTGTTTGCTTGCACATAATCCGGCTTAGAATCAAATCTTGGCTCATTGCATTCTAAATGCAAATAGACAGGACTGAAAATAAATATGCGTCTAGTCAAGTACATGCACACGGGTTCGAACATAAGCAGACTGATTGTTCTTAGCGGACAAAATGCGGAAGATGTGAAAGATTTTTGTTACCTCGGAAGCATTGTCAGCATGAACGGTGGAGCCAAAAGGATGTTGGGGATCGTTTAAATAAAGCTTGTCTGTTCTTCGGTATCCTTTCCCCTTTCTGGAGGTTAAGCGGGATCTTCCTTCGTACAAGGGTGCAAATGTGTTATATGCTAGTGCTAATTGGAATGTGACTGTTCGACTTGCCAAGGAAATGCAAACTTTCGTGAAACAATTCCTCTGATGCATTTTACGGATTTTATGCCCAAAAGTGATCTCTAACGACGAACTTTGGAGTACAAGTGGACAAATTAAAATATGCATTGAAATTCAAAGGCGGAAGTGATAGATGATTCGTAACGCTTTGAGGAAACCTTAGCGAAACATCGCCAAACGAGCTCTGGATTATAACCCTCAAGAAATACATCGGGCTTATCGACCATGTAGCACATGGAAGCGAGCAGGAGGCCAGAGGAATAAACAAGTCCTGGCGACAACTAAAAGCCGACGCCCAGGATTGCGCATTGCGAAAGGAAACTGTTTCCGTCCTTTTCCCCAGAGTGATGGAGGCAGCTGGTTAACGCAAGTAGGACGGGTTGTGTGTTAAAGTCAGTCTTGCTTCCCTAAAAATGGCAAATTAATACTCACTGGATCATGGGGTTATCATCATCTTACTGATATGAAAAAGTGATACCGTGCCTCAGATTCGAATGGACTCTACGGTAACGACTTTTGGCATTCGAAAACGGAAAGGTTCAGATATTGAATGAGGATGGAAGAGGTGGGGCCTCTAGATTAATATAATCAGCGATCGATCATGAAATGGAGAACTATAACATCCAAATTTTGGACTTGAGCAAGGTCAGCTGGACAGGATCAGGAGAAGAACGAACTCTGAGTGGAAATACCATTCTGTTCATTAGTCCTCTGTGTGATGTTAAAATTTTTTTCCCGGCTGGGTAAATGTACAACAACCCCTCACACCAAAGGAGCGGAATGGACCTGACCCGCCAACCCTTGGAGACGGGTCGTGGGCACAAGTGATTCTTTTTATAGGTTTCATTCATTTGTTCGACCTCCGGGCCGAATCGATAGCCAGAAGGGAGACTTCGCCGAGTCCCTCCAAGAAAATGTCTCGTTCCGTCGCAACACTGATGTTATCTGACTTGGAAATCAAAATAACCGACTTGTGGTATTTTTTTCGACGTTAAAACTTCAACACAAAGACTCGTTTGAACGTCCGTGCACTTTGGGTATCACTTCTAGAAGAGGACGCGCCAA
The DNA here is from genome assembly GCA_963669355.1 of Chorisops tibialis. Taxonomy (NCBI): domain Eukaryota; kingdom Metazoa; phylum Arthropoda; class Insecta; order Diptera; family Stratiomyidae; genus Chorisops; species Chorisops tibialis. The sequence goes on from OY770263.1 coordinate 81,520,216, forward strand.
GCTCGATTTCCTCTCGCCAAGCTTCGTGGCGATGTTCTCACCGGATCCCTTGAAGCCTTGGTCGCTTGAATCCGGTCTTTCAACTTTCTTTGTTTGGCCTTTAGCCTTGCATTTTTCCCGCCTTATATATTGGTTCTCGTTATGTATTATTTATAATATTTTCCCCAGCTTAGGCTTAATTTTAGCAGTGGCTATGCCCCCAAGATTGCCGAAAATCCCATCTTCCCCTCTCTTAGGGTGTCGATAATGTACGGCGCGATCGAGAATCTGACAGTTCTCGTATTAACCTCCGCGTCTGTTGATTGTTGCTCGCGGCTTAAATGTTTCGTGATGTCCTTGTGATGTAATTCTGTATTATTGTGGTATGTTGGGTCCTTTGCCGACTCGTGTGTGTTCCGCTCGTTTAATGTGATGTTTCGTGAAATTGATTTTGTGCTTACCGTGTTTAGTTATGTGTTGGATGTTCCTCTAGCGTCTCATGAGGGTGGTGTCAAGGCGGGGGGATTGAATCTGATAATGTAAGTCCATTCCCTGGATTGGTGCCTGATGATGATGCCACAATTCAGCAGTGATGTCTGGCTTGGGTTTCATTATACATGTTTACTCGTGATTCGACGCTAACATTCTACAGGTAATTCAATTTACAATTTCAACTAACTACTCGTATAATTTCTCGTTTCTTTTAGCCAATCTTATTGCTGACGAATAAGCGCTCGGTGTAGTTTTTGCCCAGAAATGTGAAAGGAACTACGCAATTTATTGGCCTGATCGTGATCCTGATAAGTCATTAGAATTTCGACACTTACTACATTCATTCTTTTCTTCTTTTTATTTGGTTACAGGTGATTTACGCCCTTTTACGGTGAAACCGTAATAGTGAAGCCAAAAATGGCGTATCGGTCGTTCGTACACCAGGAGCGGGAAGCAGTCTTATCAGCTGGGAAACGATCTTGAATAGGACAATCGTCGTCGGGTTGGCTATACGAACTCTGGACTAGAACTCACCATGGGGAAGCAGTGTGAGCCTTGGGTCGAAAAATCACGATCTTGATCACCCGAAAGCGACGAATTATATGTGGTGTGTTACAGTACTCTGCAAATGGTCTCTGCAAATGGTCGGATGGACTCTTTTTCCACACAATATTCGTCATAAAATATCTTGGTTTTCTACTGATGATGTTACTCAGAACCAAATCCATCATTTAGCCATGAAAGATGTCTGCTCGATGTGCGAGCGAAGCGTGGAGCCAACATGGAGGGCGATCACCACTTGTTGGTTGCCTGCTTGAGTTTATAAATCCGACGGCTACAAATTCTTCAAAAGAAGCGCAAGCTTAATGTTAATATACTAAGAGAGCCAAAGAAAATCGACAATCCTAGCCGAGCGAAATTCACTCACATTGCGCACACTGGACATCAATTTCAAGGTAACCAAAAACACATTTGTCATAACCCAGAACGTTGCAAGACACGTAGGATAAGATTGCTGATCGGAGAAAAGCCAAATTAGCAGTCATCTCTCAACGCGATGTCAACCAAAGAACTCCCGACTTGAGACGGAACTACACCTTTCTTTATTATTTCCCTTTTCCGGAGGCTTAAAGACATCTCACTTCGCTCGAAGCAGCGAATATCAGGATCGCGCCATGTATAAAGAACTATTTCTATCCTATATCTCTATATGGGGTCTTAACAATATATTGATTGATTGGTTGATGGATATGTGGAATGTTCAGAAAAATTTTGGAAATTCAATTAATATTTAATCTAATAACCCCAATCATTACTAAGACCTCATATACCAAATTATAAGTGGATAGCTTTGGTATATTCCAAGAAAATTGTGAATGAAATTTCGAAAATAAATAAGGAAAATTTAAATAATCCTGCGATGTATCAAGACATAAAACCTTCATTTTTAAACAAAAAAATAAAAAAATTTTTTCATATGGTGAATTTGTGATATTTGTATGGGAGGTGATTGGTAGCGTGAAGGGATTTTGATTATTCCTAAGCTTACGTCAATCAAACGTGCCACAACATACGCCATGACGTAAATCGAAACCGCTTGAGATATAGAAATAAAACCAAAAGCAGATTAAGGCTCCAAGTATAACCTACAAACTGTGAAAGTTTCATTAGAATCAGTTTATCCAATTTTGAATTAAACCCGAACATACAGACAGAAGGGCAGATTGGCAAAGTCTCAAAATCCTGTTTTTAGGCTTAGCTATTGTGTAAAGAGAGCAAGACACTTAAATCTAGGCATTTGTTATCAAATATCAAACAGACACTTCAATTATATTTATTTGCAATGATTTGTTTCGCATCGATATTAAAGCTATTCTGAGCTTATTATTATATTATATTATTTTGGATTGAATTCAAAACTAATTAAATCGCATTGTTTGCTATAAGTAGAACTGAACTGATCTACATGTATTCACGAGCGAAATTGGAGCTTTGTATCTTCTTTCGGATAATAACTTTAATTTCACTTTTGGCGAATTAAAAAAAAAAAAAATCAAGAATCCTTTATGTATATTAATTGAATTTTGGTAATTGAGCTATTATATATTAAATCAATTAAGTTTAATGTAAACTCCCATTAGTTTAATGCAATCGTCTAACTAGCACAAGCATTATTTCCGTAACTTCAAGAGTTTTAATAATTCTAACATCAAGACCTGCATTTAGGCTTAGTCATTTTTAGTCAAGTGTTTCTAAGAGACACTGCAATAATTTTAAATTCTCGCTCTTGAAAAATAAGAATGGTTCACGTTAATGAGACAACATTTATCGTACCTTAGAGTATTATGCATGCACTCATTTTCCGTAGGGTGACAGCAGAATGAAATATTTATAATTTGGAAATTATTAAGAAAATATGATTTAGAAATTAGAAAAGAAGCCTCTATACTGCGTTTCTCGAGTCGTTAAACTATACAAACGTGACAAAGATTCAGTTTAACAAAGCAAAAGATATCTTGAAAAAGTTGTGAACGGTTTAGTCTTTCGCTACAAAGTAGAAATAGGTTGTGCTAATAGAGCAACGAGTCTGGGTGTAGCCAAGTGAGTAGCGTGTTGGTCTACAATGTGAATGTCGGAAGTTCAAATACCTTCCGCACACTGTTTACGTAAGTATATCTGGGCTACCTCAATCTACGAAAATAAAAATTCGTAGATAGAGGGCTATGCGAATGTTTAACAACCCGTTCACTTAAAAGAAATACATGTTAAGGAATCTGATGATCAGGAGGCCGAGGCCAGCTTTGGGCTGTAGCGCCATTGAAGAAGAATAAAGCGACAAACCTGTAACTAAAAAGGAATGAAAGAGTCCAATTGAATAATTGCAAATTAATTAAAACTTGGTATATACAATTCCAGCACATTGTGTGGTTAAATTTGAGTCAACTCAAACTTCGTAAGACATAATCTGCAGATTGAGGGTTTTTGCGAACTGGCAAAGATACCTCGCACAGAAAACAATGTTTTGAATCCAGCTAGTTAAGAAACCGTGGCCCGATTTGGCCTACTGCGCCATTGAAGAAGGTGAAATCATGATAATGCATAATCACTACAATGTAGGGTATACGCCGTATATGATTTTTAAAAAGATTTAGCGTGTACCTTCTAAAGCACCAGATACTGAAGGGAATACGCTATGAAGAATTGAATTTAACGCTCTTTCCATTAACAAGTACAGCATAGGGTCTTACTTCTCTAATCGAAACTTTCCAACCCATGAAATATCCTGCTGTTGCCTGAGAGAAAATATTTTCGAAAAAATTCAATAAATCCGAATCAATCAAAGAAAACTAATTTCTAATCCACAAAGAATAGCAAATTGCAATGTCGCCCAAATTAACAGCTTCAAAGTTGTTTGCCTACGTTATATTAATTATTAACTGATTCAACACCATGTTTTTTTAAAAAAAAAAATTTAAATCAAGTTTTTTATAATACTACCACCTTTTTTTCTGAATCAATTCCATTCCTCGTAAATGAGATAAAATTTAAATTATGGTTGTAGATTTTATTTATAAGTGACTAATCATGAGATTTTTGATGAAAAAAAAAATCATCCATACTAAGAATGAGATAAATCGCCAAATTTTTTAGATTCTATCAATTTCTTATAAGCTTGTTCAATAAAGCTTAGTCATGCAATACTCTTAATCAAATACGAAAGTTTTAAATAGACAATCATGTAATAATTGTTTGGGTAAGGAACGATAATTGATTGAACTGTGTTAATGCTTAAACAATGATTTGAAAAGATATTTTTCTTTCAGACTAAAGGAAATGCCTGGCTGCAATTAGTAGCTTAAACATATGTAGCTAAGACGAATAAATAGTATTCTTACATGTCAATACAAACCGTTTATCAATTCTGTGCGATCTTCAGCTGTCAACTATTCTAAACACTCATAACTGGTTACGATCTTCAATTGTTTGCGACTCTGAACACATATGTATGTATATCCAAGTGCTCACTCAGCGCATACACAACAACGTGTCAATACGTGTGCTAAATGCTTAAAGTTTGGTCACCTAGCCATGCAGTTTAAAAACGGAGAAGGTCGCTCCAAGCTTTGTTGGAAATGTGGAACGGTGGGCCACATTGCGAAAAGCTGCGACAATATGGATATGTGGGAAAAAGGCCTTCCAAGAAACCATTGAACAGACGGAGGGCTTCGTACGGCCAAAAATAAATGGAGTTCACTTCTACAGCTGTTATGTGCGACCCAGCTAAATGAAGAGGGAGTAACAGATAATGACCGACACATGCGGTAAAACTTCGATGGTCATTGGCTGTTACGTCAATATAAGGGCAGAGTGGGGTGGTAGGCTCACCAATGCTAGAGGACGTGCTGGAGACATTTGCACCACTGGAAATAGGAATTGCAAACATCGACCGAGCAAACACGTATCGCAAAGCTGGAATGCACTCCATCATAGATATAAAACCTTCGTAAGTAATACGAAATACGAAATGGCGTCTTAGCGAGGAATATACGCACAGCGATCATCATGCAATTATATTTGATATAAAACAAAGAAAAGCCGTATAACGACCTAAATTAACAGGCCCAAAATGGAAAGGTAAACTCTTTGACAGGGACACGTTCGAAGAGACGATGAAGACCGACTTCACACGTGGAGCGAAATAGCACAAATAGTCGCCGAACAACTCACCCACACTATCATCACAGCGTGCGATGTAGCGATGCCCAGAAGGACAGCTAGTGGAAGAAGTTCACCATGCTACTGGAGGAACGAATGCATTCAGGGCAAAGTGCTTACAAGGCCGACGCAGAGTCCAACGATCAATGGAAAGAGCAGATTTTCAGGACCGATTAGATACTTTCAAAGTGGTAAGACTAGATCTCAACAAGGCTATAAAGCAGAGTAAGGAAATTTGTTTCAAAAATCTTGTGACGAAGCGAATATCAATCACTGAGGTATAACATACAGGATGGCAATGAGAAGGCTGAAGGGTAAAAAAATAATCCCCACAAATAACTTGCCCGAGAATGCTAAGATCAATATTAGAGCACCTGTTCCCCCAAAGACCAATAACTATGTGCATCATAACCAGAGAGATCAGCATAGTTTCCATCCCTGCAATTACGTCGGAGGAACTATTTGACGCATACAGGAAGATAGGAAAAAACAAGGCACCTGGACCCGATGGTATCCCAATTATGAAACAAGCCTCCCGGAGAGCCATCGTCATATCACCCAATATGTTTACTTGGCACGTTGGGAAAGATCCTTAAGCGTATTATAAATAACAGAATGCTGGTATTAGGAGATGAGAAAGGAACACTTTCACGATTTTAGGAAATCGCGTTCAACTGTTGACGCCATAAAAGTGGTAGTCGGTACTGCAGCTGAGGCAATACGAGAAGATGGCGATGGGGACAAAGAAATATTTTGAACATTACACTGGACATTGAAAATGTCTTCAACTCGGCAGATTGGTCACTTCTAAAAAGATCGTTAGCTAAGATGTTGTTGAGAATAATTTCAAACAACTCCACCAACAGGAACTTAAGGCACCAAATTGCTGAAGGGATAAGGTACTCGAACGTCACCGCGAAAGTTCCACAAGGGTCGATACTGTGCCCTCTCCTGTGCAATATCATATATGATGAAGCTCTTCAACCATAGTTGCCTTAAGGAGAAAAATTAATCGGGTTCGCTGACGATATCGCCGTTGCTACCGAGGCCAAGCACATCCACGAAATAGAGCAGCAACAAACGAAGCAGTATCAAAAATGAAATAATGGGTAGAGTGCATCGGTTTAGAACTAGCTGACCACAAAACAGATGCTGTTCTAATAACAAATCGAAAGAAAATTGAATACGCAAAAATTTAGGTCGGCATGAGATCCAAGGAAGCAATTAAATATCTGGGAGTTATGCTTGATAATAGACTAAAATTTAAAATTCACTTAGATTTTGCGAGTGAAAAGGCGTCACAAATGCAGGCAGCCCTTCCCGAATGCAGCCAAACATCGGTGGACTAGAATATGCCAGAAAGATTCTACTTTCCAGAGTAGTCAGCTCGGTTCTCCTATACGCTGCTCCGGTTTGGGTAGCGGCGTTAGCGACAAACGAAACAAGGAAAAAATGTCATCAACATATTGGCTCTGCGCGATAAGAGCAATCAGTGGTAATATTGGACGAAACAGCCTGTGTCATAGTCCCCATTGACATTCTTGCGAATGAGATGGTAAGGATCTACTAAAGATCCTACAAGAGGCAGCCGTTGTCAGGAAAATAAAACAAGAGGAGAAGGCAACATCAATAGCTATGTGGCAAGGTAGATGGGACAACACTATAAAAGGCATGTGGACATATAAGCTAATTCGCGCAATTGAGGTCTGACAAAGCAAATGTATGGGGCTGCAAACTAACACCTCACGCAGTCCCTATCAAGTTGCTGCGGTTACCACAAACACTTACATAGATTTGGAAACGGTAACTCGCCTCTTTGTTCAGATTGGCCAGATCAAGAAGAAGACACAGAACACGCGGTTTTCAACTGCAGTCGCTTCGCAGAATAGGGAAATAATATGCCGAACCCACCAGTCATCAAAGATCATCTGATCAAATCAGAGGAAAATTGGATGGAAATTGGCACACTCGTAACGAATGTGCAAAAGGATCTTTGGAGAATCGACAGAGAAAGTAGAGCAGAAGCAATATAAGAAGCACAGCATAAAATGCTAGCCAGCCTCGCGAAGTAATGGCAGTCCTGCGGGGAGAGTAGTCGAATTGTATGTGCGGGGTGTGGTTAAGTACACAAGCGCATTTCGGCTGACAGTTATCTGCCAGGTTCAGATATGTGAATCGTACCAATGGCACTTGATATTGGTATCTAATGAATACTCCAGACCTCCCTGCCGTAACCAGAAAAAAAACCTAGGCTACGACAACAGTGGAAAAATTTCTAGAACGCAGGAGCTGCTATATTGAAAGGTGAGCGTTTGTGGAAGAGACAGATTCATATGTAATTCAGAAGAGAGTAAGTCGTGTGATCGATAACGATAACAGTCGGAATATTAAAGCGACATAATTTTAACGAAAAGTGTATGCGTGATTTTTAAAACCGACTAAAAAAATTTAAGTTTCGTAAATTGAAAAGTGAACTAGTTTTATTTTACTTGAAATGCAGCAATCGTGAATGCGATTCCCCTACCTCGTCCGCCAATATGAAACATTTTTCAAGCACAAACAATCAAGCGCGTACCCCTGAGGTAGCGCCTCTGGAAAGTACGACTAGAGGATACTCGATACTAAAACCACGAAAAAAGATGGCGGATAGAGGAAAAAGTCTATGCAAACCGTGCAACAAACCAGCGATTTTAACTAGTAATAAAGTTGTGGCGATACGACGTCGTCGACACATTCCAGCGTTGATGACATCAGACCTAGGTGTGCTTATCGCGCACAAGCAAACCGTCTCTTTTTTATATCGCCAGATATGCAACGAAAAAGATATCAAGTGGCATGCCCGATAACGCGCGCGATCAGCAATTACTTTGTGCTTATCGCGCACAAGTGGAGCCAAAGTACGCAGCCAGACACGCCGCAGTGTCAGCAGAAGGACGGGGATTAAAAGGCAGTCGCGCTGGCCTTTCGATTCCAGTTCCAATTTCATTTCCAGTTTCGGTTTTATTAGTTCAGTCACTTCAGCGTTCACTTCGTAGTTTTTCAATAAAATATTATTTATTTCACCACCTCGTCCGCGCTCCCAGGCCTAAAAGGTGATAGTGTGTGACGGATTGTGTAAAGAAGTGTTTCATAAGTTGTGCTCCGGTCTCAGCAAAAACGAATTGGCCAATCTAGAACTAGATGAAACTAAATTATGGTTCTGTCGTTCTTTCAAGGCCGAACAAGCAAAAAGGCGGTCAACAATGGCGGGTCGACGAGGCAATGTAGACTCTGTCTGCGTAAGCGACTCTAAGATCCAAGGTAAGGAAATCGTGAAGCCTATCAACTTGAATATCCTCAATGCAAAATTGGATGCTTTACTGGCATACCAATCAAAATTAGAAAAAATCGATTCTCTACAAGACATTGTTGAGAATTATAAATGTATTGTGAAAAATCTGCAGCAGGAGATCATTACCATTAGAAATGAAAATGTCAAATTGTTATCAGCTCTTAACATCCTTGAATAGAATATTGATCATCATTTCTGGCGTTCCGCTCAATCCTGAAGAGAAGTTGCAAAATTATCTGCGGCAAAAGAACTAGTAGAATAGCAGGCGGCGTTGCAATACTAGTCCATGATGACGTACAGCATAAGCTTTTGTTTGAGTATAGCAATGACCACGACATTCGTATTGCAGTAAATATAACACTCACATACAATCAACTTGATATTATCGGAATTTACCGAGAGCCCCTTGAAATTCTATCCATGGTTAATGAATTCATTACTGACATTGATAATGTCCTAAAGGCTGCTCGCACAACCACCATTATAGCCGTTGATTTCAATTTCGACTTGCGAAATTACAAAGACACGAACGCTAAAAGCTATAGGTTAACAATAATTATCAATAATTTTTACTACTGGCAACACTCAATACATAACGAGGCCTGCCACCAATACAAATATTGACCAAGTGCTAACGAATGACATAACACAAATCATAAACTTACAACTAATGCTGTTCGAGATATTTGACCACAAAATTATATTTAGTAGAAAATATCACTGCTTTTAAAGAGAAGATATAAGACAGCGATACAATTGCACATTTTGCGATACTCTAGATGAAGCAGATATTTCTTTATTTTAAGAAATTTTTTAGGGGAAGTGGTAGAGGGGGTAACAACATTGAACTAATTTTTTCACATCACGTTAAGGTTGCTATAAAAATGTTTTATACAAAATTTAGGAAAGTACTAAAATTTAATAGGTACTGAAAAACTTAGTGTATTGAATTTAGTGAAATTGTGCAGTTTGTGTGGGAGGTGGTAGAAGGAGGGTGGAGTTATTAAAAGCTTTCTTAGAAATAACTGTAAACATAATTTATTTAGCATAGCAGATCAGTAGCATTCATACTTTTCAGGCAAATCGACTTTTTGTAAAGTTGTTGAATTGTGTCAAATTGTATGGGAGGAGGTAGAAGGAGTGAATCTAATTGCCTAATTGTTTTTGGTCTTACGAACAATTCTAAATAAATATTTAGTGCACAATTTCAGCTCCATCAATTTTATACGTACTGAGTAAATTTGTTTCGAGTATTTAATAAAAAAGTGCAGTTTGTATGGGAGGTGGTAGAAGGAAGAAGAAGACTTAAATAATTTTTATACAGCAGATTGGAATTATTATAAAAGTAATATATTCCAAATTTCAGATCAACAGCATCTATGCTTTTGGAAAAAAATCCGTTTATTGTGGAATTGCAAAATTGTGTCCTTTTGTACGGAGTAGAAGGGGTAAAGTTCATCGTCTAATTTTTTTTGATCTTACTAATAATTCTAAATAAATATTTAGTGCACAATTCCAAATCGATAAATTATATATGCAATGAGGAAATTGGTTTAGAGTATTTCATGAAAAAGTGCAAATTGTATGGGAGGTGGTGGAAGGAGGGGAAGGACAAATAATTCTTACACAGTAGAATGAAATTATCATAAAAGTATTATATTCCAAATTTCAGATGAGTAGCATTTATATTTTTCGAAAAAAGCCGTTATGTGTCGAATTGCGAAATTGTGTCATTTTGCATGAGAGGGGGTAGAAGCGAGGAAGCTAATGGTCTAATTTTTTTGGACTTACTAATAATTTCAAATAAATATTTAGTGCAAAATTTCAACTCGATAAATTTTATACGCACTGAGTAAATTGGCTTAGAGTATTTCATGAAAAAGTACAGTTTGTATGGGAGGTGGTGAAAGGAGGGAAAGGACACGCATAATTTTTATATGGTAGATTGATATCATGATAAAAATAATACTTTCCAAATTTGAGACTAATAGCTTTTATACTTTTCGAGCAAATCCGTTTATTGTCAAATCGCGCAATTGTGTCAAATTTGTATGGGAGGGGGTAGAAGGGGTGGAGTCACTTGGCCCGTTCACGAACTTGTCCTTACTTTTTTGTCAGAAACGACGTGTATAAAATTTGAACTTTCTAGATCAACTCGTTCTCAAGCTAGAGAGGACACGGACGGACAGACAGACGGACGGATATCCAGTTTTGAGATTTTTGAGTGGTTACATGAACTTCTGTATCATTCATTTTTTTCTCCGAGCCTTATTTCTTAGCGTTACACAGTTTGTGGCAAACTTATAATACTCTCAGATTTCATATTTACTATAAAAACTGCTACACAACATAGAACTATCGCCAATCTCAATAGATTCAACTTCTGAAACTACAGCTATGGCGTCTTCATTCACAAATAGGGTGTGTTCAAGACTGGTAATTTGCTCAAAATTTACAGCTGTTCGAAAACATAAGAAGTCTTACAATAAACCTTGTATAGATGATGAGCTGACACAATGTGTTAACGCAAGAAATTATTTGTATAGAAAATTTACAAAGGACAAAAATAATGGTTTGGTGAATGTTTTCACAGCGCATTTCGAATTGAAAGAAAATATTTCCGGATTCTACACTATTACGCTTTATTATTCCTGGCGTTTTGGTATCTCCTGATAAAGGTCTCAGCAGAGACCGAAATGTCACGAATAATAAAGCGTAAAAGTGTAGAATACGGAAATTTTTTCTTTCAAAACGACAAAAATAACATCATCTTACAAAGGGAGTTTAACTTCTGGAGGAACAAAATTACAACGCTCAATAGAAATAAACGAAAGCACTACTTTGCAAGTAAATTCGAAATAAATTTGGACCACCCCAAAGTTAGCTGGTGTGCCATCAAAGAAAGCATTTACAATGGCACGGTACCAATAAAAAGTGTCAACTTCTAAGTAACATGTCTGGCAAAGATTCCAAAACAAAGGCTGCTAATGACATTAACAATTACTTCGTCTCAACTGTTAAAAATCTAGCTATTTCGGACCGAAATACCATTGCTCCATTTCATGAACGCTGTTCTATAACTCCCCCATTCGAATTCGCGTTGACGGCGAAAGATGAGATAGCAACTGTTATCATGAAACTAAAAAATTCTGAATCTGTAGGACCTGATAACATATCAATCAGACTACTCAAATACTGTAAAGAAATGCCATCATCACATATTTCAATGATTGTTAATTCGAAGGAGTAGTGCCAACCTGCTGGAAGATTAGCAAAGTCATTTCAGTGCACAAATCGGGCTCCATGAGCGATATATCTGATTATAGAGCAATTAGCTTACTGTCGAATGTCGGTAAAATCTTAGAAGTAATTGTGAAGAATAAACTCCAAGAACACTTAACGACTCACCAAATTATCTCTCAGAATCAGTATGTATTTGAACTCTAATCGAACACTGAAGGAGCATTATTTGACGTCGTGACTAAACTCCAGTCTTCTTGTGATAAAAAATTTCACTCAGCTACTGTTCTTATTGATTTGTCTAAAGCGTTCGATACATTAGATCACCAAATTTTACTCAAAAAACTTTTCGCGATTGGAATTCGTGGGACTCCCTACAGCTGATTTAAGAGCTTTCTTACTTCCAGATCTCAATTCGGTGTGGTTGACAATGTTAGCAGTGCTCCACTTTCTATTACTAGTGGCATTCCACAAGGAAGTGTATTGGGTCCTGTCCTGTACAACATTTACACGAGCTCAATAGCAGAACTTGATCTAAATGGTGCAATATCACTCTACGCAGACAACATACCGCTAATATGCACTTCAACTAGTATACCAGCACTTGAAGATAGTATAAACAAAGACCTTGACAAAATCAATCAATAAATTGATTGCTAATTCGGAGAAAACCAAGTATATTTTCTTCAATAAGCCACCAGAAACTGAATTAAACATTGTTTTCAATGGACAAACTGTTAGTAGGGTTGTAGGCTTCAAGTACCTCGGAGTTCACCTCGATGATGTGAGAAGAAAATTGGCCCCCTTTGCTGGTATATTTAGGAAAATACGAGCTGATGTTCCCGAAAATTAAAAAAAAGGCATATTTTCATCTCTATTTTTGAGCCAATTAAACTATGGCAAAGCAATCTGGGTTTCACCTTCAATTCCAAACTACAATGTATCCAAAGAATTTAGAACCGAGCAATAAAAACCTATACAATATCAACATGAGGGAGCGCAAGAAAACGATTCATGAATTACACCAGTTCTGTGGAAAAACTATATCGCTTAGAGGCTTCTGCTCAAATTCATGACATTAAGCATCTTAAAACCAACATCGACATTGTATTCACCTACTACTCCGACAAACATCTATACAATACAAAATTATCCACCTGCCATCCGTATTTTTTTTTTTTTTTTATCGCACCAAGTTGAACTTAGGGGTCACCCTTTAATACTGTAGCGTACAGTCCAGTCGGCTTAGGAATGGATGAAACAAAATGAGAATTAACAAAATAAACGATTAATTGAATAAGGACGGACAGGATAAAAGGAATCGCTGAATGTTGCCATTAAATTGCGTGATGTTATAATCTCTAGGAAAAGTGGCCGCGGGTAGGGCATTCCACATTTTGGATGTTCGAGGTATGAATGACTGCCTAAATTTCACCGTATGTGAGTTGAGTGGCTCAAACGTATACTCATGAGCTCGTTCAGCAGCACGAGTATTGCGCGTGAACTTATATAAGGGAGGGATAAGACGACTGATTTCATGGCTACAGCGGCCATGGAAATGTCTGTAGAAAAGGGTGAGTACTCCGACATTTCTGCGATGTTCAAGGGAGTCAAAGGATGCCGTTAAGGCATCATATCCAATAAATCGAAGCGCAAAACGCTGAATGCGGTCCAGTATCTTTAGATGAGTTTTGGGTGCACCAGCCCAGATATGCGAATTGTACTCGAGTCGGGGCCTGATGTATGATTTGTAGATGGTTGCAAGATCGGATGGTGTAAAATATTTCTTGCACCTTCGGAGAAAGCCTAAGCACTTGGAGGCGTCTAGAGCTACATTGTGGATGTGCTGGCTCCAGTCAAGTTTCTTATTAATGTGCATACCCAGCTGGTGGAAATTCTCCGAATGATCAAGTGCTACACCATCAAAGATTAAGTCAGGTATCGACATGTCGTATTTAAGAGAGAGAAGACAGGCTTGTGTTTTAGTGGTATTAAACTCTACTCGATTTGCTCTGCCCCATTGCAGGATTGTGTTGAGGTCAGTATTTAGTGAATTAAATAACTCTCGGCGCATAGTAGGCACAGAAGACTGGTGCGCCTCAGCAATTGAGTTGAAGCTGTAAGTGTTTTCTAGTGTACTGTCATCTGCAAAGCTGTGAATTGGGTTGAGAGTCGACGACTGAAGGTCGTTAATAAAGATTAGAAATAAAGTAGGTGATAAAACGGATCCTTGGGGAACGCAATCCGTATCTCGAAATACGGGTCCAATTCAGTATTAAACAGGCAATCACGATGTACAACGAACTACCGAATGTTCTTCAAGAATCTACAAACCAGTTTAATTCTAAATTAAAGCAATTTATATTACTATAGGTACAATAATATTTGAATATATAAAATCGTCCACTTCGTTAAATAATTTTATTAATGTATCTTGAATCTCTTATTCTATAACGTTATAGAGTTTTCTGTTCTCTGATTCCCCACATCACTATCATTAAATTTTATTTGTTTTACTTTCATACTTACTTATCCTTTTTCTCCACTTTCGTCTCATTGTATTAAAATTATTATTTTTTATTTTATCAACTATTTTGTTAATATTGTAAAAGAAATGTATATAATTACTATCCTCACGAGCTTAGCTCATGGATTAACTGAAATAAATTTACTTTACTCTACTTAAAAGGATTACGGCCGGGAAAAGAACGTGTTCCACTGCTCCATTCACGACCATAACAATGATCATGCGTTGGAAATCGCTGCTTAAAAATATGCAGAGTGGTACCAGATACCTAGAATGAAAAGACACCTCCAAATGTTGTAAATATGCAGATCATAAGATTTCAATCAATATAACTTAAAAAAAAAACTTATTTTCTTCGTTAGTACCACTACTACCCAAATCGGCTTTGACCTCCTGACCTTTAGGTTCCTTAACATTTTATTTGTTCTTGTGAAAGGGTTGTTAGCCCTTCGCACAACCCTCTATCTAAGAACTTTTCATTTTCGCAGATTGAGGGACCAGGATATACCCATGCAGTTAGTGTTCTGAAATTATACGTTGAACGCAATTTGAACTCCCGACCTTCGCACTGTAAACCAACACGCTACCTACTAGGCTACACCCTATCTCTTAATTTGCATTCTCTCATACAAAAACTGACCTAAACTTTCCAGCTTCCAGCCTCATATTATATTACGACAAATATCACTAAACTGCATGAAAACGCTGCATCTACGCTTCCATCTTCATGACCGAGATCTAAATTATTGGAAACCGGATTAAAGAAATAAAATTGGAACATATGTAATACCGAGCTTCGCGACCTATCAAAGCCAACTCGCATGATGAGCACTTTAAATTTCCGTTGTGCTCAAAAAATCACAGTGGGCAATTAAAATTTAATTGCGCCGATCGATGAACCCAGCCGTGAGGTACGGATACGAATATGCTACATAATTTTCTAGTGCACAGGGAAAAAACCTCCCAGAAAAACACTCACATACCCTCGTATAAATGTTTTTAGGAATGCCATCATTAATATCGATTGAAAATAACGATTAATTGACGACCTTGATCTCTAAATGATATCGAAAAACAAAGTATTCACCATAGGATCATCGGACTAAGATGAAGATGGTCACAGTGAAGCTTTCAACCACAAAAGATTTTTTCGCGATCAAAGTCAAGAACCTTTCGATCAAAAATTCGTTGGTATTAGTGAAAGTCGTCGCAGTGAGATGAAGATCGACCCGCCAAGATCGTTCAAAGAAGCGTGACTGCTCGCTAATTGATGTAACATGCATTTTCAAGAGTGTCTATCAACTTTGAGGTGGAAGCAATGACCCCCAAATTATGGTTTGAACGTTGTTGCTGTTTCTATTTTTGTTTTTGTAATTTTTCGAAGGGAATTTAAGTGTAGAAGCACTACACATGTAGTTACGAACTACCGATGCCAAAAATTTAATTAGACAATAAAAACATTTGGCTGAAGATATGGAAGTTGAAGATGGGGCCTTTGGCCCCCAAAAAGCTACTTAGTTTTGCTTTTTGTGTTATCCAACTGGTTTAGTTTTAATTCTTGTAATCCAGTTCTCTTAGCTTCAAGGTAAATTTAACAGATACGGAAGCGACTTAGAGTGCGTTGAAAATTGACAATTTTCGAAGTAAGAGTAACTCGCGTGACAAGGCTATGATGAGATTTAAAAATATTCGAACTTTTATTACGTATGGTTTGGTGAATGTTTTCACAGTGCATTTCGAATTGGAAGGAAAGATTTCCGAATTCTACACTGTTATTATTCGTGACGTTTCGGTTTCAGCTGAGTTTGGTAAGGGTCGCAAATGCAAAATAATTTACGACGCTGAAGATTTAAAAATAGAGAAAAAGACGTATCGGTAAACTCCGTTCAGCAATAGCATGAATTTTATAAAATTTTAAAATTAAGGGCAAGGATGCTTGAGCCAAATTGTTGAAAATGTTGAGTATTATTTGTAAGGCACTGGTAAAAGATAAAAACCTAAAACTTTGCATGTGTATTTCATATACTTAAAGAAAAATAATAATTTCAATCAGAACTGTTATGCGCCGATCATCACACCATCAGCAGGTGTGGGTCCCCTATACCTGTTGATGGAGTGTCATGTCTATTAGAAAAAAAACTCAAAATTTTTGGACTAGCAACTTAATTTTTATACTCTAGATGAAATCTGAGAGTATATTGTGTTTGCCTTACCGTTTGTAACGCTAAGAAATAATGCTCGCACAGAGCCGCCAAGGGTACAGAAATATTTGTTGTCGCTCAAAAACTTCGATTCCGAGTTGCTGTCTGTCCGTCTGTCCGTCTGTCCGTCTGTCCGTCTGTCCGTCTGTCCGTCTGTCCGTCTGTCCGTCTGTCCGTCTGTCCGTCTGTCCGTCTGTCCGTCTGTCCGTCTGTCTACAGCATAACTCTCGAACGCTTTGAGCTATCGTGCTGAAATTTGTTGTGTGTCATTTTTAGCAAAAAAGAAACTTTAAGTTCGTGAACGGGCCACATCCCTCCACCCCTTCTACCCCCTCCCATACAAATTTCACGAAATTTCGAAATTTTTAGAAATTGATTTTCCTTAGAAACTATTTAAGCTATCGATTTGAAATTTGGGTTGAAGTATTACTATATAGATACCATTAATATTACTGAATATTGATCCGATCCCATCACTCCTTCTACCCCCTCCCATACAAATGCATAATTTTGAAAAATGCAGTTTTTCGATTTTCATCGAAACTAGTAAAGTTATAAAAACGAATTTTTGCCAGAATTAATTTTATTAGAATTCCAATCAGCTTTGAAAAAAATTATCAACTTCACCTCACCCCTTCTACCCCCTCCCATACAAATTTCACGAAATTTTGAAATTTAAATTAAATTATTTTTCTTCGAAACTGTTAAAGTTATCAATTTGATATTTCGCATAAAGTATAAAAATAGAAATATCAATAACAGGAAAAAAAATTAATTTCATCCTTACACTCCTTCTACCCCCTCCCATACAAATGCATAATTTTTGTTAAATGCATTATATCGATTTCCATTAAAACTATAAAAATTACAAACTTAAAATTTTGCCAAAATTTGTTTTTTAATAGTTGCAATAAATGTTAGAAAAAATTATCAGCTCAGCTTCCCTCCTTCTACCCCCTCCCATATAAATATCTGTATTATAAATTCAAGAAAAGCATTTCTCCTTCGAATATATGTATGAGAGTCGCCGACTTTGAAATTGAATCAAAGCATAGTGATAAGGGTGATGACAAGCAGTTTCAAAATCATCTAAAACGTTCCACTTCCTCTGCCACCTCCCATACAAATGCTCCAATTTCTGGAAAACTATGTCCAATTAAAAATAATGAAAACTAAAAATTTTAAATTCAGCACGAAACACTTTACACGCCATTTTCGGTGTCACATAGGAGAAATACAAACCTCCCCCTTTACTTCTACCACCTCCCATGCAAAGTCTCTTCTCACTATTCGAAAGAATTTGAGATGACATATTTGCCGGTATATCAAAGTCATTTCCATCTCATCTAGAGTATCATATGATTGGGCTTTAAGCCCAATCATAATTCTGTTATGTTTTTTCAATGAATTACATTGAAAAAAAAATGCTTAAAAGTTTTAGATATCAACAGGTCGAACACACTCAAAACTTCAATCTCAAAATTTCGCATAAAAAAGTGCACATTCGATAATATTTTAGAAAAATAATCATTAAGACATTGAAAGGTATCAATTTGAAAAACTTCTCAAAATATTTAATCATGAAAAATTTTGAAATATTTTCACGCCTTCTACATTTTCTGAGTCATGGGCTTATCTGGATTTTGGGCTTATCACTCGCGATCTTAAATTTTAACTGATTTGAGAAACGGATACAGCGCCCCGGATATGGACGGATTCTACGATAACTAGTTTCGAAAACGGACTATGTTTGGCCACAGGAACGTTCGAAAATTGCACGACGTTGGAAGGACTAGGGTCACTCGGTCCATACACCGCCAATCTGCGATCGACCGTGAAACAGAGTACTTTAACATCCAAATCATGGGTTCGAGCCAGGTTAGGTGGACAGGATCAGGAGAAGAACGAACCCCGAGCAGGAACACCATTCTGTACGTTGGCCCTGTGAGTGAAGCCAAAAAAGGCGTGGCGTTCATTATTACACCGAGAGCGAGAAACAGTCTCATCAGCTGGGAACCGGATAGGATTATCGTCGTCAGGCTCAGGACCAGTGACAGAAACGTCACAATACTGCAGTGCTACGCACCAACTAATACCACAACGTCTGGTGACAAAGAGGAGTTTTATAGCCAACTGAGTGCCACCTTCGAATGTGTTCCAAGAGGTGATATTATTATCATGTCAGGAGATATGAACACCCAGGTTGCCTCTGACAACACTGGACTAGAACACGTCATGGAGAGGCATGGTGACCCTTGGGTCGACGCGTCACGACCTTGGATTAAGAGACCCAAAAACGGCGATTTATTTTTGGAGTTTTATAGTACTCGACAAATGGTCATCGGAGGGACTCATTTCCACACCATAAAACATCTTGGGCTTTCCCTAATGGTGTTACTTTGAACTAAACCGACCATTTGGCCATAAGTCGCCGATGGAGAAGAATAAAACTTCGCCAAACATGCTCTGGATTATAAACCTCAATGAAGACGACGGTTTGGCCAATCATTAGGCACAAGCTGTGAAGCAGGAAGGTAAAAGATTGAACAAGTCCTGGCGACAATTTAAGGCCAATGCTGAGGAAGAAAAATGATTCTGTCCTATGCCCTGGGGTCTTAACAGGTTTTTGATAGAATTAATATTCTGTACAGAGAATTTTGAACGTGATTCAAGTAATCAATTAAACAATTATTATGGCCATATAAGTCCTGGTTTGCTCTCCTCCCCCTCCCCCCACTAAAACAAATTTAAAATTGATATATAAACATAATAGGACTACGATTGGGCGGAAAACCCACTCATGTGATACTCTAGATGACGAGAAATCGTTGATTTTAAGAAATTTTGTATGGGGAGTGGTAGAAGGGGCATAGGGTGTAGCCTAGTGGGTAGTGTGTTGGTATTGTAATGCGAAGGTCGTGAGTTCAAATCCCGGTCAGCGCAATATATAATTCCAACACATTGCCTGCTTGGATATACCTTGGTCACCTCATTCTACGAAAATGAAAAATTCGTAGAAAGAGGGTTGTGCGAAGGGCTAACAACCTTTCCACAATAAGTAATGAAAAAGGAACCTGCATGTCAGGAGGCCAATGTCCGATTTGGGCTGTAGCGCCATTGTAGTAGTAGTAGAAGGGGCGACGGCCTTGAACTAATATTTTTATACCATGATAGAGTCGCTATCAAAATGTATTACACAAAATGTAAGCATCGAAAATTTGGCAGGTTTTGTGAAAATTAGTGTATTAAATTTAGTGGAATTGTGCAGTTTCCATGGGAGGTGGTAGAAGGAGCGGGGGATTTGCAGTGTTGTTTTCAAAGACCAGCTGCTACAAGCAAACTGATTAATAATTTTTGGGATAATAATTAAGAACAGTCCTAACTGCTTACCAAAAAAAAAAAAAAATTTAAATATCATTTCCCAGAGTAATTTCAATTACAAATTCCCGATACTTTATGTTCACAATGTAAAAATACATATGTCACAATTCAGCTTTGTATCAATGGCTAAAGTTGAGATATTTTCATTTGAAATTTTCAGTTCTACTCCTCCAACCGCCTACCCAGTACACGTCATAACGTTCAAGACTTTAGTCCAGCTCAGTTAGCTCATTATTTATAATCCAACCGAAAATTAACTTCTTATCTTCAAGTGTACGGCGAACAGATTGACGAATTTTTTCTTTCATTTACCTTATTATTTTAATAAAAAGCATTGTGTTCGACTAATTTGTGTAAGGGCTAATTCGGTCTGGAACGTGAAAAAAATTGTTTGTTTGTTCACCTCCCATACACACAGCACTGATTCATAAAAAATGCAATACACAAAGTTGTAAGGCTAAAATTTTATGTTTAGTATTTTTTTTTTACAGAATAACCTATGTTATGCACAAACACATTCGTGGAAGGAAGGAATGGAATTGGGAAAGTAAGTGAAGGGAAGTGAGAACGACCGTAACGAGTGGTGAAGCTGATATATTTATACTCTAGATGAAATCTGAGAGTATATTGTGTTTGCCTTACCGTTTGTAACGCTAAGAAATAACGCTCGCACAGAGCCGCCAAGGGTACAGAAATATTTGTTGTCGCTCAAAAACCTCGATTCCGAGTGACCGTCTATCCGTCTGTCCGTCTGTCTGTCTGTCTGTCTGTCTGTCTGTCTGTCTGTCTGTCTGTCTGTCTGTCCGTCTGTGCGTCTGTCTACAGCATAACTCTCGAAAGCTTTGAGCTATAATGCTAAAAATTTTTGTGTGTCATTTTTAGCAAAAAAGTAACTTTAAGTTCGTGAATGGGCTACATCCCCCACTCCTTCTACCCCCTCCCATACAAATTTCACGAAATTCCGAAATATTAAGAAATTGATTTTTCTTGGAAACTATTTAAGCTATCGACTTGAAATTTGGGTCAAAGTATTATGATATAGATGTCATTAATATCACGGAATATTGATCCGATCCCCTCACTCCTTCTACGCCCTCCCATACAAATGAACAATTTTGAAAAATACATATTTTCGATTTTCATTGAAACTAGTAAAATTGAAAAGACGAAATTTTGTCAGAATTATTTCTACTATAATTGCAACTAGTTTTAAAAAGAGTTATCAACTTCACCTCCCTCCTTCTTCCCCCTCCCATACAAATTTCACGAAATTTTGAAATTTAAATATAATCATTTTTCTTCGAAACTGTTAAAGCTATCAACTTGATAATTTGTATGAAGTAGAAAAATAGAAATATCAATAATAGGGAAAAAAATTGTTTTGATCCGTGAACTCCTTCTACCCCCTCCCATACAAATGCATAATTTTTGTAAATGCATTTTATCGATTTCCATTCAAACTAGAAAAAGTACAAATTTAAAATTTTTTCAGAATTTGTTTCTTAATAATTAAAATAAGTGTTAGAAAAAATTATCAGCTCCGCTTCACTCCTTCTACCACCTCCCATACAAATATCTGTATTTTAAATTCAAGAAAAGCATTTCTGCTTCGAATATATGAGAGCTATCGACTTTGAAATTGAATCAAAGCATGGTGATAAGCAGTTTCAAATTCATCTTAAACACTCCACTTCCTCTGCCACCTCCCATACAAATACCCCAATTTCAGGAAAACTATGTCCAATTTCCTTCAAAATAATGAAAACTTAAAACTTTAAATTCAGCAAAAAACATTTTGCAAGGCATGTTCGGTGTCATATACGAAAAATGCAAACCTCCCCCTCTAATTCTACCACCTCCCATGCAAAAGTCTCTATTCACTATTCGAAGGAATTTGAGACAACATATTTTCCGGTATATTAAAGTCATTCCCATTTCATCTAGAGTATCATATGATTGGGCTTTACGCCCAATCATAGTTCTGTTATGTTTTTATGCTCTAGATGAAATCTGACAGTATACATATTTTGTTTGCTTTACCGTTTGAACCGATAAGAAATAATGCTCGCACAAATTCGTCAAGGATACAGAAATATTTGTTGTCGCTCAAAAACCTCAATTCCGAGTGATCTTCTGTCCGTCTGTACGTCTGTCTACAACATAACTCTCGAAAGCTTTGACCTATCGTACTGAAATTTGTCATATGTAATTGTCAGCAAAAAAGTAACTTTAAGTTCGTGTATCTCTTCAATCCTTCTACCCCATCCCATACAAATTTCATGAAATTGTGAAATTTGAGGAAATTGATTTTTCTCCGAAACCATATTGCTACGAATTAGTTATTTTGTAATTTTTTTTTTAATCTTCACCAGAATTCAATTTTGCTCCTTCCTCAGCTAGATCGCAATTTATTGCTTGATTATTTTTTTTTTGGTATCCATACTGTTCCTGGGTACGATTAGGATACATTGTAATTTTTTTTGTGTCTATAAACCTAACATAATAAAGAAATTAACGTAAATAATAGCACAAAAAAAAACTTAAAAGAAAATAATAATAATTAAAATCAGTTCATGTCAAATATAATACCGAAAAACTATGAACAAAAACTCTCAGGGTACTGCTGCAAAATATTTTGGCGCCAAAATTTTCGACGAGATTGGAAAGAAAGCCCTTGATTCCTCTCGTCTGCCGGCCCAATTCAAAACAGCGAAAATGTTTTCGGGAGATGATGACAGATTGTAGACGGGAAAGGATCTCGGACGATTGAAGAATAGAATTCACGTTGAATTTTTTGATTGTAAGGTGATAAATTACTTTAAAAAACAAGATTTTTTTTCTCAATTCAGTTCGATCGAAGATCATGTGTGGCGAAACATTAAAAGTGATTAAAAATTATAATTATACAACCTAAAAAACAGCGGATATCCAACTCAGCAAACGAAACTGGAAGTAGCAAGGGCCACAATATAAGTTAAGTATTTAGATTTAGTTTTTTTCTTATTCAAAAAAAAAAAAAAATTAATAATAATAATAAATAAAAATTGAATTTACTTTAAAAGCAATAGTTTTCCTTTTTCTTTACATTAACCCTTATTTTTTGTGTTAATATTATTGTGTGCATTTGGGAACAGATGCTAAAATTCTTCGCTTCAATTCTCGACATGAGTGAGTGAGGAACTTATGAGAGGGTTCCCAGGCTTTGCCCGTAAACCGGGTGGGTATTTATCGTCGTCATGCGTGATACGCAAGTGTCGTTTACTCTGCTGTTTTTTTATTTTTTGATTATTTTCCGCTAATTTGGATTATCGTGAGATGAAAATATTCAGCTAAACTAATATACCGCTTAGGAGTAGTACGATATGATAATCCTTTTCCCGTTCCGCTTTACATCAGCACGAACTAGGATGAGGGTATCTTGGGTCAAGCTCCTGAGCTACCGGCAAAATCGTGCTGCCCCGGCCTAAGAAATCACCATTATCTGTTATCGGGATGAAGAATTTCCGTTATACTATTGACTTGAAAATTAGGTTAAAGTAGAATGATGTGAATATCATTAGGGTAAAAAAATATTGATATAATCCCCTTACGCCTTCTACCCCTTAGATACAAATGCGCAATTTTCAAAAATGCATTTATTCGAATTGCATTGTAATTAGAGAAGCTAAAAGAATCAATTTTTGTTATAATTAATTGTATTACAATTACAACTAATTTTGGAAAAGCTAATAATTTCATCTCGCACCTTCTACCCCCTCCCATAAAAATTTCACGAAATTGCGGAATTTAAATTAAATTATTTTTTCTCAAAACCGTCAAAGCTTTAAATTTTGAGAAAAAAAATTTGATTTTGATTCGAATACTCCTTCTACCACATCCCATAGAAATGCACAATTTTGGTAAATGCATTTAATCGATTTTCAGATTTGCCAGAATTTATCTTTTAATAATTGCAATGAATGCTATGTAAAATATGAACTTCGCTTCACTCCTTCTACCACCTCCCATACAAATTTTTGTATTGGAAATTCAAGAAATGTATTTTTCCTTCGGACATATGCGGGCTATCGACTTTTGAATTATGAAAGCTATAAACTATACTACGTTCGGTGTTAAACACAAAAATTATAAACCTCCCCACTCTGCTTTCCCCATACAAAAGTCTCTACTCACTATTCGAACGAATTTGAGATGACGTATTTTCCGGTACATAAACTCTTTTCCATTTCATTAAGAATATCATATGATTGGGCTTTACTCCCAATCATGATTCTGTTATGTTTTTTTTACGATTTTGTATAATTTGTGAAAATCTACTTGAATTTAAATAAACTGCCAACAAATTGGGCGAAACTTTATTATTTTCGGGACAAAATGCGCATGCGTAGAAAGTCAATATGCAGGTTAGAGTGGTTAGGGAAGACTAAGTGAAAGGAGCTTCTTGAGCAGGGCAGTTCTCAATTTAACACTTTCCGGAAACGTTCAAAAGCTCCATATTTTATTCCTTTATTTATGCAAGTTTGAGTTTTCATGAAGGGAGGGGGGGGGGGTGATAGTAAGGGTGGGTGGATGTTAATAGATTTTTAATTGATTGCTTGAACCAAATCCAATATTCTTTGTATAGAATGTCAGTTTCATAGACGAAGTTGCATTGAATTTTCATTGGATTCGGTGTATTTTAAATTCACGAAACCAAACATTTGTATGGGGGGTAGAGAAGGTACGGAAATCGTAAAATTTGTGATTCAGTTTTATTTCGTTTCTCTTGTAAGGTACTTGTACAAAATTTCAAGTTTTTAGCTTTTAATTTGTTAGTTAATAGTTCATTTAATGAAATTGGTCGAAATCATACTTTTGTGTGGGGGTAGAAGGGCAAGTGCGATCTCAAAACTTTTAACGAAATTTTATTTCTACTATTTCTGTAAGTTGTTGTGCAAAATTTCAAATTGATAGCATTTAATAGTTAGGTGATAATTGATTTCTTAAAAATGGTCGAAAAAATAATTTTGTATGGGAGGGGGTAGAAGTTTGGAAGATATTCAACCAGTTAATATTTCAAAACTCTTATAGATTTTTTTTAAATGCATTTCGCAAATTTTCAAGTTTCTACCTAAAAATTTCATTCAGAAAATTTTCAGTTTATGTGTTTTTTCATTGCACATGAAACACTTTGTGCACGTTAGACCCCTACTTCAGTACATAACAGTTTTGGAACAAATTTTTCTTTTTTTTCTTTGTACATTAAATAGATATGTCGACGTGCAAAATTTAAACTTTGTGTCTTTTACGAGAGCCATAAAAAATCACACAAAATTTTCAACATTTCCGCTTTCCACCTCCCTCCCCTTACACCCCCCAACTTAAATTTTTTACCAAAATTAAAAACTATATAGTTCTACAATCTGAAAAATTTTTGATTTGATATCTGTACTCAATTTTGAGATTTGGTGATTTATAGTTTTGGAAAGAGCGCCATTTTTGAAATGCTCCCCCCTCTTCCCACTACTATTATGTCCACACATTGTATTTTTTTCATATTTTGCTAGTAAAGCTTAGTACACGTTTTAAGTTTCAATTACATAGCTTGAGAGATAGCCGAGATATTAATTTTTAAGTGATTTTCTTTTCATCCCCCCCGCCCCCCTGACCCTTCCTCTTACAATATTTAGCGTCTATCTAAACTGATTCTAGTAGATCCGTATGCTATCTTAATGGTCACAAAATATCAATTTTTATGGGAAGTAATTTCAAAGATATAATCATTTGAAAAAAAAATTCGGCCGACAATTGGTTCTTAGCCCCCCTTTTTCGCACCCCAATGGATAAAAAAATTAAATTATTTGTAAAAGTTGTCCCACAAACTCCTCTATATGTAAGTTGATTTTTAGTTTCCTAGCTGTAACCATGGTTGAGATATTTGAATTCGTATTTTTCGGTTTAAGCGCTCCCCCTGCCTCTCCCTGAACCCGTACATCCCCTAAAATGGGTATCGGCCTGAGATCCGCAATTACCTATAATCCCTTCAAAAATTAACTTTCTATCTTGAAGGATTTGGGAGTTAATGTGCGCTGAGCGTACACGTCGGCGTACGGCGGACGGCGTGTAGACAGACGGATTTTTTTTTTGCATTTTTAGGCTATTTTAGTCATGAAACGCGAAAAAAAAAATTTCAGGGTAGCAAATTTTTTTTTTTTCCCAAGTCGATCACAATACTTTATTATTAAAATAATAAAGTAAAATACAATTTATTATCTATCTAGAGTATGAAAATAAATTGTACTACTATCATAAATGTCCTTCCTTATAAAATTCACATATGCTGGTACATAAATAAAATTATAAATTGAGCTATATAAATAAAATTATTTCCCATTCAATTTTCTGACATTGTTTCCATTTCAAAAAAGTTGTAGAGGATTTCGCCTACTGATCATTAAGTGTTTTTTTAAGTGTTATTGTCCTTGTTGTTATCTCTTCACAGAACCCTCTGTCTACAAAATTAATTTTTCGCCGATTGAGCCCAGATATGTATAATCACGCAAATATACTAAAGCATGTTTCAACAAGAAGTGTGAGGTTCGAGAGGCCTTATTATTATTATTGATAGCTAGTCGCTTGAAAGTTGTTGAATGATTTAAACAGTGATATTTGTCATCTATCAAATTCCTGTTGAGATCCCCTCTAGGGGCATAAGCCCGAAACAACTCTCTTCCACAAGACGTGATTCAGTGCATCGACCTTTAGCTAGGACTTGTTCATAATAATTATAAACGCGGGAAATTTACCATGGAACGCTACACAGTGAAAGAAAAATAGAAATTGTTGAATTTTATGAAAATTTGCGTTCAATCGCTGTTACGGTGCATAAAATCGTGTGCCTTCTGAGCAACCTAACCAAAAAATTCCAAGAGACTGACTGAAGACACCAAAACGCCTTCGCCCGGGAGGTTCAACCGAAAATATCGCCGCAGTGAAGGAAAGTGTTGAAAACGAACCAAACACCTCAATTCGTCAACGTGCTGAAGGACTCGACCTCTCCAGCGAATATTGACAAACGATTTGGCTCTGCATGCATATAAGGTCCAATTGACTTAAGAACTGCAGCCGGCGGACAACCATCAATGCCGTACGTTCTCTGATTTGGTCTTGGAAAACATGAATGATGATGGTGCAAATGTTTTTTGCGAAAAATCGTGTTTTCTGGCGAAGCTCATTTTCACATTGCATTTGGTGATCCGTGAACCCGCGATTGATTTAGCGGAAATCAACGCACTCACAAAGAGTGACTGTTTGGTGGGGATTGTAGTCCAGAGGTGTCGAATAACGACGGAAGGGCTGTTACTATCAACAGAAAAAAAGTGGAGGAAATTCCAAAATTCAGCAAGACTGATATTAATACTCTAATAGGCCTGTTGATGGGGCACAGTGGAGTAAACCACCACCTCAAAAATATGAGCTTAGCTGAAACCGACATCTGTTGCCTCTGTCTTAAGGACTCAGAAACGACAGAGCATGTCCTATGTCACTGCGAGGCAGTAGCAAGCAACAGATTAAATCTTCTAGGAATAGGTTTTCTTACAACAGATTAACTATCCAATATGGCTCCCTTGGACATACTTAGATTAGCTAAAGGTATCGAGTTATGGTAGGATATAGTGGCAATAAACGCACAATAGGCCAAAAAGGTCGCTGTGCTCTCACGTGTACCTCTAAATAAATAAATAAATAAAATTAACGGAGTTCACTACAGACACGTGATAAATAATTTTTTGTCGCCGGATATGGAGTATATGAAGACGGACGACCTCTACTTTCAACAGGATGGTGCTACGTAGCATACAAGTTCCGAAACAATCGAGTTATTGTGCACGAATTTCCCTGGCCGCGTAATTTTGCGTTTTAAAGAAACCAATTGGCTACTAAAATCTTGCGATTTAACTCCGTTTGACTTCTTCCTTTAGGTTATGTGAAGAGTAATGTCTACGCTAACCATCCGCAAACAATTTCAACTCTCGAAGCGAACATTGAAGCCGCCATCTCCGAAATACATCCCCAATTAGCGAAAGAGTGAACATTTCGAGTAAAGGATGAAGATCTGCAAGCAAAGCCGAGGCGGTCATTTAACAGATATTTTGTTCCGTACATAATCCCCATGTATCTACTTTATAATGAGAAAAAAATTTCAGAGACATCCAAACCATTGTTCGTTATATTGTTTTCAAAAAACTAATCCAACTGCTCTTGTTGATACCGCCTTTATGTAGTTTGCTATCGTATTTTTTTTAATTCAGAGTTTCGTGCAGTTGATCAACTCCAGGTTGAAATTGATTTTTCGTTCATAGGATTTCAAACGTAAGTAATTCAAGCAATCAGTTCAAAAATGTTTGATGTACTGATTCCATCACTCTATTACAAATACAATCTTGTAACATACATATTTATAATTCATGGACTCTTTACAGCTGTAGTTAATAAATATAGTGAAGTGTGGAATAACAGACAACATCTACTTGTACATAACTTACATGCATTTTCAACTTGCGCAAAAAGAATAATGAAATTGCACTAAATTTTTCAAAGTTGTTACTGTAACAAATGCCACGAATTTCCTTAAAAACGCTGATGCTTACATACATAGATATTATACATTGTAAATGTTATTGCATCTACATTACATTTCAGTATGTATTTTCTAGAAAAGAGATAAACGCAACCAGAGCAATTGTAAAACTGTGCCAGATCGGAATCCTTGTACCAAAACCACTTTTCTGAACGTGTACACATCTTAAAATCCTTGTAAAAGCCCAATTGAAAGCATTTTTATGTTCAATTCAAATCAAGGTTTATTTATTTTTTCTCATCTTTTTTTCATTTTTTTTTCTGTTTTTTTTCCAATTTTTATTCCCATTTTCTCAATAACCCATATGATTGACGGATTGTCGTGCAACTATAAATCAAAATTAGCATCTCCTATTAAATCGATTCGAAGCATAAAAAATGCATAACAGCAAACACATCATCTTTCACAGCGAAATATCTATAGATTTACTCGTTGTATTTATATTCATCTTAACCCCCGTGTGGATTGCATAAAAATTGAGGTTAAATACGGAACTGAGTAGCACAAATAAAAAAAAAAAATTCTAAAAGAAAAAAAAAATCAATTATGCGATATTCAATTAAAGATGGATGCGCAATGCTCATTGTTTTGAAGTCATTTCTAAAATGGAAAACTTTGCGTGATTGATTCAAAGCCCATCGTCGTCGTCAGGCGATTTGTTTTGCTGTCAATATGCAATAAAATGAAGGTTGTCTTCAGAATTTTTAATAAAAATGATGGAATGAATGACAAATTCTTATTATTTGATTTTCTGTTAGAGAATCACTCCTGAAGGTCGTATGTTGCTATAGCAAAACAAATCTGCGAAATAAGTTTTATCTTTACGTCGTCTTCGAATACTATAACTCAATTAGTCAGTGGTAGTTTTTGCATGTTGTTTTTTTTTTCGCACGAATTTAGTACTGACTATAAGTATCTATCACAGTTGGGAATACATTAAAAATGGATAAAAGCCTAACCGGAAGAAGTTTCATTTTATTTCAGGTTGAAGGACGGTATTTGTCTTTTGAATTTTTGGTCAGTTCTCAGTTCATCTTCACACTGAAATTATGCAAGTCATTCGTAACTACTTACGAGTTGTAAGTATTGATTGTACTTTTTTCTTTTTTTTTTATCGAAATTTTTAGTTTCGTACAAATAATTGTTTATTCAAGTCAAGCGTTACATAGCTACAACACCTAGAAAATTAAGGTTGTACGTTGGATTTATACTTCCGCAATTTATTTGTTAATTTTTGTGTGACATCGTATATCTAATGATCAATCAACGTTTTTTTTTTTCTTCACTAAGTTTATTAGTATTAATTCTATTGGAGTTTGATTTCAAGCCAGAATCAAGATTATTGCCTTTAACGTTAAACTGAGAAGTCAAAAAAATGTTATTGCAATTTGTCATGAATCAAAATTGTAAAAATTGAATCAAGTGACTCGAATAGAAGTTTGCAAGTATGATTATATTTTCAGAAATTCTTCAAAAAGCGCACAATTTCATAATGTGGATTCTCAAAGGGATGGATCGGCCACATGAACGTAACGACTACATGTACAGGGCACTTGGATCGAGTCATATTCCACGCTGCATGTTGCAAAAGTTGAAGGAAATAAGCAGTTGAAGATCACAAACAGTCAGGTATGTGTGCCTTCGGTTGAAGATCATAAGTGCGATAATATTTAATGGACGGTTTAGTGTTGCAATGAAACTATTTCATGATTTCCAGGTACTTCTAATATTAGTGAAAATTACACTGCGCAAAAATTTGAGGGTCAATTTCTGCAACAAGAATCGTATGTTACTTTTTGGATTCTTTAGGGTCTAGAGAAACTTTTTTGCGAAGAAACATTACCTCCCCCCCTTTGCTAAGCTATCATAGCGTCATACATAGATGAGCTAGGTCGTTTTCAATATTTTTCTCGATAACGGTGATTTCGAGTCTAAGGATCGATTATAGAGGATACTCCACATACTAATTACTTTATTATTCTAATAATAAAGTATTGTGATCGACAAAAGAAAAGAAAAATGTGCCACCCTGAAATTTAGTTTTTTTCGCGTTTCATGACTAAATTAGCCTAAAAATGCAAAAAAAAAAATCCGTCCCGCCGTACGCCGTACATATGGACTCATATCTCCGAGACCGTTTAAGGTAGAAAGGTCGTTTATGGGTGGATTGTTGATTGGGTAAGTGAGCTATATTTTCTAAATTTTGGGGAGTGTTATGTGGAAGGGGGAGGAGAGGGGGGGGGGAAGAGTCAAAAACTACACTTGCTAATATCTCCACCACGAATGGAGATAGGAAGTTCAAAATCAGAAGAGATATAGAGAGGGTTGTGGGACAAACTTCAAAAATAATTTAATTTTCTTATCCATTGGCGTCCGAAAAGGGCCGAATTTTACTTTATTATTTTAATAATAAAGTATTGTGAGCGACTTACACAAAAAAAAATTTGCTACCTTGAAATTTTGTTTTTTCGCGTTTCATGACTAAATTAGCCTAAAAGTGCAAAAAAAACATCCGTCTGTCTGTATGCCGTCCGCCGTACGCCGTAAACCGGTGTGTACGCTCAGCTTACATTAACTCGCAAGCCCTTCAAAATAGAAAGTTTATTTTTGGAGGGATAGCAGATAACTTGGGATCTCAGGCGGATACCACTTTTGGAGGGTGTACGGGTTCAGGGGGAGGCGGGGAGAGCGCTTAAGCTGAAAAATACGAGTTCAAATATTTCAACCATGGTAACAGTTAGGAAGCTAAAACTCAACAAACATATAGAGGGGTTTGTGGGACAACTTTTAAAAACAATTTAATTTTTTTAATCCATTGGGGTGCGAAAAGGGGGGGATAAGAACCAATTGTCAGCCGCATTTTGTTTTCAAATAATTATATCTTCGAAGTTACTTACGATAAGAAGTTGATATTTTGAGACCATTAAGGTTGCATATAGTTCCATTCGAATCAGCTTAGAAAGTGGCTAATTATTGTAAGGGGGATGGTCAGGGGAGGTGCAAAGAAAAACACTTAAAAATGAATATCTCAACTATCTCTTACGCTATGTAATTGAAACTTAAAACATATATTAAGCTATATCTGAAAAATACAAAACATATATAACATGTTGAAATAATAGTAGTGGGGGAAATGGGGAGCATTTCAAAAATGTTGCACTTTTCAAAATTTCAAACCGGTATAATTCAAAATTCAGTGCAGATATCAAATTCAAAATTTGTCAAATTGTGGAACTAGATAGTTTTTAAATTTGGTAATAATTTTACGTCGCGAGGTGTAAGGGGAGGGAGGTGGTAACCAAAAATCTCAACAATGTTGTGTGATTTTTTAAGGGCTCTGGTGAAAGATACAAAATTTAAATTTTCCATGCGAATACATCTATTTGTTGTACATACAGTAAAAATAATAAAAATTCCACAATTGTTATGCACCGACCCCCCTGGTCTACCGTGCACAAGGTGTTTCATGTGCAATGAAAAAACCACATAAACTGAAAATTTTTGAATGAAATTTGAAGGTAGAAACTTGAAAATTTGCGAAATGCATTTAAAAAAATCTTTAAAAGAATGAAATATTAACTGGTCGAATACCTTGAAAGCTTCTACTCCCTCACATGCAAAATTATTTTTTCGACCATTTTTAAGAAATTAATTTTCACCTAATTAGTAAAACCTATCAATTTGAAATTTTGCACAAAATCTTTTGAAAATAGTTCAAATGGAACTGCGTCAAAAGTTTTGAGATCACACTTGCCGTTCTCCCCCTCCCATACAAAAGTATGATTTCGACCAATTTTAATAAAACATCTGCTAACCAACAAATTAAAAGCTACGAACTTGAAATTTTGTACGAGCACCTTAAAAGAGAAAGAAAAGAAAATTGCGTCACAAATTTTACGATTCCCTTACCTCTTCTACCCCCCTCCCATACAAAATTATTTTTTCGAGCATTTTTAAGAAATCAGTTATCAGCTAACTCTTAAAAACTATCAATTTCAAATTTTGCATAAAAATTTATAAAAATAATTGAAATTAAATTCGTTTAAAAGTGTTGCAATCGCGCTTGCCCTTCTACCCCCTCCCATACAAAAGTATCATATCAACCTATTTCATTGAATTAACTAATAACCAATATAAAATAAAATAAAATTGCGTCACAAATTTTACGATTCCTCTACCTCCTGTACCCCTTCCCATACAAATGTTTGGTTTCGTGAATGTAAAATACACCGAATCCAATGAAAATTCTATGCAACTTCGTCTATGAAACTGACAATCTGTACAGAGAATATTGGACGTGATTCATGCAATCAATTAAAAACCTATTAACATCCACCCACTCTTACATCACCCCTCACACCACTCCTCATAAAAACTCAAATTTGCATAAATAAACGAACGAAATATTGATTATATTTACTGGAGCTTTTGAACGTTTCCGCAAAGGGTTGAATTGACAATTACCCTGCCCAAGAACCCGCTTTCACTTAGTCTAGCCACTCTAACCTGCATATTGACTTTCCACACATCCGTAACTTGTCACAAGAATAATAAAGTTTCGCCCGACTTGGTGGCAGTTTATTTTGTTATTCTGATCAAATTCCTATCTTGTCGTCTTACTTTGAATTTCGGAAATATTAATTGGATTCCACACTTCGAGTATCCCGAAAATAGTGAAATGGTTAAGAAAAGTATTATGTACATATTTAGTGAGCAAAAATTTTCATTTCGAAAAAAAGACTTTTGTTCTGTGATCAAGTCGAAGCGATCAGGCGTTAACGAAAAATTCTACACACATAATTAAAAATTTTCTCTTAGTCATAAAAAGAAAACCATGGATTGTTAAAACGGTGCAAGTTATAATTTTCGTTTCTTAAGATTAATTAAAGACAATATTTTAGCGAATGATTTTGTGCTGAGTGTCAAGTTTCTATTGTGTCGTTTCGCTATGAATTTTGGCAATTTCGAAAAGGTTGCACAGGTTCCACTGATCAGAGTTGAGAACGCGTTGAGCTCCAGAAAGTTCAACTTTTGCACACGTCATTTTTAAAGAAAAACAAAGTCAAGTCCGTGAACGGGCCAAATCGCTCTGCTCCTTCTACCCCCTTCCACACCAAATTACTTCTCCTACTACAATGGCACTACAGCCCAAATCGGGCCTTGGCCTCCGGACCTTCAGATTCCTTAACATTACTCATTATTTATTGTAAAAGGGTTACTAGATCTTCGCACAACGAGTTTTTCATTTTCGTATATTGAGGTATACCCAAGCAGGCAGCATGCTGAAATTATGCTTCGACCGGGATTTGAACTCATGACCTTTGCATTCTAGACCAACACGCTACCCACTAGGCTGCACCCTACACCCAATATTACTTATTTTCAAAAATTTAGAATAATAAAATTTTACTGGAATCTATGAAAGCTAATAATATAAATTTTAGAACACATTCTTTTCGTTATAAATATCATCTATGGCATACAAATTATTCGAATCCTTCAACTCCTTCCATCACCTCCCATATAAACTGCACTTTTCCATGAAATACTGTAAGCAAATTTTCTCATTTCGTATAGCATTGATTGTGCTTAAACTTTATACTTAATACTTAATTAGAATTGTTCTTAAGAGTTGAAAAATTTAATGATATGGTTATTGATTCTACCGTCTCCCATACAATTTAACACAATTTAATAAATTTACAAAAAATCCATTTTCTTGAAAAGTATGAATGTTATTAGGGTTAAATTTGAGAGATGGCAATTAGTTAATAGTCATAGTTATTTCTGAAAAAAACATTTAAGACCCCACAATCCTTCTAACACCTCCCATACAAACTGGACAATTTCACTAAATCTAATACGCTAATTTTCTCAGTAACTATTCAATTTTTGAAACTTAAATTTTGTGTAAAACCTTTTTATAGCTATTCCAGCACTGTGTGAAAAAATTAAATCATTTCTGTCGCCCCTTCTACCACTACCCATACAAAATTTGTTAAGATTAAAAAGATTTCTGTTTCATCTTGAGTATCATATGATTGGAGGTTGACTTGCAATCGTAGAACTGTTTTGTTTTTTGTTGTTAATTACTGTTAATTTAATTTTAAATGGAGCAGAAATTGCTTTCGGAGAATATTATGGAAATTTGAAAAGTCCTTAAGCTTCCGATCAGTGGAACCCTTGGAATCTAAATAATATTGCCAAAGATCATAGCAAAACGACAAGATAGAAACTTGAAGTGAAAGACAGAATCATTTGTTAGAACATTATCCATAGATGGTCTTCAGGTTGAACATGAAAATGTGCACCATTTTGGTAAGACATCGTTTTTATACTCTAGATGAAATCTGAGAGTATATTGTGTTTGCCTTACCGTTTGTAACGCTAAGAAATAACGCTCGCACAGAGTCGCCAAGGGTACATAAATATTTGTTGTCGCTCAAAAACTTCGATTCCGAGCAACCGTCTGTCCGTCTGTCTGTCTGACTGTCTGTCTGACTGTCTGTCTGTCTGTCTGTGCGTCTGTCTACAGCATAACTCTCGAAAGCTTTGAGCTATAGTGCTAAAAAATTTTGTGTGTCATTTTTAGCAAAAAACTAACTTTAAGTTCGTGAATGGGCTACATTCCCCCACTCCTTCTACTCCCTACCATACAAATTTCATGAAATTTCGAAATATTAAGAAATTGATTTTTTTTGGAACTATTCAAGCTATCGACTTGAAATTTAGGTCAAAGTATTATGATATAGATGTCATTAATATCACGGAATATTTTTTCGATCCCCTTACTCCTTCCATACAAATGGACAATTTTGAAAAATACGTATTTTCTATTTTCATTTAAACTAGTGAAGCTGAAAGGAAAAAATTTTGTGAGAATTAATTCTACTATAATTGCAATTTAGTTTCAAAATAATTATCAACTTCACCTCACTCCTTCTACCCCGCCCATATAAATTTCACGAAATTTTGAAATTTCAATTAAATTATTTTTCTTCGAAACTGTTAAAGCTATGAACTTGATATTTTGTATAAAGTATACAAATAGAAAAAAATTTGTTTTGATTTGTAAACTCCTTCTACCCCCTCGCATACAAATGCATAATTTTTGTTAAATTCATTTTATCGATTTCCATTCAAACTAGAAAAAGTATAAATTTCAAATTTTGCCAGTATTTGTTTCTTAATAATTTAAATAAGTGTTAGAAAAAATTATCAGCTCCGCTTCACTCCTTCTACCACCTCCCATACAAATATCTCTATTATAAATTCAAGAAAAGCATTTCTCCTTCAAGTATATGAGCTATCGACTTTGAAATTGAATCAAAGCATGGTGATAAGGATGATGATAAGCAGTTTCAAAATCATCTTAAATGCTCCACTTCCTCTGCCACCTCTCATACAAATGCCCCAGAAAATCTATGACCAATTTCTTTAAAAATAATGAAAACTAAAAACTTTAAATTCATTTTACATGCCATGCTCGGTATCATATACGAAAAATACAAACCTCCCCTCTACTTCTACCACCTCCCATGCAAAAGTCTCTATTCACTATTCGAAAGAATTTGGGATGGCATATTTTCCGGTATATTAAAGTCATTTCCATCGCATCTAGAGTATCATATGATTGGGCTTTAAGCAAAATTTTGGTTAATTTTTCTTCTACAAAATTTCTTCAAAATTTTTATAAGTAAAAGTTAATTTTTGAAAGTGGTCCAAACATTTCACCTTACGTAATTATATATTTGGATTGCATTATTATATTTTTTAAAGTCAGGGCTAGGATGTCCCTGATCATGGATTGTAAATCAGTTTTTGAAAATTCTAAATAGCCGGTCTACGAAATGAAAGCAAAACATAGATCTTGTGCTGAATTATGGTATAATATACAGGGTGGGCCATCCAGTAGTTTCTTTTTAAATCATAGCTTAGTTTGACACTGAAAGGTGCTTTCCGCTCGAAATCTTTACAGAATGTCAGTACCATACCTGCGCAAAACGAAATGAGTCGCTTTATACTTGAGCAACGTTGAAAAATATGGAAAACGTATTTCCAAAGTGAGTGCTGTGTGTAGCCCAAACAGTGCGTTTTTTGAAAAGAAGTTTTGGCCGAAATGAAGCGACCACTGCGCCTGCTGTACTCAAGTTTGTGCAAAAAGTTCGTGAAATTGGCATGCTAGTGGACAACACTAATGGTCGTCGTCGTCGTACTGTGCGCACAGACGAGAATGTAGCTGCTGTAGCCGACAGTGTGAGACTCACTCCACGAACATCAACCCGCCGTCGATCTCAACAGCTCAACATTTCACGCACTAGCCTGAGGAGAATTCTGCACAAAGATCTCGTATTATTCGCTTACAAGGTCCAATTGACTCAGCAATTGAAGGCGCATGACCATCTGCTTCGTTATCGCATCTCAATTTCGGTTTTAGAGCAGCTTGAATTTGACAACGATTTTGGGCGAAAAATCAAATTTTCTGACGAGGCGCATTTTCATCTCGGAAGCTACGCTAACAAACAAAATTGCCGCATCTGGTGCTCGAAAAACTCGCACGTTATTGTCGAGAAGCCAATGTATCCACAGAGAGTGACAGTTTGGTGCGGATTATGGAGTGGTGGCAACATTGGACCAGCTAGGGTATAGCCTAGTGGGTAGTGTGTTGGTCTTGTAATGCGAAGGTCGTGAGTTTAAATCCCGGTCGACGCAATATATAATTCCAGTACATTGCGTGCTTGGATATACCTTGATCACCTCAATCTACGAAAATGAGAAATTCATAGAAAGAGGGTTGTGCGACGGACTAACAACCCTTCCACAATAAATAATGAAAAATGTTAAGGAACCTGAATATCAGGAAACCAAGGTCCGATTTGGGCTTTTATTTATTATGGAAGGGTTGTTGGACCTTCGCACAACCCTCAATCTACGAATTTTTCATTTTCGTAGATTGAGGTGACCAAGGTGTGGTGGAATTATATATTGCGCCGACCGGGATTTGAACTCACGACCTTCGCATTACAAGACCAACACGCTACCTACTAGGCTACACAGGCAGGGGACTATTTACGCCACATTTTGAGAGACTCTAAGACAATCTACGCCTACAAGGTCTGGGAAATAGAAAATTTCAAATGGTGGCAAAAATATTCTTTTGACACTACGAAGATGCTCTGCGGTGGGTTCGATAAAGGAAATAAATCAATAGTTTGAGATTCGATTGGAACTCCCGCAAGACACTAGTGGGTGATAGTCCCGGGCACCTGTATTCTTAGAAAACATGTTGAAAACTTCGCCCTTCACTTAATGATATTTGCAGAAGCTGTTGTGAGAAGGATGAAACCATGGACCATTTTCTCTGCTATTGCCCATGCCTCTGAACAATTTGAAGACAAACTCGAGAAGAATACTTCTTCGCCTAGAAGAATGATTTCCAGTCTCATAAATCGATGAAGTTCCTCAGAATCAACGGTAGAGCAGGCCGGGTAAATGATATCTAGGTCCTCATGGATACCGTA
The DNA here is from genome assembly GCA_963669355.1 of Chorisops tibialis. NCBI lineage: Eukaryota > Metazoa > Arthropoda > Insecta > Diptera > Stratiomyidae > Chorisops > Chorisops tibialis. The sequence goes on from OY770263.1 coordinate 81,558,224, forward strand.
ATTTACGCAGCATCGTATGATCCTAAAACGGCATTGAACAAGGTTAAAAAACATTTGCATAGAATAAATGAATATTACAAGCGGTGGGGAATCGAAATTAATTCTAGGAAGTCAAACTTAATTTGTTTTAGGAATTCCAGTGGGAACACATTTAGAAATACCGTAAAGAAGAGCAAGAAACTTAAGCTTATGCTAGACGGAGTCGTGATACCTTTTCGTGAAAGTATAAGATATTTAGGGATTAATCTGAATAAGTTATTTAAATTCAACCCACATGTTAAAAAACAAATCACGAGAGCAAACAATGTATAAGCCACAGTGGCTTCCCTAATATACTATAAGTCAAAGCTTCATATGAATACTAAGCTCTTACTTTATAAGCAATTATTTAGACCAGTATTAACCTATGGATTTTGTTGCTGGTTATCTACATCCACGACAATGGCTAAAAGACTTGCAGTGTTCGAAAGAAAGATATTAAGACACTGCGTGGCTATGTTGTTTAGTGAACATAATAAATATTTTTGAAATGAAATAATATACAGTATTACCCCCTTGATGACATACGTCACAGATCTTTGGAATAAACGTGTAATAAGCTAGAGTCCCATTCAAATAAATACATGAATGCATTATTCTTAGAAAATAAAGATACGGGATTGCAGCAACAGCGTTACCTTTCACCTATTAATCTGCTTAATGAAAATGCAATTAATCCGGTCCGAAATAAAAAAAGCATTATAGATTTTTACAATGGAAGAGATAGCTCACATCATAGGGGATAATAATTAATTAATTTTTACTTTTACGTTTCTTTTAAAGAAATCTCTAGTTTGCATAGTGTTGCGAGCTAGAGGTTCGCCGATTTCAAGTAAAACACAATTCGTTTAAAAACAATGGACAATTTATTTATTCGCACTTTTATATAATTTCCCGATCACTTTGCGCTTTACGACAACACTTTCGCGTGTTTACTATCGCTTTTCTTGCACCGGTTCGCGCCTCGATCATTTAAAAATGACTAACTGCTGGTCTGAAAGCTGCGGTATTTATATTGGGTTTTTTCCCAATTCTCGAACCTTGTGGTGTATTCTTCGGGTGGGTATGTGTGTGTGTCCAGACTATTCCAGGTTTTGCTTGAACGTTCTAGATGGCGTTTTACACAGTAGGGGATAATGTTCTACGTCATTCTCGACGATTCGAAAGAGAGATCGAATTGCGTGGTTGCCAGATCTGTAACATTACCCTCTCCTTAGTCCCTGTTCGTCCCGAACAGAGTTGCTCACTTCCTCCATGGCACCCTGGTACTTTGTTAGTCGGTCGAGATGTACCACTTTCATTTTAGTGCGAGGTTTTTGATGTAGTTGAATCCGATAGACGACATCATTTAACCGGTTGATGATCTGGTAAGGGCCTTCCCAGTTGCGCTGTAGTTTCGGCGATCTGCCCTTCTGTCGTTTGGGATTGTATAACCAAACCAAGTCGCCCTCTTGGAATCCTGATGAATTCGCCCGTTGATCATACCTTGTATTCATACGGTCGGTCGCCAAATCAATTTTATCTCTGACCAGGTTATAAATTGTCTTTAGTCGACATCGAAGATCCGAGACATAATCTTTAGCATTGGTTGGTTGGTCTGGTGGCACTCCATACATTAGTTCCGCAGGGACTCGAATATTTCTTCCGAAAATGACTCGGGACGGAGTTTCTCCTGTTGTTGAATGCACCGATGTTCTGTAGGCCATTAAAAATAGAGGGATGTGCTGGTCCCAGTCCTGTTGCCTCTCGCTGACGAGTTTGGATAGGCTTGAGTTCAATGTCCTATTGAAACGTTCCACCATTCCATCGGACTGTGGGTGTAATGGAGTTGTCCTCGTTTTGTTTATTCCCAACATTTGGCACACGTGTTTGAATATTTGAGATTCAAAATTGCGCCCTTGATCGGAGTGTAGTTCACGTGGAGCTCCAAATCTGCTCACCCAGTTGGTAACAATTTGTTCGGCGACAGTTACTGCTTCTTGGTTTGGAATTGCGTAGGCTTCAGGCCACTTGCTGAAATAATCAATGACCACTAGAATGTAGCGATTACCATTTTCTGATTCAGGAAATGGTCCAGCAATATCTACAGCAATTCTCTCAAATGGGATTCCCACGTTGTATTGTTGCATTTCTCCCTTTGATCTGCGGTGTGGGCCCTGACTCGATGCACACGTAGTACATTTACGGCACCAATTTTCGACATCATCTCGGAGATGGATCCAATAGAACCTTTCTCGTATCTTTGCCAAGGTTCTATTTACACCCAAATGCCCACCGGAGGTACCTCCATAATATTCCTTCAAAACCTCCTCGACTTTACAATGCGGGACGATGGTTTGCATGTGATACGACTTTCCGTCAGCGTTTTCCCATTTCCGTTTTAATAATCCGCCGTCTAGGTGAAGGGAGTTCCATTGTGCCCAATAACACTTCAATTGTGAAATGTCTTTCCACTCAGGCCGTTTCATTTCGTTCTTCCATGCAATGATCGGTGAAATATCTGGATCTTTACGTTGGGCATCTTTCAGTTCTTGCTGACTCCATCCATCCTTTGGTTCGGTCGTTGTCCTCTGAATGGTTTCTTCGGCTTTTTTTCCTTCTATACGGTGACAATGCTTGCAGTTCGGTGGACAAGGACGACGTGAAAGCGCATCAGCATTACCGTGGATTCTTCTTCTTCGATGAACAATTTCAAAATCGTATGATTCGAGCCTTTCAATCCATCGGGCTACTTGGCCTTCGGGGTTCTTAAACTGAAGTAGCCACTTAAGCGATGCGTGATCCGTTCGAAGAAGGAACTTTTGACCATAGAGATATTTGTGAAAATGTTTCGTTGCTTCTACAATGGCTAATAGCTCTCGGCGAGTTACGCAATAGTTCCTTTCTGCTTTTGAGAGTACTCGGCTGTAGTATGATAGCACTCTCTCCTGCCCGTCGATCTCCTGTGATAGCACTGCTCCGATACCTACATTGCTGGCGTCAGTGTCTATGATGAAACCGTAACCTGGTTTTGGGTACGCCAGAACTGGGGAGTCGCAGAGTTGGTCTTTTATTTTCTCAAATGCTTCCTGGCACTGTTGATTCCATGTAAATGACTTTCCTTTTTCCGTTAACTGATGCAGACATTTTGCCGTGTTGGCAAAGTCTTTTACGAATCGACGGTAATATGTCGCTAAGCCTAGGAAGCTGCGCAACTGGTGTTTATCACTCGGAGTAGGCCAATTTTTCACCGCCAGTATCTTCTCCGGATCCGTCTTTACGCCATCAGCTGAAACGATGTGACCCAAGTACTTGACTTCTGCACTAAACAAAGTCCCCTTTTCGGAGTCAGCTTTAATTTTGCCGCTCGCAGTCGCTGGAAGACTTCCTGTAGATTTTTTAGATGTTCCTTGAATGTTTTGCCGATAACGATCACATCATCCAAGTAAACGAGACAAGTTTTCCAGCTCAGGCCACGCAAAACGAATTCCATTAGCCTTTCAAACGTAGCTGGAGCATTGCACAGGCCAAATGGCATTACGATGAACTGCCACAGTCCACTGCCGACAGAGAATGCTGTTTTCTCTCTATCTTTTTCATCTATCTCCACTTGCCAGTAACCACTCTTCAGATCCAACGTCGAGAACCATTTAGCATCGGTCAGGGTGTCCATGATATCGTCGATTCTAGGTAGTGGATAGCTATCCTTTTTCGTAACATCATTCAGTCGCCTGTAGTCCACACAAAAACGGGTACTGCCGTCCTTCTTCTTTACCAGCACTACTGGCGATATCCACGGGCTCTTTGATTCTTCGATGATTCCCTGATGCTCCATAGTTTTGACCATTGAATTGACTTCTCCTTGTTTTGCTAACGGTACTCTTCTTGGAGGTTGACGTATTGGTGTAGCACTTCCGGTATCTATGCGATGTTTCACTAAGTTTGTTCTGCCATAGTCGTCATCACCGGTGGAAAAGACGTCGCTGAATCCTTCGATTAGATCTACTGCTTGCTTGTGTTGTTCTCTTCTAAGGTTGCTTGACTGAAGAAGTGTTGATGTTACTTTGTCCTTCCTTCTTGGCTTATTTTTAGATGGTGCGTCATGTGGTTCTGCCTTGTCGATACTCGTCACCGCCGATATTGGTTCACAGCTACCAACTACATCTCCTTTCTTTACGCTGGTAATGCTGTCCAAAACGTTGAGGACTCTTATTGGTACCATCATCTTCTCATTCCTTTTTACGAGTGTTTTTCCTAGTATCAGACTTCGTAATGCAGGTGTCGTTTCCGGTTCTATGAGGTAGAATCGGTGGTTCCCGGGATCACCATCGAGCTCTGCCCAAATAACATTCTCGGATGACTTTGGTATATTCGCATCTTCGCACAGTATAACTCGCAGCTTTGTCGTGTTGGAGGATGTTATTTCCATCGGGATTTCGATATTCCGCCACTTTATTATTCGTTGTCCTAAGTCCAGCTGGATACCGTGTGGTTTCAGAAAATCCATTCCAAGGATACACTCATCGGTAATGTCAGCTACCACGAATACATGCGAGAAGGTCAAATCCCCAAGCTGTATGTCACGAGCTATTTCTCCATGGACCGTTGTAGTTTCTCCTGTAGCAGTGCGAAGTGCGTACTTCTTGGTGTTGTGAAGCCAAGTACGATCTACGAGGTCAGATCTTAGCACTGACCGTGTTGCGCCTGTGTCGACTGTTATGATGCAGTTTAATTTGCCGACTCGACCACTCATACATAAGTCGTTTTCACAACGATGTAGTCGAGAAACTGCGATGATGGTCCCGGGGGCGTCGATTCTACCAGCCAACTTCTGCCCCATGAAGTTGGCCTTTACTCGTTTCCCGGACTGTCATTAGGTGAAGCGTGCTCTCGTGACGGTTCGCTCCTTCCTCCTCTTTGTTTAGCAGCGCAGCCGGAACAGTAGTTGATCGCTTTTCTGGGTTTGCGGCAGTCGCGTCTTAAGTGTCCTGCCTGTCCATAATTCCAGCATCGGGGAGCACCAGATCCTTCGCTCCGCTTGGTGTACTCGGCTTTCTGGCACACACATTCTTCTACTATTTCTCGAACTCGATAGTTACTCCGCGAGCTTTGCTTGGCAGCTTCGAACGTCAGCCCATATACTAAGGCTTCGCCAATCGTTTTCTTACCTGCCAGTTTTAACGCCTGTTGCAGCTCTCTGTCCTGTACAGCATTGTTGAATGCGAAAACAGCTGTATCGTTTTGTTGCTCTGTTTGCGCATTAGGCAGCGATAATAGTGTGAGTCGTTCAATATCGCGTGCCAGCTCTTGAAGTGTTTCACCATTCTTTTGAGTTCGATTGTACAGTTGCGTTTTGTAGATCTCTCGCATGTGGTCACTGCCATAATGAAGATCCAATGTCTGGACTAACGTTGAAAAATCTTGTTGTTGCTCCTGCGGAATCGTTTGAAGAACCTCTGCTGGTGGACCTCTTAGCGCCAATATAAGAGCTGTCCCCCATTCCAGATCATTCCAATGGTTGTTTCTTGCAGCGGCCTCAAATTGGATCTTATAAATAGCCCACGGTGTTTGTCCATCGAAGATTGGAGCCTTGAGACACTTGTGCGCAACATGTTCTGTCTTGATGACGCCAGTCGCCTTAACGTTATCGAAGTCTCTTTTTAGGCGTTCGACTTCTTCTGCAATTCCGGATGTCTTTTCCGTAATTTGTTCTTCGAAGATTCGAAGTTTCTTCTCAACGTTTTCTTCTATGGCCTTACCCATGGTGTCTATTTTATTATTTTGCAGCTCCAATTTTTGGTTAAGGTCCTTTGAGGTCTGGTCTAATTTCTGATTAATGTCCGCTGATTGTTGTTTAATGTCCACCGATTGTTGTTCAAATTTCTGATGCATGTCCGCTGATTGTTGCTCTAATTTCTGATTCATGTCCGCAGATTGTTGTTTAATGTCCAATGATTGTTGCTCTAATTTGTTCATCATTTGTTGCAGTAACTGTGTTAGAGCATCCGATGTACCAGAGCACTCATCTCCACGAGCTTCTTTGATTTAGAACTCGAAACTATCTGCATCCTCACCCTCAGCCTGGAGTGTCTCGATCATACGGCTGACAAGTTCAGACTTGCTCCCTGTCGTAGGTAACTCGCGTCTACTGAGCTCTTCCTTCAGCTCCGCTAATTTTAAGTCCTTTAAATAACGCGGCATTTTCTCTACCGATTATTTCAAGTTTTTCCGCGATCCGAATTCACTTAAATTTTCTCCACTAATTAAAGTCACTGCTCACTAAAGCACTCGAGAATATTCGATTTCACAAAACTCTCACTGTCCGTTCGAGAATTTTAGTTCCGCGATTTTACTTCGCTAATTAAAGTCACTGTTCACTAAAGCACTCGAGAATATTCGATTTCACAAAATTCTCACTGTCCGTTCGAGAATTTTAGTTTCACTTTTTCGCTCTCACAAAATTATCCGTTCGAGAATTTTAATTTCACTCGCGATTTTTAACCCGAATTTATCCTTGAAATCCCACTCTTCTGACACCAATTGTTGCGAGCTAGAGGTTCGCCGATTTCAAGTAAAACACAATTCGTTTAAAAACAATGGACAATTTATTTATTGCACTTTTATATAATTTCCCGATCACTTTGCGCTTTACGACAACACTTTCGCGAGTTTACTATCGCTTTCTTGTACCGGTTCGCGTTCTTCCACCGATAGGTGTCGGTCTATGACTAATTGCTGGTCTGAAAGCTGCGGTATTTATATTGGGTTTTTTCCCAATTCTCGAACCTTGTGGTGTATTCTTCGGGTGGGTATGTGTGTGTGTCCCGACTATTCCAGGTTTTGCTTGAACGTTCTAGATGGCGTTTTACACAGTAGGGGATAATGTTCTACGTCATTCTCGACGATTCGAGAGAGAGATCGAATTGCGTGGTTGCCAGATCTGTAACAATAGTTGGCAAGATTTGTTAAAATAAGTAAGTGTTTTAAGCCTTATGTTTATAATTTTAACTATGAATATTATGGTCTGAACAGCCGAACTCGGCAACTTCGGGTGCTCTAACCTCATGATCCGCGCAGGATGAAAGGATGGAGTCACGCGAAGTTGGAAGGAATTGTTCGTGCTGATATTTCGGCATATCCCAAATCACCTATCTTCTCTGCGCTTTGAGTGGTTCAGTTTGGGATAGGACTGATTTACTGTACCTGAAAAACAACAAGAAATAATAATATACATATCCTATTGCCTATGTATAAGAATAACTTGAATTTTAGAAGAATAAAACATGAATGTCATACTAGTAACTATTAATACTTCTTTAAAAATTTCTTTTTTTTTCACCAAAAGTGCACTTTAGTGCTAGAGTAAAATTAATCATAAGTGAATCAATGTATAAATTGTTAATATGAAATAACTGGCAATACATAAATTGAAATATTTAGGTCCTCATGGTATTAATAAGTAGGCGTACAACGGGCCCACTGGTTGCCTACTTTCGTTATCATCAAACTCCTCCTCAAACCTATTTGTAAATTTAGTTCAAATATTTGCATCGTTAGTTTCCGTCACTTCTCTTCTCCTCTTATATCCCGTCAGGATAAGATTCACACCCCAACTACAGGTATTAGAGTCTGAGCGTACTCGCACGGTGGATGACGTTCAATTTAATAATGAAATGTGAAAAAAAAATGTCAGAGTAGTAAACTTTTTTTCCCGAACTCGATCACAATACTTTACTATAAGAATAATTAAGGGAAATCAAATCATTTAGTTACACTAGTTCAATGAAAATTTATGTCAATTGTGCTAACAGTTCCGACTCTTAAGCCCACTCAAAATCAATAATTTGATTGACTTGTGCCAATAATTTCAAAGAATAAATTGTTCAAACTCTTCAGTGATCCAATTGAAAACAATTACGGCTGAAAACTTTCACACATTGTTGAAGTTTACAAGTACGTTTACTCAGCAACCGTAGTTAAACGACCTCGAAAGCCTTTTACGACAAATCTTACACACCAAATGAGTAAGACTTATCGATTTGACTCGAACCTGTTCCAATAAATTCACTCTGTACATAAAACAACTTACAACTCCGATCGTCTTAAGATTGAAGAAAACGAAACGATCGGTCAATCTTGTTCCGTAAAACTGTTAAAAAAAACTGCTCGAGTATCACATAAATGTCGATGCGATTGCATAGGCGATCGCATTACACGCATACGTTTTATTTGAGGATCAGTGAATTTAATTAAAGTTTGCAATTGCAAGTTCAAGACTATCGACTTCCTCAACCAGTTTGGCTAGATCACCAAGCACCAAGATAAGAAAAAAGGAATTGTAAATGTTTTAATTTTCGTTTACAGTTGCAGCCTTAACTATCGCTAAGAAATTGGTTAGCATTAGACTCTATGATTAGTATAAGGATTTTACTATCGCGAAATTTGATGTTGAACCGTTGCAATCGTGATCATAATGTTGACGACATCATCAACATATGCCACCGGATGTCATATAATTTAAAATGAAACGATCTTGCAATGTATACGGTTATGAGATGTTACTAAATCGCATACACACTTAATTTGTTGATCGGCAATTTAATTGAAAAATTCCCGTCTGTCTGTCGTATGGCTTGATAAAATGCTTAATTAACGACCATATCGGATGTACAATTCGTAATTATCGTCTAACGTGAAATCGATTTGAAGTTGTGTTAAGAATTTGAACATTATTATTGATAACTTATTATTCGCAGATCATAGGTAAAAGAAATTGACGTTAAGTGATGAAATTATACTTTACAATAAGGTACTGGTACGTGGTTGCGCTCTTAAGTAATTGGCTAGGAAATTACTGAATACCTGGATATATAATTCGGTAATAAGCATGCGCCTCTTGCACTTTTGTAATTTTTGCGTAATTTTCCACTTTCAAAGTTTAAGTAGCAAGTAAATTTTATACTCTAGATGAAACCAATTTGACCCCCTCCCATACAAAATAATTTTGTTGAAAACTATAAGAGCTTGTAATTTTAAATATATCATTTTTATCATAAAGATAATTTAACGTATACAAGTTATTCAAATATCATTACTCCATCAAACACTTCCCATGCAAACTGCACTTTTCCATGAAATACTCTAAACTAATTTTCTCAGTACGTATAGCATTTATCGAGTTAAAATTATGTACTGAATACTTAATTAGCAATTTTAATAAGAGCGAAAAAAATTAACCGATTAGCTTCACTCCTTCTACTTCCTCCCCATATGCAACTTTAAACTTTAATAGTAAGAGTGAGTGGATGTTAATAGCTTTTTAATTAATTGCTTGAATCACGTCCAATATTCTTTATATAGAATGTGTTTCATAGACAAAGTTGCATAGAATTTTCATAAAATTCGGTGTATTTTACATTCACGAAACCGAACAGGCTGATAACAATTATGGAACAAGTTATTATTATTTTTCGATGTATACCAAATAGATGTATCCACATGCAAAATTTAAACTTTGTATCTTTCACCAGAGCCCTAAAACTTCACTAAAAATTTTCGACATTTTTACTTATCACAACCCTCCCCTTACACCACGCAACTTAAAATTTTTACCAAAATTAACGACTATGTAGTATCTGACAAATTTTACTTTATTATTGTAATAATAAAGTATTGCGATCGATACAGAAAAATAAAAAAACAAAATTTGCTACCATGAAATTTTTTTTTTTCGCGTTCCACGACTACATTTCTTTTTTTTTATTTATTATTAATGTTTTTTTTATAAATACAATATTATATAATTTTATTTTATTTTAATTTACTTAGCACTACTCCCCCTTTTAAGGTTATAACCTTGAGTTAGGGGTGAGGGGTCAATTCATACTATATTTATAGAAAATACTTAAAAACTAAATAATTGTTGGTATTTAAAATTTTTGTGGTGCAAAGATAAAAATATCAATGTAAATAAACAATATCAATGTAAATGAACAATAACCATTGGTTTAAATATAAAACATCAATAGAGTATAATAGTTATTTTCAATACTTCTTAATCAAAGGTTACCTAATTGTGATATATAATTTATAACGTGTTTAATACAGAATATAATAATTTTTATAGATGCTTAGCATAACGAAAATTTTTGTTACTATAATATAAATATCTCGAAAGATTTAGGTTTCCTAAGTGTAGTATAATTTCTTGAAATTTATTTTAAATTTCTTTAAATTTCGACTTCTCTTAATTTCACTTGGCAATTCATTAAATAATTTGATTCCCTTATAAGTATAATGTTTTTGGCCTATATTGGTCGTTCGTAATGGAAAAAATAGTTCTCCTTCTGAGCCACCTCTTGTAATATTCTTGAAAATGCAAAAAAACATAACAGGACTACGATTGGGCATAAAGCCCAATCAACTCCGCCATAGACGGTCCCAAGCCCCGTTTGAGAAAGGAGGAGGGAACATGGAGTTAACCTGAATGGCCAGTAACACCAGTGCGTCTCAGGAAGTAGGCAAAAAGTATGACATAGTTGGACTTGGAGCATAGCTGTGAGAACTCCAGCATGTCATATTCAGCTCAAAACTCCCACCCTTTTTCTACTAGGGTGTAATAAATAAGTAGGACCGGTCCTCCAGGTCGGGGGTTGGGCGAGGCGCCGACAACGCATCACCGGAAAAAAACACTGCCCAGAAACCTGAAGAACAGCCTCGGAAAGGATGGACTCAATGGCAACGACCCCGCAAACGGAAAATGGACTACTTTATTGGATCTTGGAATGTTCGATCCTTATTTAGGACAGGAGCTCTGAAAGAGTTCCTCGAAGAAGTGGCAAAACACAACATCAACATAACTGCCATCCAAGAAATGAAATGGTTCGGTAACGAAATCATGGACATGATATCACACACAATTTATCCAAGTGGAAAATTGTCGGGAAGCAGAGAGTTTGGAGTCGCTTTTGTCGTTGACAAAAAATTTAAACAGCAGGTCACGAGCTTCAGACCAGTAAGTGAAAGATTGTGTGCAATCCGAATAAAGACTAAATTTTTCAACACTTGGTTGATCAACGTTCACGCACCAACAGAAGACAAGAACGATATAACTAAAGACGAATTTTATGCCACTCTAGAGACAACCTATGATTCACTGCCCTCGAATGACCTAAAGATTGTCTTAGGGGATTTTAATGCAAAAGTCGGAAAAGAGGAGGCTCATAGAGGAACAACAGGAGGGCACAGTCTCCATGACATAACCAACGACAATGGCCAACGTCTTATTGATTTCGCAAGCAGCAAAAATATCATAGTAAGCTCTACATGCTTCCCACAACGCGATATTCACAAACAAACGTGGGCATCACAAGATGGTCACACCTTCAACCAAATAGACCACGTTCTAATTGAGAAAAGGGCTGCTTCCAGCATACTTGATGTACGAACTCTCCGCGGTGCGAATTGTGACTCTGATCACTATCTAGTCAGAGCTAAGTATCGATGCAAAATAGCTTGTCGTTCAAAAACGAGTAGAGCTCGCAAATTCAATGTCGACAAGCTTAACGACGAAACGGTGGCGCAGGCTTACATGTTAGCATGTAATAAACACCTGACTTCAATATATGAAGAAATCCAAAATATGCCAGTGGAGAATGCGTGGATGAAAATACGAGACAGCATCAAATCCTCCGCGGAAGAGGTATTAGGGTATCAAGCACGGCGGAAAAATAATGATTGGTTCGAACAAGAATGTCGCGACGCAATAGATAGAAAGAACGAAGCTTAAAAAATTTTTACTGAACGACCAACACGAGCCAAAAAAGAAAGATATGACGAGCTTAGGCGATATGCGAAAAAGACCTGCTGACGAAAACAAAGGAAGTACCATAATGACAAAATACAAAAAATGGACGACGACATGAAAAAAAATAAAACGCGGGACGCGTACGCAATAGTAAAAGACTTAAAAAAGGGATATAAGCCAAAAACCAGTCTCTGCAAAGACGTGGAGGGCAACATCATCAGCGACGCACAAGAAATCAAAAGGAGATGGGCTTCCTACTTTCAACATCTTTTGAATCCCATCCCAGTAGCACCGATAACGACAGACAACATTTCAATTGAAGCCTCAACTGACAAAGATGAACCATCATCGATACCACCCACGCTTGCTGAAATCAAAGCAGCCCTATGTGACCAAAAACGAAACAAAGCGCCGGGAATTGACGAGATACCAGTTGAACTTCTGAAAAACGGTGGAAACTGTGTCGCTGAAATACTGCACAACATGATATGCAAAATTTGGACAGAGGAAATCATACCCGACGACTGGCGAAAAAGCATTATATGTCCAATTTACAAGAAAGGAGACGAACTCTGCTGTGAGAACTACAGAGGTATATAATTGTGTTCGTCCTATAAAATACTGACAAAAATTATTGAACGTCGTCTTAAGCCCTATACTAATCAAATAATTGGCGAATACCAAGGCGGATTCAGAACCGGACGATTACAACAGACCAGATATTCTCGGTGAAACAGGTGCTTGAGAAATGCTGGGAATATAACACAGACGTGCACCAAATCTTCGTAGATTTTAAACAAGCATACGACAGTATCGACAGGAGCGTACTGTACCAAATCATGCTTGACTTTGGAATTCCTCCAAAACTAGTCCGACTAACAAGACTCACAATGACGAACACTGAATCCCAAGTGAGAATACAAACCGATTCCACAACCAGCTTTCGAACGGAATGTGGTTTAAAGCAGGGAGATGGTCTAGCCCCTATGCTTTTCAACTTGGCACTAGAGTATGTCGTCCGAAAAATCCCAGTCGACACCAACGGGGCACTACTATTCAAGTCCACCCAACTAGTAGCATACGCTTACGACATTAACATTCTAGCAAGATCTTTCCCTAGTGCTGAGGAGGTATTTGTCAATCTTGACTCCGCCGCAAAAGAAGTCGGGTTGCGCATTAATGAAAGCAAAACAAAAGTTATGACGCAAACAAGAAGGAGAACGCCAATCAGACAAAACATAACAATTGCGGAATATAATTTGGAGAGTGTGGACAAGTTCATATATCTTGGGGCTAATTTAACAAAGGACGGTAATGAAACAGACGAAATCAAACGACGGATAATACTTGCAAATAAGACGTATTATTCGGTACTTCCAATAATGAAATCCAAGAAAGTGCACAGGAACAATAAGCTGCGGATTTATAAAACTATTATACGACCTGTGCTCTGTTATGGCAGCGAGACGTGGACATTAACGCGAACTTCCGAAAAAGCAGTTAACGCATTCGAAAGAAAGGTCCTCCGAAGAATTTTGGGACCTGTGAAGGAAGGAACGAAATGGCGAATAAGATACAACCATGAGTTGTATCAACTCTACGACGAGCCAGAAGCTTCAACGTTCATCAAGCTACGTAAACTGCAGTGGGCTGGCCATGTAGAGCGAATGGAAGACAGAAGAATACCCAAACGTGCTCTTAAAGGCAAAACGAGTGGTAACCGGCCAGTAGGCAAACCACGCAAGCGATGGGAAGACTCGGTTGATGAAGATATCAAAGCCATTTTAAAAATTAGCAGCTGGAGGACGCGGTCTTTGGATCGAGACGATTGGAGGCGACGACTTCAGGAGGCCAGGGCCCGATTTGGGCTGTCGCGCCATTGATGATGATAAAGCCTAATCGTGCGATACTCCAGATGAAAGAGAATTTTTTTGATTTCAAGAAATTTTGTTGGGGAAGTGGTACATGGTTGACGACATTGAATTAATTTTTTCCCATTACGCAAAAGCTGTTTTAAATTGTAGATCAATAGCATTCATACTATACAGGAAAATCCGCTTCTTGTAAAGTTGTGAAATCGTGTCAAATTGTATGGGAGGGGGTCGAAGGGGTACAGATAATAGCTTCATTTTTTTGGGCTTACTGATAATTCTAAATAAATATTAAGTGCACAATTTCAGTTCGATAGATTTTATACACACTGAGTTATTGTTTTAGAGTATTTCATGAACAAGTAGAGTTTGTATGGGAGGTGGTGGAAGACAGGGGAGGACTAAAATAATTTTTATATGATTGATTGAATTCATTATAAAGATAATATATTCCAAATTTCAGATCAATGGCATCCATGCTTTTCGAGCAAATTTGTTTATTGTCGAATTTCAAAATTGCGCCATTTTGTTTGTTGTGGTAGAAGGGGTAAGACTAATCATCTAATTTTTTTTGGGCTGAATAATAATTCTAAATAAGTTACTAATGCATAATTTCAGCTTGATACGTTTTATACGTACTGAATAAATTGGTTTAGAGCATTGCATGAAAAAGTGCAGTTTGTATGGGAGGGGGTGGAAAGAAGAGGAGTACTCAAATAAATTTTATGCAGTAGATTGAAATTATCATAGAAGTATTATATTCGCAATTTCAGATCAATAGCTTTTATACTTTTCGAGCAAACATGTTTATTGTCGAGTTGCGAAATTATGTAATTTCGTATGGGAGGGGGTGAAGCTAATCATCTAATTTTTTTTGATCTTGCTAATAATTCTTAATAAATATTTAGTGCTAAATTTAGGCTCGATAAATTTTCTACGCACAGAGTGAATTGGTTTTGAGTATTTCTTGAAAAAGTACAGTTTGTGTGGGAGGTGGTGGAAGCAGGAGGAGGACACGCATAATTTTTATATGGTAGATTGAAATCACCACGAAAGTAATATACTCAAATTTTCAGTCCAATAGCTTTTATGCTTTTTGAGCAAATCCGTTTATTGTCGAATTGCGTATTTGTGTCATTTTGTATGGAAGGGGGTAGAAGCGGTGAAGCTAATCATCTAATTTTTATTCGTCTTACTAATAATTCTAAGCAAATTTTTTTTGTACAATTTCAGCTCGCTAAATTTTATATGCACTGAGTAAATTGGTTTAGAGCATTTCATGAAAAAGTGCAGTTTGTACGGGAGGTGGTGGAAGGAGAGGGAGGGCACACATAATTTTTGTACGGCAGATTGAAATCGTTATAAAAGTAACATGCTCCAAATTTGAATTCATTAACTTCTATACTTTTCGAGCAAATCCGTTTATTATCAAATTGCGTAATTGTGTCATTTTGTATGGGAGTGGCTAGAAGGGGTGGAGCGATTTGGCCCGTTCACGAACTTGACCTTACTTTTTTGTTAAAAATCACACACAAAATTTTTTAGCACTATAGCTCAAAGCTTTCGAGAGTTATGCTGTAGACAGACGCACAGACAGACAGACAGACAAACAGACAGACAGACAGACAGACACACGGACAGACGGTCACACGGAATTGAGGTTTTTGAGCGACAACAAATATTTCTGTACCCTTGGCGGCTCTGTGCGAGCGCTATTTCTAAGCGTTACAAACGGTAAGGCAAACACAATATACTCTCAGATTTCATCTAGAGTGTAAAAATCCGTCCCGCCGTACGCCGTTCGCCGTACGCCGTACATATGGACTCATATCTCCGAGACCGTTTAAGGTAGAATGTTTGTTTGTGGATGGATTGTTGATTGGGTACGTGAGCTTCATTATCTCAATTTTGTGGAGTATCAGGTGGAAGGGGGAGGCGGGGGAGGGAAAGAGTCGAAAACTTCACTTGCTAATATCTCCACCATGAATGCAGATAGGAAGCTGAAAATTAGCAGAGGTATGAAGAAGATTGTGGGACAAACTCTAAGAATAATTTATTTTTTTTATCCATTGGCGTCCGAAAAGGGGGTGCTAAAAACAAATTGTCGGCCAAATTTTTTTTTTCAAATGATTATATCTTCGAAATTACTAATCACAAAAAATGCATATTTCGGCACCACTAAGCTGGCATATAGACCTACTAGAATCATGTGAGAAAGGGGCTAATTATTGTAGAGGAGGGTCAGGGAGGGTGCAAAGAAAAACAACATAAAAATGAATATCTCGACTGTCTCTTAAGCTATGTAATTGAAACTTGAAACGTATACTAAGCTTTATTAGCGAAATATGAAAAAATATAAATATATAAAATGTGGACATAACAGTAGTGGGGGGAAATGGAGAGCATTTCAAAACATTTCCAAAACTACAAATCATTATATCTCAAAATCGAGCACAGATATCAAATCAAAAATTTGTCAGATTGTAGCGCTATATAGTTTTCAATTTTGGTAAAAAATTTAAGTTGGGGGGTGTAAGGGGAGGGACGTGGAAAGCAAAAATGTTGAAAAGTTTGAGTAATTTTTTTAGGGCTCTAGTAAAACATAGAAAGTTTAAATTTTGCGCGTCGATGCATCTATTTAATATACATAGAAAAAAAATAATAATTTGTTCCAAAATTTGTTATACACCGAATTGGGGGCTAACGTGCACAAGGTGTTTCATGTAAATTGAAAATTTGGTAAATACACTTAAAAGAAATCCCTAAGAGTTTGAAATATTAACTGGTGGAATATCTTAAAAGCTTCTACCTTCTCCCATACAAAATTATTTTTTCGACCATTTCTAAGAAATCAATTATCACCCAACCATTAAAAGCTAACAATTTGAAATTTTGTATAAAAACTTTCAAAAATAGTTAAGATGAAATTGCGGTAAAAGTTTTGAAATCACGCTTGCCCTTCCACTCCCTCCCACACAAAAGTATGATTTCGAACAATTTCATTAAATCAATTAATAACCAACAAATTAAAAGCTACGAACTTGAAATTTTGTACGAGCACACTACAAGAGAAAGGAAATAAAATTGAGTCACAAATTTTACGATTCCCCTACCTTCCCTACCCTCTCCCATACAAATGTTAGGTTTCATGAATGTAAAATAAACCGAATTTTATGAAAATTCTATGCAACTTCGTCTATGAAACAAATTCTATACAGAGAATATTGGACGTGATTCAAGAAATCAATTAAAAAACTATTAACATCCACCCACTCTTACTACCACGCCTCACCCCTCCCCTCATAAAAACTCAAACTTGCATAAATAAACGAACGAAATATTGATTATAAGTACTGGAGCTTTTGAACGTTTCCGCAAAGTGTTAAATTGATAATTGCTCTGCCCAAAAACTCCCTTTCACTTAGTCTTTCCTAACCACTCTAACATGCATATTGGCTTTCCGCGCATCCGCAACTTGTCCCAAGAATAATAAAGTTTCGCCCGACTTGTTGGCAGTTTATTTGATTTGATATCTGTACTCGTTTTTGAGATATAAGGATCTGCAATTTTCAAAAGCGCGCCATTTTTGAAATGCTCCCCATTTCCCCCCACTACTACTATTTCAATATGTTTTTTTTTCATTTTTCTAGTATAGCTTAATATATGTTTCAAGTTTCAATTATATAGCTTAAGAGATAGTTGAAATATTCATTTTTAAGTGTTTTTCTTTGCACCCCCCTGACCTTACAATAATGTGCCACCCTCTAAGCTGATTCCGGTGGAACTATAAGCCACCTGAATGGTCCCAAAATATGAATTTTTTACGATAAGTAATTTCGAAGATATAATCATTTGAAAAAAAGTTCGGCCGACAATTTATTTTTAGCCCCCCCCCCTTTTCGGACGCCAATGGATAAAAAACTAAATTTTTTTTTAAATTTGTCCCACAACCCTCTCTATATCTCTACTGATTTTCAACATCCTATTTGCATTCGTGGTGGAGATATTAGTAAGTGTAGTTTTTTACTCTTTCCCTCCTCCGCCTCCCCCTTCCACCTAACACCCTCCAAAGAGAGCTCATTTACCCAATCAACAATCCACCTAAATACGAACATTCTACCTTAAACGATCTCGGAGATATGAGTCCATATGTACGGCGGACGGCGAGACGGATTTTATTTTTTTTGCATTTTTAGGCTAATTTAGTCATGAAACGCGAAAAAAACAAAATTTTAGGGTAGCAAATTTTTTTTTTCTGTTGATCACAATACTTTATTATTAGAATAATAAAGTAAAATCGACAGATTCAATTGGAATCGAAAAAAAAAATGATTGTTTCTTGTACCTAGTCGATTATTTAAGTTCTCAGATACCATATGTTTACAAATATATACGAATCCCTTTACTCCCTCAATAACCTCCATATTTTATTATGTTAATGAAATGTATTACATACATTCGGCTTTTACCAATGCAGCCCTTAAACAAATCTGTTTTAAAAAATATACAATATAAACTAGAAATTTCTATGAATACCTTCTTTCGTAAGGAAAAAAAACAATAAAATGAAATTATATATCCCGTATCGAGTAACAAGAATTAACAATCGACTAGAACTTCTGCAATGATTTTTCACAGTTCAATTTCCTTAACTGGCCAAGTCTATAAATGGCGTTCCAATAAATTTGCTTCCAAAATAATAAAATTAAATTCAGATCGAACGATCGTTAATCAGGATTTTTTAACGTAATTGTTACGAAGAGTAACTACTACCTAGATAACATCGCTAGCTAAAGGCAGAATACAATTTGTATCTAGCTATTCTTAGAGGATCGTATCTGTATCTTAATGCGATCGAAATTAGTCTCGTAAAACGGTATTTACTAGCTAATCCTGAAGATCAACGATTTCGACGACCACTATAACTTTTTAAACAGGCGGAGCTGCAAGCAACCGTTGGCACTAAAAATAAAACTAAAGGGAATCATTGAAACTGTCTTGACTACAACAGTTTTAGTCATAAATTTTATCCGAGAATACCGAAGACGGTTAGATCTTGATGTGGTCACCACATTTTGACCATTATAAACGTGGAAGTATGCGGTTTGAAAATTTATTACCGGCGTAACTTTATACTGGCCTGCTTTGAAAATAAGAACGGAAAAACGGCTGAAATGCAGCGCTATCTGAATGTTGATCGCTTTATATCGTTATTCTATCTGGATTTATAATTTACGGAAATGTTATGCAAATTCAATGCGTCGAGGCTGAACTGGAAG
Source organism: Chorisops tibialis (assembly GCA_963669355.1). Taxonomy (NCBI): domain Eukaryota; kingdom Metazoa; phylum Arthropoda; class Insecta; order Diptera; family Stratiomyidae; genus Chorisops; species Chorisops tibialis. The sequence goes on from OY770263.1 coordinate 81,577,198, forward strand.
TGTAGAGAATGCATTTTTGACCCATATTAGTTTCACGTGATGTTTTTATCTTACTATTATGAGAAGTTGCTGTCTTAGATTTAATTAGAAAATTCGTATATGGTATAAAATATATTTTAATTAATTTCAATTTTTTGTGAATATCCTTTTCGTCCAAAAGGTATTTACGAATGTGTTTATCTTTTATGCTGACTGGTTGCTTCTAATTAAGGCAGCGATCTCTATAGAGGTCCACAACATGTATTTAGCTCGGAATGGCATTCCCATTGAATTGCACTACAGCACAGATTGGGTTTTAGCCTCCTGAGCTTCACATTGCTTAACATTTATTTATTATTGGAAAGCTTGAGAAAAGCATTATACCGTTGTGGGCAAAAATCTTCATCCCCAAAAAAGACTTTAGGTCTGTGAACAAGTGAAAGTGATTAGACTCTTCGTTTATGAAAAATTCTAAACACAAAATTAAAAATTTTCAGAATATTTTAGCGAATGATTTTATCTTTAACGTCAAGTTTCTTTTCATTTCGCTGGCGCAATTTTATGTGGGTTCCACTGATTAGAAGTTGAGAATGCCTGAAAGCTTAAGATTTTCACACGTCATTTTTGATGTAAAAACAACGCCAAGTTCGTGAAAGGGCGAAATGGCTCCATCCCTTCCACAAATTACTTATTTTCAAAAATCTGCAATATTCAAATTTTTATGGAAACTATTGGAGCTAATAATTTGAATTTTAATATATTTTTTTTATCAAAAATGTGTTCTTCCTTCCATCACATCCCATACAAACTGCTATTTTTCATGAAATACTGTAAGCCAGTTTTCTCATTTCCTATAGCATTTGTCATGCTCAAACTTTGTACTTAATACTTAATTAATGGCGAAAAAAATTAAACAATTAGGTTTACTGATTCTACGCCCTCTCGAGCTAGAGAGCAAATTGACGGACGGACGGACATCCGGTTTTGAGAATTTTGATTGCCCACAAATATTTCTGCACCCATGGCGACTCTGTGCGAGAATTATTTCTGAGCGGTACATACACTAGAGCAAATTTGTAATACTCTCAGATTCCATCTACAGAATAAATAACCTGCCAACAAGTCGGGCGAAACTTTATTATTCTTGGGACAAGTTGCGGATGAGTGGAAAGTCAATATGCAGGTTAGAGTGGTTAGGGAAGGCTAAGTGAAAGGGAGTTCTTGGGCAGGGCTGTTGTCAATTTAACAATATTTCGTTCGTTTCTGCAAGTTTGGGTTCTTATGAGGGGAGGAGGAGGGGTAATAATAAGGGTGGGTGGATGTTAATAGCTTTTTAATCAATTGCTTGAATCACGTCCAATATTCTCAGTATAGAATGCTTATCATAGACGAAGTTGCATAGAATTTTCATAAAATTCGGTGTATTTTACATTCACGAAACCGAACATTTGTATGGGAGGGGGTAGAGAAGGTAAGGGAATCGTAAAATTTGATATGTAGTTTTATTTTGCTTCTCTTGTAAGGTGCTTGTATAAAATTTCAAGTTCGTAACTTCTAGTTTGTTGGTTATTAGTTGATTTAATGAAATTGGGCGAAATCATGGTTTTGTATGGGAGGGGGTAGAAGGGCAAGCGCGATTTCAAATCTTTTAAAGCAATTTCATTAAAAAAAATAATTCATATATTTGTAAGTTTTTCTGCAAAATTTGAAATTGATAGCTGACAACTTATTTCTTAAAAATGCTCGAAAAAATAATTTTGTATGGGAGGGGGTAGAGGAGGGAAAGGAATCGTAAGACTTGTGATGCAATTTTCTTTCTTTTCTGTTGTAAGATGCTCGTAAGAAATTTCAAGTTCGTAGCTTTTAATTTGTTGATTATTAGTTGATTTAATGAAATTGGTCGAAATCATACTTTTGTATGGGAGAGGGTAGAACGGCAAACGCGATTTCAAACCTTTTAACGTAATTTCATTTCAATTATTTTTCTAAGTTTTTGTGCAAAATTGCAAATTGATAGCTTTTAAAAGTTAGGTGATAATTGATTTTTTAAAAATGGTCGAAAAAATATTTTTGTATGGGAGGGGGTAGAAGTTTTAAAGGTTTTCGACCAGTAAATATTTCGTATACTTAGGGATTTTTTTTAAATGCACTTTGCAAATTTTCAAGTTTCTACCTTAAAATTTCACTCAAAAATTTTCAGTTTATATGTTTTTTTCAATGCACATGAAACACCTTGTGCACGTTAGACCGGGGGGTTGGTTTATAACAATTATGGATCAAGTTATTATTATTTTACAATGTACATCAAATAGACGTATTCACATGCAAAATTTAAACTTTGTATCTTTCAACACAGTCCTAAAAAAATCACTCAAATTTTTCGACATTTTTGCTTATCACCTCCCCCCTCTTTCACCACCCAACTTAAAATTTTTACCAAAACTAAACATTATGTAGTTCTACAATCTGATAAATTTTTGATTTGATATCTGTACCTTTTTTTGAGAAATAAGGATTCGTAATTTTGAAAAGTGCGCCATTTTTGAAATGCTCCCCATTTCCCCCACTACTATTATTTCAACATGTTATATTTTTTTTGTATTTTCCTAGCTTGGTTTAATATAAATTTTAAGCTTCAATTACATAGCTTAAGAGATAGTTGAGATATTCATTTTTAAGTGTTTTTCTTTGCACCCCCCGTGACTCTCCCCCTTACAATAATTAACCACTCTCTAAGCTGATTCCAAGGGAACTATATGCCATACTGACAGCCCCAAAATATGAATTTTTACGATAAGTAATTTCGAAGATATAATCATTTGAAAAAACAATTCGGCCGACAATTTGTTTTTAGCCCCCCCTTTTCGGACACCAATGGATAAAAAAATTAAATTATTTTTAGAAGTTGTCCCACAAAACCCTCTATATGTGTGTTGAGTTTTATCTTTGTAGCTGTTACCATGGTTGAGATATTTGAATTCGTATTTTTTGGCTTAAGCGCTACCCCTGCCTCCCCCTGAACCCGTACACCACCCAAAATGGGTATCCGACTGAGAACCGCAGCTATCTACAATCTTTCGAAAAATGAACTTTCTATCTTGAAGGGTTTGGGAGTTAATGTGCGCTGAGCGTACACGTCGGCGTACGGCGTACGGCGGACGGCGTACAAACAGACGGATTTTTTTTTTTGCATTTTTCGGCTAATTTAGTCATGAAACGCGAAAAAACAAAATTTCAGGGTAGCCAATTTTTTTTTTTTTCCAAGTCGATCACAATACTTTATTATTAAAATAATAAAGTAAAATCCGTCTGCCCGTATGCCGTACATATGGACTCACATCTCCGAGCCCGTTAAAAGTAGAATGTTCGTTTCTGGGTGGATTTTTGATTGGGTAAGTAAGCTCCATTATCTAACGTTTGTGGAGTGCGAGGTGAAATGGGGTGGTGGAGGGAGGGAAAGAGTCAAAAATTAAACTTGCTAATATTTCCACTACGAATACAGATAGGAGATAGGAAGCTGAAAATCAACAAAGTTAAAGAGAGGGTTTCGGGACAAAATCTTAAAATAATTTTTTTTTATCCATTGCGATCCGAAACAAAGGATGCTTGAAGCGAATTGTCGACGGGTTTTCTTTTTTCAAATGATTATATCTTCGAGACTACTTGATCCATAAAATTATTATTGTCAGACCAATTTGGTGGCACATAGTTGAATCTACTAAAAGGGAGGCCAATAATCTTAAGGGGGAAGGTCAAGGGGGTTGCAAAGGAAAACACTTAAAAATAATATCTCAACTATCTCTTAAGCTATGTAATTGAGACTTATAAAATTTGTGAAATTGCTATATGATGTAAAATTTTCGTAAAATTTTTAAGATTGGGGATGTAGGGGGAACGAGGTGGTGGGACGAAATGTCGAAAATTTTCTCTAGTTCTTTTACGACTCTGATAAAAGATACAAAGCAAAAATTTCGTTCGTGCATACACCCATTTGATATACATAAAGAAAAAATATTAATTTTAACCAGAACTGTTATTTAACAAAGGGGGCCCTAACCTGCAATTGGTGTTTAACGTGTGTTGAAAAAAAAACACAAAAACTCAAAATTTTTAATTGAAATCTTAAGCTACACACTTGATTAAGTTGTAAATTTTATTTAAAAACAATGCTTAAAAGTTTAAGTTATTAACTAGTCGAATATCTTCTACCCCTTCCATTCAAAATTATTTTTTAGACCATTTTTATACTCTAGATGGAGTCAGGGAGTATTATAAGTTTGCTCTAAAGTTTGTAACACCAAGAAATAATGCTCACATAATATCGTCAACTGTGCAGTTATATTTGTTGTTACTCAAATATCTCAAATCTGGAAGGCCATCCGTCTGTCCGCAGGTTTGTCCGTACGAGTATCCTTTCGTTTGGCCATTCGTCTATTCACTTTCTAGCTTAAAAACGCGTTGAGGTAGGAAGCTCAAATTTTATACACATTATTTTTGTTGAAAAAGTAAGGTCAAGTTCGTGAACGGGCCAAATTTATTTACCCGTTCTAACCCCCTCCATACAAAATGACATTTCACAACTTCAATATAAGGTAATTTTCTTTGAAAATACAAATGCTAGTGTTCTGAAATTTTAAACTTACAAATTTTATGAAAAATATACTTGATTTTCTAAAACAAATTATAATCGACCCTCTCCTTGTACCACCTCCCATACACAAGTTGCACAAGTTTTCAAAAAGTAATGCATAAATTTTTTCAATGTCTATAAAATTTATGAAGCTCCAATTTTGTGGACCTGCAAAAGCTTATTTGGCAGAAGATGGGAATTACAGTCAAGATGATCTACTGGTGCTACAGAACAATCATTCTCCCAATAGTCACATTCGGATCAACAGTCTGGTGGACAAAACTACTACAATAAAAAGCGCAGCTTATACTACAAAAATTTAAAGACTATGTTAGCGTGTCTTTGTATCACAGGTGCAATGAAAACCTGCCCTACTGCGACAATGGCAATATTCATAAACATCCCTCCAATAAATCTCCAAATAAAGAAGGAGGCTATCAAAGGGCTGTTACACATACAGAGGAATAACAACTAAAAGTTGAGGGATTCTAGAGTTCGCCTCCAAATCTTAAAAAATCCGAGAATCGATGTTCTAACTTCAACACTGTCCGACATTATGCCGACAAAATTCAACTTTGAAACCCCATTCAAAGTAATAATCAGAGAACGCAGGGATTGGAAATCCATGCTACATGAAATGGAAGAGGCATCAACCATCTGATACACAGTTGGTTCGCGAACCTCGAGGAGACTGGGACCGGAGTCATAGGTTCTAACTTCTCGGTTTCAAAACCTCTTGGTAAACACAATCTTCCAAGCCAAACTTATTGCAATGGAGCTATGTACCCAAGAGAATATTAGAAGAGTTCATCGCAACAAATCCATTTATATCTTCTCGGATAGTCAGGTGGTTTTAAAATCCTTAGCATCCAATAAACATGGACCGCGGAAAGTTTGGGACTGCCTTTAAAACCTAATCATCCTGGGAAAAGGAACGATGCAACCTTAATGTGGGTACCAGGACATTTGGGAATTAAGGGAAATGAAGAGGCGGACCGCCTCGCAAAAAATGGCGCAGAAACAAATTTTATTGGACTAGAGCCATTCTGTCGAAAACCAAAAGGAAAATTTAACCTTGTTATGAGCATATAATCTACTGGAATAGACTTTCAGGTATAGAAATCTCAAAGAAATTTATCCTACCGCAAAAAAAAAAAGTTGAGGATATTCTAAAATTTAGCAAGATTGATATTAGTACTCTAATCGGCCTCTTGATGGGACATAGTGGAGTCAACCACCACCTCAAAAATATGGATCTAGCTGAAACCGACATCTGCCGCCTCTGTCTCAAAGACTCAGAAACGACAAACCATGTTCTATGTCACTGCGAAGCAGTAGCAAGGAAAAGATTCAAACTTCTGGAAAAAGATTTCCTTGCAACTGATGAACTAGCCACATGGCTTCATTAAAGATACTTAGATTAGCCAAATCTATCGATTTATGGTAAGGTAAAGGGACAATAAATGCACAATAGGTCAAAAAGGTAGTGGTGTTTTCACGTGTTCCCTAAATAAAATAAATCAGTAAATTATGGTAATATGAGAAGAAATTAGATTGTTTTCGCCACCCCTTTTATCACTTCTCATACAAAATGACATAGTTTTCCAAATTTATAATATGTCGACTTTCTTGGAAATAAAATTTTGAATTGAATGATTTTTCAGTGACATTATTTAATTTTATTAAAATTTTTAAGACCTTCCATTCCTTCTACTCCCAAACAAACTGCACCATTTCGCTAAATACAATTTACCAATTTCCTCAGTACCTATTAAAGTTTTGAAGCTCAAATTTAATACAAATTATTTCAGGAGTAACTGTAGAGAGATGTGAAAAATCGATCTTGCGACTCATTCAGTGACCGCCCATACAAAACGGCACAACTTCGTAATGTGTTGATTTTATGGAAAATAAAAAAATAAAAGGATATTGATTTGAAATTTAAATCACATCATTTCTATATCAATTTGAGTTACTTCTGTAAAAATCGGCCAAATCTCCCCAACCCTTCTACCACCTCCCATATAAAAGTCACAGTTCGACGAAACGCGTTAAATCAATTATCAAGACAATACTAACATCAATCCATCCCGTATAACGCCCCATCCCCCATATAAACCATAGCTTGCATAAATAATCGAATGAAATATTGATACTACGTATTGGAGCTATTGATCGTAATCGCAGTTAAGTGTTAATCAATTGACAACTGCTCTGCTCTAGAACCCCTATTCACTTAGTCTCCCTATTCAACATAACCTGCATATTGACTTCCCACGTATCCTTAACTTGTCCCAATGATAATTAAGTTTTGCCCGACTTGTTGGCAGATTTTTACTTTATTATTTTAATAATAAAGTATTGTGATAGACTTGAAAAAAAAAAAAATGTTTACCCTGAAATCTCGTTTTTTTCGCGTTTCACGACTAAAATAGCCTAAAAATGCAAAACAAAAATCCGTCTGTCTGTACGCCGTCCGCTGCCCGCCGTCCGCCGGTGTGTACGTTCAGCGCACATTAACTCCCAAGCCCTTCAAGATAGAAAGTTTATTTTTGGAGGGATTGTAGATAGTTACGGATCTCAGGCGGACACCCATTTTAATAATAATAATAATAATAATTTATTCATCAAAAAATTGATTACTAAATTTATCCACAGTAATGCTCAGTTGGAAACAATAAAAAATAATAAAAATAATTCAACAGAATTAGAAACACAAAAATTTAAACTTTTACAAAATCAAACATTATTAACCTCAAGAAAGCTGACTTTTTACTTGTGGGACACTCATGTGAAAATCCAATTGCGAGAAGAAGTTACGAGGGTCGTTTGATAAGTCCCTGGCCCAAATGACAAAACGTGGTTTCACGAAAAAGTTTTTGCTGTCGCTAGGTAGATGGCACTTTCGAACGGTCTCATGAATTTTTTCAGGTTTCTGTAGGTAACAGTTTGTTTTTGGCAGCCATTCTAAGTTGACGTGTCACGCGAATCGTCAACGATGGAGCACGTCCAGTACCGAGTGCCCCTGTCTACACCTGCGCGGTTTCCATGTCCAAATTACACGATTTGCGGTATGAGATCGTTGACCACCCACCTTATTCGCCCGACTTGGCCCCATGTGACTTTTTTTTGTTCCCCAAATTGAAAACTCACCTCGGTGGACAAAAATTTTCATCGAACCAAGAGGTGAAAGACGCCGTTTCCCAATTTTTTGCAGACTGTGACAAAAATTTCTTTTTGAACGGTATGAAAGGACTTGAGAAACGTTGGACCAAATGTATTAACCTCCAGGGAGATTATGTTGAAAAATAAAAAAAAATTTTCCGGAAAAAATGCTTTTTTCTTACTTGGGCCAGGGACTTATCAAACGACCCTCGTATTGAAATCTCTTAACATGAATGAAACTGGTTCATAAAACCCGTAGTTCGTGCGATGCTTCGGAATTCTACAAAGCTCATAATTTCACAAAGGACGACATGGAACGTTGAATTTAATCATAGACAGCAATTTGTCAGAGTCAATTATACCTGAAATGACTTTAAAACCAAAAACAACTCTGGCATGTATCCGCCTTTTCTCAAGAGAATCCATAGACAGCAGATTTAAACGATCAACATATGGCGGTAACCTGAGTGGATCGGACCAGGGAAGGCCCTGAAGGACAAACCTTAAGAACCGACGCTGAATTGATTCGATCCTATCTATGTGAATGGAATAAAATGGTGACCAGATAGGAGTAGCATATTCTAGGATAGATCGGACAAATGCACAATACAACATTTTCGTTCTAAAGAAATCATTGAATTCTTTCGATTGTCTCCTAACAAAACCGAGGATAGCGTTCGCTTTACCAGCAATGTGGGTCACGTGATCATCAAAGGTAAAATTGCAGTTGAATAGTACGCCTAAATCACGTACTTTGTCAGAACGAAGTAAAGAGCATCCATCTACAACATAGTCAAAATTCATTAATATTCTATTCTTAGAATACGAAACAGCAGTGCACTTATTAATGTTGAGATGTAAATTGTTAAGTAGGCACCAGTCATGAAAACGCGAGATATCACTTTGCAATAATAAACAATCATTGCTGCAGGAGATAATCTTAAAGATTTTCGCATCATCGGCTTAGAGAAGAATGTTCGAGTTAGAGATAAAATAACTCACGTCATTAATATAGAGAAGAAATAAAAGTGGACCCAGATGGCTACCTTACGGAACGCCTGAAGTATTAAATATTTCAGAAGATAAGGCTCCACGAAAGTATACTTTCTGAATGCGATCACTAAGATACGACTTAATCCAAAGGACGAAAATATCAGGAAAACCAAGCAGGTAGAGCTTATGCAAAAGAATATTATGGTCAATTTTTTCAAAGGCTTTACTAAAGTCAGTGTATATGCAATCGACCTGCTGCCCGTTTTCGATAGCAGAAAGACAGAAGTTCGAAAATTCCATAAGATTAGTTACATTGGATCTGCCTTTGCTGAAATGATCCAATAATCGACTTGGAATGGAAATACATTACATCACACACAATAGGGTGTAGCCTAGTGGGTAGAGTGTTGGTCTACAATGCGAGGGTCCGTGAGTTCAAATCCCAGTCGCCGCATAATTCCAGCACACTGCCTGCTTGGGTATACCTTGGTCACCTCAATCTACGAAAATGGAAATTCATAGATAGAGGGTTGTGCGAAGGTCTAACAACCCTTCCACAATAAATAATGAGAAATGTTAAGGAGCCTGAATGTCAGGAGGCCAAGGTCCGAATTGGACTGCAATGCCATTGTAGAAGTAGAAGACACACAATAGATTCAAATAGCTTAGCAACACATGGAAGATTCGCTTAGGCCTATAATTACTTGCATTGTCTCTTTTACCAGACTTTAGCAAGGGCAGTATAGTTGAGTATTTCCATGACATAGGAAAAACTCCACTACGAAGCGATGAATTAAAAAGATACCCAAGGATAGGTAAAAGGGATGAACTACACTTTTTAATCACAGAAGAAGGAACACCATCTGCTCCACTAGAGAAATTAGTAGCAAGTTTATCAATGTATTTCAAAATAGTAGATTCGTCAATGAAAAGATCTTTTGGAACCAAGGACGAAGAAGGAAACTTTGACATGTATTGAAAGTTACCAACGGATGTTAGCGGCGTACTACAATTGAAGGCGGTCCGGAAATGTTGGAAAATAAGTTGCTAATTGTAGTAGGATGAGCACTGACTACATCATTAAAAAACATACTGTAAGGATAACCATCAGAGTTTTTTTTAGAGTGACAAAATTCCGGAATTGTTTCGGTTTATCTTTAAAAGAGTTTTTAACAGTAAAAAGGTATTGGTTATATGCAGCTCGAGACTGACTTATAAAACAATTACATAAATTTATGTAAATTATGTAGTCCGTATCACTCCTTGAGAGCGAGTAAGTTCTCCAAGCTTTCGTTTTTTGATTTTTCAAATTAATTAAATCATCGTCAAACCATGGAAACCTCCTGGTAGGTTTCGAACAAACTACAGGGACACAACGAAGAAAGCAGCCATTTAAAATCGTGTAAAAATTAGAAGTGGCTTTGTTAACATTAGATTCATTCAACACAGACGACCAATCGCAATTGGATATGTCAAGATTTAAAGTTTCAATATCAGCTTTGGCGAAATTAAAATAATTACTAACAATACATTTCGAGTTCGTAAATTCTCCCCTCACATACAAAATTATTTATTCAGCCATTTTTAATAAATCAATTATCACTTAAAAGCTATCAATTTGAAATTTTGCACAAAAGCTTTCGAAAATAGTTGAAACGGAACTGCGTCAAAAGTTTTGAGATAGCACTTGCCCTTCTACCCCCTCCCATACAAAAGTATGATTTCGACCAATTTCAATAAATCAACTGCTAACCAACAAATTAAAAGCTACGAAATGGAAATTTTGTACGAGCACCTTACAAAAGAAATGAAATAAGACTGCATCACAAAGTTTACCGCCTCCCATGCAAATGATTGGTTTCGTGAATGTAAAATACACCAAATTTTATGAAAATTCTATGCAACTTCGTCTATGAAACTGAAATATTGGACGTAATTGAAGCAATCAATTGAAAAATTATTGACATTCACCCACCCTTAATATCACCTCTCTCCCTTCCCTCATAAAAACCCAAACTTGCATAAACGAATGAAACATTGATTACGTGTACTGGATCTGATCTTATTCGCAACTAAGTGTTGAATTGGCATCGTCCCTGCCCTAAAGGGGGTTCCAATTATGAAAAGAGATTTCACTTGTGAAAAGGGATTTCACTTGTGAAAGGGGGGTTCCACTTGTGAAAGGGGGTTCCACTTGTGAAAGGGGGTTCCACTTAGTCTTCCCTAACCACTTTAACTTGCATATTGACTTTCCATGCATCTTTAACTTTTCCCAAAAATAATGATGTTGCGCCCGACTTTTTGGAAGTTTGTTTAACATACAACCGGTTTCGATGCATCTAATATTTTGGAAAAATATCCACCATTTCAAAGATTCTTCTTTTGTGATTAAAACTAAACAAATCATCACCAAATCCGAGAATCGCGCCTGCCAATAACAACAAATTCAAAAACTTTCACTGAACTTGTCCTCTCATTAATCTAAAAGTAGAAACCGGCCAAAATTGCCGCAGTACGAAAAGAAAAACTTTTTTTAGCAATTCTGACCTTGACGAAATCATGCAACAAAATGAAAATAAATGGTATCATCTTACATTAAGACTTAGAGATGCAATCTATCTGAAAAGAATTCCGCAAGAAAAAATTGATCTACGAAATTGCCGTAATTAAAACGAAAAACGAAATCATTCGAAAGCTCTGTACATACTTGCTAGCTAGTTAGCTACTTGGCTCGATCTGCAGTAACCTACAACCTAATATCAACCTGAGGTGAGTACTCTCTACAAGTATTCAACACGCTTCGCATTGCTCAATACAAAGTACAATTATTTTATCAATCCGGCCAATTCCCTGAAGCAATTTCAAAACCGAGACTTTCAATTACAAATCTGATAGTGAACCAATAAAATTGGAAAAAAAAATCATTGATTCGGTTGCTTCTGTTGTTGAAGCTGTTCATCTGTGATAGATCTGCCCATCAATTAGCCAGATTGTTGCAAAATCGGAGCCTTCGAGCTGTGAAAAATCAGTGCAATAAGATGAGTACAAGCTAGAGACACTGTTGCTGATTAAAACGTAACCTTCTATTGGCACTGCTACTAGTGAGGTATGATTTCGTCGAAAGGAAATCGATTTCATAACGATGACAGGGATATTCAGTGGATGCTTGATTTGGATTACATCTAGCCCCGTGTAAAAAATATGAAATTTATGCCAATTTATTGTAAACTTGAACTCTTCTTTTTTTTTAATGAGAATCCAATTAAAAGGTTTGATTTGATATGATGAAAGCTTTTTTCAGTATTTTCAATTATGGTCAGTCGGTCAACTTTTCGAGGGTATTTATTGGTTAATCAAATTTTCAATTAACAGCTTTAAAATGATGGAGACAGAAAAAAAATCGATTCGCTCGCGAGCTTGCAAATTGGAATTATATTCGATGAAACATCAAAAATTGGTTTGTAATGATTGCACAAAAATAGGAAAATCTGTTTGAAATCGATCTGTATCTCATTTCTGATTGAATTCTTAGTCTACCAATCATAGTGACGTTTGCATACATTTTTGAGAATCATTTCAAGAAAAATCCATTAAATTTGAAATAATAACATCCGATTTGTGATGTAAACACTGAACTGAAAATATACAGAAAAACGGGCTAAGTTTAGAATGTTAATACCGAAAGAAATGTTGCCTTTGAGATACATAGTTATTAATTTTTTTTTTATCTTAATACGAAGAAATCTGCCAACAAGTCAGGCGCAACTTTATTCTTGGGACAAGTTGAGGATACGTGAGAAGTCAATATGCAGGGCAGTTGTCAATTTAACACTTAATTGGGAATATGATCTATAGCTCCTGTACATATATATAATCAATATTTCATTCGTTTATTTATGGAAGTTTGGGTATGCGTTGATGTTAGTAATGTCTTAGGTGATTGCTGTTAGTTGTTAGTTTCATACAATGAGAAAAAAAAATTGTAATATCAAAAAAATCAAAAATTAATCACAGTAAATTCGATCTAATTTGGGTTCGTATACTGATAACTTTAAATGAAAAGGATCGCAGTTACTGTGAAAACGTGCTTCTTCAAATCAAAAATTACCAACATCAAATTGAAGTTGCGAAATTTCATGTATGACACTTTAATATGAAATATATTCTTTTCAAATTAAAATTTAACGTAGTTAAAGCAAAGTAGCTGCATTTAGAATTAAAAACGCATTGTATATTATCTTATCTATGATTTAAAGAATATTAATTTTATTGAATTTCTTTACTTTATTCCATTGTATTTGCTGTATATTAGTTATATTAAAAATTACAGTTTTAAGAAAGTAAATATTTTATTTTAATGTTGCAATTTAAATGGTTTTGTTTCTAAAATATTTCAGTTAATATTGAAAGACAGCTTCGATTGTAAACATTGCGGAATAGTTACAAGTATTTCTTAAAAAGTGAATGGTTCTTAAGTGATTTATAAGAGTAAGTGTGGAATCAAATTTTTCAATACATATATTGCATTGAAATATCGTTTTCGGAAGAATTTAGAAAACTATTCAAGACGATATTGTAGGTGATATAAAGTAAAACTAAGTAAGAATTCCATAAAGGAATTTTTGTATGAAAGTCCAAGGACCCTAACGAGACTCGCGATATTTTTAGTTGAGAGCTTGAAATAATTTAAATTAAATATATATACATAGATTTTAAAAAATTATCGAACTTATATGTGATGTCAAAATATAAATAAAAACCATCGAACTGATAAGAATCCGGCAAAACAACAATTAGAAATGGTTGAACCATAAAACGAGCGTTAAAGTGTTTTGAACTTATCTCAATTATATTATTTTGATAATCATTTGCCAAAAGATGTAAAACGAGCCCCTCTTTAGGGTTTTTGATGGCTATGGAGATGTGGTCACCCTTAATATCGCCATTCAAAACATCTAAGGTAAAACAGGATGTGAGCATAGTTCTTCTAGAGCCAAGAGGTAAAAGATATAATAATTGGAGCCTAACTGTCTCGGGTGGAAGGTTTTCAAAGTCTCTAGGATCATACAAGTCCCTAAGAGCAAAAAAAAAGGAATTGCTTCTGAATTGACTTTATTCTGTTGCTATATAACTGGAAGAAGGGGTCCCCAAAGGGACATACATATTCCCGAATAGGGCGGACAAGAGAACAGAATTAAGATTTGGTTACTCACACATTCTTAAACTCTTTGGCTCTTCTCTTAATGAACCTAAAATCCAAAAAGTTTATTGACTTTTGAAATTATTCGACTATAAAGATTTGAAGCACATTTTATTGTACAGTAGTAAGCCGAGGTCCTCAATTTGATCAACACGGTATATTTGAGTTCCACTTAGGATATAGTCATGGTGATATGAGGATGATTTACGTGAGAAGCTTATCAAGGGGTATTTACTGACATCAAGCTCTAATTTGTTCTGACTGCACCAATTATCTAGCGCAATAAGCTTCAATCAATCAATCAAATTCCTGTTAAGACCTCATATAGGGGCATAGGATAGAAATAACTCTCTTCTACAAGAAGCGATTCTGAACATCGGCCTTAAGCTGTTGCCAGGACTTGTTTATTCTTCTGGACTCCTGCTCAACTGCTCGCTTCCATGTGTTACATGGTCGACCAACCCGACGTCTTCCTTAAGGATTATAATCCAGAGCCTGCTTGGCGATGTTTCGCTCTGGTTTTCTCAAGGTATGACCGATTTACTGCCACTTCCGCCTTTGAATCTCAATACCTATTTTAGTCTAGCCAGTTGTACTCCAAAGTTCGTCGTTGGAGATCACTTCTGGCCAGAATAATCCTAAAATGCGTTGGAGGCATTGGTTCACGAAAGTCTGTAGTTTCTTGGTAAGCCGAACGGTCACTTTCCACGTAGTACAACCAAATAACAACACGGATTTGACGCATGCGTCGAAAACTCGCAGCTTCGTGCGAAGGGAGATCTCTCTTAATCTCTAGAAAGGGGAAAGGATACTGAAGGCCTGACGAGCTTCATTTAGTCGAGCCTCAGCATCCTTTTCGGCTCCACCGTCCATGCTGACAATACTTCCGAGATAGCAAAAATCTTGCACCTCTTCCACATCCTGTCCGTTAAGAACAATCGGCGTGCTTGCGTTCGAACCCATGTGCATGTACTTGGTTTTACGCACATATATTTTCAGTCCCGCCTCATTGCATTTTGAATGCAACGAGCGAACATTTGACTTTAAGTCCAAACGATTATGTGGAAGGAAAGACACGTCATTAGAAAATCAAGGTGACTTAAGATGTTAAATAGTCTCCATTGAAGACCTTTACCTTCCCCACCTTCCAGTGCAGCTTTCAAGATGTCATTAATTACCACCAGAAACAGGGCTTGTGATAATATGCAGCCTTGTCTAACACCCGTTTGCACAGGAAAGCTCTCGGATAGCTCTCCTCTATGCAAGACGCGACACCTTGCATCTTCGTAGGATTCTTTAATCATAGCTATGACCTTATCTAGAATACCTCTCCTACGCAAAGTATTCCATATGTAATCTCGCTTAACGCTGTCGAAAGCCTTCTCGAAGTCCACAAACATGAGATGTAGTGGCGAACCCATTTCGGCTGACTGCTCTAATATTATCCGTAGGGTATTTGTGTGGTCGGTACAAGACGACCCTTTACGGAATCCAGCCTGATAAACTTTGAGAGTGCTCTCGACGACATCACTAATCCTATTGAGAATTACCTTAGCCATATTTTTTTTGATACGGCAGTAAGTAGACATATACCACGCCAATTGCCACAATCCCGAAGGCCGCCCTTCTTCGGAATTTTCATAACGGCGCCATCCTTCCATTCAGTTGGATATCTTCCTTCATTCCACACCTCAGTAAAGAGTGGGAGGAGTATATCGGCTGTTATTTCCGGATCCGTTTTGAGGAGTTCGGTTGGTAGTCCGTCAATACCTGGAGCTTTCCTTCCCGCCATTGACCGAATGGCGGAAACTATCTCTTCCTTATCTGGGGGATCGTCCGTAATAGAGGATTGTTGCGGTTGGATATTTGGTAGTTGTTCTGTTTCTAGAATATCTTCCTCTGTCAAGATGTTTAAAACATCAGAGAAGTATTCCTTCCATCGCCGTAACTGGTGTTCACTCATATTAAGGAGAGTTCCGTTGATATCTCTCACCAGGTTGGCGGTGAAATTCCTGTTCGTCAACTGTTTTATGATTTTGAATAGTGAACCCATATCCCCAAGGTAAGCCGCAGATTCTACCTTGTTTGCCAGATCTTCAATGGCATTCCTCTTGTTGCGTCCGACAGCCTTTTAAAGCTATATATGAGCATCGCGGTAGTTCTGCCTCAGGTCGGGCGTTTGTTGGTTGACATCGGGTTGAGAGGTATTGCCAATTTGGCTTTTTTCCGATTGCCAACCTTGTCTTAAGTGTCTTGCGACATCCAGGGTTTCTCACCGCTTTGCACATATCCCACAGATTCTTCAGCACTAGTTAGAAAAGTGTTTTTGGTTGCCCCCCAATTGGCGTCCAGTGTGTGCATTTCATATTCACCCAATGTGGATGACTTTTCGCGTAGAATAGTGGTGTATTCGCGTTTTTTGTTGGGATCTCGGAGTTTATCTACATTAAGCTTGTGCTTCATTTGAAGACTTTGTGGTCGTCGGATAGCTGCTGTACACAATTTCAAGCATGCAACCATCGAGTGGTGATCGCTCGCCACGTCAGCTCCACGTTTCGCTCGCACATCGAGGAGACATCTTCTCAAACGCACACAATAGTGTTTCCACTAGGGGTTCGTTTTTTTCTTGATCCTGTCCACCTGACCTCGCTCAAGCCCAAGATTTGGATGTTATAGTGCTCCATTCCACGATAGATCACTGATTGGTGGTGCAATGACCGAGTAACTCCAGTTCTTCCCCCGTCATTCAATGTTCGAACGTTCCAGAAGCCAATCATAGTCCATTTTCGAATGCCAAAAGTCGTTACCGTAGAATCAGTCCGTATCCGAGGTGCTGTATCCGTTTCTCGTATCAGTTAGGTCTTAAGATCACGGGTGATAAGCCCATGATCCAGTGAGTGTCCTTGCCATTTTTGGGGCAAGCGGGACTGGCTGTAGGTGAATTCTTCAGCCCTCATCCCACAGGGAATAGTTAACTCAGGTCCGTTGAGTCGCTAGTATCCAAAGATAGTTGCAGGAATTGGTAAAACCTCATCTTACAACTACCCCCTTGCGGAATAATAAGCAATAAGCTTGGATTGCAGGAATTCGGCATCTGCGGACGAGGTTATGACATGACATATTTTCAGATCATCAGCGTACATCAGATGTGAAACATTTTCCAATACTTCTGATAGACCTGAGATGAAAACATTAAATAAGAGAGGTCCCAAGTGACGTCCTTGGGGTACCCCAGAGGACACTAATATTTCCTTGGAAATAAAACCTTGAAACTTAACAAATTGAGTTCTATCATTAAAATAGGATTTAAGCCATTCAAGGAAGGATCCTGTCACACTAATTTTTTTTAACTTTAAAATCAGGGCATTGTGATCAACTCGATAGAACGCTTTGCTAAAGTCGGTGTATATTGTGCCGATATGATGCCCACTTTCAAGTGCACAGAGCGTATCAGATACAAGAATCATGACATTTGTAGTGATCGAGGGACCTTTTCTAAAGCCGTGTTGCTGGTCATTAAGAATAGGGTTGATCATATTGGTCAATTTATCGCAGATAATTTTTTCGAATAATTTCGGTATTGCTGATATGAATTGCTACACCTCTGTAGTTCTCAACTTTTCGTTGGAAATCGTTGCTTGGAAATCGTCGCATCTCACACCCATCCACAAGAATGGAGAGTCTTGTGGATGGGTGTGAGATGCGACGATTTCCAAGCAGAGGGGAAAATTCCCAATAACTTGTTGAAGAGAAAATGTAAAGGTGTTAAAAATTGATAGGCATACTTTAATAAAAATAGGGGCGGAATAAGATCAGGACCTGGATCTTTTTTTATATCAATAGTTGCTAGAGCATCAAGCACCTCCTCAATAGACAATGAGATATTGTCAACCAGTGGAAGAACCGAAACGTTGGGTTCGATGTGGGTTGAATCTGACTGGGCACCAAAAACTTCTTGAAAACATTCAGCAAAAATATCGCAGATATTACTCCGGCAAGAAAATTCCGTAATTCCATTGGACATGGTTACGTAATAATCCGAACTTTTTCGATTTGAATTAACAAATTCGAAAATCTTTTTGGATTTGTTACAATATCTTCACCAATTTTTTTTACATAGCACTCATACGCAGCCCGGGATTCAGAAAAGAAATCTGAGGCCAGCGTGTCATATCTTCTCTGAAGATTAAGAGTATTCGCGCCCGTTTTCTTAAGTTTCTTAAATAGGTTAATTCTCCTATTCCGCAGTGATCTACCTAACCAAGGTTCTGAAACTTTATCTTCTTGCTTTATTACAGGGATATATTTATCAATTTTAAAGATCACATCATAGAATGATGTTATGGGAATGCCAAGATCATTACATGAGAAAAGGGATGTCCAGTCTATTGAAAACAGTTCATTTTTAATACACCTGAAATCAGCATAACGGAAAACAAATACAATATTTTTATTGTAAGATTGAACAAAATTAGTGTTGTCCCATGGTAGTTCTACTATGATAACAGAGTGATGTTGTGTATTAGAGAAAAGATCCTCCACGTCTGAGGCAGGGCTAACAATAACGTATGCGTCGCTAAAGATAATATAAAGCTATCTCCCATTTTTATTGGGAAAATTCACTATCTAATGTAAGTCGTTATTATACCAATCAAATTCCTGCTAAGACCCCTATAGGGGCATAGGATAGAAACATCTCTCTTTCACAAGACGTGATCCTGTTGCCAGAACTTGTTTATTTCTCTGGTCTCCTGCGCAACTGCTCACTTTTATTTGTGGTCACCCAATCCGACGTCCTCCTTGAGAATTATAACCCAGAGACTGTTTGACGATGTTTCCCTCTGGTATCCGCAAAGTGTGACCAATGCACTGCCACTTCTGGCCTTGAATCTCAATGCCTAATTTAGTTTGGCCAGTTGTACTCCAAAGTTCGTCGTTGGAGATCACTTCTGGCCAGAATATTCCGAAAATGTGCCGGAGGCATTGACTCACGAAAGTCTGTAGTTTCTTGGTAAGTCAAACAGTCACTTTCCACGTAGTACAACCATATAAAAACACGGATTTGATGCATGCGACAAAAACTCGCAGCTTCGTGTGAAGGGAGATCTCTCTTAACCTCCAGAAAGGGGAAAGGATACCGAAGGCTTGACGAGCTTTATTTAGTCGAGCCTCAATATCCTTTTCGGCTCCACCGTCCATGCTGACAATGCTTCCGGGATAACAAAAATCTTGCAACTCTTTAACATCTTGCCCGTTAAAAACAATCGGTGTGCGTTCGTTCGAACCCATGTGCATGTACTTGGTTTTACGCACATTTATTTTCAATCCCGCCTCTTTGCATTTAGAATGCAACGAGCGAACATTTGACTCTAAGTCCGAACGGTTATGTGCAAGCAAACACACGTCATCAGCATAATCAAGCTAACTTAAGATGCTAAATAGTCTCCATTGAAGACCTTTACCTCCCTCACCTTCCAGTGCAGCTTTCAAGATGTCATTTATTACCACCAGAAACAGGGCTGGTGATAATATGCAGCCTTGTCTGACACCCGTTTGCACAGGGAAGCTCTTGGACAGCTCTCCTCTATGCAAGACGCGACATCTTGCATCTTCGTAGGATTCTTTAATCAAAGGTATGACCTTATATGAAATACCTCTCCTACGCAAAGTATTTCACATGTAATCTCGCTTAACGCTGTCGAAAGCCTTCCCGAAGTCCAGAAACATGATATGTAGTGTAGGACCCATTTCGGTGGACTGCTCCAATATAATCCGTAGGGTATTTGTATGGTCGGCACAAAACGACCCTTTACAAAATCCAGCCTGATAAACTTCGAGAGTGCTCTCTGCAACATCACTAATCCTATTGAGAATTACCTTAGCCATGATTTTCGATACTGCAGTAAGTAGACATATACCACACCAATTGCCACAATCCCGAAGGTCGCCCTTCTTCGGTATTCTTACTATGACGCCCTCCTTCCATTCAGTCGGATATCTTCCTTCATTCCACACCTCAGTAAATAGTGGTAGGAGTATATCGGCTGTTATTTCCAGGTCCGCTTTGAGAAGTTCGGTTGGTAGTCCGTCTATACCTGGAGCTTTTCTTCCCGCCACTGACTGAATGGCGGAAACTATCTCTTTCTTATCGGGGGGATCGTCCGTAATAGAGAATTGTTGCGGTTGGATGTTTGGTAGTTGTTCTTCTTCTGGAATATCTTCCTCTAACAAGATGTTTAAAATATAGAGAAGTATTCCTTCCATCGCCGCAACTGGTGTTCACTCATATTAAATAGAGTTCCGTTGATATCTCTCACCGGGTGGTTGGCGGTGAAATTCCTGTTCGTAAACTGTTTCATGATTTTAAATAGTGAACCCATATCCCCAATGTAAGCCGCAGATTCTGCCTTGTTGGCCAGATCTTCAATGGCCTTTTTCTTGTCGCGTCTAACAGCTTTTTTAAGCTGTATGTGAGCATCGCGGTAGTTCTGGCCCAGATCGGGCGTTCGTTGGTTGACATCGGGTTAAGAGATGATTGCCAATTTGGCTTTTTTCCGATCGCCAATCTTGTCCCATTAGTCTTGCGACATCCAGGGTTTCTCACCGCTTTGCACACATCCCACAGATTCTTCAGCACTAGTTAAAAAAGTGTTTTCTCGCAATTGGCGTCCAGTGTGCGCATTTCATATTCATGCGATGTGGATGACTTTTCGTGTAGAATGGTGGTGTACTCGCGTTTTTTGTTGGGATCTTTGAGTTTTTCCACATTAAGCTTGAGCTTTATTTGAAGAATTTGTAGTCATCGGATAGCTGCTGTACACAATCTCAAGCAGGCAACCATCAAGTGGTGATCGCTTCCCACATCAGCTCCACGTTTCGATCGCACATCGAGAAGACCTCTTCTCCATCGCCGACTTATAGCCAAATAGTCGACCTGGTTCTGAGTACCACCATCAGGGGAAACCCAAGATATTTTATGATGACTCTTGTGAAGGGTTCCTATTATACAGTGTATCGATATTAGTGGTGTCAGTAGCAGGCGTAAGATTCGCCGGTATAATAGAGTTATCGGAATGATTAGTCTGAAAAGAGATATTTGGGCGATTAAAATTGCCGAGAAAGAAGATATTGTCAGTCGCTGTTAAGAAAAAATTAACGCTATGAAAAATGTCAAGAATGTCGTGGTATTTGTGGCCTTCAGAGTTGGGCTGGATATATACAACACCGATCTAAACATATCTATTAATCAGATTGATTCTGATGAATTTATGCTCAAAAAATGTTGTTGGTGTTTTGTCTAAAATCTCACTAGATAAAGACACCCTCTCCTTTTGACAGACCTGTTGCTCTGTAATTCCTATCATTTCTGTATATGGTCCAGCTGTTGTCCAGTATTTCTTCAGTTTGAAGGAGTCATTTAGGCCAGTTTCCGTAATAATGATTACATTAAAGGGACATGATTTCGCGTCAATGAAGAGATTATTTATCTTCCCTCTAATGCCACTACCGTTGCGGTAGAAAAATCGTTGGTTATTTTTAGAATTAGGATCGAAAAAACCGATTATGATCTTCACGACTTTTTGGCATATCAGATATATAATGTACATAAAGAAAAAATATTAGTTTGAACCAAAACTGTTAACCACCAAAGGGGCGCTCTAACCTGCACTAGGCGTTTCACGTGTATTGGAAAAACCATAAAATTCAAAACTTTTCCTTAGATGAAATAAATTCTATTAAATTCGGTGTATTTTATATTCTTGAAACCATACATGTATACAGGAAGGCGTAGAGGAGTTGAGGGATTCGTAAAATTTTTGATGCACTATTATTTGGTTTGTTTTGAAAGGTGTTCATTCAAAATTTCAGTTGGTCAAAATTATACTTTTGCATGGGAGAGGGTGGAAGGGCAGAGGAGACTTTATTATTTCAAATATTTTTATTTCAAATATTTTTAAAAGTGGTTATACAAAATTTGAAGTTAAAAGCCTTTAATGGTTTGGTGATAATTAATTTCTTAAAATTGGTGGAAAAAATACTTTTGTATGGTAAGAAGTTTAGAAGGCATTTTTTTTTTAATAAATTTTATAAATTTTCAAGTTTGCAACTGAAAATTTCACTCAATTTTGAGTTTTTTTTTCAAGTAGTTGTATGCACGTGGAAAATTTTAACTTTGTATCTTTTACCACTTTGGCGCACCACCTCGTTCCCCATACACTCGTCATCCCAAAAATTATTACGAAAACTATACACATTTACCTATATTGAATTTTGAGATATAATGAACTGAAATTTTGAAAAGTGCACCATTTTTGAAATCCTTCCTATTTCCCCCCACCAAATATTATAGTTTCCTTGTATTCCGCAAGTATAGCTTAATATGTCTTAGAAAGTTTCAATTACATAGCTAAAGAGATAGTTGAGATATTGAATGGATTGCACTATGAAATAACATAGATGTGAATTTAAATTTTTCGAGGAAAATTTGAACCTCGCTAAAATACATTCTAAAATCACTAGAACGTTGGAGCAGAAAATTTGTTCTTTTAGCTTTACTACTTAAAATAAAAATCGAAAAAATTCATTTTCGAAAATTGTGCATTTATATAGAAGGGGGTAAATGGAGTATAGGGATCGGATCCTTAGTATTCATATCGTAACACTTAATGCCTTCATGTCAGTTTTGACGAAAAAGAAACTTTGAGTTCGTGAATGGACTATGTCCCCCACTCCATGCACCACTCTCTTACAAAATTCAAGAAATTGATTTTTCTCCGAAACCATTTCAGCTATTGACTTGAAAATTAGGTCGTAGTATAATGATGTAAATATCATTGATGGCAAAAAATATTGATCTGATCTCTTCCATGCAAATGCACAATTTTTAAAAATGCATTTATTCAGTTTTCATTGCAACGAGCCAAGCTAAAAGAACCAATTTTTGCCAGAATTATTTTTATTACAATTACAACCAATTTTGAAAAAAACTATCGACTTCTCATCACTCTTTCATACTCCCTCATACAAATTTCACGAAATTTCAAAATTTCAATTAAATCATTTTTCTTCAAAACCGTCAAAGCTATCGACTTTTAATTTTGGGAAAGTATACTATTGCAAATATCAATAATGTCCAAACATTTTTTTTTTGATTCGAATAATCCTTCTACCACCTCCCACACAAATGCACAATTTTGGTAAATGCATTTAACCGATTTGAAGCTTACAATTTTGCCAGATTTTGTCCGTTAATAATTGCTATAAATGCTAAAAAATATATAAAAAATGTTTGTTTCACTTCTTCTACCTCCTCCCATACAAACTGCACAATTTCACTAAAAACAATGCACTAATTTTCAATAACATCTTTGAAGATCAATTTTGGAACAAAACCTTTTACTCTAGCGTGATGTGAAACAAATTAGTTCATTAGTGGTGTCACCCCCTCCACCACTCCCCATACAAAATTTCTTAAGATCACAAAAATTTCGATGTAATCTATAGTATCGTATGTTGAGCTTCACACACAATCGTAGTCCTCTTATGTTTTTTAACCTTAATGTTATTTGATTTGGGCTTTTGTTTTTTAATCAACACAAGCTACAACTATTTACGTGTCCTTAACTCTCTTCAATACGTGTATGATCTCAAATCACGGGATCGATTTGATCACGTGCCTGTCCCATACAAATACGAGTATCATGGTTTCATTCTTCATAATTTATGGTTCTGATACCAACAAATAGAAAGCATTGTGTTTAAAATGTACTACTAACTACATTCTCCATGATTGCTTATTATTGCAATTCTTACGCGGAAAAAATCGCAGGGGATCACTAGTTAGAATAATAAAGTAAAAAGTAATCACTACAATTTACTGTTAAAGTAGTAACGTAAAATGACAAATAATATCAAAACATTACAAGCGTTCAGATTATATTAACAGAATTTCGAAGAACACATTTTTCTGAACAACCATTTTATAGTCGCACCTAAGATATCCCAATAGTCGGAAGGTCAATATTTTTTTTTTTTGAATATTCATTAATCATGACTTTATTGTTTGCAATCAATCACCGACTGAGCTCACAAATATAATTGCAATAACCTACGTTTTTCGTCTTTCAAAGCAACAAACTTAACCTGCTGTCAACAATACTCCCTAAGTTTCATCAACACATTTATGACTTCTCGTAATAATAATAATAATAAAATTAATATTGTAATAAAAAAAAAATTATTAATTTTATGCTGAAGACACATTACCCTTCCTCTTGTAAGTTATAGCGGATAAATAGGAAATTATGTTTGTAACTCGTCACCAAATTCAATGTGACTAATTGTATCAGGCATTAATCATTAATTTCCATGACGATCAGTAACGAAGGTCTTATTAAATTAATTAAGTAATTTAACACTTTCATGTTTTTCTGAAGAATCTTAGTGTTCAATAAATCACTAATAACGTGTGTTTTAACAATTTTCGGTGCCATCACTTACAAAAATAAAAAGTTTCATTTGCGGTATTGCAGCAATTTCTTTAAGTGTGACTTCGTCAAGGTGAGGTTAGATTTAATGATGACATCTGTTACGGATTTACCTAATGTTTTATAATTATCCGGTCGGAATTTTATAGATGTGAAGTGATTATGGGAAGGATTTGCCATAACAATTTTTTTTTCATATTAACATAATTGAATAAATGAAATATATTCATTATTATGGATAATTTGTTCCAAAAATATTTTCCAAAAATTTTGGACTACCGAAAATTTGTAAATACAATACTGAATGACTTTTCGAATATTTAAAAAAAAAGAGTCCAGCTCATTTCTTCAAAATAGATTGTAATTGCACAGAAAGTATTTAAGGATTTGAACTGAAGGGAAAAGATTTTTTCTAATTTCTGAAATATGCAAAATATCCACGAGAGGGGTAGAAGCAGAGTGCTTGACTTAAATTGTTTTTCGAAAATATTTGCAAGTATTTTTAAAAGATATTCTTCCAAAATTTCTATATGATTAATTTCTTCAAGGTACATTTTGGTGATAATCATGTCGTCGCTAGCAAAGCTCAGTAGTAAATGTACGCCCGATCTCTCTAGTTTGAAAAAAGTATAATCAATTTATTGAATAGGCCAAATTCTACCACCCCTTCTACACTCTTCAATAGAAAATGACAAACTATCGCGATTGCGCAATAATACGATTTTTGTTGATGCATTGAACTGACTTTTGGAAAATAATCTTTTTATAATAATTGAAATCTAAATCAATCAAATTCCTGTTAAGACCCCCTATAGGGGCATAAGACAGAAACAACTCACTTCCACAAGGCGCGATCCTGAGCATCGGCCTTCAGCTGTTGCCAGGACTTGTTTATTCCTCTCCCCTCCTGCTCAACTGCTCACTTCCATGTGTTACATGGTCGACCAACCCGACGTCTTCCTTGATGATTATAATCCAGAGCCTTGCGATGTCTCGCTCTGGTTTCCTCTAAGTATGACTGCCACTTACGCCTTTGAATCTTAATACCTATTTTAGTCTGGCCAGTTTTACTCCAAAGTTCGTCGTTGGAGATCACTTCTGGCTAGAATATTCCTAAAATGCGTCAGAGGCATTGGTTCACGAAAGTCTGTAGTTTCTTGGTAATTCAAACGGTCACTTTCCACGTAGTACAACCATATAACAACACTGATTTGACGCATGCGTCAAGAACTCGCAGCTTCGTACGAAGGGAGATCTCTCTTGACCTCCAGAAAGGGGAAAGCATACCGATACCGTCCATGCTGACAATGCTTCCGAGATAGCAAAAATATTGCACCTCTTCCACATCCTCTCCATTAAGAACAATCGGTGTGCTTGAGTTCGAACCCATGTCCATGTACTTGTTTTACGCACATTTATTTTCAATCCCGCCTCTTTGCATTTAGAATGCAACGAGCGCACGTTTGACTCTAAGTTCGAACAGTTATGTGCAAGCAAACATACGTCATCAGCATAATCAAGGTGACTTAAGATGTTAAATAGTCTCCATTGAAGACCTTTACCTTCCCCACCTTCCAGTGCAGCTTTCAAGATGTTATTTATTACCACCAGAAACAGGGCTGGTGATAATATGCAGCCTTGCCTGACACCCGTTCACACAGGGAAGCTCTCGGACAGCTCTTCTGTATGCAAGACGCGACACCTTGCATCTTCGTAGGATTCTTTAATCATAGCTATGACATTATCTGGAATACCTCTCCTACGCAAAGCATTCCATATGTAATCTCGCTTAACGCTGTCGAAAGCCTTCTCGAAGGCCACAAACATGAGATATAGTGGCGCACCCATTTCGGCTGACTGCTCTAATATTATCCGTAGGGTATTTGTGTGGTCGGTATAAGACGACCCTTTACGGAATCCAGCCTGATAAGCTTCGAGAGTGCTCTCAACGACATCACTAATCCTATTGAGAATTACCTAAGGCATAATTTTTTTTGATACGGCAGTAAGTAGACATATACCACGCCAATTGCCACTAATTCGAATTCAAAATTTTCACAATGACACCCTCCTTCCATTCAGTCGGATATCTTCCTTCATTCCACACCTCAGTAAAGCGTGAAAGGAGTATATCGGCTGTTATTTCCGGGTCCGCTTTGAGGAGTTTGGTTGGTAGTCCGTCTATACCTGGAGCTTTCCCTCCCGCTTTCTGGAATATCTTCCACTGACAAAATGTTTAAAATATCAAAGAAGTATTCCATCCATCGCCGCAACTGGAACTCACTCATATTAAGGAGAGTTCCGTTGACATCTCTCATCAAGTGGTTGGAGGTGAAATCCTGTTCGTCAACTGTTTCATGATTTTAAATAGTGAATCCATATCCCCAAGGTAAGCCGCAGATACTGTCTTGTTTGCCAGATCTTCAATGGCCTTTCTCTTGCTGCGTCTAACAGCCTTTTTACAGCTTATGAGCATCGCGGTAGTTCTGCCTCAGGTCGGGCATTCGTTGGTTGACATCGTGTTCAGAGATTATTGCCAATTTGGCTTTTTTCCGATTGCCAACCTTGTCCCATTTGTCTTGCGACATCCAGGGTTTCTCTTCGCTTTGCACATATCCCACATATTCTTCAGCACTAGTTAGAAAAGTGTTTTTGGTTGCCTCCCAATTGGCGTCCAGTGTGCGCATTTCATATTCACTCAATGTGGATGACTTTTCGCGTAGAATAGTAGTGTATTCGCGTTTTTTGTTGGGATCTCTGAGTTTATCCACATTAAACTTGCGCTTCATTTGAAGAATTTGTGGTCGTCGGATAGCTGCTGTACACAATCTCAAGCAGGCAACCATCAAGTGGTGATCGCTCCCCACTTCAGCTCCACGTTTCGCTCGCACATCGAGGAGACATCTTCTCCATCGCCGACTTATAGCCAAATGGTCGATCTGGTTCTGAGTAACACCATCAGAGGAAACCCATGATGTTTTATGATGACTCTTGTGTGGAAAAAGGGTCCCTCCGATGACCATTTGCCGATTACTACAAAACTCCACAAATAATTCGCCGTTTTCGGGTCTCTTAATCCAAGCTTGTGACGCGTCGATCCAAGGGTCACCGTGCCTCCCCATGACGTGTTCTCACACTTGAAGCTTCTGTCGGAGAAAGTTTTCGGCGACTTTCATGTTTGGAGGCCGGTGACTGCGTTATTTTTCTATCCGTTGACGCCTGTACCGGTTTTCATTTCATACTGAATTCCTACTTCCTGTACAATTACTCGCTACGACCAATCACTTCAAAACCAGTCCTGCCGACTACTTATTCCTGCTCATATTTAACTGGTTGTGCTGTGTCATCGCCGAATTGGATTTCTTCCTACCGGTGTTAATGGACCCAATGGTGCTTCCCGTTCTTTGCATCTGGTGCCGTCCTCGGTAAAGGGTGTCCCCATCCCAAAGGTGAGATGTATGTAGTAAGTTCCTGAGTCGGTCGACGGTTCGTTTTTCGAGCGTATGAGTTATTCGTTGTATTTGTACGTTTCTCTTTTGTATTGATTTTCAGGTTTTTCCTCGGTGCTCCGCTGACTTCGCGTTTGACGGTAAGGCGGAGGGTTGGCGTAAAATGTTGGCCGATTCTTCGTTCTGCCGCCGGACGACGTTGCTGCCATTCGTCGAATATTTGCTTCTTTCGTATGTTTCAATGCGCTCTACCCTATCAACTACCTCGTTCTTTACAGCCTTGCCTTTTCCTGGTATTTGGTGCGTTTTATGTACAAAAGAACGCTCAGAAATGTGGAAGGCGCTACACGAGATGTTTGCCTAACCGTAGTCAAGGTAAATAGTTATTCGAAATCCAGTATTTACTTGTTGTTAACTTGTTTCTTTCCGATTTTCCAGGTAGGCCTGATCTCAGTTACGGTGGAACCGTAACAGAGCACTCTCGAAGCTTATGAGGCTGGATTCCATAAAAGGTCATCATTGTACCGACCACAAAAATACCCTACAAATAATATTGGAGCACTCAGCCGAAATGGGTTCACCACTACATCTCATGCTTGTAGGCTTCGGGAAGGCTTTCAACAGCGATAAGCGAGATTACATATGGAATGCTTTGCGTAGGAGAGGTATTCCAGATAAGGTCATAGCTATGATTAAAGAATCTTACGAAGATGCAAGGTGTCGCGTTTTGCATGGAGGAGAGCTGTCCGAGAGCTTCCCTGTGCGAATGGGTGTCAGATAAGGCTGCATATTATCACCAGCTCTGTTTCTGGTGGTAATAAATGACATCTTGAAAGCTGCACTGGAAGGTGGGGAAGATAAAAGTCTTCAATGAAACTATTTAACATCTTAAGTCACCTTGATTATGCTGATGACGTGTATTTGCTTGCACATAATGCTTCGGACGTAGAGTCACATGTTGCATTCTAAATGCAAACAGGTAGGACTGAAAATAGATATGCGGAAAACCAAGTATATGCACATGGGCTCGAACACAAGCACACCAATTGTTCTTAACGGACAAGATGTTGTAATGGTGCAAGATTTTTGTTATCTCGGATGAATTGTCAGCATGAACGGCGGAGCAGAAAAGGATATTAAGACTCGTCTAAATAAGACCCGTCAGGCCTTCGGTATCCTTCTCCCTTTCTGGAGGTTAAGAAAGATCGCTCTTCGCACGAAGCTGTGAGTTATATAGGTATATATGTATAAATTTTAAAAATTAAAAAATAAAATTAACAATAACAAATAACAAAAAATTTCGACTTTTAGTTAAATTTTTTTGAAAATATTGTGTCATTTGATAGAAGGCGTTCTTTATATCATGAAACGCATTAGCTAAAAATTTTGGACATCCTTTTACTTATTTTACTACCTGTCATGTGTCAATACTGAGTATTGTAACATTTTTGGAGGACATACATGCATATACCTATTTTCTAGTAAATTGGACTCTTTTCCATTTCATTAAATCATGCGATTGATTGTGTCTTACTCCCAATCGTAGTGTTTTTTTCTTTTATTTTAATTTTTCAATATCTTTGATTCGAATGTACATGCATTTTTTACAAAGAATATCTGTTTTTGGTAATTTAAAAAATTTAGTGCACAAGAACAGAGCTCAACGATCCGTCCGATTTTTATTAATTTTTGCAATCGAAACATCCAAACAAAGGCGGTTGCAAAATTTCAATGACATCAAAGACAATGAAGTTATTTTTGCAGAGGTAGTGCCAAGGTGGCAAAATAAAATACCGCATTATAATAAGAGCATATCATATTTGTGAACACGTCTCATAAACAAATCCGGTCAGTAAACAATAACAAAGAGAAACTTAAAGGAAGTAAAAGTACTCTACATTAGTGCTGTGAGATTTTGAACATCTCAGCTACAAGCCCTGCATTAAATAACATCATCAGTCGAGTTTAAGAGACGTCTTAGCAGTTACTTAAAAATCGTTTAGAAGGTCAGAAGAAATCATTAACCAACTAAAAACCGCACTAACCCCTAGGCATGTACCAACAGTAAAAACCTCCCGACACATCTTAACCACGCACAACACGTCTTCGAGCATCATAATTTTAAAATTCTGATAATGCTCCCTCGTATCGTACACGATGGGCACCTGTACTCTAATTTAATTAATTTACCATCACGAAAAATCTAATTTCATTGTAATTAGACTTGTAGCTCAAATATGTTATTTTTCGCTGCCAACGACGACCTTCATAAATTTTGTCATGACACAGGATAAACGAGAAACTGGAAGGGTTCGTTAAAAGTTGCAGCACTTCAATTGATTCAATGATAGAGTTAATACGGCACACTACCTTTAGATTTAGGAACTTTTTTCCCGACAAAGGGTGCCTGGCATAAACCAAAGAAACAACGATGATGAAATTTTGCGCCGAAGCTTTCAATCTGCCTTGAATTTATTAGCAATCAAAATTTTAATTGGAAACTCTTGACGAAATTGTGGGGCATACGTCAAATTGATAACAGCCATCCCGATCAGAGAGCGGGGACAGAAAACGAAGTAAACAAATTGTAAACAAAATTTCAACTTAATGACGATTTAGGTACACATGAAACTTTCGATGAACTTTAATTAGATAAAATATTCGGTCTCGATTTTAGTCGAAGCCTGCACGAGCGCTATGGGGTTTTCATCAATTCGAAATAATTAATAAAGTTCTGATCAAAGCAAAATTGTCTTTAATAGAATCGAAGATCATAGGCTAAGTGGTTTGTTATTTAGTTGAAATGTTTGATCAGATTCAGGATGATATTGGGCCCTAGATTCGAAAATATTTATCGTGAAGTTTGATGGTTTTAAAATGAAATAAGAAACTTATTTTCTGTGCATCAGATACTCGATGAAGAAAGGATACGATCCTGAACTAATTTCATCAAATTAAAATTTATTATATTTCGTGAAACTGACCAGATTTTTTGTGACGATTGGGTCGATAATTCTGTCCTCCAACTTTTCACAAAAAAAAAAAATTAAAAATTTGCTGCCCCAAAATTTTGTTTTTTCGCATTTCATGACTAAAATAGCCTAAAAATGCAGAACGAAAATCCGTCCGTCCGTACGCCGTACGTGTACGATCAGCGCACATTAGCTCCTAAATCCTTCAGGATACAAAGTTCACCAATTTTGGGGGTGTAAGGGTTAAGGAGGAGGCGGATGGAGCGCTAAAACTGAAAACTAAGAATTCGAATATCTCAACCATGGTTCTAGCTAGAAAGCTGAAAATAAACAGCTTTCAGATTACTTACCTTCAAAAATTTATGTTTCGGGACTATTAAGGTGGGATTGGGTGGTCGAATGGTAATAAGGGTCACAAAGCGTAATCGAAAATATTCAGGTCCACAGGAGTGAATTAGACTGAATCGAAGGGATGGGGCGATGAGAAATTATACAAGAAAAAATGCGGGCTTAGGTCTTGCCTCCTTGACTAATTTTATTCAGCTAACACAACAGGTATATGCATTCAAATAAAGCTTGGTGAAGAGCGACAGCAAACCGGTTGCAGGGGTCCGGTCGCAATCTTTCGCGTTTGATGATCAGTTCACAATACTTCAATGATTTTTAACACATGACGTAGCATAAATTCTGTCAAAAGCCCATTGTAAATAACATTAACAACTATGCTACTGAATCCTATTTCCACCTCTTCGCGGTGACCACAGTTTTGTTCAAAACAGCATGCTGAGAAGGGTGAAGGCGAGTGTTCCAGGTTCGGGGTTGGGCGAAATGATGACAACGTCTCCAGGAAGAAACTCGCGTGTCCAGGAACCCAAATAACAGCCTCGAATTGGACGAATCAACGGAAAATGGACTATTCTTTTGGATCTTGGAACGTGCTTTAACTACATTGAACGAGTGCACTGCGGGAACTTCTTCCAGAGATGCCTCGTAACAACATCAGCATCCTCGCTCTCCAAGAAATTAAATGTTTCATAAGCGAAGTTAACAATAGCAGATCTTGCAGATCTCGCACGGTTCATACCAGTGGGAAAAAGCAAGGAAGCGAAGAATTCGGTGTCGCTTTGTGGTTCAAACAACTCGGAACAAAATTTATACCGATGAACGAACAAATCTGCTTAATCTCATTCTAGTTGAAGTTCTTCAGCGTTTGGTTTATGCCATGCTCCTACAGAGGAGAACGATGATGTCATTAAAAACGAATGCTATAGCCGTATTGGCAGCACTTTTGACGGGTTGCTCTCCAGTGAAATCAAAATTCCAATAGGAGTCTTCAATTTTAAAATTGTCAACGAACTGTTTCATAGAGGCGTAACAGGAGGGCATATCCTCTATATTGAAACGAACGACAATGGCCAAAGACTTATTGACTTCGCAGTAAGAACCTAGTCATAAGCTGCACCTGCTTCCCGCATTGAAACATTCACAAAATGACGTGGGCATCACCAGATGGGCACATCTTCAATCAAATTGACCACGTTCTCATCGAAGAAAGGGACTGCCTCACCGGCAATTTGATTTTAGCCCGCTTTTTTGGATCCCAATGGATAAAAAAAATCAATTATTTTTGAATTTTTCCCCGCTATATGAGTGTCGGTTTTAAGCTTTTTAGTTGGAACCATGTTAAAGATATTCGAATTCCCTTTTTTTTTGCCCTCGCCTCCCTCTTAACACCACAAAATTAGTCTCCGCTTGAGATCAGCATCCATTTGCAATGCACCTAAAAATGAACTACCCATCTTCAAGGGTTTGGGAGTTAATGTGCACTGAGCTAGAATAATATAAAATAATATAGTTAAAATTTAGAACCAATAGCTTTTGTAGTTTCAAAGAAAATCTCAGTATTGAAATTTTTGAATATAAGTCATTTTATGTGGAAGAACTCGACATTTTTTTGGTTAGAAATGATCTTTACAAAATTTGTGGAATGAGAGGATTTCAAATTAGAAAAGGAAAATAGACAAAATCATCAAAATAATCAAATTATGTTCAAAACTCGACTTAATTCTTTTTTTTTAAATTGAGTTATCTACAAATTCTTTATGTAAATAACTCCAGGAATCCAATGGTAGAAGTTAGTTTGTTGTAAGCCCAACACAACCTTTTTAAAAATTTTTAAAAAAAATTGGGTTTGATATAACAATCGAGAAAGAAATTGCTTCTGACAAACTACCCTAACCGTTCAGGTTGCATCATATGAGAGTTAATAAAAGGAGTGATGGCATCAAACTAACTTTTATACATATCACAATAATTGTTCCACGACTTTACACATAACTTTTCTCTTCTTGAATTTGATAGCTAGGGGAAGGCCTTGTTCCTGATTTCACTTAATGCACTATAACTTACAAAATACAAATGCATGCTATTTCTCGCGTTTTTTGTTTGAAAGGTACAAATATCAGCTTCAAAATGATATCTTAACATTTGCAATTAATGCATTATTATTAATTTATTAATCGCTCCAAGCTACAAATAGTACTTGAATGTTATTTTATGTTTTATTTAAAATTTCAATATGCGTCAGGTATCTTCCGATACCAAAATATATCTCCGCCCGTGGCTGATTTGATTTACGTTTTATAGTATGTTCTTATCAATGAGCGTTTTCAATTAGGTTAGCACTTTGATCAGATAATGATCATTAATATTTTGTACATTTGTTTGCTTGTTTTCGTTTGTGAATCTTGGATAATTATTTCTTATTCGTTTGAGATTGTTTTTGTTTGTGCATCAATTCTTATATTAGATAATTATTTCTTATCCTTATCTTATTATATACTATATAGTAAACGCCTGCGACTTCGTCTGCGTAAAAATCGCAGTAACAAGCAATTTGTGTAGTGTAGTTAGTAATGCATTATGTGGGATATATAATCGGCTTACTTTAATGGCTCTTTGAACACAACGTTTTGTATTTTATTGGAATCAGAACCATTAATTATTAAGAATAAAACCATGTTAAAGAATGAAACCATGTTTGAATGGGACAGGCTCGTGATCAAATCAATCCCGTGATTTTAGAACATACACGTATTGAAGAGCATTAAGGACATGTGAATAATTGTAGCTTGTGTTAATTAAAAAAAAAAACCGAAATAAAATAACATTAAGTTTCAAAACATAACAGGACTACGATTGTGCGTAAAGCCCAGTCATGCGAAACTACCTTATAGATGAAATCGGAATTTTTGTGATGTTAAAAAATTTTGTATGAGAAATGGTGGAAAGGGTGACAGCACTGAACTAATTTGTTTCACATCATGCTATAGTACCAAATTTAAGCTTCAAAAATTGAGAACGTACTGAGAAACTTAGTTCATTGAATTTAATGAAATTGTGCAATTTGTATGGGTGGTGGTAGAAGGAGTGGGGGTTTTTGATGATTATTCGAGAAGCAATTATAATCATCATGCAATTGATACATTTTAAATTTCAGATCTGTATCATTCACACTTTTCAAGAAAATCTAATTTTCGTAAAGTCGTGGAATTGTATCACATTATATGGGAGGGAGTAGAAGAAGTGAAGCTACTCGGTTAATGAATTTCCCGATATTAAAAATAATGCTAATTAAGGATACGATAAAACATTTTAGCTCGATGAAAGTTACAAGTACTGAGAAAATTGGTGTATAGAATTTCATGAAAAGTGTAGTTTGTATGGGAGGTGGTGATAGAAGTGCGGGATTTAAGTAATTTTATAGCAAAAGATTGCATTTGTAATGGAAAATATTTTAAGTAGTTTAAATAAAATAGTTTCCAAGAAAATTTTATTAATATATATTTTTGAATATGAGTCTCTTTGTATGGGAGGGGGTAGACGACGTGAGGGAAGTGAAATAAAACCAAAAGCAGATTACACCTCGGAGTACACCTAACGAACTGTGCAAGTTTTATTGCAATCGGTTCAGCCGTTTATGCGTGAGAGACAGTCGGACAGACAGACAGACAGGCAAGTATTTCAAAAACGTGTTTTATGCTTAATTATAGTTAAAATAAAGCAAAAATCTAACTTATAGCCATTTTTAAGCAAATAACAGACAGACATTACAATTATATTTATATGTATAGATGAGAATGTATCTGTGACACTTGAACCTTAATCTGACGTGGGCCTTCATAAAAAAAACTTTATAAGTTATTTACTTTTCATAGAAAATTATTTTTATTGCGAATATAGAAATATTTATGAACGCCAATAACCTAGCATTACCAACTATTCATTACAAAATTAGCATTCGCCAAATTTTATAAAAATTAAAATGGATTTTCTAGAATTGAACTAAAATATTGGTATAGAAATTTTTTTTTCAATGGCACTACAGCCCAAATCGGGTCTTCGGTTGTAAACATTTAGCAAATGGATGATTTGCCCTTACTTTTTTTACCCTTGATTTCTCAATTCTTGACATCATAGAACTCGCGACGGACCAAGGTACAAGTCATAAATAGGACGAAGGTACAAGGATGTTTCCTTGCACCGTAAAGTATTTTATTTCGACAAACAGTAACGATTAATTTATTTCATAAGAGGATTCGAAACACGACAAACACGCAAGACATAGATCAAACTACAGAGGAAAAGGTCACAAGGCTTCGCAAATTGTTTCAAAAATAATAACGCTTAAAAATTTTACTCTTGACGCCGAAATTTTTTTCTTCTCCCTGTACGAAGTATGGGCTTCTTCGAAAGGATAACATGTATTAAGAATTTAATAAAACCAAAGGACAAAACATTAGTAAAAAACATTTTTTCAAAACGTTGTTAAATTCTTCGAAACAGCAATAGTTCCAAGGTACTTTAAGTCCAAGGTATATGACCTTCCCCTACTAAGAGAATCGGTGTACTATGTTTTCTGAGATTTTGCAGTTCGAATGGGAGTGTTACGAACCGATTTTTTTTTTTTTTTGATTCCGTGTGACCGTCTGTGCGTCTGTCCGTTTGTGCGTCTATCTACAGCATTTCTCTCGAAAGCTTTGAGCTATAGTGCTAAAAATGTTTGTGTGTCATTTATAGCAAAAAAGTAAGGTCAAGTTCATGAACGGGCCAAATCCCTCCACCCCTTCTACCTCCTCCCATACAAAATGACACAATTACGCAATTTGATAATAAACGGATTTGCTCGAAAAGTATAAAAGTAATTGAACTCAAATTTGTAGCATATTACTTTTATAATGATTTCAATCTACCGTATAAAAATTATGTGTGTGCTCCTTCTCCTTCCACAAACTCCCGTACAAACTGAACTTTTTCATGAAATGC
The DNA here is from genome assembly GCA_963669355.1 of Chorisops tibialis. Lineage (NCBI taxonomy): Eukaryota > Metazoa > Arthropoda > Insecta > Diptera > Stratiomyidae > Chorisops > Chorisops tibialis. Next base: position 81,613,398 of record OY770263.1, read on the forward strand.
TCTAAACCAATTTACTCAGTGCGTATAAAATTTAGCGAACTGAAATTTTGTAAAAAATATTTAATTAGAATTATTAGTAAGACCAATAAAAATTAGATGATTAGCTTCACTCCTTCTACCCCCTCCCATAGAAAATGACACAAATACGCAATTCGGCAATAAACGGATTTGCTCAAAAACTATAAAAGCCATTAGTCTGAAATTTTGAATATATTACTTTCGTGGCGATTTCAATCTACCATATAAAGATTATGCGGGTCCTCCTCCTGCTTTCACCACCTCCCATACAAACTCTACTTTTTCATGAAATACTCTAAACCAATTTACTCTGTGCGTAGAAAATTTATCGAGTTCAAATTTTGCACTATATCTTTATTTAGAATTATTAGCAAGACCAACAAAAATTAGATGATTGGCATCTCCCCTTCCACTCCCTCCCAAACAAAATTACACAATTTCGCAACTCGACAATAAACAAATTTGCTCAAAAAGTATAAAAGCTATTGATTTGAAATTTGGAATATACTACTTTTATGATAATTTCAATCTACTACATAAAATTTATTTGCGTCCTCCTCTTCTTTCCACCCCCTCCCATACAAACTGCACTTTTTCATGCAATGCTTTAAACCAATTTATTCAGTACGTATAAAACGTATCGAGCTGAAATTATGCATTTATAACTTATCTAGAATTATTATTCAGCCCAAAAAAATTAGATGATTAGTCTTACCCCTTCTACCACCTCCCATACAAAATGGCAATTTTGGAATTCGACAATAAACAAATTTGCTCGAAAACCATGGAAGCTATTGATCTGAAATTTGGAATATATTACTTTTATGATGATTCTTCAATCTATCATATAACAATTATTTAAGTCCTCCCCTGTCTTCCACCACCTCCCATACAAACTCCACTTTTTCATGAAATACTCTAAAACAATAACTCAGTGTGTATAAAATCTATCGAGCTGAAATTGTGCACCTAATATTTATTTAGAATTATTAGTAAGCCCAAAAAAATGAAGCTATTATCTGTACCCCTTCTACCCCCTCCCATACAGTCTGACACAATTTCACAACTTTACAAAAAGCGGATTTTCCTGTAAAGTATGAATGCTATTGATCTACAATTTGAAATATGTCAAAGGCATGATGTTTATAGTTATTTGCGAAAAAATCATTAAGGACTTGCCCCTCCTTGTACCACCTCCCATACAAACTACACAGTTTGGATAAATCCAATAATCTAATTTTCTCAGCAGCTATTAAATTTTTTAATCCTAAATTTTGTGCAAGAAATTTTGATAGCAACTTTAGCGTAATGGGAAAAAATTAATTCAATGTCGTCAACTCCTGTACCACTTCCCCTACAAAATTTCTTGAAATCAAAAAATTTGTCTTTCATCTGGAGTATCGCACGATTGGGCTTTATGCCCTATTATTTTGCGGAAATTTTTTTCGGTATAGTGAAGATGAATATATAGTGGAGTCATTATACTCTGGGACTCAACCAGAATAAAAAACTTAACAGAAATATGATACTCTAGATGAGATGGAAATGACTTTAGTATACCGGAAAATATGTCATCTCAAATTCTTTCGAATAGTGAATAGAGACTTTTGCATGGGAGGTGGTAGAAGTAGAGGGGGAGGTTTGTATTTTTCGAATATAACACCGAACATGCAAAATGTTTTTTGCTGAATTTAAAGTTTTCAGTGTTCATTATTTTTAAAGAAATTGGACAGAGTTTTCCTGATATTTGGGGCATTTATATGGGAGGTGGCAGAGGAAGTGGAGCACTTAAGATAATTTTGAAACTGCTTATCATCATCCTTATCACCATGCTTTGATTCAATTTCAAAGTCGATAGCTCTCTTATACTTGAAGGAGAAATGTTTTTCTTGAATTTATAATGCAGATATTTGTATGGGAGGTGGTAGAAGGAGTGAAGTGGAGCTGATAATTTTTTCTAACACTTATTTTAATTATTATGAAACAAATTCTGGCAAAATTTGAAGTTTGTACTTTTTCTAGTTTGAAGGGATATCGATAAAATGCATTTAATAAAAATTATGCATTTGTATGGGAGAGGGTAGAAGATCAAAACAATTTTTTTCGCATTATTAATATTTCTATTTGTATACTATATACGAAATGTCAAGTTGATAGCTTTAACTGTTTCGAAGAAAATTAATTTAATTTAAATTTTAAAATTTCGTGAAATTTGTATGGGAGGGGGTAGAAGGAGTGAGGCGAATTCGATAATTATTTCTAAAATAAATTTCAATTATAGTAGAATTAATTCTGACAAAAATTTCGTCTTTTTAGCTTTACTAGTTTCAATGAAAATCGAAAATATGTATTTTTCAAAATTGTCCATTTGTATGGAAGGGGGTAGAAGGAGTAAGGGGATCGGATCAATATTCCGTGATATTAATGACATCCATATTATAATACTTTGACATAAATTTCAAGTAGATAGCTTAAATAGTTTCAAAGAAAAATAAATTTCTTAATATTTCGAAATTTCATGAAATTTGTATGGGCGGGGGTAGAAGGAGTGGGGGGATGTAGCTCATTCACGAACTTAAAGTTACTTTTTTGCTAAAAATGACATATAACAAATTTCAGCACGATAGGTCAAAGTTATCGAGAGTTATGTTGTAGACAGACGGACAGACGGACAGGCCGACGGACAGACGGACAGACAGCAACTCGGAATCGAGATTTTTGAGTGACAAAAAATATTTCTGTACCCTTGGCGGCTCTGTGTGAGCGTTATTTCTTAGCGTTACAAACGGTCAGGCAAACACAATATGCTCTCAGATTTCATCTAGAGTATAAAAATGCATTAGTTTCATCCTCAACGTTCCCTATGTGTAGATTCATGGATGAGGTTTGAGGCAAAGGTAAGCATCCGTCGTTTGTAATTCTCTCAAGAGCTTACAAGGGCGGAAAAATGGTGTTCTTAGGAATATATTCACCCCCTCCTCTCCCCTCGCCATGTTCCTGATTAGTCCGCAAAATAACGATTTCTCCAAAGAAAACCAACTAAAATAATTTGCTGGCGAAGAACGAAAATTAGTCACTATGCTGACAAAGTGATTGGTGAATACCAAGGCGGATTAAGACCTGGACGATCGACCACGGACCAGTTATTCTCAGTTAAACAGCTGCTGCAAAAGTGCTAGGAATAGAATATGCATGTACTCCAGATATTTGCTAACTTCAAGCAAGCATACGAAAGTATCGATAGGCGCAAATTCATAATGGAGTTTGAAGTCCCACCGAAACTGGTTCGGTTGGTTGGTTACAAGAATGACAATGACCAACTCTTTATCAGAAATCAGAGTAGAAAATTATTTGACTTCCAGTTTTAAAACAGAGAACAGCCTTAAGCAAGGTGACAGCCTAACACCAATCCTTTTCAATTTGATTTTCGAATATGCTGTGCTTCAAATCACCACAACTCGTAGCATATGCCGACGATATAGATATCGCTGCAAGATCTCTGGATAATGCTAAGAAGGTATTTGTAAACCTTGACTCGATAGCAAGGGAAGTTGGACTACGTATTAATGAAAACAACCCAAATAAATTGCCAACAAGTCGAGCGCAACTTTGTTATTTTTGGGTCAAGTTGAGGATACATGGAAAGTCAATATGCAGGTTAGAGTGGTTAAAAAAGACTAAGTGGAACCCCCTTCCACAAGTGGAACCCCCTTCCACAAGTGGAACCCCCTTCCACAAGTGGAACCCCCTTTAGGGCAGGGCTTCTGTCAATTTAACACTTAATTGCGAATACGATCAGTAGCTCCTGTACATGTTCTCAATATTTTATTCGTTTATGCAAGTATGGGGTTTTTCGCGGCGAGGGATGATAGTAAGGGCGGGTGGATGTTAATAATTTTTTAATTCATTCCTTGAATCACGTCAAATATTCTCTGTATCTTCTTCTGCAATGGTACTACAGCCTAAGTCGGACCTTGGCCTCCTATCATTCAAGTTCCTTAACATTTTTCATTACTTATTGTGAAAGGGTTGTTAGCCCTTCGCACAACTCTCTTTCTACGAATTTTTCATTTTTGTGGATTGAGGTGACTAAGATATATCCAAGCAGGCAATGTGCTGGAATTATATCTCACGCCGACCGGGATTTGAACTCACGACCTCCGTATTACAAGACCGATACGCTTTCCACTAGGCTACACCCTAGCTTATATATTCCCATTCCCTGTATAGAAAATCAGTTTCATAGACGAAGTTGCATAGAATTTTCATTAAAATGGTGTATTTTATTTTACATTCACAAAACCAATCATTTATATGGAAAGGGATGCAGTCTTATTTAATTTCTCTTGTAAGGTGCTCTTACGAAATTTCAAGTTCATAGCTTTTAATTTTTTGTTTAGTAGTTGATTTATTGAAATTGGTTGAAATCATCCTTTTGTGTCGGAAGGGGTAGAAGGGCTGGTGCGATCTCAAAACTTTTGACGCAGTTTCATTTCAATTATTTTGAAAAGTTTTTGTGCAAATTTTCAAATTGATAGCTTTTACTAGTTAGGTGGTAATTGATTTTTAAAAAATGGTCGCAAAAATAATTTTGTATGGGAGGGGGAGGAAGTTTTAAAGGCATTCGACCAGTTAATATTTCATACATTTAAGGATTTCTTTAAATGTATTTCGCAAATTTTCAAATTTCTACCTTGAAATTTCATTCAAAAATTATCAGCTTATGTGTTTTTTTCATTGCACATGAAACACCTTGTGCACGTTAGACCGGGGTGGTCGGTTTATAACAATTATGGAACAAGTTATTATTATTTTTCTATTTATATTAAATAGATCTATCCACTTGCAAAATTTAAATTTTGTGTCTTTCATCAGAGACCTAAAAAATCACTCAAAATTTTCGACATTTTTGCGTATCACCTCCCTCTCCTTATACCTCCCAACTTAAAATTTTTACCAAAATTAACAATTATGTAGTTCTACAATTTGACAAATTTTCGATCTAATATCTGTACTCTGTTTTGGGATATAAGGATTTGTAATTTTGAAAAGTGTCCAATTTTTGAAATGCTCCCCATTTCCCCCCACTACTTTTATTTCAACATGTCATATTTTTCTCATATTTTTCTAATATAGCCTAATATATGTTTTAAGTTTCAATTAGATAGCATAAGATATAGTTGAGATACTCATTTTTAAGTGTTTTTCTTTGCAACCCCCCTGACCCTCTCCCTTACAATAATTAGCCACTGTCTAAGCTGATTCCGATGGAACTTTATGCCACCTTAATGCCCCCCCCCCCTTTTCGGACGCCAATGGATAAAAAAATTAAATTATTTTTGAAGTTTGTCCCACAATCCTCTTTATATCTCCACTGATTTTCAACTTCCTATCCGTATTCGTCTGCATTCGTGGTGAAGATATTAGCAAGTGTAGCTTTTGACTCATTCCCTCCCCTTGCCACCCCTTTCCACCTAATACCCGAATAAAAATAAATAGAGTTCAGTTACCCATTTTTCCTATGCCCAAATTTTATATTTTTTCCATAATTCCCTAGTATAGTTTAATATACATATGATTCAAGTCTCAATTACGTAGTTTAAGAGCTAGTCGAGATATTAGTTTTTAAGTATTTTTCTTGGCACCCCCCTGACCCTCCCCCTTATAATAATTAGTCTTCCTCTAAGCTGATTCTGGTGGATCTTTATGCCATTTTAATGATCTCGAAATATGAATTTTTTATGGTAATTAATTTCGAAGATATAATCATTTGAAAAATAATTCGGCCGACAATTAGTTCTTAACCTCCCTTTTTGGGTGCAAACCCAAATGGATAAAAAAATTAAATTATTTTTAAGGTTTGTTCCACAAATCCCTCTATATGTATGTTAATTTTCAGCTTTCTAGCTGGAAAATAGTTGAAATATTTGAATTTTTAGTTTTCGGTCTTAGCACTACTGCCGCCTCCCCCTGAATACTTACACCCTCCAAAATGGGTATCCACCTGAGATCTGCAACTATCTACAAAACCCCAAAAATGAACTTTGTATCTTGAAGGGTTTGGGAGTTAATGTGAGTTGAGGGTAAACGTCGACATACGGCGTACAGACAGACGGATTTTTGGATTTTTTTTTTTTGCATTTTTAGGCTATTTTAGTCATGAAACGCGAAAAAACAAAATTTCAGGGTAGCAAATTTTTTTTTTCTAAGTCGATCACAATACTTTATTATTAAAATTCTAAAGTAAAAGTGTCGACCTTTTCATGAAGAAATGTACGCGATTTTATAGTACTTGACTAAAAAAAAATTTGCTAAAGAAAACTATAAAACTGATTACGAAATACCTGCCAGACTGTGATACAGTGTGTCTTCTTCTTATTGAATGGAGTGACTCTAATGAATGCACATAAGGTTACGAGAATTTTGAGTGTTAATAATAACTTCTGTCCTCCCAAGCCTAATTTTTTAGCATTACAAACTTTAGACTAAATTTTTACAACACTCTCATCTCAACATTCACATTACGAAATTCAAAAAATGTCTCAACACAATTATAAATTAATGCCAAGAATGTAAACGTTCTAAGTTTCTATAAAATCGCTTGTCGCTCAAACATTTATGTATGCATCGTGTCTGATGTGCATGAAAATTTTAAATTCATTCCGTTATCTAGTACCACATTTTCTGCAAACTTTGAAGAGTTTTTGCCTCATTTCTAATTAAATTAGTGTGGAATAGAAACGTATAGGAAAGATACTTCGTACATGTTTTTCAATTTCATTTTTTCTCAACTCATTTTTGTTGGTTTTATCTTTACGAGCAAAAATGCAAAACGTTTTAGATCCTTTTTCATACAAGCGGATAATGTGGATGACGGCATGTCGGGGGGTTTAAGGCTTCCGGTTAAAAAACCCAATATTTTCATTTCATTATCCGAAATCTTGCCGATAGTGTTGGCTTTTATCGTGCTCGAGCTTTGCAGATGGCCTGGATAGCTACTGCTCTGTTCCTGTAAAGCTATTTAAGCCAATTTTACGTCCTTTACCGCTTCAGTGGTTTCGACTTGAATTAGTTGGCAGTTTTCTCCTATTTCTAGTTGTTGTTACTTTTTTTTCCAACATTTCGCTTTGAATGTTTGCTCACCTTTAGCCGCTAAGTGTGCAAAGTTTTTCGTTACCTGTTCATGTAAAATATCGTAGAGGTAAGGCGTGCTGGGGGTGGTCATGTTCAGGCAAGTGGCTTTTCTCCGAATGGAAGCAATGCGCAATTTTCCGGTTGAAAAATATCTTGTCTGGGCGTCGTGTGTTAATAAGATTCGTCTATAATCCTACTGAATACATACCGCTGGAGTTCTACTTCACCTGGTTTCAGTTCTGTTCAGCTGTAATGAATTCGCTTTAGGATTTATGAGCTTTTGCCTTGCGGCTGAGGTTGAGTCATATCAAGAGGATTTAATCGTACCTCATATTCGGACACAGTTCTTCGAAATTCGACTAAAAGCAAAACTATGTTACAGATTAGCAAGGTAAGTGACCGATTCGAACGACCTTCATCATCCGGAACGTAGCTTACGATCTTACCTTGATCATGGCTACAATGATCACTGATCTTAGTCATTACGATATGACTGAGCTATTGCGAAGACAACGAGAGACAGCGCCGACAGGCAGGCCAGGCGGAAGCAAAAAACCCAAGACACATACCATCGGTAAGTTCGACAGACGATCATCTTACCTAGGATGATAACTGTTCTTTCAAGTTATTGGTCCGCACACTCGATGGGATCTCGTGAAGTGGGATGGTCGCACAACCGAACAGAACTTGTTTCTTCATCTTACATTTCCGATCTTCGTCAATGGCACGATCGCTAGTGGTTAAACCTGGAAGTTCTTCCACATCTCACGCTTACCTGCTGCTTAGCATTAGAGTTCGAAGGAAAAACCGGACAAGATCATAGCACTTCTTGTAATTTGCCGCAAGGGTGGACATTGTTTGTCACGATCGTTTATTTACAAGATTTGTTTTTTATTATTAGCATACAATACTTTCCAGTCAAGATACAAGTGCAAGTAGGTATGAATAAGTACCGTTTGATTTATCTGAGAACTCATAATTCTAGTATTTGATTCGAATCTTGGCTTAGTGTCAACGCTAGCGTGCATGTGACTCGGACAACGCGTATATCTTGGGTCGATCTTGTGACCAACATAATTTCGGGTTATGAAAGTTTTTTTTTTCTAGTTAAGATGTGAGGTATTCATAGCAGCATTATGATAACTTTTACGATGCTTTAGAGAATAATGTTTTGGTCAGTTTTAAATAGATTGAAGTACATAGCCGAAAGAATTTTATGAAATGACTCATTTTAGTATGGCGATTGAATCGAATTTAATGAGAATTCAATAACGAACAGGGAAGAGATCGATTTAAGGACACCGTAAACAAGTCCATACGTTTTTTTTACATATGACCAACTGGTAGTAGTCAGGAAATTATATCTAACGTGTTAGTTACTAAGAGTATAAGTCAAAAACAGCCTAGTAGTATAAGTCGACTTGTACTTTTAATACATAACGCAGTTTTTTAAAAAAATAGTTATACTATCTAGTACCTATTGAAAAAAAAAAAATTTATATATATTTCAGCATATTCTATTGACTTGTACTCTTAGGAACATTAAGAACGATGGTGAAGTTATTCAACGAATAAAAAACAGAAACAGCTGATTTTTGACTTATACTCTTAATAACTAACTCTAGATATTGCTAGGGCGCTAAATTTGAATAGTAATTGGATTGATTGGCTTTCTAGTTATTTAAGGAATCGAAACAAATGTTTACGATTTATGGCGCTTGTAGTGACGAGCTTACTTTCGTTCACGGTGTGCCCCAAGGAAATATTCTTGGGCCGTTGCTATTTCTATTATATGTAAATGATTACAATTCCCAACCAATTCAAGGTGAATTAATACCATTTGCAGATGATACTGTTTTAATAATTGAAGGCAATGTCTGCGAAGGTGCTATACTGATAGCGAATTATAGTTTATTATCATTGAAAAAGTGGCTAAACTATAATTTGCTCTAAATTAAAGCAAAAGTAATTATATGACATTCCCCCTATCAGAACGTACACTCGCCATTGTATCTACTAAACTGCAATTGTTCACCTTGAAAGAAAGAGTATCAAACAAAATATGTAGGATCGATCAACACCTAAAATAGAAAAGTCATATAAATAGATTAAGAAAACCACTACCTGTATGCCTTGAAGTTAGAACTTAGCTATCGATAAAATACGCAAGAATGTTTTATTTTGCATATTATTCATTCCATTCTACAATATGAAATTATTGCATGAAGTGGAGCAACAAAAAAATTATAAATACGCTTTTGGTTGCTCAAAAATTGTTGCTCAAAATTTTATTTAGAAAAAAAAAATCTAGATACCCTTCCTAATCTTCTATTTACACTGCTTAACATTCTAAGCATTGATAAAATTTTTAACATGATTGCCTGGCCAGCCAGGTCGTGACGCTGAGCTCTTCGCATCTATCAACGATTTAGAACAGCTGGTAGACAACCCCACTCGTCTACCTGACATTGTAGGCCAGTCTTCAAAATTGCTACACTTCTTTTTAACCACCCACCCACTAAAATATGAGGTTATTGGCTCCATTTCGTATATCTGATCATTTTATGATTCAACAGTTTGCCATCACATACAAAGACACCATATAGAACGGTACGGCACTATAAAGAAGCCAATTGAGTGGATATTAATTCGTTCTCCCGCGCCTTTGATTAAAGACTGAACTTCTGACGTATACAATCATAAAAGGCGCGAGGTTATTATTCAATGCAATCTCAAAAGGACCATTCCTACAAAAAATCATGGCTCGACAATAAGTGCCTCAAAGCAATTCGAACCAAAGCAGTCTTTTTTTCCATTTTGCAAAAATCCGATGGTAGAAAACAAATATTCATTAAAAGTGGAAATACCTGCAATGAAATTTTAAAGCATACTAAATTCTAAGATGATCGGAAACGTCTACTTAAGATCATTGAGAATCCCGAAAACTCGAGATCTTTCATGTCATTTGTGAAATCGGTGAATAACAATTTCATCACATCCTCAACATCTTTTCTTCTTAATGGTGACCGAACCGTTGTTGATTTTTTTTGAAAAAGCTAACATTTTGGTAGCAAACTTCTCTAGAAACTCGAAGCTTCCACCGTCGAATCTGAATTCTACATACTTACCGGACTCTGGCTTCTCGCTGCCCCCACTTCATTTTCGAACTAGAGTTATTTCCAAGATCCTGCTAGAGCCTAATACACGAAAGTCTGCTGGGCCGGATGGCATCCTCGCCCCCTCCCCCCGCCTCCATTGTTCTTAAAAACTGTGCTTCCTCTCTTGCTAAGCCTCATCGTAACCCCTATCATTTTTCTTACTCTTCAGGGTACTTTCCTCAAATCTAGAAGGTGGCGAATATTCTGCCAAATACTCTTCCAAAGGAAGGAAGTAAATGGAACCCCGCGAATTAGAGCCCTCAGCCATTACTTCGGCGCTTTCAAAAGTAACTGAAACTGTTGTCAATCGTAAGACAGTTAACTTTCTTGAGGATAAAAATCTCATCCATGATCGCCAATATGAATTTCGCCCGGGTCGTTCTACAGACGATCACCAGTTCTATCGTACCGAGCGTTGGAATTCCTGCATCCACAAATTTGGTGAAGGTCGAGTTCATGTTCTTGACACCCCTAAAGCGTTTGGCACCGCTAAAGCGTTTGACACAGTTCGGCACAACTATCTCATAGCCAAGGTAAATGTCTTTGGTTTTAACACTTAAATGGACATTTATTTATATATAATTTATATTATTTGAGGAACACATGAGAGTACTGTGACCTTCTCGGCCTATTGTGCGCTTATTGTCCTTTTAACCTACCGCATTTCGATAGATTTGGCTAATCTAAGTACATTTAAGGGATCCATGTTGGTTAGTTCCTCGGTAGATCGGAAACCTTTTCCTCGATGATTGTGTCTTTTCCTTGCTACTGCTTCACAGTGACATAGAACGTGTTCTTTCGTTTCTGAGTCTTTGAAACAGAGGTGGCAGATGTCGTTTTGTGCCCCATCATTTGGCCGCTCTTACTGAATTAAGAAAAACCTCCGCTTTGTTTTTCTTTTTTTTTTTGTGGTAGTATTAGTTTTTTTGAAATTGATAAGCGTGAAAGTCTTATTTAGTAGATTTTATGCTTTTGTTCAGCCCACTTTCTTAGTAGAAGGTTGTAGTGCCCTTTTAGTTTTCCGTAGAATTGTTCTTGTCTAATAACATAACAGGGCTACGATTGCGCGTAAAGCGCAATCTTACGATACTCTAGATGAAATATATTTTTTTGTGATCCCAAGAAATTTTGTATGGGGGTGATAGCATTGAACTAATTTTTTCCCCATCATGCTAAAGTAGCTATAAAAATGTTTTATACAAAATGCTTACTCCAAAAATTGAATAGGAGCTGAGAAAATTAATGTGTTAGATTTAGTGAAAATGTGCAGTTTGTATGGGAGGTGGTAGAAAGAGTAGGGGGATTTTAGTGATTTTTTCAGAAATAACTAAGAATATCATAAAATTGACATCTCTTAAATTTTAGATGAGTAACATTCATACTTTTCAAGAAAATAGATTTTTTGTGAAGTTGGGAAACTGTGTCATATTGTATGGGAGGGGGTAGGAGGGGTGAAGCTAATCAAATATTTTTTTCTGATCTTTGTGATAATACTAATTAAGTATTTATTACAAAATATGAGCTCGATAGATTTTATACGTTCTGAGAAAATTGTCTTAGAGCATTTCATGAAAAAGTGTAGTTTGTATGGGAGGGGGTGGAAGGAGAGGGAGGACGCAGATAATTTTTCTACTGAAAATTTATATAATTATTAAAGTAATATATCCCAAAATTCAGACTAATAGCTTTTATACTTTTCGATTAAATCCATTTATTGTCAAATTGCGAAATGGTGTCATTTTGTATGGGAGGGGGTAGAAGGGGTGAAGCTAATCGTCTAATTTTTTTAATTCTTACTAACAATTTTCAATAAATTTATGGTGCACGATTTCAGTCCGCTAAATTTTATGCACACTGAGTAAATTGGCTTATAGTAATTCATGATAAGTACAGTTTGTATGGGAGGTGGTAGAAGGAGGGGGAGAACACGCATAATTTTTATACGGTAGATTGATATTATCAGAAAAGTAATATATTCCAAATTTCAGGCCAATAGCTTTTATACTTTTTGAGCAAATCCGTTAATTGTCAAATTGCGCAATTGTGTCATTTTGTATGGGAGGGGGTAGAAGGGGTGGAGCGATTTGGCCCGTTCACGAACTTGACCTTACTTTTTTGTCAGAAACGACGTGTACAAAATTTGAACTTTCTAGCTTAACGCGTTCTCAAGCTAGAGAGCAAACAGACGGACGGACGGACAGACGGACATCCGGTTTTGAGATTTTTGAGTGATCTTATGAACTTCTGTATCATTAATTTTTTTCTCCAAGCCTTATTTCTTGGCGTTACAAACCTTAGAGCAAACTTATAATACTCTCAGATTCCATCTAGAGTATAAAAATTTGTTTCTACGCCATTTTTTTTTTCAAGGCGATTAGCCTCTTCATTTCGCTCAATTCCCATATGTCCTGGGATCTGCATTAAGGTTACTTTATTCCTTTTTTATACTCTAGATGAAATCTGAGAGTATTATAAGTTTGCTCTAAGGTTTGTAACGCCAAGAAATAAGGCTTGGAGAAAAAAATGAATGATACAGAAGTTAATGTTATCACTCAAAAATCTCAAAACCGGATGTCCGTCCGTCCGTCCGTCCGTCCGTCCGTCTGTTCGCTCTCTAGCTTGAGAACGCGTTGAGCTAGATAGTTCAAATTTTGTACACGTCGTTTTTGACAAAAAAGTAAGGTCAAGTTCGTGAACGGGCCAAATCGCTCCACCCCTTCTACCCCCTCCCATACAAAATGACACAATTGCGCAATTTGACAATTAAAGGATTTGCTCGAAAAGTATAAAAGCTATTGGCCTGAAATTTGGAATATATTACTTTTATTATAATATCAATCTACCGTATAAAAATTATGCGTGTCCTCCCCCTCCTTCGACCACCTCCCATACAAACTGTACTTGTCATGAATTACTCTAAGCCAATTTACTCAGTGCGTATAAAATTTAGCAGGCTGAAATTGTGCACCAAATATTTATTTCAAATTGTTAGTAAGGCGAAAAAAAATTAGACGATTAGCTTCACCCCTTCTACCCCCTCCCATACAAAATGACGCAAATTCGCAATTTAACAATAAATTAATTTACTCGAAAACTATAAAAGCTATTAGTCTGAGTTTTGGGATATTTTACTTTCATAATGGTTTAAATTTTCAGTAGAAAAACTATTTGCGTCCTCCCTCTCCTTCCACCCCCTCCCATACAAACTACACTTTTTCATGAAATGCTCACATTTTGTAATAAATTCTTAATTAAAATTATCACTAAGATCAGAAAAAAATATTTGATTAGCTTCACTGCTTCTACTCCCTCCCATACAATATGACACAGTTTCACAACTTCACATAAAATCGATTTTCTTGAAAAGTATGAATGGTACTGATCTGAAATTTAAGGGTTGTCAATTTTATAATATTCCTAGTTATTTCTGAAAAAATTACTAAAATCCCCCCACTCTTTCTACCATCTCCCATACAAACTTCACATTTTCACTAAATCTAACTCACTAATTTTCTCAGTTTCCATTAAATTTTTGGAGTAAGCATTTTGTATTAAACATTTTTATAGCTACTTAAGCATGATGGGGAAAAATTAGTTCAATGCTATCATCCCTTCTAACACTTCTTCTACTTCTACAATGGCGCTACAGCCCAAATCGGACCTTGGCCTCCTGATATTCAGGTTCTTTAACATTTTCCATTACTTATTGTGGAAGGGTTGTTAGCCCTTCGCACAATCCTCTTTCTACGAATTTGTCATTTTCTTAGATTGAGGTGACCAAGGTATATCCAAGTAGGCAATGTGCCGGAATTATATATTGCGCCGACCGGGATTTGAACTTACGACCTTCGCATTACAAAACCAACACGCTACCTACTAGGCTATACCCTAGCTCCTTTCTAACACTCCCCATACAAAATTTCTTGGGATCACAGAAAATTCTATTTCATCTAGAGTATTGTAAGATTGCGCTTTACGCGAAATCGTTGCCCTGTTATGTTCCTAGATAATTAGGTTTTGACGGCTCTCCCAAAGATCCGTGTTTATTGAATGCTAGGGATTTGAGAACCGCCGATATGATATAAATAGTTTTATTGCGGTGAACCCTCCTAATATTGGATGCATAGCTTCAATGTAATTAGTTCGGACTGGATATTTAAATGGGTAGAAAGTTTTCTCTCTTAGCCTTTTATTCGAGTCGTACTACATGGAGTAACTTCTGCACACTTTTTCATTGATTCCTGTGTCCCTCAGGGCTCAGTTTTATTTCCCACTCTTTTCTTAGTCTTCATAACGACGTTCTGTCGTTTTCTCTCAATCCTTTTCATTGTTTCGAAGATGAGAGCACTCTAGATAATATCTACCAATTTCACTTTCCTGCGGAGGCACGACCGCCGTCGGTGGCCTGTTGCCGTATTGAGTCGATACAGCCATTGAACTCTGTTCAACGTGAACAAATCTAAATCTACAATTACCCAGACGATATGTGACACCAACCATTATCGCATTAAAAATCGTTTTATCATTTATTCTCATACAAGAAGACACCCACCATTATCGCATTATCGAGAAAGGCAATTTATCTATTCTAATGCACGTCAGCAAAAGCGATATTCAAGTTCACATGTTGATGATGTATTTTAATTATACAGTCAATCATAATTATTCGAAGAAGTCAGAATAAAATTACGCCTCGAATAATTAAGTGTTCTTATTAATAAACTCTGACCTCGGTTTGAAGCTAGGGTGTAGCCTAGTGGGTAGCGTGTTGGTCTTGTAATGCAAAGGTCGTGAGTTCAAATCCCGGTCGACGCAATATATAATTCCAGCACATTGCCTGCTTGGATATACCTTGGTCACCTCAATCTACGAAAACGAAAAATTCGTAGAAAGAGGGTTGTGCGAAGGGCTAACAACACTTCCACAATAAGTAATGAAAAATGTTAAGGAACCTGAATGTCAAGAGGCCAAGGTCCAATTCGGGGTTTAGTGCCATTGTAGAAGAGTAGAAGACCTTGGTTTGATCCTGTAACGCAGGCCTGTCATCTACCTTTTAAACATAACGTTCAACCGCAGATATGTCCTTAAATAACGTACAGATTTCTCATTCTGCTGAATTCACGATACCTGGTTTCAAATTTAACAATCGACTTGATTGGAACCAACACATCCACAAAGTCGCTCTTGATGCTTTAAACGCCTAGGTTTCTGTGGAAGTGTAAGAAATACTTTTCTGCCTGCGAACTAGCTACCAGCTATAAGGCTTATATCCGGCCACGTCTTGAGTGCATCTCACATGTTTGGCCTGGGGACCCAAAGTCATTCCAAGCTTTGCTCGACCGTATTCAAAAACATGCATTCCGATTAACTGGAAATGAGAATATATGGAGCACTCTACCTTTACTGTAGGTATTTCCATGATAAATGCAGCAATGAACTAAAAACCCTAAAACCCTCTCTATTGAATACCCTCCGAAATACTCGACAAGCTGCACGCTCACACGAGTACTCTGTGAAGAACTTGCCATGGGGATTAGTGAAATTTAGACAGTCCTTCATCCCTCGGACAGTATTGTAGAGTTCATTTCTTTCCAACTGAATACAACCTCCAGCAATTTAAGAGCAATGTTCACCCCCAGAGAGGAGAAAACGAAATGACTGGTTCGATGAGGAATGCCAAGAAGCCATCACCAATAAAAACGAAGCCTATCGACTGTTTCTCGAAAGACGAACACGAGCTAGAGAGGACAACTATCTACGGCTCAGGCGAAACGCCAAGAAGATCTGCAGACGAAAACAACGCAAAATAAACAATGACAAAATTTTATCACTGGACGAAAATCTGAAGAAAAATGACGTGCGAGCAGCATTTAATACCGGGAAACAAATGCGACAAGGTTACAAACCGCAAACTACCCTCTATGAGGACGAAGAAGGCAACATCATAAGCGACGCTACCGAAATCAATGCACGATGGCTTTAGTACTTCCGAACACTGTTAAATAGAATGACATCACAGACTGAACCTTTTATAATTCCGGAAAATCCAGATGGAGATCATCTGACTATTGCACCAACTTATGATGAAGTAGAGACAGCCTTACATAATTTAAGATCTACCAAGGCGCCCGGAATTGACGGAATCCCAGCAGAGCTCTTGAAAGAAGGTGGAACAGAGCTCACCAGTCGAATATTTGGATTAATTGTTAAAATCTGGACAACTGAAAAATTACCCGACGACTGACGGAAAAGCATTATATGTCCGGTATACAAAAAGGGTGACCGTTTGCGTTGCGAAAATTACAGAGGAATTTCATTACTATGTACGTGTTACAAAATTTTGACTAAAACTATCGAACGAAGACTCAGTGAATACGCTAACAACATCATCGGAGAATATCAAGGTGGCTTCAGATCTGGACGATCGACAATGGACCAGCTATTCTCAGTAAAACAGGTGCTAGCAAAATGCTGGAAATATGATATTAATGTGCACCAACTGTTCGTCGATTTTTGCCAAGCATACGATAGTGTCGACCGTAATGCTCTGTATGGAATAACGATTGAACTAGGTGTTCCACCGAAACTAGTTCGGTTAATAAAAGCCACGATGGAAAACAATGAGTGCCAAGTAAAAATCCAAAACGAGTTGATTCACAGCTTTCCAATGGAGTTAGGTCTCTAACAAGGAGATGGTCTCACCCCCACGCTCTTTAACTTGGTGCTCGAGTATGTCGTCAGGAAGGCAACTTCAGTAACCTCAGTGGGCACCAGAGGTACGCTACTCGTAAAATCCGCACAGTTGGTGGCGTACGCAGACGACGTGGATATTCTGGCCCGATCAATACTTGGAGTTAAGGAGGTATTCCAGGAGTTGGAGTCGGCAGCGGGTGAAGTAGGGCTCAGGGTCAATGAAGCGAAAACTAAATACATGACCCAGACACGAAGGACTGTCCCAGAGAGGCAGAACATTACTATAGGCGAATACAACTTCGAGCAGGTGGATGAATTCGTATACCTGGGAGCCCTTCTCACAAAGGACGGCAATGAGCGACAGGAAATTCAAAGAAGAATCACGGCAGCTAACAAAACATTTTATGCGGTCCTCCCCATAATGAAATCAAGGAAGGTCCATCGAAACAATGACTACGCATCTACAAGATATTAATTCGTCCTGTGCTGCTATATGGATGCGAAACGTGGACCTTGACACGGGTTTCGGAGAAGTTAATCGACACGTTTGAGCGAAAAATTCTTCGTAAGGTGTACGGAGCAGGTAAGGAAGGGGATGATTGGCGAATCCGAT
Organism: Chorisops tibialis; assembly: GCA_963669355.1. NCBI lineage: Eukaryota > Metazoa > Arthropoda > Insecta > Diptera > Stratiomyidae > Chorisops > Chorisops tibialis. The sequence continues at coordinate 81,631,014 of OY770263.1, forward strand.
ACAACCATGAGCTGTATCAACTATTTGACGACCCACCAGCATCTATAGTGATCAAACTGCGCAAGCTGCAATGGGCTGGCCACGTGGAACGAATTCCAAAACGAGTGCTCAAGGGCAGAGCTCAAGGTAACCGACCGCAGGGGAAGCCACGAAAGCGATGGGAGGACTCAGTCGACGCAGACTGCAGATCGCTTCTCGATTTTTCAAACTGGAGGACGCGGTCGTTGGACTGAGACAACTGGAGGAGGTGCATCTGGGAGGCCAAGGCTCGATATGGGCTGTAGCGCCATTGCATTGCATTGTTCACCTCCACTTCCTTTCCTCATCTCCTGTGTTTCCCTACTAATTTTCCCATATCCACTTGTTTCCCAGTACTTAAGTTATTTTTGATGGCCGTAAAAAAAACCAAATAGTTCAAATAAACTACCTACACGTCGGGCGCAAAATTATTATTCTTGGGACAGGTTGATGCATGAAGAGTCAATGTGCATATTAAAGTGGTTAGGTATGACTAAGTGAAATGGGGTTCTAAGGCAGGGCTGTTGTCAATTTAACACTTAATTGCGAATACTATCAATAGCTCAATATTTCAATCATTTATTTATGCAAGTTTGGGATTTTATGATGGGTAATAGTAAGCGTTCACCAGGTTTTTGTGGACTTTAAACAAGCATACGACAGTGTTGATCGAAACGTACTGTACAAAATAATGCTGCATTTTGGCATCCCAGCAAAACTAGTCCGACTGACCAAAATGACGATGACATCAACAACATCACAAGTCGAAGAGTCAACAACCAACTAACTGATGCCTTTGACACAAATGTCGGACTAAAACAGGGTGATGGGCTGGCCCCTCTGCTTTTTAACCTAGCTGTAGAATACGTCATCAGAAAGTTACCCGTTGACACAAGAGGTACGCTGCTTTATAAATCCAGCCAGATAGTGGGTTATGTGGACGATATCAACATATTATCACGCTCTTTCACATCCGCAAAAGAAATTCTACTAAGCCTCGATCAAGCAGCAAAAGAAGTTGGCTTGAAAATTAATGAAACAAAAACGAAAATAATGACACAAACAAGGATAGACAAAACATTACAATTGACGAATATAATTTGGAAAATGTGGACGAATTCATATACTTAGGCACAAAATTGACAAAGAGTGGAAATGAAACGAATGAAATAAAAAGACGAATCCAGCTCGCAAATAAAACGTATTATTCAGTCTTAGCTATTCTTAAGGCCAGCAGAAAGACCAAACTCTAAGTCTACAAATCAATAGTAAGACCTGTGCTTGGCTACGGATGCGAAACATGGACTCTTACACAAGCATCCGCAAATATGTTGAACGCTTTCGAAAGACGGGTCCTGAGACGAATAATTGGAGCGAAACGTGATGGTGACCGATGGCGAATTAGATACAACAGTGAGCTGTATGATATATTCGACGAACCGGAGGTTTCCACTATCATCAGACTGCGGAAGCTGCAATGGGCTGACCATGTACAAAGGATGGACGAAACTCGAATACCTAAAAAGGTATTCGAGGGAAAAACGGAGGGCCGGAGGCCAGTGGGAAAACCCAGGGAACACTTGTCCGACTCTGTTGACGAAGACTGTTCATCGCTGCTCGGATTTAAAAATTGGAGGACGCGGTCACTGGACCGAGATCGCTGGAGACTTCGGCTACGGGAAGCCAAGCCCGAAAGGGGCTGTAGCGCTGCGACGAGACGAGAATAGTAAGCGTGGGTGGAAGTTAATAATTTTACTTTACTATTTTAATAATAAAGTATTGTGATCAATTTGGAAAAAAAATTTGCTAACCTGAAATTTAGTTTTTTCGCATAAAATCGCATAAGAATGTGAAAAAAAATCGTCTGTCTGTACGCCATACGCCGATGTGCACGCTCAGCGCACATTAACTCTCAAGTCCTTCAAGATAGAAAGTTCATTTTTGGGTGGATTGTAGATGGTGGCAGATCTCAAGCGGACACCCATTTTGGGAAGTGTCCGGATTAAGTCGGAGGCAGAGGGAGTGCTAAAGCCGAAAATTAAGAATTCGATTATCTCAGTCATGGATTTAGTTGGGAAGCTGAAAATCAACGTATAAATAGAGCAGTTTGTGGTATAAACTTTAAAAATAATTTAATTTTCTTATCTACTGGGGTGCGAAAAAAAGGAGGGGGTGAGCTAAAAACAAATTTTTTAAGTGATTATATCTTCAAAATTACTTACCATAAAAAATTCATATTTTGGGACCATTAAGGTGGCATACAGATTCACTAGAATCAGCTTAGAGGCTAAAAAAAAATTATAAAGAATGTAAGGAGAATGTAAACTTCCAGTTTTGAATACGCGTGCCTTTCTTGGTAATGCATTACCTTGAGTTCTCTCTTCCGCTATTCCCAAAAAGGAAAAACGTGCTAAGAACATTTTTCTGAAAAGGTTAAATTTTCGCGTTCTGCAATCTTTAAGTTTAACCACATTAAGCTTGCGCTATTTCCGAATAACCGAATAGCCATCGGACAAAAGCTGTGATTGTGTACAGCAGTTGCAAGTAATAATCAATCAAATGGTAATCCTTCTGTCGGCGACTTATGACCAAATGATCTATTTGGTTTTGAATATCTCAATTGAAGAAGATTAAGATTTTTGTGATGCCTTTTGGGCCTTTTTAACTATTTGCCGAGAGATACAAAACTTGACAAATAGAGGGTGTTCTCGGGGCTTTTAATTCAAAGTCGTGATGCATCTTCCCAAGTGTCGTCATGCTGCTTCATGACGTGTTCTAATCCAGTGTTGTCGACCTGTTTTTGCTGTTGCCAAAGATTTGGATGTTATAGTGCTCCAGGTCATGGCCGAGTAACCCATCTGCTTTCGGTGTTTAAACGATCCAGAAAGCAATCACAGTCAATTTTTGTTGGCCGTTTTTTTGCGTACAGTTCGTCCGTGTTCGAGGCACTGTATCTGTTTCTCGTATCAGTTATTAGTCTAACAACCCTGCCGTAATTTCATTCGTGTTTCAGTGAGTGCCCTGCAACAATTTTTAGGGCAGACAATCGCACAAGAAAATAGCATGGTTATTAGCCGCTTACAACAAGTAGCCCCGCTGTGAAATGATTTAAATCCCATTACCACAGGGTAAAGGGGATTGAATTATATTTTTCGAATGACCCGACTAAACCTACGAACAGCAAACTCTGTCATCATAGTGCAAGCCACTTCATTTGCCAATGCAATTAAGTAATGCAAAAATATGGGCAACATCATCTCTTCGGATTACAAAACCTCAAGATTTCTTACAATCGAATAATTCATTCGATACAGCCATTTAATGAGCACTAATAATTTCCCAATGGATACTAAAGACTACCATTGCAAACTCGGGACCCTTTTATGCCACATATACACGGTAGCAGAGAAAGCACTAATCGACCAATGTAATTAATCCATTGCATTGCTTAACAATCAATTAAATCGAATTTTGCTAATAATTTGCCCAACCGATGAGTAGAAAATTACAAAATTATTATCATTCATTTAGGAAACAATTATACCGCCCAGGCAGCCGGCGGCGACATTTGTATGTAACCTTCCTACCGTTTAGCGCTCGTGTAAGTACAAGTCGAGCATAATTATTTCGCTTGAATATTATACAACCGAAAAAACATCAAATATCAACTGGCACTTAAAATGTAACCGCCAAATGTTATTTTTTTGCTGCTCATTGCAAGCAACAAGTACCACTCATTAACGAAATTAAAAGACCATGAAATTAAATGTTTAGTCCAAATTATAATATAAGTTTGGAAGTAACGAGCGCAGTTATACCCGTAAATTCGAACATTTCGTAGAGGACAATAAAAAATAAATAAGAAATATTTTTAAGTCATCAGTTTATTTATGCGTAGTCTGAGAACTAAGGAAATTTAATTTGGAAAGAAAATAGGATCGAGAATATTCCTTATGTAAGATTTTCCTATTTCTATTCAAATCGGCTCTCTACTCGTATTTCTTAAAAAGGAATTTAAAATTCAAAATAAGAACTTTCACGAGTTTATGTATTACTTCCCCATTCACATCTCATTCTTCTTCGTGGAATTCATTAAAAGTGACTAAGAAACACGCCGTGTGTCGTAGAAAATTTTAAAACAGCCTGGAAAAGTTTTCTTCTTCTTTGCCCTTAAAACTGAAATATAAAAACTTCTGCGAGGACAGCGGGCAGCCGAGCGAAAAAGAGGATTTGCGGTTGAATGTCATGAATTTTCAAGTTCCATGATCGATTTATCTTATGAACTTTAGTTGTAGCTACTCTAAAGTTTTTGAATAAGTTTCACACTATAAGAGTAAGAAATTGAATGACTGCTATAATATTGGTGCAATTACTCAAAGTGCAATCTTTGTAAATATTTACGGATACATGTAATTGGTTGAATTAGCGATGGTTTCCTCTATTAATTTTTTTACATAAAATAGAAATATACATATTTCGCGAACCCATGCCTACGACGCATTTTGGGGATATTCTGGTAAGGTACCAAATTTTTGAACCGTGCAGACTAAGGTAGACATTGGAATTGAACAGCGAAATTGCCACTGGATCGGTCACACTTTGGGGAAGCCAATGTTAAACATTTGCAGTCAAGCTGTGGGTTATAACCTTCAAAGAAGACGTAATTTTGTGATACCAAAGGAAGCGAGTAGTTGAAGGAGATTCCGTGAATCAACACGGAGGACGAGAAGTTGAGATTAGTCATCATAGAGCGAAGCCTGTGCCAGTAGTCAATCAGCAAATATGAGACTAAGAAGCCCTAAGATAGGATACATGGTCCAATACAATACAAAACTTTTGGACAGTATAGTAACTGATAAATTGTCAATATTCATGAAAAATTCAATCATACCAAATCAGCATGGATTTTGTACTGGAAGATCGACCTAAACTAATTTACTTGTCTGCCAAAACTATATTAAAATTCTTTGGAAAGTGGCTTTCGAGTAGACACAATCTATATTGACTTAGCTAAGGCTTTTGATAAGCTCGATATTAAACTTGTTATTGGTAAACTTAAAACATTCGGTATTGTTGGCTCACTTCTAAACTGGTTTTCTGATTGTCTTAGCAATAGGCAACTAAATGTCGAAATTTCATCCTTTTGTTCCAAAAGCTTTAAAGCTACTTCTGGAGTTCCTCAAGGTTCCCATTTAGGAACTCTTCTTTTTCTTATATTTCTTAATGATATAGGTGATATTTTCCATCTTCTTTTTGCTGATGATTGCAAAATTTTTAAAAGAATATCTTGTCCCAACGATGTTAACGTATTGCAAAGCAGTCTTGATTACTTCGAAGAATACTGCAAAAATAATAGTCTGCATATAAATATAAATAAATGTAAACAAATTTCGTTCTCACGTTCTAAAATTATTAAACCACTTAATTACACCATTTAATTCCACATTCAAATTTCCAAAACTGATAAAATCCGCGATCTTGATTTGCTCTTAAATTCTAAGCTTACTTTTAATGATCATATTGAAAACATTTTAAATATCTCGCGTCGTAGCCTTGGACTTCTCATCAGAAATACTAAAAATTTCACTAATATAAGTGCCATAAAATTAGCTTATATTTCTTTAGTCAGAAGCACATTGGAATATGCATCAGTAATTTGATCACCTTATTACAACGTTCATATTTTAGATCTTGAAAGTGTCCAGAAAAAATTGTTGCGATATGTCGAATACAAACTAGTTATTCCCCGGGAATTAATTGACTTTAATATGATCCTGTCATATATGAACTTATGTACCTTTGAAAAGAGAAGAACTTATTTTGATGCAGTAAATCTGTTTAGACCCCTACAGGGGCACAGGACAAAAACGGCTCGCTTCCATAAGGCGAGATTCTTAGCATCGACCTTTAGCTTTTTCCAGGACTTGTTTATTTTTCTGGCCTTCTACTCATCTGCACGCACCCATTTGCTATATGGTCGAACAACCCGATGTCCTCCTTGAGGATTTTAATCCAGAGCCTGTTTGGAGTTGATTCGCTCTGGTTTAATCAAAGTGTGACCGATCTACTGCCACATCCGCCTTTCAATCTCAATGTCTAAAGTAGACATTGAAATTCAAGTCGGCAGTTGTACTCCAAAGTTTGTCATTGAAGATCACTTCTGGCCAGAATATCTCTAAAATCCGTCGTAGGAATGGTTCGAAAGTTTGCAGTGTTTCGGTAAGTCGAACGGCCAATTTCCACGTACTACAACTATATAACAATACGAATTTGACGCATGCATCAAAAACTCGCAGGTTCGTATGAAGGGAGATCTCTCTTAACCTCCAGAAAGTGCAAAGGATACCGAAGGCCGGACGAGCTTTATTTAGACGAGCTTCAACATCCTTTTCGGCCCCGCCGTCCATGCTGACAATGCTTCCGAGATAGCAAAAATCTTGCACCTCTTCTACATCTTGTCCGTTAAGAACAATTGGTATGCTTTCGTTCGAACCCATGTGCATGTACTTCGTTTTACGCATATTTATTTCAGTCCCGCCTCATTCATGCAATGTGCAAACATTTAGCTTTACGTTCGAATGGTTATGTGCAAGCAAACACACGTCATCAGCATAATCAGGGTGACTTAAGCTGTTAAATAGTCTCCATTGAAGACCTTTATCTTTCCCCCTTCCAGTGCAGCTTTCAAGATTTCATTTATTACCAACAGAAATAGGGCTGGTGAAATATACAGCCTTGTCTGATACCCGTTGGCACAGAAAAGCTCTCGGATAGGTCTCCTCTATGCAAAACGCTACACCTTGCATCTTCGTAGGATTCCTTAATCATAGCTATGACCTTATTTGAAATATCTCTCCTACGCAAAGCATTCCATACGTAATCTCGCAAATCGCTGTCGAAATCCTTCTCGAAGTCCACGAACATGAGATGTAGTGGCGAACACATTTCGGCTGACTGCTCCAATATTATTCGTAGGATATTTGTATGGTCGGTTACGGAATGTAGCCTGATAAACTTCGAAAGTGCTCTCCACGATAGCACTAATCCTATTGAGAATTACCTTAACCATGATTTTCGATAAGCAGACATATAACACGCCTATTGGCACAATCCCGAAGGTCGCCCTTCTTCGGAATTTTCACAATGACGCCCTCCTTTTATTTAGTCGGATATCTTCCTTCATTCCACACCTCAGTAAAGAGTGGGAGGAGTATATCTACTGTTATTTCTGGGTCCGCTTTGAAGAGTTCGGTTGGTAGTCCGTGTTTACCTGGGGCTTTCCATCTTGCCATTGACCAAATGACGGAAAGTATCTCTTTCTTATTTAAGGGATCGTCCCTAATAGAGGATTGTTGCGGTTGGATGTTTGGTAGTTTTTCTGTTTCCAGAATATCTTCCTCTGACAAGAATATCAGAGAATTATTCCTTCCATCATCGCAACTCTTGTGTTCACTTATATTACGGAGAGTTTCGTTGACATCTTTCACCAGGTATTTGGCGGTGAAATTCCTGTACGGTAACTGTTCAATAAATTTAAATAGTGAACCCATATCCCCAAGGCAAGCCGCAGATTCTACCGGAATGGCCCGATCTTCAATAGACTTTCTCTTGTCGCTTATGCCAGCCTTTTTAAGCTGTTTATGAGCATCGCGGTAGTTTCGTCCCAGGTCGAAAGTTCTTTCGTTGATATCGGATTGAGAGATGATTGCTAATTTGCCTTTCTTCCGATCGCCAACCTTATCCCATATGTCTTGCGGTATTCAGGCTTTCTGACCGCTTTGCCCATATCCCACAGGTTCTTCAGCACTAGTTCGAAACGTGTTTCTGGTTGCCTCCCATTTGGCATCCAGTGTGCGCATTTCATATCCGCCCAATATGGTTGATTTTTCGCGTAGAATGGTTGTGTACTCGCGCTTTTTTTTTTGGGTCTCTAAGTCTATCCACATTAAGCTTGCGCTTCATTTGAAGAATTTGTGGTTGTCGGATAGCTGCTGAGCACAATCTCAAGCATCATGTGATGATCGCTTCCCACTATAGTTTCACGCTCCCATATCAAGGAGACATCTTCTCCATTGGTGACTTAAAGCCAAATGGTCGACCTGGATCTGAGTAACACCATCAGGGGAAACCCTGTATGTTTTATGGTGGCTCTTGTGTAGAAAAGGGGTCTCTCTGATGACCGAGTACTACAAAACTCCACAAATAATTCGCCGTTTTCGGGTTTCTTAATCCAGGTCCCCGTGACTCTTGACGTGTTCTAGTCCAGTGTTGTCAGAGCCAACCTAGGCGTTCATGTCTCCTGCGATGATAATTATCTCATCTCTTGGAATACGCTCGAAGGTGGCACTCAGTTGGTTAAAAAAAACTCCTCTTTGTCACCAATTGTTGTGGTGTTAGTCGGTGCGTAGCACTAAAGAATCGTGACGTTCCTGACACTAGTCCTGAGCCAAATGACGATTATCCTATCTAAAGTTGGTTTCGAGCTGATGAGTCTGTTTCTCGCTCTCGATGTAAGGACGACCGCTACGCTGGTTTTGGCTTCACTCCCAGAACAACGAACAGAATTGTGTTTCCGCTCGTGGTTCGTTCTTCTACTGATTCTGTCCACCTGACCTCGCTCGAGCCCAAGATTTGGATGTTATAGTACTTCATTTCACGGTCGATCACTGATTGGTGCATAGACCGAGTGGAGTGACTTCAGCCCTTCCCCGTCATTCAATGTTCAAACATTCCAGAATCCAATCCATTTTCGAATGCCAAAAGTCGTTACTGTTGAAACCGTCCATATTCAAGGCGCTGTATCTGTTTCTCGTATCAGTTAGGTTTTAAGATCACGGGTGATAAGCCCATGACCCAGTGAATGTCCATTTGCCATTTTGAGGGCAAGCAGGACTTGCTGTTGGTGAATTCTACTGCCCCCATCCTAAAGGGAAATGGTTAGCTCAGGTCCGTGGAGTCACTGTTCTTCAAAGATAGTTGCATGATTGGTAAAACCTCATCCTACAACTTTCCCCTGTGGGAGTAAATTATTTTCTAAGAAAAGCTTAATTACAAGCTGAATTGACATTTCGAGGCTCGTAATTGGTTTCGACCCGGGCTCCTCTAAACTCGGTTCCTGGACCAAATAGCCTCTTAGCCCTGAATTTTTCAGGGCTTAATACCCCCATACTTCTGCTATGCATTCAAAAAGCTGAGAGAAATCTTTCACTATGGTACATTCTTTGTGGAAGTGCTCCTCTCCGACGGATCTAATACCATTTTTGATAGAGAGCTCTATTGGCATTTCGTGGTGGTTGAATATTTGAACAAAATGTCTCTGTAAAGCTGATGAGTATGCGTCTGTGATGGACTCATCTTTCAGCTTCTCGATGTCGACCTTAAGTGTCGATTAGTATGTTGTAGGTTCGCTGATTGTTATTTGAAATGGCCTTGACTGAATAATGGTCAGAGTCGCAGTTAAAACTTCTGTAGGCTCTTACGTTTAGGATGTTGCTTGACGATGGTTTTATGTTTTTGAAGCGAGCTCATGTCCCTTGTGACCCATTTAGCCTCCAGAAGTACGACAACATTAATGTTGAATTTATCAACTTGATCGTGGAGTGGTCTTAGAGCTCCAGGATCATACATTAACAGGTTCCCAAAGAATGCTCAATTTTTTATTTGCGTTAAATCCTTCGAATCCGAGGCGAAGCTTCAGGTTCTCTAAGAAGCGTTTATTTTTTTTTTTTGTGGGAACAGATTGTTAGCCCATCGTCCTAACACCAACCTGGAGGACCAGGTTTGTGCACACAGACGTGGTTGAACAATTTCAGCTGAATAGGATATGTTGGAGTGGTTGGGTGTGTATAGATAGGGTAGGCATCTGATCGGCATCGTAAGGTGACACCCAGTATTGTAACTATCATATACGCATCAATTGTGCTCATCATACCTCCACGTGGTAGCCACCAGGTACTGGTCTTGTCCATCTGGACTTGACTTGCTGAACTGATAGGCATGAGAGCTAATGAAAAAAAAAATGTTAGCACTATAATAATATGGCCCTCCAAGTTGGGAGTTGGGCGATGTGTTAACAACTCATCCTCGGAAAAACCATACCCGTTTCGAAACCTGAAGCAAAGCCTCGGACTGGATTGATTCAACGGCAACGACCACGCAAACGAAAAATGAACTATTCCTTCGGATCTTGGAACGTGCGATCCCTGTACAGAGCAGGATTAGTGAGAGCGCTTCTGGAACAGACAGCCAAATACAGTATAACCATAATTGCACTCCACTCCATTGCACTATTGAGGCTTCCGTGGCGTAGTGGGCAGCGTGCTTGCTTCTCAGTCAATAGGTCGTGGGTTCGATTCCCACTCCAGACGGGATTTTTTAAGCGCAAATTTTCCAGTTGCTACTGGTGATAAAAAATTATTCGCAATAAAATGGGGAAACGGTGTAAAAGTGAAACAGTTCCACTTCAAGAAGGCCTAGATACTCAGTAGATGGTTTCTGTTCGCTTTCTATCATTCAGTCCCCCATAACATATGTAAATATTTGTCAGTAATCAGCGAGTACAACTGAGCAATATAACAGCTTCTCCACTCGCTACGGTCGTTATCACTCCCCTTCCCCAACCTTCCAAATCCCATTCCTTCCTTCCATGACTGTGTTTGTGCATTGCACATAAAGGCCGAAATTGCCTATAACACAGGTCATTCTGTAAAAAAAAAAAAAAAGAAACTAAATTGTTAGATAGAGAGATTACTGACATTAGATCGCACACAATTTTCAAAAGTGGGAAATCATCGGGAAGCCGGGAGTTTGGAGTTGCGTTTGTCGTCTACAACAAGTTTAAACACCAGGTCACCAACTTCAAAGCTGTGAATGAACGATTGTGTGCAATCTGCATCAAAACAAGATTCTTTAATGTTTGGCTTATTAATGTCCATGCCCCAACGGAAGACAAAAACGACGAAGTTAAAGACGATTTCTATAGCACCTTAGAATCAACATTCGACTCCCTTCTGTCGAACGATATCAAAATAGGTGGCTTTAACGCGAAAGTGGGCAAAAAAGACACTTACATAGGTACAATTGGAAGGCACAGTCTCCATGATATTAGTAACGACACCAACCAGAGACTGCGGGATTTTGTCAGCAGCAAAAATCTTATTTTAAGATCGACATGCCTTCCGCATCGTGACATTCATAAGAGAACGTAGGCATCACCCGACGGAAGAACATTCAGTTAAATAGAACATGTTCTAATAGAGAAAAGGCCGGCCTCCTGCATTCTCGACGTGCGTACATGTCGAGGTGCTAATTGCGACACAGATCACTATTTGGTAAAGACGAAGTTCCGATGTCGAATCGCAAACCGAGACACCCAAAAACACAACCGGTTCCTAAAATCGACATAGGAAAACTCAAGGATGAGAAAGTACGTGTCAGCCTAGAGAGGCAATTCCCGCCAATAGCGAACAATAACGCCAGCTTGCCAATAGAAGAAATGTGGCAAAATATCAAACATGGCATTACATCAATCGCAGAGGAGGTGATAGCACAACAACCCCGGCGCAAAAGAAATGATTGGTTCGACAACGAATACCAAGATGCTTAGACCGAAAAAACCAGGCTTATAAAATATTAACAGAATGGCCGATACGAGCCAAACGGGACAAATATAAAGATCTTAGACGATTTGCAAAGAAAGCATGCAGAAAAAAAAATGAAGTACAATAATGACGAAATTAAAAACATGGACGAACATTTTAAACTACACAACACAAGAGCCGCATATTCTATTGTTAAAAGAATCAAAGCGGGATACCTATCGGAAACGAACCTCTGCAAGGACGCAGAACGGAACGTTCTTAGTAATGCGGAAGATATGAAACTAAGACGGGTGCAATACTTTGAATACCTTCTTAATCCGAGCACACCACCCGCACGAACAGCAGCATCAGACACAATAGCAGGTATAACTGATGAAACAGCTGATGAAGGATCTACTTAGGGTCCTCCCACACTCGAAGAAGTGAAATCAGCCCTGAGAACCACCCAAACAACAAAGCGCCGGGCACTGATCAAGTTCCAGCTGAACTTCTAAGATCCGACGACACCTGCATAGCGCATCTCCTACGGACATATGGACGCAGAAAACACTTCCTGAAGATTGGGGTGAGAGCGTTATATGCACAATTCATAAAAAAGGTGACAAACTCTGCTGCGAAAACTACCGAAGAATATCTCTGTTGTGTACGTCTTATAAGATCTGACGAAAATTTTGGAAAGGAGAATTAAGCCCTATGCTGATAATGTAATTGATGAATACCAAGGCGGATTTAGAGTTGGACGATCGACCACGGACCAGATATTCTCAGTTAAACAGGTGCTGAAAAAGTACTGGGAATATAATATTGACGTGCACCAGATATTTGTTGACTTCAAGCAATTATATGACAGTATCGACAGGTGCGTACTGTATAAAATCATGTTGGAGTTTGGAGTCCCACCGAAAGTAGTTCGGCTTAGAAGAATAACAATGACCGAGTCTTTGTCACGAGTCAGATTAGAAAATGATCTGACTTCCAGTTTTAAAACAGACAACGGCCTTAAGCAAGGTGACAGCCTGGCACCAATGTTGTTCACTTTGACACTCGAATATGTTGCTTAAAAACTTCCCATTGACACTAATGGAACACTATGCTTCAAATCCACACAACTCGTAGCATATGCCGACGACATAGATATTCTTGCAAGATCTCTGGAGAGTGGTAAAGAGGTATTTGTAAACCGTGACTCGGTAGTAAGGAAAGTTGGACTACATATTAATTATGACACAAACTAGGAAAAAGACACCATTAAGACCAAATATTACAGTGGGAGACAATAACCTAGAAAACGTAGACGACTTCATATACCTAGGGGCAAACCTATCGAAGGATGGAAACGAACCCATCGAAATTAAAAGAAGAATAATGATGGCAAACAAGACTTATTATTCAGTACTTCCAATAATCAAAAACAAGAACGTGCACAGGAAAACAAAACTTAAACTACATAAAACAATCATAATACCTGTGCTATGCTATGGCAGTGAAACGTGAACATCAACTCAGGCGTCTGAAAAACTACTTAACGCCTTTGAAAGAAAGGTCCTCAGAAGAATCCTCGAACCTGTGCGGGAAGACTCGATCTTGAGAATACGTTACAATAGAGAATTGTTGAGTTCTCTCAGCTATGCCGCGAGTCCAGCTATGTCCATTCTTAGCCTAGACGCACTGGTGGTTCTGGCCATTCAGGATGACTTTTTCCATCCTCCTTTTTCAAGTCGGGCTTGGGACTACCTTATGTGAATCTCAGTCCATAGCGAAAAGTTATTTCGCCCCAATTATAGTTTTTGGAACAGATATGTAAACACGGGAATGCCTGAATTTTTATATAAGACCCAGTTGGCTTATCATTCAGCTAATTAGCGCCAGTTATGATAATACTCATTGCATTTTAATAAAATTCACCACTAGAAGAGACATTCGGATGATTTCCACTAAACTTATTGCCTGATAGTAAACATTAACAAATTGAGATTTTCGCTTAAATCAAATTTGGCAATTTCGAAGCAAATTTGTAAATCCCGCTCTGCGTTTATAAAAAGAAAACAAACCTGCTCAAACATCAATTTCAAGATGGGGATGATCTACTGGTAAATACATTTTTTCTTTGCATGGACAAATTTACTCATGATTCTAAAGTAATATTGATTTTCACTGAAATTGAGCCAGTCTAAGAGGGTGTGGTGGATGGGAGCCGGGCTTAGGGTGCAAAGCAGATAGGAGTATAGATGTAGGATGCTGCTAGGTAGGCTCGTTTCGATCGTTCCTATAAAATAATCACATTGTTTCTCGTGGCAGTTCTTCATTTTACATTCATTACGTTCAACTTGAATTTCCATCAAAGTTGAAAGCCAGCGCGTCTCGAATGTAGGGACTTTGCCGATGTTATTTTTCCCCAATTTTTCATACAGTTCTCTTCGTCTTCTTTTTTCCTGAATGAGTTTATAATTGAATTCGAGATAGAGTACCACGTTGCTGTATCCGTTCTCCGGAAACATTAGATCCTTTAAAAATTTCGTGAAAAGACTCTTGTTCGTTTCGGGAAGAATGTCTGTTGTAAACGGTGAAGCTCGTTTGCTTTTTATCTTGGAAAGTATTGTAATTTTCTCCATTGAGAAATTGTTCCATGGAAAACGTCAATTCTACCTTCAAGAACTCAATAATAAATTGTACGTTGCATTTTTTACTATATTGACAAAGTTGCCTGTAATTGGTCTACATTAGAATTCTAATCGTTTTCACAAGATCACACTTGAAACATGCCCAGGTCATGGAAACATCTTCTAACCGAGATAATCCTAAGCACATAAGTATGTGTCTTGACTTATGAAGCGGTTTTCTTAAGTGGGCTTATTGTCCGGTGACACGAGCTCCAACAAGATGCATGTATGTAGAATTTAAAGCCCTGTTCGTTAGAGCTTGACTCTAGCCTGACCAGAAGAATTCATTAACAGAGTGAATCGTGAGCATAAATTTAAGTAGAAACATGAAATCCATCGTTGAACTGCAATTTATGGAAATGATATTCCGCGGTGGAGCCCATAATGGTGTACAACACCATGCACGAAGCCATCTCAGACGTGGCAAAGTTGATTTAATGGCAGCCCATAGGAAGGCAACTAAACGACTTATCCAGCGGTGGACTACTAAAAATAGACGCACAGTGCGGGCGCCAGTTCGATATCCTTCCCTTGGTACACCTTTCATCCAGAGTTTGAAAGTCGAAGAAGCACCCATCGATATGTTTATTGGCATGCAGCATACAATGGTGAATATCAGTGGGAAAAGACGATACGGGATTTTGTCCATGCAACTAGATTTTCTAGACGTCGCTAGCTGCATTCGTAGCTGCACCGTCAATCCGGTAATTCAGTACATTGAAGGTAGTTGAACTTGATATTCGCATTAACAGGGTGATTAAAACGGTTACGATTTGCAGTGTCGAAATTAATTTCCATAGCCTTTATGCGCATATTAAAGTATAGCTTTTTGCAACATCCTGGAATATGAGTTTTAGAAGAGTTTAGATGATTATTCCGAATATGGAGCTTTATTTGATTCTCGAAAATCATTGTTTTTTTTCTCTTATAGATCTTATGGCCATCATTCTTAAACACATTTAATAAATAAGTGAAACCATCGCGTTTCTGAAGAATATTTTACGAATATTGAAAAAAAAAAAGAATTTCGGTAAAAATACATATATTTGTCATTAAAGCAAAATGCGCAAACAGCACCATCGTGTTACAGCGCAAACGTTGCTCCTATCCGAAAAAATATCATTGATTTGAGAAATGAATAAATAATGAAAAGAATTGTAACAATTTCCTTGATTCAAAACTTCTTCTGTATTTGCGGTGAATTATGTACCACAAAACCTTACTGAAATTCTTAAGAAAGTATTAGATTGTTGCAGATCAAATGGCGACTTTCGCGACGAAGTGAAGTTAGTTGCGATTTTAATGTCTCAAACTGCCACCAGGTGGCTCTGGTAGTAATGAATATTGAAGTACAAATACTTCTACATTTGGTCACGGAATCATTTCAGTTTTGGACTACATTGAGATCGGAGAGAAAAAAAAATAAGAAAAAAACATGGAATCGAGTCAAAAACGATTACTTTTCTTTTACGAGTTCAAACTTGGCCACAACGCAAGGGACGCAACCAAAAACATCAACAGGGCATTTGGAGCTGACACAGTAAGCAAACGAACCACACAGCGATGGTTCGACAAATTTCAATCATAGATATAACCCTTCAAAGTAAGCCATGTGGTCACCCAGGACCATTGATAGACAACGACGAGCTGCGTTTACTAGTGGAGTCTTACTCACGCCAAACTGTAAGGGACATTATAGTGAAACTGGGCGTACACTATGCAAAAGTTTCCCGGTACTTGCAACAGCTTGGAAATGTTGAAATGTTGATAAGTGAGTTCCGCATGAGCTTACTCAGCAAAACATGACCTCATGTATCAAGAATAACGATCAAAAAAATTAAACGAGTTGCAGTATGAGACTCTTCCTCATTCACCATATTCACCAGACCTCTCGCCAACTCATTACCACTTTTTTAAACATTTCGATCATTTTTTAGCGGAGAAACAATTTAACAATGAAAATGCCTTCGAGGAATTTCTTCAGTCTAAAAAGTCGGACTTCTACGAAACTGGCATAAATGCACTTGTATCTCGTTGGAAGAAGTGTATTGCATCTGCTGGTACCTAATTTGATTTATAAAATTAAGTTTTATAAAAGTTAAAGTTGTTTGAAATTTCATTAGCAAAGTTGCCATTTCATCTGTAGAAGAAAATGCTAAGAAATGTGCAGAATTATTTAATGAATATTTCTCAAATATTGAAAAAAAAAATGGCTGAAAAAATAAATAGTAACGGTTGGAATGTAGAAACCAGAATCATTGAGACAAAAAAAGAAACCAATATTAAAGAAACTACCGAAGATGAAATACAAATGCTAATTAAGAATATGAACGATGGAACTAGTCCCGGGTTTGATGGAGTTACAAGTGAATGTCTAAAATTAGTAAGCACATACATCAGTAAACCGCTCACTTACTTAATAAATCTAAGCTTCAACACTGCAAAATTTCCATCGATTTTAAAAAAAGCGATAGTTTCACCAATATTCAAAGGAGGAACAAAGACAGACATGAACAACTACAGACCCATTTCACTTCTATCTACTATCGCTAAAGTTATTGAAAAAGTGGCAAAGATCAGACTCATAGAAGAAATTGAAAATGAGAAAATTATATCAAGCAACCAATTCGGCTTTAGAGCGGGACAAAGTACTCATGATGTGATAGCATTATTGAGCAAGAAAATTGTAAACTCACTAGATGAAGGAAAAAAACCTTACGCAATATTTCTCGATTTAGCGAAAGCTTTCGATTCCATACCGCACAAGCATATTATTCATAAACTTCATGTGATGAATATAAATAAAAAAATTATTGATTGGATTACTAGTTATCTCTATAATCGTAAACAAGCTGTGAGAATAAATTGCCAACTTAGTTCTGAACTTACATTTGAATTTGGAGTACCACAAGGAACGGTCTTAGGTCCCATATTGTTTCTACTTTACGTGAATGATTTATATAATCTTCAAATAAAAGGGCAATTAATATCGTTTGCAGACGATACAGTGTTATTTATAGAAAGTTCAAGCTGGGAAGGAGTTACTGCTAAGGCCAACTATAGCCTTCTCGTAATCAAAGAATGGCTAGACTTTAATTCTTTATTCATCAATATAAATAAATCCAATTATATTGCATTCTCGTATAACACCCGTGGAACTCCTGAAAACTTAAATTTACAAATACATTCAAACTCGTGTTCCACAGACTGTGGATGTCCCTTATTAACAAGAGTATATCATACTAAATACTTAGGCGTCATATTTGATCAATTTATGAGATGGGATGTCCAGATAAACAGCGTTAGAAATAAACTGAAAAAACTAATACCCAGCTGCTTTCAACTGCGATAATTTTTAACTAAAAATGCGGCAAGATCTTTTGTACTCTAGATGAAATCTGAGAGTATATTGTGTTTGCCTTACCGTTTGTAACGCTAAGAAATAATGCTCGCACAGAGCCGCTAAGGGTACAAGAATATTTGTTGTTGCTCAAAAACTTCGAATCCGAGGTGCTGTCTGTCCGTCTGCCCGTCTGTCCGTCTGTCCGTCTGTCTACAGCATAACTCTCGAACGCTTTGAGCTATCGTGCTAAAATTTGTTGTGTGTCATTTTTAGCAAAAAAGTAACTTTAAATTCGTGAACGGGCAACATCTCCCCACTCCTTCTACCCCCTCCCATACTAATTTCACGAAATTTTCAAAAATTGATTTTTCTTTGAATCTATTTAAGTTATCGACTTGAAATTTGGGTTCAAATATTTTGATATAGATGTCATTAATATGATTGAATATTGATCCGATCCCATCACCCCTTCTACCCCCTCCCATACAAATGCATAATTTTGAAAAATGCAGTTTTTCGATTTCCATTGAAACTAGCAAAGTTAGAAAAACAAATTTTTGCCACAATTAGTTTTATTATAATTCCAATCAGCTTTGAAAAAATTATCAACTTCACCTCACTCCTTCTACCCCCTCCCATACAAATCTCACGAAATTTTGAAATTTAAACTAAATTATTTTTCTTCGAAACTGTTAAAGCTATCAACTTCATATTTTGCATAATGTATAAAAATAGAAATATCAATAACGAGAAAAAAATTTGTTTTGATCCGTACACTCCTTCTACCCCCTCCTGTACAAATGTACAATTTTTGTTAAGTGCATTATATCGATTTCCACTAAAACTAGAAAAGTTACAAACTTAAAATTTTGCCAAAATTTGTTTTTTAATAATTGCAATAAGTGCAAAAAAAAAATTACCAACTCCTCTTCACTCCTTCTACCCCCTCCCATACAAATATCTGTGTTATAAATCATTTCTTCTTCGAATATATTAGAACTATCGAATTTGAAATTGAATCAAAGAGTGGTGATAAGGATGATGATAAGCAGTTACAAAATCATCTTAAACGCTCCACTTCCTCTGCCACCTCCCATACAAGTGCCTCAATTTCAGGAAAACTATGCCTAATTGAAAATAATGAAAGCTACAAACCTTAAATTCAGCACTAAATATTTTGCATACCACATTAGGTGTCATATCCAAAAATTACAAACCTCCCTCCTCTGCTTCTACCACCTCTCATACAAAAGTCGCTATTAATTATTTAAAAGAATTGGAGGTGACATATTTCCGGTACATTGAACTCTTTCTCATTTCATCTAGTTTTATTTTGCAATGATTCACTCAACACTACAATATGGTATAAAAGCTTGGGGTAGTGCTACACCTTCAATTCCGGCTCCTCTAGCGATAACTCAGAAGACATTACTAAAAATTATTCTAAAACATAACAGGGCTACGATTGCGCGTAAAGCGCAACCTTACGATACTCTAGATGAAATAGAATTTTTTGTGATCCCAAGAAATTTTGTATGGGGAGTGTTAGAAGGGATGATAGCATTGTACTAATTTTTTCGACATCATGCTAAAGTAGCTATGAAAATGTTTTATACAAAATGCTTACTCCAAAAACTGAATGGGAACTGAGAAAATTAGTGTGTTAGATTTAGTGAAAATGTGCAGTTTGTATGGGAGGTGGTAGAAAGAGTGGGGGGATTTTGATGATTTTTTCAGAAATAACTAGGAATATTATAAAATTGGCATCCCTTAAATTTCAGACTAGTGCCATTCATAATTTTCAAGAAAATCGATTTTTTGTGAAGTTGTGAAACTGTGTCATATTGTATGGGAGAGGATAGAAGTAGTGAAGCAAATCAAATATTATTTTTTTTCACCTTAGTAATAATATTAATTAAATATTTATTACAAAATATGAGCTCAACAAATGTTATATGTTCTGAGAAAATCGGCTTAGAGCATTTCAGGAAAAAGTGTAGTTTGTATGGGAGGGGGTGGAAGGAAAGGGAGGAAGCAAATAATTTTTGTACTGTAGATTTAAATCATTAAAAAAGTAATATATACCAAAATTCAGACCAATAGCTTTTATACTTTTTGAGTAAATCCATTTATTGTCAAATTGCAAAATTGTGTCATTTTGTATGGGAGGGGGTAGAAGGGGTGAAGTTAATCATCTCATTTTTTTTGACCTTACTAACAATTTTAAATAAGTATTTGGTGCACAATTTCAGCCCGCTGAATTTTATAAGCACTGAGGAAATTGGCTTAGAGTAATTCATGATAAGTACAGTTTGTATGGGAGGTGGTAGAAGGAGGGGGAGGACACGCACAATTTTTATATGATAGATTGACATTATCATAAAAGTAATATATTCTGAATTTCAGGCCAATAACTTTTATACTTTTTGAGCAAATCCGTTTATTGTCAAATTGCGTAATTGTGTCATTTTGTATGGGAGGGGGTAGAAGGGGTGGAGCGATTTGGCCCGTTCACGAACTTTTACTTTTTTGTCAAAAACGACGTGTACAAAATTTGAACTTTCTAGCTCAACGCGTTCTCAAGCTAGAGAGCGCACGGACGGACGGACGGACGGACGGACAGACGGACGGACAGACGGACGGACGGACGGACGGACGGACGGACATCCGGTTTTGAAATTTTTGAGTGATAATATTAACTTCTGTATTCATCATTTTTTTCTCCGAGCCTTATTTCTTGGCGTTACAAACCTTAGAGCGAACTTATAATACTCTCAGATTCCATCTAGAGTATAAAAAGCCGCAAAAAATTTCTAGTTTGGCTCTATTTGATCTTATGGATGTTTTAAGTATTGAACAAATTTTTAAAATTATTTCAAGTATTCAAATATTCAAAGAATGTTCTAGTGGACAATTGTTAATTAATAATAATTTAACCCGTAGTGGTACGCAATCTGATTTAATTGTTCCGTCACGAAGAACTAATCTTGGATTGAATCACTACTCTTACACAGATATAATTTTATACAATAAATTACCGATTATAGTGCGGAATAGCAATAACCTTAATCAGTTCAAAACAAAAATCAAAGATCTGTACTATAAAGGCAGAAGTGGAATGTAATTCTATGTATGGTATACGCATTGTGTGGTTCCTTTTTAAAATCTAAGAATAATAAAATTATGCAGCACAAATTTAAATATTTAAAGAAGTAATAAAACTTTTTAGATATGTATAAGAAGTATAATTAAAATCACAATGAAATTATAACGATAAAAATATTACAGTTTATGAGTTATATTAATAATTATATTTAATTAGATAATTAATATTAACCTCACCCCTATCGCAGGGTCGAACCCTAAAAGAAGGAGTAATGCAAAATTTTTGTAAAAATCAATGTAAATGAAAATCAAATAAATGCATTTATTTAAAAAAAAAAATTAATTGCTTTCGTGAATGTTAACACAATGCATTTTGAATTAAAATGAAAGAATTCCAAATTTTACACTTAATTAATTCCTACACCCAATTAACGTCATTCTGTTGAAAATAAAAGTTTTTTTTTATGTGTCGATCGAATAATAAATCAAAAAGTGTAAAATTCCGAAATCTAACCAAAAGAGCACACTCAATCATAAGTCAAATTTTAAAAAATTTACTAAAAACTTGAAAGATAAATACACCCTGTACTTGTAATTTAAATAACATGCACAAAGATCTGAAACAATTCCTTGAAGATCTGAGTTTAACTGATCTGCAATTAAAACTATGTCCAGAATGGTTAACGCTCAGTTGATCGCGCAGGTTGAGAATTAATTACCTAACGCATCTTATGAACCCCTAGAGAGGTTCATATAGTAGGTATGGAATTAATTTGTTGCAACTTACACGCTGAATTTGTATATACAATAAACGCAATGAAATGCATGGTTCCGAGCAATTCATCACATGTGACGGCTTCGCTTGATAATACGACACGAATTTATTGCATACGAAATTTATTAGTAAAAGGTGCAAGCATTGCTTTTTCAAGGTCGGGATGGTTACTCTAAGTACGCATAAAAGATGAACATTAATCTTAATGGCAGGAAAATTTATGAAATAGCCTTTAGTTGGATCTGGTCATGTGGTGTTTTGAGTTTAAATTTAAATATAGAAATATTTATCTTTACTATCATAGTTTGTAAAGTTGTTTGGAAATAATTAATGAGGATCTACTGGAAAATTCTAAAATTGAAGATATTGAAGTATCAAATATACTGAAACCATATGAACCTATCAAATTTCATTGCTTTTAATTTAATCTAAGCAAGAATTTAAACGATTTTACACATTTTTAAATTAGCAATGGTGCCCAGTGCTACCCGGCTACTGAAACTAGGTATCCATCAGTGTGGATATGTCAGTTTCCAATACGAAATCCTATTTTTATCAAAGTCACTTCCGTGTTAATTTAATAATATCAAAGTATTTTGCAAACGTGATGAAATTATTATTTTTAAAAATTTTAAACAAGATTTTTTAACCAATTGAAAATGCGGCGAATTGAAGATCAATATAACGAAAAAATAATCTATCTCGACATTCAGTAAAAAAGTGCTTGAGCTGTTCTGCAACTTTGTCTTACAAAATTTATTGGTCTGTGAAAAAATAATTGGTAAAACATAGCAGAATTATAATTGGGCTTAAAGCCCAATCATATGATACTCTAGATGAGATAGAAATGACTTTAATATACCGGAAAATTTGTCATCTCAAATTCTTTTGAATAGTGAATATAGACTTTTGCATGGGAGGTGGTAGAAGTAGACGGGAAGGTTTGTATTTGTATGACACCGAAAATGGCATGCAAATGTTTTTTGCTGAATTTTTAAGTTTTAAGTTTCATTATTTTTAAAGAAATTAGTTATAGTTTTTCTGAAATTGGGGCATTTGTATGGGAGGTGCCAGAAGAAGTGGAGCATTTAAGATGATTTTGAAACTACTTATCATCATCCTTATCACCATGCTTTGATTCAATTTCAAAGTCGATAGCTCTCATATGTATACTTGAAGGAGAAATGCTTTTCTTGAATTTATAATACAAATATTTGTATGGGAGGTGGTAGAAGGAGTGAAGGGGAGCTGATAATTTTTTCTAACACTTATTTCAATTATTAAGAAACAAATTCTGGCAAAATTTGAAGTTTGTACTTTTTCTAGTTTGAATGGAAATCGATAAAATGCATTTAACAAAAATTATTCATTTGTATGAGAGGGGGTAGAAGGAATGCACGAATCAAAATAAATTTTTCTTGCATTATTAATATTTCTATTTGTATACTTTATACCAAATATTTAATTTGATAGCTTTAACAGTTTCGAAGAAAAATAATTTAATTTAAATTTCAAAATTTCGTGAAATTTGTATGGGAGGGGGTAGAAGGAGTGAGATGAAGTTGATAATTATTTTTAAAATAAATTGCAATTATAGTAGAATTAATTCTGATAAAATTTCGTCTTTTCAGCTTTACTAGTTTCAATGAAAATCGAAAATATGTATTTTTCAAAATTGTCCTTTTGTATGGGAGGGGGTAGAAGGAGTAAAGGGATCGGGCAATATTCCGTGATATTAATGACATCTATCTATGTATATACTTTGACCTAAATTTCAAGTTGATAGCTTAAAAAGTTTCATAAAAAAATCAATTTCTTAATATTTCGAAATTTCATGAAATTTGTATGGGAGGGGGTAGAAGGAGTGGGGGATGTAGCCCATTCACAAACTTAATGTTACTTTTTTGCTAAAAATGATATTCAAAAATTTTTAGCACTATAGCTCAAAGCTTTCGAGAGTTATGCTGTAGACAGACGCACAGATAGGCGGTCACTCGGAATCGAGGTTTTTGAGCGACAACAAATATTTCTGTACCCTTGGCGGCTCTGTGCAAGCGTTATTTCTTAGCGTTACAAATGGTGAGGCAAACACAATATACTCTCAGATTTTATCTAGAGTATAATTATTATGTTATAGTAGTATTTTAATTGTGCAGTGAAATTAAAAACGTATTATCTACACTATACTAAACAATTTTTGTTAATTTAAAAAAAAACAAAATAAAGTAGCCGCACCATCAGGAGGCCACACTTCTATCTCCATGGCAATATCGAATTCAAATAGAGTCTCATGAGTTCAATAGACTTCATTAAACTTGTGTCAAAATGTCAATTATTCATCAACGTCATCACCATTTGCTAAGTTTTACACTTTAATGGCCTCTAATGGCTTCCAAGTCGAAATATGATTGCCAGCGCCTTTCTTCCTACTAATGATCAGAGGCCATAGTTACATATTAAAATCTTTGTTTGGTTCGATTACGAAAAAAAAAACTTGGAAAATATTGTAATTGAATTATTATTATTATTTTTTTTTTTTCTTAATTTGAACATTTATTTTTCACACTGTTTTTAAGCATTACTCTACCTTTAGAGGTCACTATTTCTTCGTGGTTGGAAAGAAATTCATGTAACGAAAAATAGCTTAAAAAATATCGCTTTTCAAAAGTTTCATTTTTGAGATCTGAAAACGACATCGAATGGATGAAATAAGCGAGTCAGAAAATATATGCCAGCCAGTCGGACGTAATTTTATTGTTCTTAGGACAAGATAGAGATGCATGTGAATTCAATGAGGTTAACGTGAAAGTAGTTCATATTCATGAGACCATCAATCAATCAATCAAATCCCTGTTAAGATCCCCTATAGGGGCATAGGACAGAAACAACTCTCTTCCACAAGGCACGATCCTGAGCATCGGCATTAAGCTGTTGCCAGGACTTGCTTATTCCTTTGGCCTCCTGCCCAACTGCTCGCTTCCATGTGTTACATGGTCGAACAACCCGACGTCTTCCTTGAGGACTATAATCCAGACCCTGTTTGGCGATGTTTCGCTCTGGATTCCTCAAAGTATGACCGATCCACTGCCACTTTCGCCTTTGAATCTCAATACCTATTTTAGTCTGGCCAGCTGTACTCCAAAGTTCGTCGTTGGAGATCACTTCTGGCCAGAATATTCCTAAAATGCGTTGGAGGCATTGGTTCACGAAAGTCTGTAATTTCTTGGTAAGTCGAATAGTCACTTTCCACGTAGTACAACCAAATAACAACACGGATTTGACGCATGCGTCAAAAACTCGCAGCTTCGTGCAAAGGGAGATCTCTCTTAACCTCCAGAAAGGGGACAGGATACCGAAAAACTGCGAGCTTTATTTAGCTGAGTCTCAACATCCTTTTCGGCTCCGCCGTCCATGCTGACAATGCTTCCGAGACAGCAAAAATCTTGCACCTCTTCCACATCCTGTCGTCATCCTTGCGTTCGAACCCATGTGCATGTACTTGGTTTTACGCACATTTATTTTCAGTCCCGCCTCTTTGTATTTAGAATGCAACGTACGAACATTTGACTTTAAGTCCAAACGATTATGTGCAAGCAAACACACGTCATCAGCATAATCAAGATGACTTAAGATGTTGAAGACCTTTACCTTCCCCACCTTCCAGTGCAGCTTTCAAGATGTCACTTATTACCACCAGAAACAGGGCTGGTGACAATATGCACCCTTGTCTGACACCCGTTCGCACAGGGAAGCTGTCGGACAGCTCTCCTCTATGCAAGACGCGACACCTTGCATCTTCGTAGGATTCTTTAATCATAGCTATGACCTTATCTGGAATGCCTCCCCTACGCAAAGCATTCCATATGTAATCTCGCTTAACGCTATCGAAAGCCTTCTCGAAGTCCACAAGCATGAGATGTAGTGGCGAACTCATTTCGGCTGACTGCTCTATTATTATCCGTAGGGTATTTGTCTGGTCAGTACAAGACTACCCTTTATGGAATCCAGCCTGATAAACTTTGAGAGTGCTCTCGACGACGTCACTAATCCTATTGAGAATTACATTCGCCATAATTTTTGAAACGGCAGTAAGTAGACATATACCACGCCAATTGCCAAAATCCTGAAGGTCCCCTTCTCCAGAATTGTCACAACGACGCCCTCCTTCCATTCAGTCGGATATCTTGCTTCATTCCACACCTCAGTAAAGAGTGGGAGGAGTATATCGGCTGTTATTTCCGGGTCCGCTTTGAGGAGTTCGGTTGGTAGTCCGTCTATACCTGGAGCTTTCCTTCCCGCCATTGACCGAATGGCGGAAACTATCTCTTCCTTATCTGGGGGATCGTCCCTAATAGAGGATTGTTGCGGTTGGATGTTTAGAAGTTGTTCTGTTTCCGGAAAATCTTCCTCTGACAATATGTTTAAAATATCAGAGAAGTATTCCTTCCATCGTCGCAACTGGTGTTCAGTCATATTAAGGAGAATTCCATTGACATCTCTCACCAGGTGGTTGGCGGTAAAATTCCTGTTCGTCAATTGTTTCCTGATTTTAAATAGTGAACCCATATCCTCAAGATAAGCCGCAGATTCTTCCTTGTTGGCTAGATCTTCAATGGACTTGCTCTTGTCGCGTCTAATAGCCTTTTAAGCTGTATATGGGCATCGCGGTAGTTCTGCTTCAAGTCGGGCTTTCGTTGGTTGACATTGGGTTGAGAAATGATTGCCAATTAGGCTTTTTTCCGATTGCCAACCTTGTCCCTTGAGTCTTGCGACATCCAAGGTTTCTCACCGCACATATCCCACAGATTCTTCAGCACTAGTTAGAAAAGTGTTTCTGGTTTCCTCCCAATTGGCATCCAGTGTGCGCATTTCATATTCACCCAATATGGATGACTTTTCGCGTAGCATAGTGGTGTATTCGCGTTTTTCGTTGGGATGTCTTAGCTTATCCACATTAAGCTTGCACTTCATTTGAAGAATTTGTGGTCGTCGGATAGCTGCTGTACACAATTTCAAGCAGGTAACCATCAAGTGGTGATCACTCCCCACGTCAGCTCCACGTTTCGCTCGCACATCGGGGAGACATCTTCTCCATCGGCAACTTATAGCCAAATGGTCGATCTGGTTCGGAGTAACACCATCAGCGGAATCCCAAGATGTTTTATGATGACTCTTGTGTGGAAAAAAGGTCTCTCCGATGACCATTTGTCGAGTACTATAAAACTCCACAAATAATACGCGGCTTTCGGGTCTATTAATCCAAGGTCGTGACGCGTCGACCCAAGGGTCACCATGCCTAATCATGACGTGTTCTAGTCCAGTGTTATCTGATCCAACCTGAGCGTTCTTATCTCCTGAGATGATAATAATTTCACCTCTTGGATCACATTCGAAGGTGGCACTCAGTTGGCTATAAAACTCCTCTTCGTCACCAGATGTTGCGGGATTAGTTGGTGCATAGCACTGTAGAAGTGTGACGTTTCTGACACTGGTCCTGAGCCTGACGACGATAATCCTATCCGAGATTGGTTCCCAGCTAATGAGACTGTTTCTCGCTCTTGGTGTAAGGACGAACGCCACGCCATTTTTGGCTTCTCTTTCAGGGCCAATGCACAGAATATTGTTTCCACTGAGGGTTCGTTCTTCTCCTGAACCTGTCCACTTGACCTCGCTTAAGCCCAAGATTTGAATGTAATAGTGCTCCATTTCACGGTCGATCACTGATTGGCGGTGCAAGGACCGAGTAATTCCAGCTCTTCCCCCGTCAATCAATGTTCGAACGTTCCAAAAACCAATCATAGTCCGTTTTCGAAAGGCAAAACTCGTTACCATAGAATTAGTCCGAGTCCGAGGTGCTATATCTGTTTCTCGTATCAGTTAGGTCTTAAGATCACGGGTGATAAGCCCATGATCCAGTGAGTGTCGATTTACCATTCTTAGAGCATGCAAGACTGGCTGTGGGTGAATTCAATAGTCTCCGCCCCACAGGACGATAGTTATTTCAGGTCCGTGGAGTCGCTAGCCGCCAAAGATAGTTGCAGGAATTGGTAAAACCTCATCCTACAACTTCCCTCTTGCGGGGATATTCTATTTGAAATCAGAGTGTACATTGCGTTTGCCTTACCATTTTTAACGCTAAGATATAATGCTCGCACAGAATAGCCACTGGTATAGAAGCACAGATTTTAACAATTCCTTTGATAAAATTAATCACAACATACTGATTCATAATCTTCGCTCACTCGGATTTCCTACTTCTTTTTACAAAGTGTATTAAATCCTATCGTTCTAATCGCACTTAACTATTGCAATTTCGAGATGCTTCTTCATCGATTATTCCAAACACTTCTGGTGTACCTCAGGGTAGCCATCTTGGCCCACTGCTATTTATTTTATTTATTAACTAGCCATCACTCGCGACTTCGTCTGCATAAAAATCGCAATAATAATCAAATTTACTTTATTATCTATATACATAAATATAATTGTACTGTCTGTCTGTTATTTGTTTATAAATGGCTATGAATAAGTTTTTTGCTTCATTTTAGCAATAACTAAGCAGAATCAAACGTTTTTAATAAATTTCTCTATCTGTCTGTCTATCTGTCTTTCCGGCTTTCACGCAAAAACGGCTGCACTGATTGCAATGAAACATTCACAGATTATTAGGTCTGCCTCGGGGAGTAATCTGCTTTAGGTTTAATTTTTCTCCCCTCACGCCTTCTACCCCCTCCCATACAAAGTGACTCATTTTAAAAAACTTATAATAATCAAATTTTAATGGAAACTATGAAAGCTATTAATTTGAAATTTAAAGTATATTATTTCTATTACAAATGCAACCTTCAAGTATATAAATAGTTTGCATCCCCCAACTCCTTCCACCACCTCCCATACAAACTAAACTTTTTCATGAAATACTATACACCAATTTTCTCAGTACGTATAACTTTGATCGAGCTAAGATTTTGTATTAAATCCTTAATTAGCATTGTTATTAATGTCAAGAAAAAACTAACCAATTACATTTACTCCTTCCCATACAATCTGACACAAATCCACGACTTTGCGAAAATTCGATTTTCTTGAAAAGTAAGAATGTTACTGTTCTGAAATATAAAATGTATCAAATAAATGATAATTGTAGTTGCTTCTCAAAAAATAACTAAGAACCCTCCACTCCTTGCACCACCTCCTATACAAACTACACTTTTTCATGAAATATTCTAAACCAATTTTTTCAGCACGTATCGATTTGATCGAGCTAAAATTTTGTTTTAAATCTTTAATTAGCATAATTAATATTATCAGGAAAAATGAACCGATTAGCTTTACTCTTTCTACCCCCTCCCATACAATGTGGCACAATTCCACGACTTTGCAAAAACTCGATTTTCTTGAAAAGTGTGAATCCAACTGATCTAAAATTTAAAATACATCAATTGCACCAATTATAGTTGTTTTTAAAGAAATTACCAAAAACCCTCAACTCCTTCTACCATCTCCCATACAAACTGCACTTTTTCATGAAATACTCTAAACCAATTTTCTCAGTACGTATAACTTTGATCGAGCTAAAATTTTCTGACGAATCCCTAATTAGTATTATTATTATTATCGGGAAAAAAATTAATCGATTAGCTCCACTCCTTCTACCCCCTCCCTTACAATATGACACAATTTCACGACTTTGCAAAAACTCGATTTTCTTGAAAAGTGTGAATCTAACTGATCTGAAATTTCAAATATATCAATTGCATGGTGATTATAGATGCATCTAGAAAAATTACCAAAACCCCCCACTCCTTCTACCACCTCCCGTACAAATTGCACAATTTCACTAAATCCAATGCACTAAGTTTCTCAAGTTACCTATTCAGTTTTTCGAGCTTAAATTTGGTGCAAAATATTTTTATAGCTTCTCTAGCATGCTGTGAAATAAATTTATTTAGTACTGTCATCCCTTCTATCACTCCCCACACAAAAATTTCGATTTCATCGAAGTCCTGTTATGTATTTAAGCTTAATGTCATTTTATTTGAGCTTTTTTCAATTAACACAAGCTACAACTATTCACATGTCCTTAACACGTATACATATGATCTCGAATCACGGGTTTTATTTGATCACGAGCCTGTCCCATACAAATGCGAGTATCATGGTTTCACTCTTAATAATTTATGGTTCTGATTCCAACAAAATACAAAGCATTGTTTTCAAATAACCATCAAATTAAGCAGATTATTTATCCGACATAATGTACTACTAACTACATACATTCTCAAAAAATGTTATTATTGCGATTCCTAAGCGGACAAAGTCGTGGGCGATCGCTTGTTCTATTAATAAAGTATTGCGATCGACCAAGAAATATAAAATTGCTACCCTGAAATTTTTTTTTTTTCGCGTTTCATGACTAAATTAGCCTAAAAATCGAAAAAAAAACATAAGAAGACTGCGACTGGACGTAAACCCCAATCGTGTGATACTCTAGATGAAAGAGATTTTTTTTTAATTTAAAGAAATTTTGTAGGCGAAGTGGTAGAGGGGGTGACGACATTGAACTAATTTTTTCACATCACGCTAAGGTTGCTATCAAAATGTTTTATACGCAATTCAGGATTCAAAAATTTAATAGGTACTGAGAAAATTAGTGTATTGGATTTAGTGAAATTGTGCTGTTTGATGGGAGGTGGTAGAAGGAGTATGAATTTACTTATGACGTTTTTAGAAATATCTGTAAACACCATTTAATTGACATATTTTAAATTGCAGATCAGTAGCATTCATACTTTCCGTTAAAATCGACTTTTTGTAAAGTTGTTGGATTGTGTCAAATTGCATGGAAGGGGCTAGAAGGAGTGAAGAGAACCGCCTTTTTTTGGTCTTACTAATATTCTAAATAATTGTTTAGTGCATAATTTCGGCTCGATAAATTTCATACCTACTGAGTAAATTTATTTAGAGTATTTCGTAAAAAAGTGCAATTTGTATGGGAGGTGGTAGAAGGAGAGGCAGGACTCAACTAATTTTTACACAGCAGATTGAAATTGTTATACTGAGTTTATTTAGATAAATCTAAAAACTAAAAATCCATTCAATCAGGCTAGAAATAATTACGGGATATTTTCCTCACGAGACTGATTCGTCAGAGGAGATAGCAACCCTCAAACTGTACTATATTACAAATTTCAGATCAATAGCTTTCATGCTTTTTAAAAAAAATTGTTTATTGTCAAATTGCGATATTGTGTCATTTTGTATGGGAGGGGGTAAAACGGGTGAAACTAAATATCTAATTTTTTTTTGGTCTTACTAATAATTTCAAATAAATATTTAGCGCACAATTTCAGCTCGCTAAATTTCACACGCACTGAGTAAATTGGTTTAGAATATTTCATGAAAAAGTACAGTTTATATGGGAGGTGGTGGAAGCAAGGGAAGGACTTAAATAATTTTTATGTAATATATTGAAATTATAATAAAAGTAATATATTCCAAATTTCAGATCAATAGCATCTATACTAGAGCAAATCCTTTTATTGTCGAATTGCAAAATCGTGTCATTTTGTATGGGAGGGGTGAAAGAAGAGGGAGGACACAAATAGTTTTTCTACCGTAGATTGGAATTATAATAAAAATAAACTGCCAAAAAGTCGGGCGAAACTTCATTATTCTTGGGACAAGTTGCGGATGCGTGGAAAGTCAATATACAGGTTAGAGTGGTTAGGGAAGACTAAGTGAAAAGGGGCTCTTGGGCAGGGCAGAAACATACAAAAACTCCGATATATATAATCAATATTTCGTTTGTTTATTTATGCAAGCTTGAGTTTTGTGAGGGGAGGCGTGAGGGTTGATAGTAAGGGTGGGTGGAAGTTAATAGGTTTTTTTTTGATTGCTTGGATCACGTCCAATATTCTCTGTATAGAATGTCAGTTTCATAGGCGAAGTTGCATAGAATTTTCATAAGATTCTGTGTATTTTACATTCACTCATTCATTCAATCAGGCTAGAAATAATTACGGGATATTTTCCTCACGAGACTGACTCGTCAGAGGAGATAGCAACCCTCATTGATGCTAAAATTCCGGTTTATACGCCTCAATTTGGAAGGTGCCTAGCGGGAGAGTAGAGGGCACAAAAAAAATTATAACTTTCACAATCGATGACCAATCGCTGGAGAAGCTTAAGTTAATGGGGCACAGAGTCTGCTATAAATTTTCAAGCGTGACTCTCCGCCCAAAGGTCAAAGAGGTCAAAAGTGGCAAGCCGCAGCTCAATGAAGATGGCCTTAGCTCTAAATAAACTCAGAATTATTTCAGCGAATCTCCATCATTCAGCAGCGGCTATGGACACAATAACATGGAAATTCGCAAAAGAGGAATTTCATATAGCCCTCATACAGAAACCAATAGCCGCGATGGGAAAAACTATTGGTCATCATCATCAATGGCGCGACAGCCCAAATCGGGCCTTGGCCTCCTGAAGTCGTCGCCTCCAATCGTCTCGATCCAAAGACCGCGTCCTCCAGCTGCTAATTTTTAGAATGGCTTTGCTGTCTTCATCAACCGAGTCTTCCCATCGCTTGCGTGGTTTGCCTACTGGCCGGTTACCACTCGCTTTGCCTTTAAGAGCACGTTTGGGGATTCTTCTGTCTTCCATTCGCTCTACATGGCCAGCCCACTGCAGTTTACGTAACTTGATGAACGTTGAAGCTTCTGGCTCGTCGTAGAGTTGATACAACTCATGGTTGTATCTTATTCGCCATTCCGTTCCTTCCTTCACAGGTCCCAAAATTCTTCGGAGGACCTTTCTTTCGAATGCGTTAACTGCTTTTTCGGAAGTTCGCGTTAATGTCCACGTCTCGCTGCCATAACAGAGCACAGGTCGTATAATAGTTTTATAAATCCGCAGCTTATTGTTCCTGTGCACTTTCTTGGATTTCATTATTGGAAGTACCGAATAATACGTCTTATTTGCAAGTATTATCCGTCGTTTGATTTCGTCTGTTTCATTACCGTCCTTTGCTAGATTAGCCCCAAGATATATAAAGTTGTCCACACTCTCCAAATTATATTCCGCGATTGTTATGTTTTGTCTGATTGGCGTTCTCCTTCTTGTTTGCGTCATTACTTTTGTTTTGCTTTCATTAATGCGCAACCCGACTTCTTTTGCGGCGGAGTCAAGATTGACAAATACCTCCTTAGCACTAGGGAAGGATCTTGCTAGAATGTTAATGTCGTCAGCGTATGCTACTAGTTGGGTGGACTTGAATAGTAGTGTCCCGTTGGTATCGACTGGGATTTTTCGGACGACATACTCTAGTGCCAAGTTGAAAAGCATAGGGGCTAGACCATCTCCCTGCTTTAAACCACATTCCGTTCGAAAGCTGGTTGTGGAATCGGTTTGTATTCTCACTTGGGATTCAGTGTTCGTCATTGTGAGTCTTGTTAGTCGGACTAGTTTTGGAGGAATTTCAAAGTCAAGCATGATTTGGTACAGTACGCTCCTGTCGATACTGTCGTATGCTTGTTTAAAATCTACGAATATTTGGTGCACGTCTGTGTTATATTCCCAGCAATTCTTAAGCACCTGTTTCACCGAGAATATCTGGTCTGTTGTAGATCGTCCGGTTCTGAATCCGCCTTGGTATTCGCCAATTATTTCATTAGTATAGGGCTTAGGACGACGTTCAATAATTTTTGTCAGTAGTTTATAGGACGTACACAACAATGATATACCTCTGTAGTTCTCACAGCAGAGTTTGTCTCCTTTCTTGTAAATTGAACATATAATGCTTTTTTGCCAGTCGTCGGGTATGATTTCCTCTGTCCAAATTTTGCATATCATGCTGTGCAGTATTTCAGCGACACAGTTTCCACCGTTTTTCAGAAGTTCAACTGGTATCTCGTCAATTCCCGGCGCTTTGTTTCGTTTTTGGTCACATAGGGCTGCTTTGATTTCAGCAAGCGTGGGTGGTATCGATGATGGTTCATCATTGTCAGTTGAGGCTTCAATTGAAATGTTGTCTGTCGTTATCGGTGCTACTGGGATGGGATTCAAAAGATGTTCAAAGTAGGAAGCCCATCTCCTTTTGATTTCTTGTGAGTCGCTGATGATGTTGCCCTCCACGTCTTTGCAGAGACTGGTTTTTGGCTTATATCCTTTTTTTAGATCTTTTACTATTGCGTATGCGTCCCGCGTTTTATTTTTTCTCATGTCGTCGTCCATTTTTTGTATTTTGTCATTATGGTACTTCCTTTGTTTTCGTCTGCAGGTCTTTTTCGCATATCGCCTAAGCTCGTCATATCTTTCTTTTTTGGCTCGTGTTGGTCGTTCAGTAAAAATTTTGTAAGCTTCGTTCTTTCTATCTATTGCGTCGCGACATTCTTGGTCGAACCAATCATTATTTTTTCGCCGTGCTTGATACCCTAATACCTCTTCCGCGGAGGATTTGATGCCGTCTCGTATCTTCATCCACGCATTCTCCACTGGCATATTTTGGATATCTTCATATATTGGTGTCAGGTGTTTATTACATGCTAACATGTAAGCCTGCGCCACCGTTTCATCGTTAAGCTTGTCTACATTGAATTTGCGAGCTCTACTCGTTTTCGAATATCCACGACAAGCTATTTTGCATCGATACTTAGCTCTGACTAGATAGTGATCAGAGTCACAATTCGCACCGCGGAGAGTTCGTACATCAAGTATGCTGGATGCAGCCCTTTTCTCAATTAGAACGTGGTCTATTTGGTTGAAGGTGTGACCGTCTGGTGATACCCACGTTCGTTTGTGAATATCGCGATGTGGGAAGCATGTAGAGCTTACTATGATATTTTTGCTGCTTGCGAAATCAATAAGACGTTGGCCATTGTCGTTGGTTATGTCATGGAGACTGTGCCCTCCTGTTGTTCCTCTATGAGCCTCCTCCTTTCCGACTTTTGCATTAAAATCCCCTAAGACAATTTTTAGGTCATTCGAGGGCAGTGAATCATAGGTTGTCTCTAGGGTGGCATAAAATTCGTCTTTAGTTATATCGTCCTTGTCTTCTGTTGGTGCGTGAACGTTGATCAGCCAAGTGTTGAAAAATTTAGTCTTTATTCGGATTGCACACAATCTTTCACTTACTGGTCTGAAGCTCGTGACCTGCTGTTTAAATTTTTTGTCAACGACAAAAGCGACTCCAAACTCTCTGCTTCCCGACAATTTTCCACTTGGATAGATTGTGTGTGATCTCATGTCCATGATTTCGCTACCGAGCCATTTCGTTTCTTGGATGGCAGTTATGTTGATGTTGTGTTTTGCCACTTCTTCGAGGAACTCTTTCAGAGCTCCTGTCCTAAATAAGGATCGAACATTCCAAGATCCAATAGAGTAGTCCATTTTCCGTTTGCGGGGTCGTTGCCGTTGAGTCCATCCTTTCCGAGGCTGTTCTCCAGGTTTCTGGACAGTGTTCTTTTTCCGGTGATGCGTTGTCGGCGCCTCGCCCAACCCCCGACCTGGAGGACCGGTCCTACTTATTTATTACACCCTAGTAGAAAAAGGGTGGGAGTTTTGAGCTAAATATGATATGCTGGAGTTCTCACAGCTATGCTGCAAGTCCAACTATGCCATACTTTTTGCCTACTTCCTGAGACGCACTGGTGTTACTGGCCATTCAGGTTAACTCCATGTTCCCTCCTCCTTTCTCAAACTGGGCTTGGGACCGTCTATGGCGGAGTTACTATTGGTATTTCTTAAAAAATGGTTAAGTTAATTTTCGATAGAAGAAGCTACAGGCCAAGAGCTGCAATTCTAATATCACAAGAAATTAATTATCTGAATATGCTTATTTTCATCCGCATAGATTTAGTAGTGGTACTTGTGAAAATACCACAGGCAGGAAGGGTTCCAGAGGTGTTACTTGCCACGGCCTACTTTCCTGGTGAGGAGCTAGAAACTCCACCTGAAGTCGTCATGGAAATTGTGGAATACAGCAAAATCCAAAAATACCAGTCATTCTGGGCTGCAAAGCTAACGCGCACAGTGATATCAACAACAGAAGCGATTCACTTTTAGAGTACCTTACTACTAACAACCTAGATATAATAAATACAGGCAACACACCGACCTTCAAAAATTCAGTTAGGCAGGAAATACTTGACCTAACCATAACAAGTCACTTCCTGGTTAGGAAGTGCGAAAATTAGCACGTATCAAAAGAAGCTTCATTATCAGATCATAGGCATATCTGTTTTGATATTAAAACTTTACTTAGCTATCCAATCCAGTACAGAAACTCAAAACGTTCCAATTGGAATCTTTACCAGTCAATCCTTGAGTACAAACTAGGTATCGAAGAGAAATCAATAAGCAGCCCAGACTGCATTGACCAAATCACGAAAAAACTCGTAAGCAATTAATGCTTACGAACAAAGTTGTCTTGTTCAATACAAAAAAGAGCCAAACAATCACCTTGAAGGAACGAGTAACTAGTGGCAAAACGCAAACCAACTAGGAGATTGTTCAATAGATTGAAAACCTTTGGGAACTGGGACGAATACAGAGAGTCCCTTATTAAATATAACAAACTTCTAAAACACTTAAAAAAAGAGTCTTCGACAAGATTTCGTGAAGAGGTATATGATCTCCCAACGGCCTCAAGACTCCAAAAGGTGCTATCAAAAGACACCCCGATAGATATCGGACTATTAGAGAGACCGGATGGGTCCTTAACTAAAAGCAGCATGGAAATGACAAGATGGGCGACCAACACTTTTAAGACCTACAAATCTGCCGGAGTAGATAAAATATTCACCGCTTCATTGCAGAAGGGGTTAGAGATCCTAATGCCAATAATGATAACAATCTTTAAAGCCAGTTTTGAATGGGGGTGCATCCCAAAAATCTGGGGGAAAGCGAGGGTTATACTTATACCGAAGGCAGGGAATCGTCACATTGATCATTTAAGTCATATCACCCTACAAGCCTTACCTCCTTCTTCGTCAAGATGATGAAGAAGTTAGAGGACATTCCTATAAGAAAAGGGCCTAACAAGGTCTGTCATAATAATAAGCAAATGCCTACCATAAAGGAAAATCTGCAGACTCAACTCTTCATGGTTTGGTAAGACAAATCAAAAAGGCAAAAGACTATAAAGAAATTTCCCTTTCCGCATTCGATGGTAAAGAAGGAGTATTTGACAATACTCCCCATGAAGCCATAGTAGCGGAAGCTAACAAAAAGGGTTTGGAAACGGCCACGATAAAGTGGATACACGCCGTGCTAAAGAGCCGAATGACAACCACGGATCTAGGTGATAGAACATTGACTGCACAGACCTATAGGGACTGTCGCCAAGGAGGGGTACTATTTGCACTTCTTTGATCAATTGTAGTAGATGAGGTCCTGGACCGTCTAACAGAATAAGGACACCAAGGTAAGACTGAGATAGTACCATTTACAAAAAGAAGAAAAATCCAAATCATACCTGCTTCAATAAATGGCACACCAATACCCTTTTCAAATGACGTAAAATGCGTAGGTGTTATACTAGATAGCAAACTCAACTAGAACCAACACATAGAATGGACTCATGGCAAAGCACTAAAAGCATTTTAGGCCAGCAAAATCTTATTTGGCAGAAAATGGGGACTACAGCACAAGATGATCTACTGGTGCTACAGAACAATCATCCTCCCAATAGTCACATACGGATCAATAATATGGTGGACTAAATTTTTATAACAAAAAGCACAGCTTACGTTACAAAAAATCGAAATGCTAGCTTGCTTGGTACCACCGGAGCAATGGAAACCTGTCCTACGGCGGCAATGGAAATGATCCCAAACATCCCTCCGATACATCTCCAAATAAAAAAGTGGCTATCAAAGGGATGCGGAGGGAAAACCAGGGAAAACAAATACAATTCAGGGGATCTCAGGGGTCAACTCAATATCCTAAACTCAAGCCACAACCTTCAAGGCTACACTAATTGCAATGGGCCTAGTCATCCAAGAGAATATAAGGAGAACTCATCGCAACAAATCTATTTATATCCTGTCGGATAGTCAGGCGGCTTTCAAAGCCCTAGCATCCAATAAACATGGATCGAGGATAGTTCGGAACTCCCTTCAAAACCTAATCATCCTTGAAAAAAGGAACGATGTAACCTAAATGTGGGTACCAGAACATATGGGAATTGAGTGAAATGATGGGGCTGATCGCGTTGTGAAAAACGGCATACAAACAAAATTTATTGGACCAGAGCCATTCTGCGGTAATCCAAAAGGGCACTCCAACCGAACCGTAAACTTAGAAAGTGGGTTAAACAAAGCATAAAATCTTGAATAGACTTTCCGGTTTATCAATCTAAGCAAAACTAATTCTACCAAAAAAAAAAAAAAAAAACAAAGTGGAGGATATTCTAAAATTCAGCAAGATTGATATTAGCACTCTAATCGGCCTAATGACGGAGCACAGTGGAGTAAACCAACACATCAGAAATATAGATTTGGCTGAAGCCGACAACTGCCGCCTTTGTCTTGAAGACTCCGAAATGACAGAACACATCCTATGCCATTGTGAAGCAGTAGCAAGGAAAAGACATAATCTTCCCGGAAAAGCTTTCTACTGAGGAACTAGCCAACACGGCTCCCTTAAAGGAACTTAGATTAGCCAAAGCTATTAAGTTGTGGTAGGGTAAAGGGGCAATAAACGCACAATAGGCCGAGAAGGTCGCAGTGCTCTTATGTACTTTTCAAATTATATATATAAAAGAAATCTTATGCTTTGAGAACTAAGGTCGGAGTTCAAGTGACATTTTGTGATCTGATCCAAACGGAAATACTAGATGATTTTTTAAGTCTGAAGTTGGCTCTAATCACAAATCTTAACGAAACAATATTTAGCTTTTTGAAATACTCAGTCAATTTAAATATTAGAACATAACACGTATAAAATGAATCTATCTGAAATTGTGCACAAAATATTTATTTAGCATTATTAGTGAGAGCGAAAAAAATAAGACGATTACATTCACTCCTTCCATACAATATTTCTCAACTTTACAAAAAGTTGATTTTCTTGAAAAGTATGAACGTTACTGCTCCTCCATTTAAAACATGTTGATTGTAAGATGTTTATAGTAATTTTGAGAAAAATTAATCTCTCCACACCGTCTATCACTTTTCATACAAACTGCATAATTTCTCTAAATCCAAAACACTAATTTTCCTAGTACTTACTAAATTTTTAAGACTTTAATTTTGTACAAAACATTTTTATAGAAACTCTAGCACGTTATGAAAAAAATTAGTTAAATGCCACCAATGTCACCCCTTCTAACGCTCACAATACAAAATTTCTTAAAATCAAATTTCATCTAGAGTATCGCATGATTTACTTTACTGGGCTTTACGCCCAATCTTAGTACTGCTATGTTTTAGAATTGATCAAGGGACAGAGAAAGGTCACCTTAAGGGGCACAGTGTTTTAAGTATCGACGAACATATTTTGACTTTGCTCCGATTGCTGTTGTATAAGGACTGAAAAACTCGTCTGTATCCACGAGGACAGCTACTACCACTGTCTGTGATTCTTCAATTGATGCAATGCGTACCGGTCCGAGTGAAAAGAGCGATGTCGCGACCTTTTGTAACAGCACTGTACACCTAATATGCGGCCGGCATTGCTAGCCTTCCAGTGAAACGTAATAAACTGTTTTCAAAAATTTTTATTGTTTTAAATCTTAGCTATTCATAAGTAAAAAATGGAAATTGACATAAAATGTAAAAAAAAATCATAAATCATGGAGCATTAATGAAACTCAGAGCATTTACAACTCTGAGACCAATAGTGTTCTCTCTCGGACGTTCTCCATCGCAATCTGTCGCAACTACCGAAGCCAATGCAAGGAGGGTGGTTCCGTCGCACCTAAAATTGGTTGTAATTGGACACCCTAGGTATCCAGTGCATGCGGCTTGACCTTTCCTCCCGGAGAAGCAAACATGTGTTTTGGAGTCTAAGGCAAAGTCGCCTGAATCGCATTCCGTAACCGGGCGAAGTCTACTTTCTGCGAAGCGAATTTTTCGAGCCATCATATGAGCTACATTTTTAAGATATTAGATTTTAGTCCTGAAATTAATTCGCTTCACTTACGTCCATAACGTCCAAATCCGGCTATTTGTACCAAATGTCCGATATAGCTAGTATTTTCAGTACCAGCAGTTGGCAAACGAATCGGTTGAATACGACCTGAAATAAAAATCTACGGTAAATTTGGTCGATCACTTATATGTTTAAGCAAAATATATTACGTGACATCGGTATAGGATCGACAAGTCTAATTAGCGAGAACAATTCAGTTATTCCCGTACCGTCAACAATTGTACCAACAGTTAACTGATTAGTGGCGTTAAGTAAAAGTGTAACGCGACCGCTCTCTCCCTCATTGTTGATATCACGAACTCCTAGGCGAACCCTTATTGAAATAACCCTGAAAATAATCAAATGTAATTTTAAAAGTAGGTGCACGCATTTTAGATTATTATTGGCCTAAGCCTGATTTGAAATAAAGATTTAAAATAAACTGCCAACAAGTCGGGCGAAACTTTATTATTCTTGGGACAAGTTGCGGATTAGTGGAAAGTCAATATGCAGGTTAAAGTGGTTAGGGAAAGCTAAGTGCAAAGGGGTTTCTTGGGCAGGGCTGTTGTCAATTTAACAATATTTCATTCGTTTCTGCAAGTTTGGGGTCTTATGAGGGGAGGAGGAGGAGTAATAGAAAGGGTGGGTGGATGTTAATAGCTTTTTAATAATTGCTTGAATCACGTCCAATATTCTCTGTATAGAATGTGTTTCATAGACGAAATTGCATAAAATTTTCATAAAATTCGGTGTATTTTATTTTCACGAAACCGAAAATTTGTATGGGAGGGGGTAGAGAAGGTAGGGGAATCGTAAAATTTGATATGCAGTTTTATTTCGCTTCTCTTGTAAGGTGCTTGTATAAAATTTCAAGTTCGTAGCTTTTAGTTTGTTAGTTATTAGTTGATTTATTGAAATTGGTCGAAATAA
Source organism: Chorisops tibialis (assembly GCA_963669355.1). NCBI lineage: Eukaryota > Metazoa > Arthropoda > Insecta > Diptera > Stratiomyidae > Chorisops > Chorisops tibialis. The sequence continues at coordinate 81,671,574 of OY770263.1, forward strand.
TAGTTTGGTATGGGAGGGGGTAGAACGGTAAGCACAATTTCAAAACTTTTAAAGAAACTTCATTTGAATTACTTTTATAAGTTTTCATGCAAAATTTGAAATTGATAGCTTTTAAGAGATAGCTGATAACTGATTTCTTAAAAATGCTCGAAAAAATAATTTTGTATGGGAGGGGGTAGAGGAGGAAAGGGAATCGTAAAATTTGTGATGGAATTTTCTTTCTTTTCTGTTGTAAGGTACTCGTACAAAATTTCAAGTTCGTAGCTTTTAATTTGTTGGTTATTAGTTGATTTAACGAAATTGGTCGAAATCATGCTTTTGTATGGGAGGGGGTAGAAGGGCAAGCATGATTTCAAAACTTTTACCATAATTTTATTTTAACTATTTTTTTAAGTTTTTGTGCAAAATTTCAAATTGATAGCTTTTGATAGTTAGGTGATAATTGATTTCTTAAAATTGGTCGAAAAAATAATTTTGTATGGGAGGGAGTAGAAGTTTTAAAAATATTCGACCAGTTAATATTTCAAACTTTTAAAGATTTCTTTTAAATGCATTTCCCAAATTTTCAAGTTTCTACCTAAAAATTTCATTCAAAAATTTTCAGTTTATGTGTTTTTTTCATTCCACATGAAAAACCTTGTGCACGTTAGACCCCCACTTCGGAGCATAACAATTTTGGAACAAATTACTATTTTTTTCTATGTACATCCAATAGATGTGTCGACATGCAAAATTTAAACTTTGTATCTTTTACCAGAGCCATAAAAAAATCACTCAAAATTTTCAACATTTTCGCTTTCCACCTCCCTCCCCTTACACCCCCCAACTCAAATTTTTTACCAAAATTAAAGATTATATAGCTCTACAATCTGAAAAATTTTTGATTTGATACCTGTACTCAATTTTGAGATTTGATGATTTGTAGTTTTGGAAAGTGCGCCATTTTTGAAATGCTCCCCATTTCCCCCACTACTATAATGTCCACATTTTATATTTTTGTCATATGTCGCTAGTAAAGCTTAGTATACATTTCAAGTTTCAATTACATAGCATAAGAGACAGTTGAGATATTAATTTTTAAGTGTTTCTCTTTGCACCCCCCCTGACCCTCCCCCTTTCACTAATTACCTTCTATCTAAACTGCTTATAGTAGATCTATATGCTGTCTTAATGGTCTCAAAATATCAATTTTTTATGGGAGGTGGTTTCGAAGATATAATCATTTGAAAAAAAAATTCGGCCGACAATTGGTTCTTAGCCCCCCCTTTTCGCACGCCAATGGATAAAAAAATTAAGTTATTTTTAAAAGTTGTCCCACAAACTCTTGTATATGTATGTTGATTTTTAGCTTCCTTGCTGTAACCATGGTTGAGATATTTGAATTCGTATTTTTCGATTTAAGCGCTCCCCCGCCTCCCCCTGAACTCGTACACCCCCCAAAATTGGTATCCGCCTGAGATCCGCAACTACCTACCCCTCCCTCCAAAAATGAACTTTCTATGTTGAAGGGTTTGGGAGTTAATGTGCGCTGAGCGTACACGTCGGCGTACGGCGTACAGACAGACGGATTTTTTTTTTTGCATTTTTAGGCTATTTTAGTTATGAAACGCGAAAAAAAAAAATTTCAGGGTAGCAAATTTTTTTTTTTCCCAAGTCGATCACAATACTTTATTATTAAAATAATAAAGTAAAATGTAGATAGCAAAGAAAATTCCGATAAACAAATATATTATATTATAATAATATTGAGTAACGGCATTTGTATGAAATGTAGAAAACCAGGAGAAAATTTTTTAATACATCACAAGCAAGTGTGAAGTCTTTCCAATAAGATCAAGTTTGCACCTGAACTTTGGAATATTGTTTTTTTGCGCTACGCAGGGCCCGTTTTATACATTTGACGTCCTTGTCGCTTTCCGTTGTTATTCTTTGGTTCAGAGCTCTTGACGTATCAAAACAGTAGAGCCGATCCGTAGTATCACGAATATTCCTAATTTTATTTCTTTTCGAAATTTAGTAAGTGACATAGCATAGTTGTTCGTAGTGCATATCTTTCCCAATTATGTACAGAACTTAATTTTATTATAAGGAAAAATTATTATATCTTACCCTGTGGCAACACAGATTTTTAACGAAAGTATGCGAGTAGGGGTAACAAGAACACCACAACATTCTCTTACTACCCATTCGGCAATTGTCACAGTGAGAGCAACGTGATAAGGAGCAGCATATTTTTCCGCACTTTTTCCGTCAGCCATTCTTGCATTCGGGAAATCGTCCTTTTCATCATCGTTATCCGAAATGTTATCTTCCAATTCATCCTCGGTTTCTGGTGGAAAATCTTCATTTTCTGACGAAAAGTCATCAATTTCTGGCGATATATCTTTACCGGTTTCTTCTAAGCCAAGACCTGGCTCGATTTTGGCCAGACACAACACAAAAATACAAGAAAATAACAATAAGAATTTCATTTCGATTCTTTTCCGAATAAAACTTGTAGTTTAAAGATATTAACGTTCTATTACTGTTAGTAATTAATTCGTGGTTTGACACTGATATAATATTTGAACTGATCGCTTTAAATTTTATGAAGCGCCTTTTATAGTAAAAAACACGACTGAAAAGTTTATCTGCAGATTTGATAGTGAGAACTTCACATTAAGAGTTAAATCTATCTGGAACTTATTGATAAGATTAGTTTCGCTAGTCTTGATTGTAAAAAACAGCGAAATATATTGAGAAAGCTCCTTGACCGACAAATATTTAATTCAACCCAAATACATATTTTTTATTAATTATCAAATCTTATTTTCTAGGAAATGTCAATGCGAGCATACTTTTTCAATTAGGTCTTCTATAAATCATACGATTATTGAAACAATGGCGAAGATCTCTAGATTTCCAATCTCAATCAATCAATCAAATTCCTGCTAAGACCCCCTATAGGGGCATAGGACAGAAACAACTCTTTTCCACAAGGCGCGATCCTGAGCATCGGCTTTAAGCTGTTGCCAGGACTTGTTTATTCCTCTGGCCTCCTGCTCAACTGCTCGCTTCCATGTGTTACATGGTCGACGAACCCAACGTCTTCCTTGAGGGTTATAATCCAGAGCCTGTTTTGCGATGTTTCGCTCTGGTTTCCTCAAAGTATGATCGATCTACTGCCACTTCCGGCGTTGAGTCTCAATACCTATTTTAGTCTGGCCAGTTGTACTCCAAAGTTTGCCGTTGGAGATCACTTCTGGCCAGAATAGTCCTAAAATGCGCGGAAGGCATTGGTTTACGAAAGTCTGTAGTTTCTTGGTAAGCCGAACGGTCACTTTCCACGTAGTACAACCATATAACAACACGGTTTTGAGGCATGCGTCAAAAACTCGCAGCTTTGTGCGAAGGGAAATCTCTTTTAACCTCCAGAAAGGGGAAAGGATACCGAAGGCCTGACGAGCTTTATTTAGCCAAGCCTCAACATCCATTTCGGCTCCGCCGTCCATGCTGACAATGCTTCCGAGATAGCAAAAATCTTGCACCTCTTCCACATCCTGTCCATTAAGAACAATCGGTGTGCTTGCGTTCGAACCCATGTGCATGTACTTGGTTTTACGCACATTTATTTTCAGTCCCGCCTCTTTGCATTTAGAATGCAACGAGCAAACATTTGACTAAAAATCCGAATGGTTATGTGCAAGCAAACAGACGACATCAGCATAATCAAGGTGACTTAAGATGTTAAATAGTCTCCATTGAAGACCTTTACCTTCCCCACCTTCCAGTGCAGCTTTCAAGATGTCATTTATTACCACCAGAAACAGGGCTTGTGATAATATCCAGCCTTGTCTGCAAGCTCTCGGACAGCTCTCCTCTATGCAAGACGCGACACCTTGCATCTTCGTAGGATTCTTTAATCATAGCTATGACCTTATCTGGAATACTTCTCCTACGCAAAGCATTCCATATGTAATCTCGCTTAACGCTGTCGAACGCCTTCTCGAAGTCCACAAACATTAGATGTAGTGGCGAGCCCATTTCGGCTGACTGCTCTAATATTATCCGTAGGGCATTCGTGTGGTCGGTACAAGACGACCCTTTACGGAATCCAGCCTGATATTCGATTCGAGAGTGCTCTCGACGACATCACTAATCCTATTGAGAATTTTCTTAGCCATAATTTTTGATACGGCAGTAAGTAGACATATACCACGCCAATTGCCACAATCCCGAAGGTCGCCCTTCTTTGGAATTTTCACAACGACGCCCTTCTTCCATTCAGTCGGATATCTTCCTTCATTCCACACCTTAGTGAAGAGTGGGAGGAGTATATCGGCTGTTATTTCCGGGCCCGCTTTGAGGAGTTCGGTTGGTAGTCCGTCTATACCTGGAGCTTTCCTTCCCACCATTGACCGAATGGCGGAAACTATCTCTTCCTTATCTGGGAGATCTTCCCTAATGGAGGATTGTTGCGGTTGGATGTTTGGAAGTGTTCTGTTTCCGCAATATCTTCCTCTGACAAGATGTGTGTATGTGTATATATCAGAGAAGTATTCCTTCCATCGTCGCAACTGGTGTTCAGTCATATTAAGGAGAGTTCCGTTGACATCTCTCACCAGGTGGTTGGCGGTGGAATTCCTGTTCGTCAACTGTATCATGATTTTAAATAGTGAACCCTTATCCCCAAGGTAAGCTGCAGATTCTTCCTTGTTTACCAGATCTTCAATGGCCTTTCTCTTGTCGCGTCTAACAGCCTTTTTAAGTTGTATATGGGCATTGTGGTAGTTCTGCTTCAAGTCGGGCGTTTGTTGGTTGACATCGGGTTGAGAAATGATTTCCAATTTGGCTTTTTTCCAATTGCCAACCTTGTCCCTTGTGTCTTGCGACATCCAAGGTTTCTCACCGCTTTGCACATATCCCACAGATTCTTCAGCACTAGTTAGAAAAGTGTTTCTGGTTGCCTCCCAATTGGCGTTCAGTGCGCATTTCATATTCACCCAATGTGGATGACTTTTCGCGTAGAATAGTGGTGTATTCGTGTTTTTTGTTGGGATCTCTGAGTTTATCCACATTAAGCTTGCGCTTCATTTGAAGAATTTGCAGTCGTCGGATAGCTGCTGTACACAATCTCAAGCAGGCCACCATCAAGTGGTGATCGCTCCACATGTCAGCTCCACGTTTCGCTCGCACATCGAGGAGACATCTTCTCCATCGGTGACTTATAGCCAAATGGTCGATCTGGTTCTGAGTAACACCATCAGGGGAAACCCAAGATGTTTTATGATGACTCTTGTGTGGAGAAAGGGTCCCTCCGATGACCATTTGCCGAGTACTACAAAACTCCACAAATAATTCGCCGTTTTCGGGTCTCTTAATCCAAGGTCGTGACGCGTCGACCCAAGGGTCACCATGCCTCCCCATGACGTGTTCTAGTCCAGTATTGTCTGATCCAACCTGGGCGTTCATATCTCCCGAGATGATAATAAAATCACCTCTTGGAACACGTTCGAAGGTGGCACTCAGTTGGCTATAAAACTCCTCTTTTTCACCAGATGTTGCGGTATTAGTTGGTGCGTAGCACTGCAGAATTGTGACGTTTGTGACACTGGTTCTGAGCCTGACAACGATAATCCTATCCGAGATTGGTTTGCAGCTAATGAGACTGTTTCTCGCTCTCGACGTAAGGACGAACGTCATGCCATTTCTTGCTTCACTTTCAGGGCCAATTTACAGTGTTTCCGCTAGGGGTTCGTTCTTCTCCTGACCCTGTCCACCTGACCTCGCTCAAGCCCAAGATTTGGATGTTATAGTGCTCCATTTCACGGTCGATCACTGATTGGCGGTGCAAGGACCGAGTAACCCCAGCTCTTCCCCGTCATTCAATGTTCGAACGTTCCAGAAGCCAATCATAGTCCGTTTTCGAATGCCAAAAGTCGTTACCGTAGAATCAGTCAATATCTGAAGCGCTGTATCCATTTAATTTATTTGTACTTAGCCTAAATAGCTTGAATTATTGAAGTGCAAGATATACTTTAAGTTGATGAGATTGCTATATAAAATATATAAATATGCCTTTTACCGAACTCATCGAACTTTGCAATTATTAATAGCGACCCTCGTTTCAATTTCCATATTTCTCATCCTTGCAACTCACCGTAGATATTTTTCGGTACACAAGGGCTATCGCTTTAACTCTGATGTGACACAAAAAACATAACAAGACTACGATTGGGCGTAAGGCCCAATCAAGCGATACTCTAGATGAAAGAGAATTTTGTATTGGAAGTGGTTACATCATGCTAAAATTGTCGCTATAAAAAAGCATTGTACAAAATTTAGCATTTCAAACTTTTAAATTAGTGAATTAGATTTAGTGAATTTGTGCAGTTTGTATGGCAGGTGGTAGAAGGAGGGCGAGTCCTTACTGACTTTTTCAGAAATAACTATAAACGTCATGTTTTTGGCATATTTTAAATTGCCGAATAGTAACATTCATACTTTTGAGGAAAATCTGCTTTTTGTAAAGTTGTGAAATTCTTTCGTATTGCGTACGGGAAGGGGTGGAAGGAGTGAAGCTAATCGTCTAAATTTTTTTAATCTTACTAATAATTCTAAATATTATTATCATCTTGGTGAATTCTATACGTACTGAATAAATTTGTTTAGAGTATTTCATGAAAAAGTGCAGTATGCAAGGGAGGTGGTTGAAGAAGGGGGAGGACTCGAATAATTGAAGTCATTGAAGTAAAAGTAATGTATTTTAAATTTCAAAGCAATAGTTTTTGAGAAAATTCGTTTATTGTCATACTCAGAGTCAGAGAGGGCACGGACGGACGGATTTTTGACTGATTGTATGAATTTCCGTATCATTCATTTTTTTCTTCGAGCAATATTCCTTAGCGTTACAAACTTTGTGGCAGACATGTAATACTCTCAGATTTCATCTAGAGTATATAAATTGCAGTACTACGATTGAAAGAGGAATTGTTTGATTTTAAGAAATTTTGTATGAGGAGTGGTAGAATGGGTGACGGCACTAATCTAATTTTTTCACACCATTATATGAATGTTTCACACAAAATTTCAGGTTTGGAGAAAGTTTATGTATTAAAGTTAGTGATATTGTGCAGTTTGTATGGAAGGTTGTAGAAGTAGCGAGGGATCTTGTTTTTTCAGTAATAACTATGAACATTATGCAATTGATATCTATCAATTTTCAGACCAATAACATTCATACTATTCAAGAAAATCGATTTTATGTAAAGCTCTGAAAACATGTCACTCTCTATGGGAGAGGGAAAAAGAAATGAAGCTAATTATTAAATTTTTTGGGTCTTACTAATAATTCTAAATAAATATTTAGTGCACAATTGCAGCTCAATAAATATTTTACAAAAAGTGCAATTCGTATGGGAGGTGTTAGTAGGAGTGAGGCCATTGAAATAATATTTATACTATGTATTGACGCCATCATGAAAAACATAACAGGACTACGATTGGGAGTAAAGCCCAATCGTGCGATACTCTAGATGAAAGAGAATTTTTTTATTTTAAGTAATTTTGTAGGGGAGGTGGTAGAGGGGGTGACGACATTGAACTTTTTTTACATCACGATAAAGTTGCTATCATAATGTTTTATACAAAATTTAGGATTCTAAAATCTAATAAGTACTGAAAAAATTAGATTTAGTGAAGCTGTGCGGTTTGTATGGGAGGTGGTAGAAGTAGTGTGAAGTTATTCATGATTTTTTTAGAAATAACTGTGAACATCATTTAATTGACATATTTTTTTAAATTGCAGAATAGTAGCATTCATACTTTTCAGGAAAATCGATTTTTTGTAAAGTTGTTGAATTCTGTCAAATTGTATGGAAGGGGTTAGAAGGAGTGCAGCTTATCACCTAATATTTTTTTGGTCTGACTAATAATTCTAAATAAATATTTAGTGCTTAATTTCAGTTCGATAAATTTCATACGTACTCAGTAAATCCGTTTTAAGTACTTCATAAAAAAGTGCAGTTTGGATGGGAGGTGGTGAAAAGAATGGGAGGACTCAAATAATTTTTATACAGCAGATTGGATTCATTTTAGAAGTAATATATTCCAAATTCAGAGCAATAACTTTCATACTTTTTGAGCAAATTCGTTTAATGTAAAATTGCGAAATTGTGTCATTTTGTATGATAGGGGGTAGAAGGGGTGAAGTTAATCGTCTAATTTTTTTTTTGACCTTACTAATAATTCCAAGTAAATGTTCAGTGCACAATTTTAAATGGATAAATTGTATACGCACTGAATAAATTGGTTTAGAGCATTTCATGAAAAAGCGCAGTTTGTGTGGGAGGGGGATGGGAAGCACACAAATAATTCTTATCCAGTAGAACGGAATCATCATAAAACGATTATGTTCCAAATTTCAGATCAATAGCATTTATACTTTTCGAGAAAAGCCGTTTATTGACAAATTGCGTAATTGTGTCATTTTATATGGGAGGGGGTAGAAGGGGTGGAGCGATTTGGCCCGTTCGCGAACTTGTCCTTTTTTTTGTCAAAAACGACGTATACAAATTTTGAACTTTCTAGATCAACGCGTTCTCAAGCTAGAGAGGACACGGACGGACAGACAGACGGACAGACGGACGGACATCCGGTTTTGAAATTTTTGAATGATTGTATGAACTTCTGTATCATTCATTTTTTTCTCCGAGCCTTATTTCTTGTCGTTACAAACTTTGTGGTAAACTTATAATACTCTCAGATTTCATCTAGAGTACTATAATAACATTTTCTGAACTTTAGATTTATAGATTTCATACTTTTTGAGAAAATCCGTTTATTGTGAAATTCCAAACTTGAGTCATTAGTTTGGGTAGATGGAGTAGAGTGATTTCTCCCGTTCACAAACTTGGCCTTACTTTTTCGTCAAAAACGACGTGAACAAAAATTTACGTCAACTTATTATTGAGTAATTGACATTTTATTATTGAGTAAAAAATTATCAGCGAAAAAGCTTGAGGGCATTGGTATAGTATTATCGGAAGGAGGGAAGCTTTGATCATGATGATCTATGAATATTTTTGTAAATTCTGGCAACATCTGTTGTCCCATATTATTTGTTTCTGTTTTGGTTCGCAACTAAACTAAACAATTAAAAGCTGTAGCCGGTAGGTCCGTTATCACTCATTAGCACGATGAATCGGTTTTAGTACTGATTTTTATCAACGCTGCATTATTGATTACCTTTTTAGATTCTATGCCGATCTCGGATTAATTGCGCAGAAAAACGATATTATTGAATAACTTAAATTATTTTATTGTATTGTATTGTATAAATTAATTTGTAGTGATAACAGTTGAAGCTTTTTGTGACATGAATAATTTGCACAATTTGTACTCGGACATGGATGAATAGTTTTAATCATTTAAAATCATTAATTTTATTTTTTAAATTTGATCCGGACTCCGGAATTGAAAATTTTGCAACTTCAAAAACTTTGTCAGTGATTTTATTGAATGAAAATTTATACATGCGTACGTATATACGTACAACTATTTTACAATTTAAAAGATTAAAAGATTTTGCTAAAAAATTGCTTCCCTTAGCCGTAATATCACGCCACGCCGCTGGGACTGATAATCATTTATTTTTTCTTCGAGACTTATTTCGTAGCGTTACAAACTATGTAGCAAACTTATAATACTCTCAGATTTCATCTAGATTATAAACATAAGTGTACTGTAATCATCATGTAGATCAGTAACATTCATACTTTTCAAGAAAATCGAATTTTTGAAATTGTGTTACATTCTGTGAAAGTGGATAAAAGGAGGGAAGCTAATCAGATATTTTTTTCCCGGTATTAATAACAATCTATACATATAAATATAATTGTAGTGTCTGTCTGTTATTTGCTTATAAATGGCTATAAATAAGTTTTTTGCTTTATTTTAGCAATAACTAAGCAGAAACAAACGTTTTTAAAAATTTTCTCTGTCTGTCTGTCTTTCCGGTTTTCACGCAAAAGCGGCTAAACGGATTGTAATCAAACTTTCACAGTTTGTTACATGCACACCGAGATGTAATCTGCGTGTGGTCTTATTTCAATACCCCCACGCCTTCCACCTCCTCCCATACAAAATGACTCATTTTCAAAAATATATACTAAACAAATTTTCTTCAAAACCATTGAAGCAAATCAGTTGAAATTTAGAACATACTATTTTTATCAGAAATATGATCTATGGTATACAAATTATTTGAATCCCCTACTCCTTCCACGACCTACCATACAAACTGCGCTTTTTCATGAAATATTCTCTTCACAGTGTACACAATGTATAACTTTGATCAAGCTAAGATTTTGTATTAAATCCCTATTTAGCATTATTATTATTATCGGGAAAAAATTAACCGATTAGCTCCACTCCTTCTACCCCCTCCCATACAACGTGACACAATTCCACGACTTTGCAAAAACTCGATTTTCTTGACAAGTGTGAATTTAACCGATCGGAAATTTAAAACATATCAATTGCATAGAGATTATAGTTGTTTGTAGAAAAATTACCAAACCCCCCCCACTCCTTCTACCACCTCCCATCCGAATTGCACAATTTCTCTAAATTCAATGCACTTCAGTTTTTCAAGCTTAAATTTGGTGCAAAATATTTTTATAGCTACTCTAGCATGATGTGAAATAAATTAATTTAGTACTCTCACCTCTTCTATCACTCCCCACACAAAAATTCTTAAGATCACGAAAATTTCGATTTCATCGGTAGTATCATATGCTTAGGCTTTACGCACAATCGTAGTCCTGTTATGTTTTTAAGCTCAATGTTATAATATTTGGATTTTTTTAGAATTAACATAAGCTGCAACTATTTACATTTCCTTAACGCTCTTCAATACATACATGATCTCAAATCACGGGGGGATTTCATCACGGGCCTGTCCCTTACAAATATAAATATCATGGTTTCATTCTTAATAATTTATGGTTCTGATTCCAACAAACTAAGTAATTATTTATCCCACATAATGTACTACTAACTAAACTCTCAAAAAATATTATTATTGCAATTCTTACGCGGACAAAGTCGCGGGCGATCGCTAGTAATTGATATAAATGCTAAAAAAAATTATCAACTTCGCTTCACTCTTTCTTATAAGAAACTCATCAAGAGCATTTCTCCTTCGTACATATGAAAGCTATCGACCTTAATATTGGAACAAAGCATAGTAATGATAAAAATACTGAGCAGCAGTTTCAAAATCTTCCGGAAACTTTCTCTGCCACCTCCTAGGCAAACCGCCTGGTTTTTGAAAAACAATGTGCAATTTCCTTGAAAATTATGAAAGCTACAAGCTTCAAAATTAGCGTGAAACATTTTGCATACAATATTCAGTGACATATACAAGAATTACAAATTACCTCCCTCCTCTCTGCTTCTGCCGCCTCCCATAGAAAAGACCCTATTTACTAGTCGAACGAATTTGAGATGACATTATAATTTTCGGTACATTAAACTATTTTTCATTTCATGTAGAGAATCGCATGGTTGATCCACACTTTTTAACAATTATGTTTTTCATTTGTTTCGAAAAGAGCTCATACAAAATTTCAAATTCGTGGATTTAAAAATGTTTTTTATTCGTTAATTTATTGAAATTAGTCGTAATTATACGTTTGAAGGGAGGATTTGAAAGCAGTAGGGGGTATTTCAAAAAATTTTATAGAGCTTCCTTTTAGATATTTTTATATTTTAAGTCCATAGAGATTTTTCAATGGTTGAAATAATGTGGTATGGGATGAGGTAGGAGTAGTGAAGGTATTAAATCAGTTAATATTAACTTTTTTTTTTGAAGAATTTTTCAAGTTTTTAGCGTAATAATATTTTGCTTGTTTATGTATTTTTAGTACACATGAAATACTTCGTGCAGTTAAGGGTTCCACTTCAGTAACACAGACTATTGTTTTTATTTTATATATATTCAAATTCAAATTCAAATTCATTTATTTCATCATTATATATCAGTTTGTATAACACAGAGTAACTTATTTTAGAGAACAAATTACAAGATCTTAGCAACTTGAGAGAATTTTGTAGACATTTGCTGATTAGAACTGTGGGTTTTATTATTATTATTAAACTGACCAAGGAAAAATTTTCAAAAAAAAAAACCTTGCGTGTATAACTTAATAACTACTTAAAACTAAATTTAGCTTAACCTAACTTATGATAAATCAAGAGATACTTGGCTGCACTTTATTGCAATTGATTGAGAAGAGTTGAAATGAGCGTGTTCTTGACCATTTGGGACCTGAGAGCAAAAGATGAGAATCTCTTATCAACTAATTTTTGTACAGTAGGCACATTGGCTATTTCGTGGAGGGCCTTGGTCGAAAAGTAAAAAGGTTTTTTGAGAATCATTTTCAGACACTTATTTTGTGAAACTTGTAATTTATTTTTATGGGCGTTTGCACACTGGTTCCAGACAGGTGAGCCATAAGATAGCCTAGGCTGCAGAACAAGCTTAAAAATTAGCATCTTGTTAGCCAGAGAAAGTTTCGATTTGCGGTTAATAAGTGGATAAAGCGAATAAATAGATTTGGAAACTTTGAAGCATAGGTTTTCAATATGACTGGTGAAGGTCAGTTTTTTGTCCAACACGACACCAAGGTACGTAAGGGTGTCGGACCAAGTAATATTTTGAACAATAAAATTTATGTCGCGGTTTGGGAGATTGGATCGTTTTCTCTTCTTTGTAAAGAACATGGTCTGAGTTTTAGATGGGTTGATGTTAATTTTCCAGCGATGATAGTACTGATACAACAGTTCTAAATATGTTTCCAGGCATAATAAATTTTTATCAGGGTCATTGTCGCTTACATAAAGACATGTATCATCTGCAAAAATCGCTAGCTCGCATTTTGGATGAATTGGAATATCTGCAGTATAAATATTGTACAGCGTTGGACTTAGACAGGAGCCTTGTGGAACGCCCGCAGGTATTGGTCGATGGATGGAGAAGCTTGAGTTTATTTTTACTGAGAAGGTCCTGTTCAGTAGAAAGGATTGAATTATTTTCGTTAGGTAAGAAGGAAAAGAGAATTTCAATAATTTGAAAAGAAGGCCTTCGTGCCAACACTATCGAAGGCTTTCCCAATATCAAGCGTAACCATGCCTACAGATTTCTTATTGTGCAGAGATTTTCGAATATCTTTAGTGACTCTATATAGTTGGTGATTGGTCGAGTGTCCACGTCTGAATCCAAACTGGAAATTAGGGATCACTTCAGAGTTGTCAAGAAAATCTTCAATGCGACGCGCAATCACCCGTTCAAAAATTTTGCTGATTGCCGGAAGTAAACTAATAGGTCTGAAGTTAAAAGAAAAGATTTCCGGATTCTACACTGTTACGCTTTATTATTCGTGACGTTTCGGTCTCTGCTGAGACCTTTATCAAACTGATCGACAATTACAAAAGACAATTATTATATAGACAAGGGGGTTAATTGAGTGTGGGAAGGATAATTAAGGTTAATTAATTAGTATCAGGTAGTTAAATTAGTTAAGGATTTTTGGGTATGAATTTTGTTCTTATAATAATAAAGCGTAACAGTGTAGAATCCGGAAATCTTTTCTTTTAATTCAAAATGCACTGTGAAAACATTCACCAAACCATTAGAGAGCTCTACGGAGAGCAAACTATCCAATTCGCTCGGCGATTGGAGACAACAAAAAACAAAATCGACACCATTCTCAACCAGATAGTCTTCGAAAAACGATGCAGAGATAAGAACCTCATTCCTAAAGGCTTCAAAATCGTAGGCACATGGGACAACCATCGTAGCAAGGCTATTTTGGAGAAAGCAAGTCAGCAGCTCTTGAGGAATGACATCAAACTCAAGAGAACCAAGCTGGACTACCTTAACAAAGAAGCCCTATCCCTTCACCTCCTCCTCGGTAGCCTTCTACCGAGGGACACCTTTAATCATTTTGATTCTTTTATTTCAGAACGCAGAGAAGCAGAATTCATCAAGAAGAAAACGATACAGGAACGGAAATTCAGGAGCTTAGAATCGACATTAGAAGCAGCGCAACCGATACCAACGAGAAGCAACAACGTAGTAGTCAACCTTTCATCCATGCAGTTAACCAGGGAACAGGAGGATGTGTTAAGCAAAGGATTCAACTACGCGCTTACCCCAACAAGTATTCCGACCGAAGAGATCATTCAGCAAATAGAGCCGGCAATCAGAGGTCTTCCGCAAGCGATTGAAATCCGACACGAGGTCTCTCACATCATCAAGCGAGCAGTGCCACCTGCGACGAATATCCCCCCGAAAGAACGCAAAGCTTTAAAAGAGCTTAAGCAAACGAAGGAAATAGCGATTATGCGAGCTGACAAAGGAAACGCAACGGTAGTCATGGACAAAGAACAATACGAGGAGAAGATACGAGATATTCTACAAACAGGACCATATACAGAAATGAAGAGAGATCCAACCGCTCCACCGGAAACTAACCCTATTCATCAAGAAATATCCCATGTTAGCGGAAAAATATGCCAAGTTAATCCCTTCAGACCCTCATACACCAAAAATGTACGGACTTCCGAAAATATACAAGGAGAATACCCCGCTTCGACCCATCGTCAGTTCGGTAAATTCACTTACCCAAAAACTGGCTAAGACTCTCGCGACAGAGTTACGTCCACTAGTAGGTAACACATCACGCTCTGTCAAAAATTCCGCTCATCTAGTAGAGATTCTTCAAAAAATCAACGTGGAACCAACTGATATTTTAGTCAGCCTAGACGTGGAATCACTTTTCACCAACATCCCGATTAAAGACACGTTAAGCTACATCAGGAAACTCATTCCGGACAACAGGTATGACTTAATAGAATTTTGTTTAAATAATACTTTCTTTTCAGCTCTAGGGAAGCTCTACAAGCAAACGGAAGGAGCGGCAATGGGATCTCAAATTTCACCAGTGGTAGCGGAAATTTTCATGGAGGAATTCGAAAAGAACGTCCTGGACTCAGCTCCATTAAAACCGAAATTATATCTTCGGTATGTGGATGATACCTTCATCATTTGGCAACATGAGAAGGAAGAGCTCGACAAATTCTTAGCATACCTGAACGCACACCACGAGAAAATTAAGCTCACCATGGAAACAGAAAGCAACGGGAAACTGCCATTCTTGGATGTACTCGTCGAAAGGAACGATACGTCGCTAAGCTTCGGGGTATACAGGAAACCAACTCACACCAACAGATATCTCCACGCTCATTCACATCACCACCCAAGCCAGAAAACAGGCGTATTGAAGACCCTAATACACAGAGCTCAACGTATAACTGATGGAAATCCGAGCAGTTTACGAAAAGAAAAGGAACAGTTGAATCAGGCATTCAGAGCAAATGGATACAAAGCGAGCGAAATTAACAAGGTGTGGAAACCGAAGCATCCAAGAACAACAGAACGAGAAGACACTGAAGAAGGAAATGCTGACAAACGATGGGTAAAACTACCTTACATCCAGGGCACGACGGATAAGATAGGAAAAACTCTTCGAAAATCGAACATCAAGACAACATTCACTACCCCGACTACTATCCGAGGAATTTTAGGAAACCAGAAGGACAAAAAACCATTGGAGACTGAAGGAGTATACAAAGTACCATGCGGCTCTTACGATAAAGTATATATAGGAGAAACGGGACGCACAGTCCAAACAAGGATCAAGGAGCACCAACGATGCACACGGAAAAACCTGATACAGTCATCAGCGATCGCGGAACATGCAACTACAGAGGACCATACAATCGATTTCGACAATGTGCAAATTCTGGCCAGGACAAATAAATATTATCAACGAATAGTACGAGAAGCCATAGAAATTTCAAAACATCCACAGAACTTCAACCGAGACACCGGATACAAGTTATCAGCAGTTTGGCTACCTGCGTTAAAATTTGGTAAGAACAAAATTCGTACCCAAAAATCCTTAACTAATTTAACTACCTGATACTAATTAATTAACCTTAATTATCCTTCCCACACTCAATTAACCCCCTTGTCTATATAATAATTGTCTTTCGTAATTGTCGATCAGTTTGATAAAGGTCTCAGCAGAGACCAAAACGTCACGAATAATAAAGCGTAAAAGTGTAGAATCCGGAAATCTTTTCTTTTAATTCAAAATGCACTGTGAAAACATTCACCAAACCATAAGGTCTGAAGTTTTTAGGATTACTTGTATCTTTACCGGATTTTGGAATGGGGACAACCACAGCATGTTTTCAGGAATAGGGAAAGTAGCTGAGTTTACTACAAGCGTTTATTATCAAATTTAGTGCAATAATGCAGTTCTTGGGAAGTTTCTTAAGCAGAAGATGGGGAGTTTATCGCATCCTGGCGCTTTATTATTTTTCAATTTTTTTAAAATGGTGATAATTTCTCGAGGCTTGCATAGTGCCTTTGGTGGTAAGTCAAAACTTGGTGGAATATTCTTGAGAGAGTTATTAACAGAGTCATTGTTGATTTTGGTACCCATATGCTCAGAGATGCGATGCGCGGAACAGAAATAGTCTGCTAACAATTCGGATTTTTCCGAGTCTTTATATATCTTTTTATTGTTTTTTTCAAGTAGAGTGGGGGTGGTGTTTGCCAGTCTTCGATTAAACAATTTATTTAATTTCCACACAGTTTGTGAGCCCCTCTCGAGATTGGATAGTATGGTGTTCCATTTGGAGTTACGCAGCTTGATTAATCTATAGCGAATAATTTTCGTTAGGTAGTTGATTTGGGATTTAGAGTTTGGGTCTCTGCATCTTTGCCAGTGTCTACGAAGTGCGTTTCTTTCTCGAATTTTACTTTTGGTTTCCATATCTATTTCAATGTGAGTATGGCAATGTTTGCTTTTCCTTGGGGTACTATGTTCTACAGCTTTCCATAAATTGCTGATAAACTTTGAGAGTAAGCTATCTATTTGTTCGGAACAAGTAATGTCAGCAAGGTTTGGGGTAAGCTTCTTTAGTACTCCGTGGTATCTGGACCAGTTAGTTTCTTTGAAACATAGCACTTCATTCAAGCGATGTTGAGTGCTGATTTTTCCTTTAATAGAAGAGGATACCGGAAGGTGAGGCAAAGACAATTCGCAGGTGGTTATAGGCTGCGAAATATCTGCTCTTCCATTGCTGATAACGAGATCGAGAGTTGATTCTTTGCCTCTTGGTGGATAGCAGGTTGGTCCTGAAGGGGTGTGAATAAAGACGTTTCTTCTACATATAAGGTTGAAGAGAATTTTTCCAGCTTTATTTGCTTTTACACAGTTCCACAGCCTGTGTCTGGAATTTAGGTCGCCGCATAAAATATACCCTTGTTGAGAACTAACAAGGTGCTCGAGGTCTTTTTCAAAAAGCTTATGTTTAATCGCGTTGAGCTTGGAACCAGGAAAATAGACTGCAATAATCGTAGTATTAATTTCATCAACTTTAATTGCTATTGTTTGTATAATTTTCGTCATGGGAATGGGAAGTTGTGTGTGCTTTATAGATTTTTTAATACATATGGCTACTCCAACGCCTGTTCCTATTCTATCATTTCTATAAATGTGGTAATTCGGATGGTATAATTTGTCATTAGAGTGAAGCCAAGTTTCCGTAATAACAAATATGTCTGTATTTTGGGATACAATGAAGTCAAATGTTTCAATAAACTTATTGCGGATGCTCTGAGCATTCCAAAGAATAATCTGAATACTACTTAAGCTATCCATATAAAAATCTGGTCATGTAGCGAGTCTACTGATTAGCTCCGTAGATATTTGTACCTAGAACTTCAGGCGAGAATAAGTCGTCACTAGAGTAAGGTGCAAAATTTACCCCCTTCATTGGCGTGGGTATATTCCTGGCAACACTGCTAAAAGATGGTCTGTTTATTTCCTGAGATGTCATTGTATTCTTCGATGTTGTTCGCATTGCGGGAAAATTTCTGTCAAATGCACCAAAAGTGTTGGATTCAGATCGAGGGTGTTGTTTATTACTTTTACTGTTTTGTCGACTAGTACGTTCCTTGATAAGAATGTATTCTTCGCGTTTCTTGCAGCTACGATCGTTAGCGAGGTGTGCTAAGGTGCAATTCGCACATTTAATAAAATCCGTTTGTCCTTCTTTGAGTGGGCAGTCTTTATGATTGTGTTTTTCGCTACAAATCATGCATTTCGTTGGCAAATGGCAGTGGGTAGATCCATGTCCAAACATTTGGCAATTACGACACTGAGTTATGTTATTTTTATTTTTGGCATGATAGCTCCAGTGAACGACAGTATGCATTATTGTTTTGAATTCACGTAGATCCTTGAGTTGCGTGCCTTTTTCAAGTAGAATTAGGTATTTTGGAGAGCAGTTACGTCGTTTCGAGACATCAGTGTTGAATTTCTTGATGTCAAGACATGGCAGTTTGCAGTGTTCTTTAAGATGCTTCAAAAGCTCATCGCATGGCATGTCATGGAGTCCGGAGAGAACAATTTTTGTTGGACGTAAATCTGGTCGTTGGTGAGTGAAAAAGTTGACTTTTTAGTTGTCAGATGGTCGCTTAGTTTTCCAAAATCGTCTAATTTCTCCAGAAGCACTCTAATCCCAATAGACATGAGCTTAATTTTGTAGCTCGTAATATTCAAGGTGGACATTATAGCACTAATGGTTTCGCGCTTTAGGTCAGGAAAAGTAATAGGTGGAATTTTTACCTTGTTGTGTTGACTTGTTGATTGGTTGTCAGCTGCTGGTTCCTCGTGAAGCGTGCTTGCAAGAGGGTGAAATTTATTTTTGTAGTTCGGCATGTTATTGTTTTCATTACGTGGGAATTTAAGTTTATCCCTCAGGAGCATTTTCTCCGGGGAACCGTCCCGATTCCGCTTCGTTTTGCTTCTTGTAGCGATATTAAACCGGTTTCAAGTGACACTGTTTCAATTGAACAACTGGCGTAACGGTGCAAATTATGAAAATCACTGAAGTACTTGTGCACTGATCGAATGCACAAGTCGTACTGTTTTTTTTTTTTTATGTACCTAGTCCTGCCATAAGTTCTGTCACATAATTTCTCACATTCGCAACAACTTTATTTTATGAGTGACATTTCAATATCGGCCAGTTTTATAAACGTCATAATGTTGTTGACAGTTGATGGTCATTTAAAGTGTGTTCGTTAACGTGTGAAGATGGAATGGGGTGTAATAGAAAACCGAACTGCAGTGATTGCACTACATAAGTGTGGAAAATCCGCGAGTGAAATTTTCAAGTTGTTGTGCCCGTTAAAAATAACGCAAAGATTTGTGTATCGTGCGATCCAGAGATATAACGCGATCCAGACTATTGAAGATCGACCTCGTTCTGGACGTCCGCGTGATGTACGTTCTTCTGCTGCCATCAAAGCGGTCGAGAGTCGAATTCGTCGAAATCCGCTTCGTAAACAACGAATCATGGCTCGAGAGATGAACATCTCCACCCGAAGTATGTCTCGCATCATAAAATCTGACCTCGGGATGAGTGCCTTTCGACGATCAACGGGACATTTGCTGACTGAGCAGTTGAAGCAAATTAGGAGCACCAGATCGAAAGAGCTCCTTCGGCGGTACGGCAACAACAAACATCGAGAAATTTTATTTACCGATGAAAAAATTTTTACGGTGGAGGAACATTTCAACCGCCAAAATGATAAGGTGTATGCCCACAGCTCCATAGAAGCCCGAGAAGTTGCCACTAGGGTACAGCGAGGACATCATCCAGCATCAGTCATGGTATGGTGGGGTGTCAGCTACGAAGGGGTCACCGAGCTTCATTTTTGCGAAAAAGGCGTAAAAACTGCAGCGAAAAATTATCAAACGGACATCCTGGACGGATGTGTGAAGCCGCTGAACTCTACGCTATTCAACAATCGACATTGGGTTTTCCAGCAAGATTCTGCGCCAGCCCACAAAGCTCGAACCACACAAGCGTGGTTGGAAACCAATATTCCACAGTTTATAAGGGCGACGGAATGGCCTTCTGGGAGCCCAGATTTGAATCCCCTGGACTACAAACTGTGGGCGGAGTTAGAGTCCATGGTGTGCACGAGACGACACCCAAATATCGAGAGCCTTAAGCGATCTTTGACAGAAGCAGTAGCTAATTTTCCGCTAGAAACAGTGCGTACTGCTATCGATGACTGGCCCAACAGATTAAAGAGCTGTGTTAAGGCTAAAGGCGGCCACTTTGAATAATTTGTTGCTTATTTTACTTCCATTAGTATGCCAAAATAAAATATATTTTCCTTTGTCAAAAACTCTTTTTCATTTATACAAAAATTGCCCATATACGTGTGACAGAACTTATGGCACGACTAGGTATATTATATTAAATGAATAAAGAGCCCTTGGAAATAAATCAAAATTTTTACTATTTTGGTTCATATTGTTGACAAAACATAAACATTTTCAATATTATGAAATGAACTTTCAACTAAATATCCGCGTTGATTTTTGAGATATAACTGTTTAAAATTTTGAAAATTGTATAATTTATGAAATTACTTCATTTTCCACTTGCTACTAATTCTTAAAAATATTTATTTTTGTCATACTCCACTATTATAGCTTGTTCCAAATTTAATTGTTTGTATATTGTTTTTAATTATGCACTTTTTGTGCAAGGAAATTTCGATGATATATTGATTTGACAAAAATAAACAGATTAAAAAATTAGTTTAATATTTTTCTTTCCATAAACCAATGTATCCCAAATTTCTAGTTTCGACTGCATTCGTAGTCGGGATATTTGCAAATGTAATTTTCAACCTTAGCCTTCTTCAGACTTCCCCATTCCTCCCTCCTTTACTCCAAAAATTTAGGTAATGAAACATCCCTACCCAATCTACAATCTCAAAAACGAAACTCATATCTTGAAGGATTTCGGCTTACACATTATGCGTAGAAACAGACTTTTTTTTTTATTGAATTTTTAGGCTTAATTAGTCATGAAAAGTGAAAAAAAAAATAATGCTTACGGGGTTGTTATACAATACCCGATTAAACTGATGTTCATGTCATCTCGCAGATAGCTCACAACCGGCTATACGTTTGTCCACCGATCTGACCGTCAGTAATCTCCTAACTAGCGATTTCTTCAATCTAGAAAGCTCATATTTTTCTTTTCATTTTCGTTAATTTTGTCGAAGGAAATTTCCTGAATGAAACCCCACCAATCCTTTTTACCCCGACCAACAAAATCTCACATTTTCGCAACTTCTCAATAAGCCGATATTGTTGAAAAGTACAGAAGCTACAAACTGATTGCTTCAAAGAACTCGACGTCTTGCTGGAAGGTTATTATCCCGAAGATGTTTCGTTGTAGCTTTATCAAAGTGTTACCGATCCACTGCCAGTTACGTTTTTGAATCTCAATGCTTATTTTAGCCTGTTTAGTTCTGCTCCACAATTTTTCATAGTAGAACATTTTCGCAATGTGATGAAAAATTAGTTCAATGAAGTCTCGTCTTCAACCACCTCCCTTACAAAAATATCCATTGATTTAGGATAATTTATTGCGAAAATAAGGTTACTGATTTATTCTGTTGATCTGAAGACTGAACTCCAAAAGTTTTATTGCTTTTCTTTAATAATATGATCGTTTTTACTAACCGCTCTAAACCTATTGATCGAAATCTTTACGATCATTAATTAAGAAATCTTTGCACCATAAAATCGAAACTAAAGTCCAAACCAAAAAACTGTGCTCATTGACCCACTACCCAAGCAGGAAACATGGACTATAAAACTGCCATTAAAAACGAAGCGAAAAAAATCTAGTAGGGTTCACCTGACTTAATTTCTTTAAGTGCAAAGATATTCTGCAGAAAATCACTGACTTGACACAAAAAAAAAATCAGTAACAATACGACTTCTTGGCTGTAAAAAAAAACCGACCTTAAATTCATCTCTAATGGATTCCAAGCGTCGTCCAATTCTATTACACAATCTTCTAAATGTTTCGATGCGTCTGCAAGGTGGCATTTCTTAACAGCAGTTCCAAAGAGCTCTTAAGAAATCGGGTATGCATATGTGTATGTTGCAAATCTGTTGACCAGCAACTAAAAGTACCTACTGTCTTGATTATCTCTTTTAACCTTTATCGGTAATTAAGAAAGATAATTCGATAGGTACTTGGAGCTTCCTGTATTAAAAAATATCCGCCTGGAAGAAAACAACATGACAAAGTAGGTGTTAATTCGTCTTGAACTTTTCTCTTTTTTTTTCTCGTAAACTAATATTTAACTTGAACCAATCTTAAGTTTATGTTAATGAGCGTCATAAAAAAAACATTTTCGATCTTATTTAAATTTATTGACTATAAATACGATAAAATTGCGCCTTTAAGTACAATTTCAAGCAACATTTTCGCGGGTACAATTTTCAATGGGGCATAACGAAAGTGTTATGTTCATGATCGTTAAAATTAATCTGGAGACGAAAGTTGTTCATGAAAAACTTATGTGACATTGATTTTTGATTTGAACACAAGGTACAATTTCAAGAATTTTATTTCCTCGTTCAGAGCAATTTCAATTTCTCAAGAGTCAAGATCTTGTTGAATAACTACACGGTTTTTTTTTTGCGAATAGAAATCTAAAGCACTTTTATTTATCAATTTACAGTTTGAAGTATTAAATTTGCACATGGCTGAAATTGGAAAAAAATACACTTTCGCGCTATTTAGTCGTATTCAGAATAAGTTTTTGAAGTCTATGGTATATGTTTTGCTAAATAGTAGCATTTCAATTACACTTTTCATGCAAACACTTTTGAAAAATGAAACAGCTCTTCTAGCATAATTGAACCGAAAGATGGCTTTAAGAGTCAGTCATGTAGAATTTCATATGTAAATAACGTAAGTAAAAGAGCAATCTAATCACTAGTGTATTAGTTGAACACTAATTAGGTAGCTAGTTCGACTTTTCATTGAATTAAAAAAAAAATGTTTTCTTTTCAGAATTTTCGCATTTTTCCAATTCAGATACGGCTGGAATTAAATCTGATAGTTAGGAAAAAAATTTCTAATGAGTTAATAAAGATACCCATTTGAATATCGAACAAAAGCGAGAAACTTCAAATACCTAGACTTGGAAATTATATTTCAATCAATCAATTTCCTGCTAAGGCCTCCGATAAGACAGAAACATCCGAATTATTCGACTGGAGTTGGCTCGCTTGCCTGCATGTGCTCCACGGTTGACCAGTGTGACCGATTCACTGCCATTCCCGCCTTTGTATCACAATACTTTTCTGCCTAGTTGTAGTTTAAAGAACATCCCTAAAATGTAAAAGTTTTGTAACTATCAGTAAAATAGGTCTGTTTGGAGTGCGTTTTTTTTTTTGTTAATTTGAAGATAAACTTTTTTCTAACTTAACCTGTTATTTTTCCCCTATTACTTATCATCCTAATAATAAATGCTACCCAAAAAATTTTTTCACGTTTTTGACTAACTTAGTCCAAATATGCCGTTCTCCGATAGCCGTCAGCCGAACAAACAATAACTCTCAAACCCTTGACGATTGAAAGTTTTTTTTGGGAGGATTAAAGATGGGGCGCTAACTTGGGCGGGATCCACTTCTGGGAGGCAGGACTAGTGGTAAAACCACAATGTCTCAATCCCACTACCTCAATTACAGCTCTAGATAGAAAGTTAAAAACCGACACACATTTACTTACAAGGAGATTGGGACACAAAATTTTAAAATAACTTAATTTTAGTGACCATTGTAGTCCGAAAAGGGGCAAATAAAAACAATCGTTACGGTCATTCTCACTCCCCTTCCCCTACCTTCCCATTTTCATAAGTCCTTCCATCAATGACGGTGATTGAGCATTCCATATAAAGGCAGAAGTTCCCTATAACACAAATCATTGTGCGAAAAATGAAAATTAATACCTCGACTATCTTTCCAGATACATATTTCAAACTATAAACATTATATTGAACTATATTAGCAAAGTATGAAAAGAATGGTCATAATAGTAGCGGATGAAAATATGCGTCATTTAGAAAATGGTAAATTTTCAAAATTTCATACCGTTTCATCTTTTCGATTAACACATCCTGCTATAAAATTGAAAATTTTGCAAAAATTCGTTTAAGAACATAACAGTTAGTGATGCATGGAAAGTCAATATGCAAGTTAAAGCGGTTAGGGAAGACTAAGTGGAAAACCCTTCGCAAGTGGAACCCCCTTTCACAAGTGAAATCCCATTTCACAAGTGGAACCCCCTTTCACAAGTGAAACCCCGTTTCAGAAGTGGAACCCCCTTTAGGGCAGGGATGATGCCAATTCAACACTTAGTTGCGAATACGATCAATAGCTCCAGTACTTGTAATCAATATTTCATTCGTTTATGCAAGTTTGGGTTTTTATGAGTGAGGGGGAGGGGTGATATTAAGGGTGGGTGAATGTCAATAATTTTTCAATTGATTGCTTTAATTACGTCCAATATTCTCTGTATAGAATGTGTTTCATAGACGAAGTTGCTTAGAATTTTCGTAAAATTTGGTGTATTTTACATTCACGAAACCAGTCAATTGTATGGGAGGGGGTAGAGGAGGTAAGGGAAATGTAAAATTTGTGATGCAGTTTTATTTCATTTCTTTTGTAAAATGCTGGTACAAAATTTCAAGTTCGTAGCTTTTAATTTGTTGGTTAGCAGTTGATTTATTGAAATTGGTCGAAATCATACTTTTGTATGGGAGGGGTAGATGGGCAAATGCGATCTCAAAAATTTTGACGCAGTTCTGTTTTAAATATTTTGAAAAGTTATTGTGCAAAATTTAAAATTGATAGCTTTTAGTTTTTAGGTGATAATTGATTTTTTGAAAATGGTCGAAAAAATAATTTTGTATGGGAGGGGGTAGAAGTTTTAAAGGTATTCGACCAATTAATAATTCATTCTCTTGGAGAATTTTTTCAAATGCATTTTGCAAATTTTCTACCTTAAAATTTCATTCAAAAATTTTCAGCTTATGTGTTTTTTCATTGCACATGAAATACCTTGTGCACGTTAGACCAGGGGGGTTAGACCAGAGGGGTTAGACCAGGGGGGTCGGTTCTTACTATTTTACTTTATTATTTTAATAATAAAATATTATGATCGACTTGGGAAAAAAAAAAAAATTTGCTACCCTGAAATTTTTTTTTTTCGCGTTTCATGACTAAAATAGCCTAAGAATGCAAAAAAAAAATCCGTCTGTCTGTACGCCGTCCGCCGTACGCCGTACGCCGTCCGCCGTACGCCGTGCGCCGTCCGCCGTCCGCCGTACGCTCAGCGCACATTAACTCCCAAACCCTTCAAGATAAAAAGTTCATTTTTGGAGGGATTGTAGGTAGTTGTGGATCTCAGGCGGATACCAATTTTGGGGGGTGTACGAGTTCAGGGGGAGGCAGGGGGAACGCTTTAACCGAAAAATAGGAATTCAAATATCTCAACCATGGTTACAGCGAGGAAGCTAAAAATCAACAAACATATACAGGAGTTTGTGTGACAACTTCTAAAAATAGTTTAATTTTTTTATCCATTGGCGTGCGAAAAGGGGGGGGGCTAAGAACCAATTGTCGGCCGAATTTTTTTTTCAAATGATTATAACTTCGAAACTACTTCCCATAAAAAATATATTGATATTTTGAGACCATTAAGATAGCATATAGATCTACTATAAGCAGTTTAGATAGAAGCTAATTAAAGAAAGGGGAGGGTCAGAGGGGGTGCAAAGAAAAACACTTAAAAATTAATATCTCGACTGTCTCTTACGCTATGTAATTGAAACTTGAAATGTATACTAAACTTTACTAGCGACATATGAAAAAAATATAATATGTAGACATTATAGTAGTGGGGGGAAATGGGGAGCATTTCAAAAATGGCGCACTTTCCAAAATTACAAATCATCAAATCTCAAAATTGAGTACAGATATCAAATCAAAAATTGTTCAGATAGTAGAGCTATATAATTTTTAATTTTGGTAAAAAATTTAAGTTGGGGGGTGTAAGGGGAGGGAGGTGGAAAGCGAAAATGTTGAAAATTTTGAGTGATTTTTTTATGGCTCTGGTAAAAGATACAAAGTTTAAATTTTGCATGTCGACACATCTATTGGATGTACATAGAAAAAAATAGTAACTTGTTCCAAAATTGTTATGTTCGAAGTGGGGGTCTAACATGCACAAGGTGTTTCATGTGGAATGAAAAAAAACACATAAACTGAAAATTTTTGAATAACATTTTTAGGTAGAAACTTGAAAATTTGGGAAATGCATTTAAAAGTTTGAAATATTAACTGGTCGAATATTTTTAAAACTTCTACTCCCTCCCATACAAAATTATTTTTTCGACGATTTTTAAGAAATCAATTATCACCTAACTATCAAAAGCTATCATTTCGAAAGTTTGCACAAAAACTTAAAAAATAGTTGAAATAAAATTACGTTAAAAGTTTTGAAATCACACTTGCCCTTCTACCCCCTCCCATAAAAAAGTATAATTTCGACCAATTTCATTAAATCAACTAATAACTTACAAACTAAAAGCTACGAACTTGAAATTTTGTACGAGCACATTACAACAAAAAAGAAAGAAAATTTCATCACAACTTTTACGATTCCCTTACCTCCTCTACTCCCTCCCATACAAAATTATTTTTTCGACCATTTTTAAGAAATCAGTTATCAGCTATCTCTTAAAAGCTATCAATTTCAAATTTTACACGAAAACTTATAAAAATAACTCAAATGAAGTTGCTTTAAAAGTTTTGAAATCGCGCTTGCCGTTCTACACCCTCCCATACAAAAGTATGATTTCGATCAATTTCATTAAATCAACTAATAACTAACAAACTAAAAGCTACGAACTTGAAATTGTATACAAGCACCTTAAAAGAGAAGCGAAATAAGACTACATATCAAATTTTACGATTCCCCTACCTTCTCTACCCCCTCCCATACAAATTTTCGTTTTCGTGAATGTAAAATACACCGAATTTTATGAAAATTCTATGCAATTTCGTATATGAAACACATTCTATGCAGAGAATATTGGACGTGATTCAAGCAATTATTAAAAAGCTGTTAACATCCACCCACCCTTACTATTACCCCTCCTCCTCCCCTCATAAAATCCCAAACTTGCAGAAACGAATGAAATATTGTTAAATTGACAACAGCCCTGCCCAAGAAATCCCTTTAACTTAGCTTTCCCTAACCACTTTAACCTGCATATTGACTTTCCACTCATGCGCAACTTGTCTCAAGAATAATAAAGTTTCGCCCGACTTGTTGGCAGTTTATTTTCGATATGTACAATAAATAGATGTATTGACCTGCAAAATTTAAACTTTGTATCTTTTACCAGACCCATAAAAAAATTATTCCAAATTTTCAACATTTTTGCTTTCCACCTCCCTTCCTCTTTGCACTCCCCTGACTCTCCCCCTTAAAATAATTAGCCTTTATGTAAGCTGATTCCAGTGAATCTGTACGCCACCTTGATGGTCTAAAAATATAAATTGTTTATGCTAAGTAATTTCTAAGATATAATCATTTGAAAAAAGATTCGGCCGACATTTGGTTTTTAGCCCCCCTTTTTGCACCCCAATGGATAAAAAATTAAATTAGTTTTAAAAGTTGTCCCACAAACCCTTTCATATGTAAATAGATTTTTAGCTTCCTAGCTGTAACCATGTTTGAGATATTTGAATTCTTAATTTTCGGCTTAAGTGCTCCTTCCGCCTTCCCTTGAACTCTTACACCCCCCAAGTCCGCCTGAGATCCGCAACTATCTACAATCCCTCCAAAAATGAACTTTCTATCTTGAAGGGTTTTGGAGTTAATGTGCGCTGAGCGTACACACCGGCGTACGGCGGACGGCGTACAGACAGTCGGATTTTTTTTTGCATTTTTAGGCTATTTTAGTCATGAAACGCGAAAAAACAAAATTCAGGGTAGCAAATTTTTTTTTTCA
Source organism: Chorisops tibialis (assembly GCA_963669355.1). Classification (NCBI taxonomy): domain Eukaryota; kingdom Metazoa; phylum Arthropoda; class Insecta; order Diptera; family Stratiomyidae; genus Chorisops; species Chorisops tibialis. The sequence goes on from OY770263.1 coordinate 81,699,610, forward strand.
AGTCGATCACAATACTTTATTATTAAAATAATAAAGTAATACGATTGGCCGTAAAGCCAAAATTTAGAAATCAAAAATTTAATAGGTACTGAGAAAATTAGTGCATTGAATTTAGTGAAAATGTGCAGTTTGTATGGGAGGTGGTAGAAAGAGGGGCAAGTTCTTAATGACTTTTTCAGAAATAACTAGAAACATCATATTCTTGACATGTTTTAAATTGCAGATCAGTGGCAGTCATACTTTTCAGGAAAATAGACCTTTTGTGAAGTTTGAAATTGTGTCAGATTGTATAAGAAGGAGTGAAACTATTCATCTCATTTTTTTGGTTTTCTAAATAAAAATTTAGTGCACAAATTCAGCTCGATAAATTTTATACGTACTGAGCAAATTTGTTAATAGTATTTCATGAAAAATGCTGTTTGTATGGGAGGTAGTGGAAGGACGAGGAGGTTTTAAACAACTTTTATACAAAAGATTGAAATCATCATAAAAGTAATATATTCCAAATTTCAGATCAATAGCAATTATACTTTTCGAGCAAATCCGTTTATTATCGAAATGCGAAATTGTGTCATTTTGTATGAGAGTGGGTAGAAGGGGTAGAGCTAATCGTCTATTTTTTTTGGTTTGACTAATAATTCTAAATAGATATGAAGCGCACAATTTCAGCTCAATAAATATTATACGCATTGATTAAATTGGTTTAAAGCATGTCATGAAAAAGTACGATTTATATGGGATGTGGTGGAAGGAAGGAGACAAATATTTTTTAAACAGTAGATTAAAATTATTATAAAAGTATTAAATTAATTAATTAATAAATATACCAGCTTCTCCACTCGCTACGGTCGTTCTCACTCCCCTTCCCCAACCTTCCCAATCCCATTCCTTCCCTCCATGACTGTGTTTGTGCATTGCACATAAAGGCCGAAATTGCCTATAACACAGGTCATTCTGTAAAAAAAAAAAAAAAAATTCCAAATTCCAGATTAACAGCATTTATACTTTTCGAGAAAATCCGTTTATTGTAAAATTGCGAAATTATGTCATTTTGTATTGGAGGCGGTAGAAGGGATGGAGTGATTTGGCCCGTTCATGAATTTAACTTTACTTTTTGCCAAAAACGACGAGGACAAAATTTGAGGTCTCTAGCTCAACGCGTTCTCAAGCTAGAGAGGATACGGACGGACGGATTGACATCCGGTTTTGAAATCTTTGAGTGATAATATGAACTTCTGTATCATTCATTTTTTTCTCCGGGCCTTATTTTTTGGCGTTACAAAATTTATGGCAAACTTATAATACTGTCGGATTTCATCTAGAGTATAAATATGCCTGAAAGCTCTAGATATTAATTGTTCTAATATCTTCACTTCTTCTGCCCCTTCACATATAAAAGTATTTAATAATTTAAGAAATCTATTATTACCATTCTATTAGAAGATATTAACTTGGAAACCTTTACAAAATATTCAAGATTAAATTCTACCAAGAGCTTTGAAATTTCCCGCCTCCTATATATTCTCTCATACAAAAGTATAATTTCGACCTATTTCAATAAATCCACTTATAGCCAATATATTGAAGTGCGCTCGGGGTCGCTGAATTTCAAGTAAAAACAAACACTTAAAATTTGATAAGCACAAATTTTATTAAATCGCCTTTAAGAGATCAATTTAAAATTTGTTGTTCACAACATGTCACTTTAATATTTACACTATTCGCGAATTAATCGCTTACTAATTCTCGACTGTGTACCTTTCACGAACGCTCACCTTTTTCATATATACCACAATCATTAATGCGTAGCTGTGTTTTTTTTTCTTGGTTACGACAGGGAGATGTGGAATCTTCATTCTTCCAATAGCCCGTGCTATTAGTGTGCACGATTCACACACCTAATCCTGACAGAGAACTGTCAGTCGATATGCGCCTGCGTACAAAACTACACCCCGGCACACAAACTTCAACCACTCTCCCCACAGGACTTCCGTTAGGTATTCCTTTGCGGGGCTGTCTAGCTTTTTATTCTGTGGTTCTTATATTGCTTCAGCTCTCCTCTGTCACTCGATTTTCCGAAGATCCTTAAACACATTCGTTACGAGTGTGCAAGTTCCTCTCGAATTCCTCAGATTCCATCATATACTCTACGAAGAATGGTGGACTCGGCATGCTATTTCTCCATTCTGCGAAGCGCGTGCAGTTGAAAACATAACAGAACTACATACGATACTCTAAATGAAACAGAAATTTTCGTGATCTTAAGAAATTTTATATGGGGAGTCGTAGAAGGGGTGAAAGCATTGAACTAATTTTTTTCATATCATGCTAGGATATCTATAAAGAGATTTTATACAAAATTTAAGCATAAAAATTTTGAAAGATACTGAGAAAATTCGTCTATTAGATTTAGTGGAACTGTTCAATTTGTATGGGTGGTGATAGAATTAGTAGAGGATTTTTTTTTCAGAAATAACTATGAATATAAAGTAATTGTCATCTCTCTAATTTCTGACCAGTAATATGCTGAGTGTTTTGTTTTTTAGAGGCGAAAGAATATAAATTGAAATAAAACACGGAATATCCTACCCGAGTTTCAGCTTATCTGTGGAGATATTGGTAAGTGGTGTAGCTCTTTTCCCTCATCCCCTTTCATCTGAAACCCAAAAAAATGTATAGATAATGGAACTCCATTACGAAATCTACAATCGATTTAAAAATTAACTCTCATCTCAGAGATGTGGGCTCATATGTGCGACATTCCTGTATGCTAACAATTTACTATCCGATTCCAAACCTCGAGAATATCTATGTTTAAGGCCAAAGGTAATAATATATTTATTAAATAGATTAATTGGGGCTGCAATTATCATCTACATGAGCTTATTTTGGATTATAATGAAAAGGTATGTAGTACATAACTTACTAGCAAAACGATTATATAGTTGAACTAATTGGGTACTTATGGAGGCTTAATTTCCCATTAAACAGCGTTAAGGATTAGAAGCTTCCTGTAACATATTTCGTGAAGTTCTCAGCAGTTTCTCATTCAGCTTAAAATTTAATTTACAGAAATCTAGATTTGTATCCTACAACATGTAAAATTATTAATTTAATAGAAAAATATATATTTTTTTAATTTAATCATAAGTATTTGATAAGTGTACGAGTATATCAAATGACAAACGGTCACCATCATCCAATCAGTGAAAAAATAGCTATCTTCCAAATTCTTTACATGTCTTTTTCGTTTTGATGATGATGACTGTCAGTCGTTTGATGTATACTCTTTACATCCTTATGGCTAAAATTTTCCGAATACAGATCACAAAAGTTCAAAGGACAACAGCAGGAAAAAATGCATCCTAATATTTGTTTTGAGCGTGAAACAATTCCTGATATTAAATATTTCAAAACTAACCCATTTCTTATTAACATTCTACAGGTTTGTATTTCCTCCATAAATCGGTAGTTATTCGATCTTCAAGTCATTGCTGATAAAAAAGGTTGTATTTTTTTACTATTTCGTGCCTTTCACAACGAGGCTTTTCGTTTACGCTTACGAAAATATTATAATAATACCTATGCGCTCAACATATAAGAAATGTAATAGAAATCTACATGATGTCCTTATATTTTAAGCACAGAAAGACAGGACTCGCTTCGGTTTAAAGGAACCATTTCAGGTGTAACATTAGCATAAATTGTATAACATGCTATCTCTTGTAGTTACTTTTTATGAGTTTGCATTTCACGGAAATAAAGACGAGAGAAATGGCGATTTATGTAAATCAGATTTTTGATGTTTCTTCATGGGAAATACTACAATCTTATGATTATCTAGCGTTTAAATTAATTTTAAAAATATTTTAATTATTTCTTTGTGGTTCAAGGTAAATTTTTTGCATTAATAAATAATCATTAAGATTGTAATACATAATTCTGAATTTAGTGGAAATTAATTAAAAACTCTATTCTATTCTACAATGGCACTACAGCTCAAATCGGGCTTTGGCCTCCTGATCTTCAGGTTCTATAACATTTTCAGTATTTGTTGTAGAAGGGTTGTTAGACCTTTGCACAATCGTAGATTGAGACCAAGCAGTCATTGTGGAGGAATTATGCGTCGACCGGGATTTGAACTCGAACGACCTTCTTATTATAGACCAACACGCCACCCACTAGGCTACACCCTAGCTTAATTAAAAACATATTTTTAAATTTCACGCTATCAGTGGGGCATTAAATTTAAAGAAATCACCAGTTTCGAAAGGGGCTCCTGACGGGTTTTTTCACCCCATTTTTTTCGACCCCATATCTGATTTCCAAAGTGGAAAAAATGAATGTTTTTCAGGAGTAAATTTCGATCTCCGAGGGAGATCCTTTTCGAAACTAATTGAAGATCAAGCTTATGTAAACTTTAATGTAAATATTTTGTAATGGCCGACTGCAATGTCAGAACTTCAGGAAGACATCGAAGATGATTTTTGATTAACTTCTTGTAACGTTTTTTTTTAATTTTTTTAAAACTGTTTTTTTTTTAAGTTTTTTTTAAGTTTTTGTATTGAATTGTAAAATAAAATCCAAAAAAAAATTAATTTTAATTAACTTAAATTCCGTACAGTTTATCAGAAATTCAATTTTTGAGTCTCTTTAAAATTTGATGAAAAAAAAAGACATGAGCCCTTTTCGAAATTGGTGATTCAAATACAAACCCGAGAGCTTGTGGGGAGTTGGTGGAAACCAATAAATCAATTCCACTGACAAAAATACACTCCACATATTTTTTATTTAAAAATGTAAATCAACTGATTTTTATAAAAAAAGAAAAAAATATAGTTGATATTTTTCTGTCAAATGATAAACAAATAAAAATAAATTGTTGAATATAAATAAAAATAAACTAATAATTCTAAATGTTAATAATTAATTAAAATTAAATATTTATAACTAGAAAAGTTTATTGTTTATAAGTTACAATTAATAAAAGATGTATATCAACTATTTACTGGATCATGGGCTTATCACCCGTAATCTTAAGACCTCAATGATACGTGAAACGTATACAGCGCCTCGGATACGGACTGATTCTACGGTAACGACTTTTGGCATTCGAAAACGGATTATGATTGGCTTCTGGAACGTTCGAACATTGAATGACGGGGGAAGAGCTGGGGTTACTCGGTCTTTGTACCGCCAATCAGTGATCGACCGTGAAATGGAGCACTATGACATACAAATCTTGGGCTTGAGTGAGGTCAGGTGGACAGGATCAGGAGAAGAACGAACCCGTAGCGGAAACACTATTCTGTACATTGGCCCTGAAAGTGAAGCCAGAAATGGCGTGGCGTTCGTCCCTACGCCGAAAGCGAGAAACAGTCTCATTAGCTGGGAACCAATCTCAGACTCAGGACCAGTGCCAGAAACGTCACAATTCTGCAGTGCTACGCACCAACTAATACCGCAACATCTAGTGACAAAGAGGAGTCTTATAGCCAACTGAGTGCCACCTTCGAATGTGTTCCAAGAGGTGATATTATTATCATCTCGGGAGATATGAACGCCCAGGTTGGATCAGACAACACTGGACTACAACGCGTCATGGGGAGGCATGGTGACCGTTGGGTCGACGCGTCACGACCTTGGATTAAGGGACCCGAAACGGCGAATTATTTATGGAGCTTTGTAGTACTCGGCAAATGGTCATCGGAGGGACCCTTTTTCCATACAAGAGTCATCATAAAACATCTTGGGTTTCCCCTGATGGTGTTACTCAGAACCAGATCGACCATTTGGCTATAAGTCGCCGATGGAGAAGATGTCTCCTCGATGTGCGAGCGAAACGTGGAGCTGACGTGGGGAGCGATCACCACTTGATGGTTACCTGCTTGAGATTGTGTACAGCAGCTATCCGACGACCACAAATTCTTCAAATGAAGCGCAAGTTTAATGTGGATAAACTCAGAGATCCCAACAAAAAACGCGAATACACCACTATTCTACGCGAAAAGTCATCCACATTAGGTGAAAATGAAATGCGAACACTGGACGCCAATTGGGGGGCAACCAGAAACACTTTTCTAACTAGTGCTGAAGAATCTGTGGGATATGTGCAAAGCGGTGAGAAACCCTGGATGTCGCAAGACACATGGAACAAGATTGGCAATCGGAAAAAAGCCAAATTGGCAATCATCTCTCAACCCGATGTCAACCAACGAACACCCGACCTGAGGCAGAACTACCGCGATGCTCATATACAGCTTAAAAAGGCTGTTAGACGCGACAGGAGAAAGGCCATTGAAGATCTGGCAAACAAGGCAGAATCTGCGGCTTACCTTGGGGATATGGGATCACTATTTAAAGTCATGAAACAGTTGACGAACAGGAACTTCACCGCCAACCACCTGGTGAGAGATGTCAACGGAACTCTCTTTAATATGAGTGAACACCAGGTGCGACGATGGAAGGAATACTTCTCTGATATTTTAAACATCTTGTCAGAGGAAGATATTCCGGAAACAGAACATCTTCCAAACATGCAACCGCAACAATCCTCTATTAAGGACTATCCCCCAGATAAGGAAGAGATAGTTTCCGCCATTCGGTCAATGTCGGGAAGGAAAGCTCCAGGTATAGACGGACTACCAACCGAACTCCTCAAAGCGGACCCGGAAATAACAGCCGATATATTCCTCCCACTCTTCACTAAGGTGTGGAATGAAGGAAGATATCCGACTGAATGGAAGGAAGGCGTCATTGTGAAAATTCGGAAGAAGGGCGACCTTCGGGATTGTGGCAATTGTCTACTTACTGCTGTATCAAAAATTATGGCTAAGGTAATTCTCAATAGTATTAGTGATGTTGTCGAGAGCACTTTCGAAGTTTATCAGGCTGGATTCCGTAAAGGGTCGTCTTGTACCGACCACACAAATACCCTACGGATAATATTAGAGCAGTCAGCCGAAATGGGTTCGCCACTACATCTCATGTTTGTGGACTTCGAGAAGGCTTTCGACAGCGTTAAGCGAGATTACATATGGAATGCTTTGCGTAGGAGAGGTATTTCAGATTAGGTCATAGCTATTGATTAAAGAATCCTATGAAGATGCAAGGTGACGTGTCTTGCATAGAGGAGAGCTGTCCGAGAGCTTTCTTGTGCGAACGGGTTTCAGACAAGGCTGCATATTATTACCAGCCTTGTTTCTGGTGGTAATAAATGACATCTTGAAAGCTGCACTGGAAGGTGGGGAAGGTAAAGGTCTTCAATGGAGACTATTTAACATCTTAAGTCACATTGATTATGCTGATGACGTGTGGTTGCTTGCACATAACCGTTCGGACTTAGAGTCAAATGTTCGCTCGTTACATTCTAAATGCAAAGAGGCGGGACTGAAAATAAATTTGCGTAAAACCAAGTACATGCACATGGGTTCGAACGCAAGCACATTGTTAAAGGACAGGATGTGGAAGAGGTGCAAGATTTTTGCTATCTTGGAAGCATTGTCAGCATGGACGGCGGAGCCGAAAAGGACGTTGAGACTCGGCTAATTAAAGCTCGTGAGTCCTTCGGTATCCTTTCCCCTTTCTGGAGGATAAGAAGGATCTCCCTTCGCACGAAGCTGCGAGTTTTTGACACATGTGTCAAATTCGTGTAGCTATATGGTTGTACTACGTGGAAAGTGACCGTTCGACTTACCAAGAAACTACAGACTTTCGTAAACCAATGCCTCCGGCGCATTTTAGGAATATTCTGGTCAGAAGTAATCTCCAACGACGAACTTTGGAGTACAACTCGCCAGAATAAAATAGGTATTGAGATTCAACGGCGGAAGTGGCAGTGGATCAGTCATACTTTGCGGAAACCAGAGCGAAACATCGCCAAAGAAGCTCTGGATTATAACCCTCAAGGAAGACGTCGGGTTGGTCGACCATGTAACACATGGAAGCGAGCAGTTGAGCAGGAGGCCAGGGGAATACACAAGTCCTGGCAACAGCTTAAAGCCGATCGCGCCTTTTGGAAGAGAGTTGTTTCTGTCCTATGCCCCTATAGGGGGTCTTAACAGGAATTTGATCAACTACAAGCTTACAGAATTTACTAAAATATGCCAGTAGAAAATAAATCTAAACGAACTTAATAATTCAATGCTAACATACAAAGCCAACCATCTGAATTGCAAAGCAACATTGAATTAATTAGAGAATCCATTTACAATATTAGCATCCCTATGAACTCATCACCTTTATTCCAGAATATAACGCATACCGATTCAAAAGCCAACCTAACAAAATTAATCAATAACCATTTCAGCAAAGCGACAAACTTACGTTAAGCCAAGTAACTCTCAATTTTTGTACGAACACTATCAGACACCAGCGGTGCTCTCCTTTGAGCCAACGACTGAAGAGGAAATTGTAATGATAATACGTCAACTCAAAATTTCAAATTCAACAGGATACGACAACATTTCTATCAAAATGTTTAAGGAGTGGAAAGAGAATCTCGCAGCTTCAATTGCCACGATCATCAATGCCTGCCTTGTTGAGTGATCAGTTCCATCTTACTTGAACAGCTATCGTCCTATCAGCATTTTATCAGTTTTCGGCAAAATTTGGAGATTTTAGTATAATCACAACTATAATACAAGAGTTTCTGTCGCACAATAAAATAATCTCCAACAAACAATTTGGTTTAAGGACGAGCGTTCGACAGCGTCGACCATCAAATACTGTTAAAAAAAACTTTTTGATATTTGAATTAGAGGAGTCGCTTATGCTTGGTTTAGCAGCTACCTTACTTCGAGGCTTCAATATGAGGATATTAAAAACTCTATAGTTGCTATTGAACACGGCGTTCTCCAAGGAAGCGTTTTAGAACCGATCCTGTACAACATTTACATTGATCTGTTTATGATGAGAGACATTGACTTTGTCGAAATCATTTGTTATTCATCACCAACCCAATCGACAAGGTTGTGAATTCCAAATTTATCGGTGTGGGAATGAAAAGAATAAATACACAGTTTTTATACTCTAGATGAAATCTGAGAGTATTATAAGTTTGCTCTAAAGTTTGTAACGCCAAGAAATAAGGCTCGGAGAAAAAAATGATGAATACAGAAATTAATATTATCACTCAAAAATCTCAAAACCGGATGTCCGTCCGTCCGTCCGTCCGTCCGTCCGTCCGTCTGTGCGCGCTCTAGCTTGAGAACGCGTTGAGCTAGATAGTTCAAATTTTGTACACGTCGTTTTTGACAAAAAAGTAAGGTCAGGTTCGTGAACGGGCCAAATCGCTCCACCCCTTCTACCCCCTCCCATACAAAATGACACAATTGCGCAATTTGACAATAAACGGATTTGCACGAAAAGTATAAAAGCTATTGGCCTGAAATTTGGAATATGTTACTTTTATGATAATATCAATCTACCGTACGAAAATTATGCGTATCCTCCCTCTCCTTCTACCACCTCCCATACAAACTGTTCTTGTCATGAATTACTCTAAGCCAATTTACTCATTGCGTATACAATTTAGAGAGCTGAAATTGTGCACCAAATATTTATTTGAAATTGTTAGTAAGCCCAAGAAAATTTAGACTATTAGCTTCACCCCTTCTACCCCCTCCCATACAAAATGACACAATTTCGTAATTTGACAATAAACGGATTTACTCGAAAAGTATAAAAGCTATTAGTCTGAATTTTCGGATATGTTATTTTCATAGTAATTTTAATCTACAGTAGAAAAATTATTTGCTTCCTCCCTCTCCTTCCACCCCCTCCCATACAAACTACACTTTTTCATGAAATGCTCTAAGACGATTTTCTCAGAACATATAACATTTATTGAGCTCATATTTTGTAATAAATACTTAATTAGTATTAGCACTAAGATCAGAAAAAAATATTTGATTAGCTTCACTGCTTCTACCCCCTCCCATACAATATGACACAGTTTCACAACTTCACAAAAAATCGATTTTCTTGAAAAGTATAAATGGCACTAGTCTGAAATTTCAGGGATGTCAATTTTACAATATTCCTAGTTATTTCTGAAAAAAATCACTCTAATCGCCCCACTCTTTCTACCACCTCCCATACAAAGTGCACATTTTCACTAAATCTAACTCACTAATTTTTTCAGTTCCCATTCAATTTTTGGAGTAAGCATTTTGTACAAAACATTTTTATACTCTAGATGAAATCTGAGAGTATATTGTGTTTGCCTTACCGTTTGTAACGCTAAGAAATAATGCTCGCACAGAGCCGCCAAGGGTACAGAAATATTTGTTGTCGCTCAAAAACTTCGATTCCGAGTTGCTGTCTGTCCGTCTGTCCGTCTGTCCGTCTGTCTGTCTGTCCGTCTGTCCGTCTGTCCGTCTGTCCGTCTGTCCGTCTGTCTACAGCATAACTCTCGAACGCTTTGAGCTATCGTGCTGAAATTTGTTGTGTGTCATTTTTAGCAAAAAAGAAACTTTAAGTTCGTGAACGGGCCAGATCCCCCCACCCCTTCTACCCCCTCCCATACAAATTTCACGAAATTTCGAAATTTTCAGAAATTGATTTTTCTTAGAAACTGTTTAAGCTATCGATTTGAAATTTGGGTTGAAGTATTATGATATAGATACCATTAATATGACTGAATATTGATCCGATCCCATCACACCTTCTACCCCCTCCCATACAAATGCATAATTTTGAAAAATGCAGTTTTTCGATTTTCATCGAAACTAGTAAAGTTATAAAAACGAATTTTTGCCAGAATTAATTTTATTAGAATTCCAATCAACTTCGAAAAAATTATCAACTTCACCTCACCCCTTCTACTCCCTCCGATACAAATTTCACGAATTTTTGAAATTTAAATTAAATTATTTTTCTTCGAAACTGTTAAAGTTATCAATTTGATATTTCGCATAAAGTATAAAAATAGAAATATCAATAACAGGAAAAAAAATTGTTTTTATCCTTACACTCCTTCTACCCCCTCCCATACAAATGCATAATTTTTGTTAAATACATTATATCGATTTCCATTAAAACTAGAAAAATTACAAACTTAAAATTTTGCCAGAATTTGTTTTTTAATAGTTGCAATAAATGCTGGAAAAAATTATCAGCTCAGCTTCCCTCCTTCTACCCCCTCCCATATAAATATCTGTATTATAAATTCTAGAAAAGCATTTCTCCTTCGAATATATTAGAACTATCCAATTTGAAATTGAACCAAAGCGTGATGATAAGGATGATGATAAGCAGTTTCAAAATCATCTTAAACGCTCCACTTCTTCTACCACCTCCCATACAAATGCCCCAATTTCTGGAAAACTTTGTCCAATTTCTTTAAAAATAATGAAAACTAAAAATTTTAAATTCAGCACGAAACACTTTACACGCCATTTTCGGTGTCACATAGGAGGAATACAAACCTCCCCCTCTACTTCTACCACCTCCCATGCAAAGTCTCTTCTCACTATTCGAAAGAATTTAAGATGACATATTTGCCGGTATATCAAAGTCATTTCCATCTCATCTAGAGTATCATATGATTGGGCTTTAAGCCCAATCATAATTCTTTTATGTTTATAGCTACTTTAGCATGATGGGGAAAAATTAGTTCAATGCTGTCATCCCTTCTAATACTTCCAATGCGAAATTTCTTGGGATCACAAAAAATTCTATTTCATCTAGAGTATCGTAAGATTGCGCTTTACGCGCAATCGTAGCCCTGTTATGTTTTTAAATGTTCTTCCTAAATTTACCAAAGAAAAATTATTGACAATTTTAACACGATTCAGGTTTATTATCTCTATTAATTATCTTTTCCTTGTAATGAATATCGCTTGTACATAGGTATAACAAAATTTAAATAATTTTTCTCAATACCCTAGTCCTATAAAAAAAATATTTCTGACTAACTAGGTTATTGATTGATTTCAAATGCTGTCGAGTAGGATTACAATAACATTTAAATATCAAATAGTTCATCTCTAAATTCGACTCATCATTAAATTCCTAAAAAAAAACAAACCTTACGTATTTATCTTTCACAAACTGCATTTCCAACAGGTTAAGTATTCATCATAAACGAAAGCTTATAGTCGTATCATCTTAAACTCTTGCAGTCAAAGACTTTCAAGAGGTACACATACATACTTTAGAACTTTTAAATTGCCACTTTAAGAATATTCTAGGAGAAATGTGCATCGCTAATAGGGCAGTATTATTTGTAGTAGACAAATCATACGAATCAGGAAATAAAGTACATTTTGCAGGAATTATTCATGAGACGTGATAAAGATTCTTAAAAAAGTTTTAATAATATTTCAGATACTTTGTTTTACTCTCCATATCATTACTAAAATTGTTGAATGAATTGTACTGGATTAGATAGATAAATCAATCAACTTTTTATTAGACTGAACTGAGGTGGAAAGGTGGAAGGAGTAGAGCGAAGTTGAAATTTTCTTCGCTAATCGATTGCAATTCTTATATATTATATTTCAAGCTTCTACTTTTACTAGTTTTCATGAAAATCGATGCAATGTATTTTTCAAAATTGTTCATTGGTATGGGAGAGCGCAGATTAAGTAAGTTGATCAGAATAGAATTATAATTTGATCAAAATTTTCCAGTCGATGGCTTTGATAGTTTCAAACAAATATAATTGTTCTTAAATTTTGAAATTTCGTGAAACTCGTATGAGAGGTGATGGAAGGAGTAGAGCAAAGTTGATATTTTTTTCTCCAAAATTTAATGCAATTTTTTCAAAGGAAACTCTGACCGAAAATATATGTTTCCATCTCATCTCGTTTCAATGAAAATCGATATAATGCATTTTTCAAAATTGTTCATTTGTATGGGAAGTTGAAGAAGTTGTTATAAATCGCCGTTTACGGTACATCAGTCTTTATACTTTGACTAAATTTTCAAGGCTTTGATAGCTTCGGAGAAAATTAGATTTCAATTTGAGTCGCTTCACTCCTTCTACCACCTCCCATAAAAACTGCACTTTTGGTTGAAATACTATAAGCCAATTTACTCAGTACGTATAAAATTTATCGAGCAGCAATTGTGCATTAAATATTTATTTAGAATTATTACTAAGATTGATAAAAATTAACTGATTAGCTTCACTCCTTCTACCCTCTCCCAAGCAAAGTGTCACATTTCCAGAATTTTAAGTAAATAAACTGCCAACAAGGGAAAGAAGATATCCAACTGAATGAAAGGAGGGCGTCATTGTGAAAATTCCGAAGAAGGGCGACCTTCGGGATTGTGGCAATTGGCGTGGTATATGTCTACTTACTGCCGTATCAAAAATTATGGGTAAGGTAATTCTCAAAAGGATTAGTGATGTCGTCGAGAGCACTCTTGAAGTTTATCAGGCTGGATTCCGTAAAGGGTCGTCTTGTACCGACCACACAAATACCCTACGGATAATATTAAAGCAGTCAGCCGAAATGCGCTCGCCACTACATCTCATGTTTGTGGACTTCGAGAAGGTTTTCGACAGCGTCAAGAGAGATTGCATATGGAATGCTTTGCGTAGGAGAGGTATTCCAGATAAGGTCATAGCTATGATTAAAGAATCCTACGAAGATGCAAGGTGTCGCGTCTTGCACAGAGGAGAGCTGTCTGAGAGTTTCCCTGTGCGAACGGGTGTCGGACAAGGCTGCATATTATCACCAGCCCTGTTTCTGGTGGTAATAAATGACATCTTGAAAGCTGCACTGGAAGGTGGGGAAGGTAAAGGTCTTCAATGGAGACCTATTTAACATCTTAAGTCACCTTGATTATGCTGATGACGTGTGTTTGCTTGCACATACCCGATCGGGCTTAGAGTCAAATGTTCGCTCGTTACATTCTAAATGCAAACAGGCGGGACTGAAAATAAATGTGCGTAAAACCAAGTACATGCACATGGGTTCTAACGGAAGCGCACCGATTGTTCTTCATGGACAGGATGTGGAAGAGGTGCAAGATTTTTGCTGTCTCGGAAGCATTGTCAGCATGGATCGCGGAGCCGAATTGGATATTGAGGCTCGGCTAAATAAAGCTCGTCAGGCCTTCGGTATCCTTTCCCCTTTCTGGAGGTTAAGAGAGATCTCCCTTCGCACGAAGCTGCGAGTTTTTGACGCATGCGTCAAATCCGTGTTGTTATATGGTTGTACTACGTGGAAAGTGACCGTTCGACTTACCAAGAAACTACAGACCTTCGTAAACCAATGCCTCCGGCGCATTTTAGGAATATTCTGGCCAGAAGTAATCTCCAACGACGAACTTTGGAGTACAACTCGCCAGACTAAAATAGGTATTGAGATTCAACGGCGAAAGTGGCAGTGGATCGGTCATACTTTGAGGAAACCAGAGCGAAACATCGCAAAACAGGCTCTGGATTATAACCCTCAAGGAAGGCGTCGGGTTGGACGACCATGTAACACATGGAAGCGAGCAGTTGAGCAGGAGGCCAGAGGAATAAACAAGTTCTGGCAACTGCTTAAAGCCGATGCTCAGGATCGCGCCTTGTGGAAGAGAGTTGTTTCTGTCCTATGCCCCTATAGGGGGTCTTAACAGGAATTTGATTGATTTTGATTGAAACTGCCAACAAGTCGCAATTATTTTTGGGACAAGTTAAAGATGCATAGAAAGTCGGTATTCAAGCTAAAGTGGGAAGACTAAGTGGAACCCCCTCTCACAAGTGGAACCCCCTTTCACAAGTAAAACCCCGTCTCACAAGTGGAACCCCCTTTAGGGCGGGCATGATGCCAATTCAACACTTAGTTGCGAATACGATCAATAGCTCCAGTACATGTAATCAATATTTAATTAGTTTATGCAAGTTTGGGTTTTAATGAGGGAGGGGGCAGGAGTCATATTAAGGTTGGGTGAATGTCAATAATTTTTCAATTGATTGCCTCAATTATATCAAATATTTTCTGTATAGAATGTCAGTTTCATAGACGAAGTTGCAAAGGATTTTCATAAAATTCGGTGTATTTTACATTCACGAAACAAATCATTTGTATGGGAGGGGGTAGAGGTGGTAAGGGAAATGTGAAATTTATGATGCAGTTTTATTTCAATTCTTTTGTCAAGTGCTCGTACAAAATTTCAAGTTCGTAGCTTTTAATTTGTTGGTTAGCAGTTGATTTATTTGAGTTGGTCGAAATCTTACTTTTGTATGGGAGGGGGTAGACGCAAAAATGCGATCTCAAAACTTTTGACGCAGTTCCGTTTTAACTATTTTTTAAAGCTTTTGTGCAAAATTTCAAATTGATACCATTTAATTTTGAGGTGGTAATTGATTTTTTAAAAATGGTCGAAAAAATAATTTTGTACGGGAGGGAGTAGAAGTTTGGAAGGTATTCGACCAGTTAATATTTCATTCTTTTAGACATTTTTTTTTAAATGCATTTCGTAAATTTTCAAGTTTCCAACTAAAAATTTCATTCAAAAATTTTCAGTTTACATATGTGTTTTTTCATTGCACATGAAACACCTTGTGCACGTTAGACCAGGGGGAGTCGGTGCATAACAATTGCAGAATATTTATTATTTTTTCTGTATGTATAATAAATAAATGTATTCACAAGGAAAATTTAAACTTTGTATCTCTTACCAGAGCCCTAAAAATTCACTCAAAATTTTCAACATTTTTGGTTACCACCTCCCTTTCCTTACACCTCCCAACGTAAAACTGTTACCAAAATTCAAAACTATGTAGTTCTACAATTTGGCAAAATTTGAATTTAATAACTGCACGCAGTTTGGAGATATATTTGTTTGAAATTTTGAAAAGTCCAATGCTCCCCATTTTCCCCCACTACTATTTTGACCAAATGTTATATTTTTCTCGTATTTCTCTAGTATAGCTTAATATAAGTAAGTTAATTACATAGCTCAACAAATAGCCGAGATATTGTTTTTAAGTGTTTTTCTCCCCCCCCCCTTTCCCCCCCTTCCCCCTGACCCTCTCCCGTACAATAATTAGCCTCTATGTAATGATTCCAGTGGATCTATATGACACCTTGATGGTCTAAAAATATAAATTTCTTATGCTAAGTAAGTAATTTCGGAGATATAATCATTTGAAAAATAAATTCGGCCGACAATTGGTTCTTAGCCCCTCCTTTTTTCACCCCAATGGATAAAAAATTTAAAGTAATTTTAAAAGTTGTCCTACAAGCCCTTTTGTATGTACATCGATTTTCAGCCGTCCGTGTCCTCTCTAGCTTGAGAGCTCGTTGATCTAGAAAGTTCAAATTTTGTGAACGTCGTTTTTGACAAAAAAGTAAGGACAAGTTCGTGAACGGACCAAATCGCTCCACCCCTTCTACCCCCTCCCATACAAAATTACACTATTACGCAATTTTACAATAAACGGATTTGCTCGAAAACTTTAAAAGCAATTCGTCTGAAATTTTGAATATATTACTTTTATGATTATTTCAGTCTATCGTATAAAAATTATACACGTTTCCTTCCGCAAACTGCACTTTTTTAAGAAATACTCTAAACAAATTTACTCAGTACGTATAAAATTAATGCAGCTAAAATTGTGCACTAAACATTTATTTAAAAATATTCGTAACACCAAAAAAAATTAGGCGATTAGCTTCACTTCTTCTAGCCCCTCCCATACAATTTGACACAATTCAACAACTTTACGAAAAGTCGATTTGCCTGAAAAGTATGAATGCTTCTGATCTGCTATGCCAAAAAAATGATGTTTAGAGTTATTTCTAAGAAATTTATTAATAGCTCCACCTTCCTTCTACCACCTCCCATACAAACTGCACAATTTCACTCAATTCAATACACTAAGTTTCTCAGTACCTATTAAATTTTTGAATCCTAAATTTTGTACAAAACCTTATCGTGATGTGACAAAATTAGTTCAATGTTGTCACCACCTCTACCATTTCCCCTACAAAATTTCTCCTTCATCTATAGTATTGCACGATTTGTTTTTTTTTCAAGTCGATCAAAATACGTTATTATTAAAATAATAAAGTAAATCGGACTCATTGTTTCCGCTGCTCTAGTCTGTAATAATGAATATGCATGTCAACAAATTGAAAGGTTGTTTTATCACCAAAATACCCTGAGCGAGCTTATTAACTTTATTATTATTATTAAGCAACCGTTACGTCACCTTACTTAAGTCATAAAATGTGCACAATTTTTCGTTCCACTTGACTGCTCACAGTACTGAAATTTGCGTGATTCCCCATGCAGTTTGATAAAGGTCTCAGCAGAGACCTAAACGTCACGAATAATAAAGCGTAACAGTGTAGCATCCGGAAATCTTTTCTTTCAACCCCATGGAAATTGAATGAAATGAACATTGTTTATTTATCGTGTACGAGAAGCGTTTTTCTCGCCACGGGTGGTTTATTATAATTCTATTATTGTGGACACAACGGCACTATTCACATTATACACATTTACTGGTTACTATGAATTTCTACCTTTATTTTCAAATTAATTAATTGCTATCACTCTTATTAACTAGAGGTTCTAGAAAAAATAGACTGCACGGATGAAGGCCAGAAAACCCACTGCTGCAAAATTTTTGCATGTCCATTGCTAGATGTGGTAATGTGTTGTGCCTCGAGAAAATGCTGACTCCACCTGATCGTGGCAGTCAAGATTTTCTCGACGTCACAAGACCAACTAAGAAATAGGATACCACGCATATCTCACATAAAATGTGCTTGGTTCCCGTGTTCAGCGCTAGTGTCCAGTGTCCGATACCAAAAACCTTTTTTATTTTTTTGCTCCATGCAACCTGCAGCAAATTCGCTGATTAGCAAGAACCGTGGTAGGTTGATTCATTATCTCAACATTTTAGACTGGCGTGCAGTTGTGAGGTATTAAGTTACATCCGTTATTCGGGTGGAATGCAGTCAGCGATTTTACCCCAGGCTACATGGAATTGCACGCAAAGCCGTAAATCTAAACAAACATATTAGTGAAACAAAAACTATTTCTTATTATGGTTTGGTGAGTGTTTTCACAGTGCATTTCGAATTGAAATGAAAGATTTCTGGATTCTACACTGCTCCGCTCTATTATTCGTGACGTTTTGGTGTCTGCTGAGACCTTTATCAAACTGATCGAAAATTACAGAAGACAAATTTTAAGGCACATTTTTTATTATTATTTATTAGTTTAATTTGATTTTTTAATAATGGGTGCTACCTCGTTTAGGAGATGTATAGAGACTTGAAAAAACTTAATGTTATTTGTGCCCAGGCGCCTTCAATTGCTTTTACTAAGTCCTCTTTCCTCTCCAACTATCTCCCACTTTCGTAAACCTTACAAGAAAGTCAGGCTCAATTCATGTAATGTTCAAGTCTAACTTGAAGGCCTTGGCAAGAAACTAACATTTTCCTTTCCAATCCAAGATCTAGTGCGGTATACAATATATTGTCTTGCTGAAAAATCCAACGTTGTCCACTGCACAGTGAGTAAAATTTCGGAATCGCTTTTATCAAAGTAGTTCGAAATGATTTTGCAGCAATTCTAGTGTATTGAAAATCCAAAATGCTCGTTCCATAATATGAAACGGCTTACTACTCCAATACACCATCTTCTCTTCTGTGATAAAGTGATTAAAACCTTTGAGGTTCTCTCAAATCATGAAAATAATAGTTGCTAGCCATACCAACCGTCCAGGTTAAATTTCTTTTTATCCGAAAAAATTAAGCTGTGACTATTTTTTTAAAGTCATGTGATCTCTTGCGTTGCCTCCAACACTCCCGATTTAATGGTGGGTTTTATTTTCGATTTTTGGCTTTGGAGATGTACAGCACTGATTACTCCCCTTCATACTGTAGATATGTTCGCGCTAACGCCACAATTATCTTTGATTTTCGCCGCAGATTTAGATGGATTTGAAGCTATTTTTAGTATTGCTCGTCTATTCTGAGGTGAAATAGTTTTAGCTAATCGTCCTTTTCGGTTTTTCACATGATTTTTTGGATCGTGAAGGTAAGCGATAACGGATGACTTTACTCTACCTATTTTTTCGGCAATATGTCGGCAGCTAAGACCTCCATCTCTATAGGCATCAGTTTTACAGTTGTTTAAGCTCTAGATTCTTCTCAAAACTAGACGACCTCAGAGACGTCAAGCATTCCTACTTCGGTTCGCAAATCGATCCAAGTGGCTAGCACAGAAGGAGTAGAAACCATCTCATAATGAATAGGTGGATTACAATGGACCTTACTAGATGGTCCCAGTGCATTGTGGTTCTACGAACCACCCTCCTACAACCTACCCTAAGCCCACCTTTTTCGTTGGTGGTTAGGTCCCTTCTGCTTCCCATTTTTGCGAAACGTGCAAAATTAAAAGGAAATAAATGATTAAATATGCATTAAAAAAAATTTATAGCACGTTGCTATAATGACCTTCCAAATATCGCTGAATTTTGCAATTGTCCGGAATCAAACGAAGCAAAAAATTTTGCTAATTTTATGACTCAGAGAAGGTGATGCGACACAGAGTAAAGGTACTTTTCCTGAAATTAATAAACTTGCACTGGGTATTTCCGTGATAATTATAACATTATTAATTATTACAGATTAATACAGCGGGAATAATGAAAATCTTTTCGAGCAAGAGCCCTAGAGCAAAAAATAACAACGAAAATCGACAAAAACTTAAAATGCATATAACGATAGAACCCAGTGCAATTAAGAAGAAGGTCGAAAAATTAGTTTTCATAGCCGGTGTCCAACAAGTCTACGAAATGGGACAAACAAATAATTTGAAGGTAGAGACTCAAACTTAGTGTCATTCGAAAGTTCTGGCTGAGCACTTTATGAAAATGTAATTTGTTTCCTGATGATTTGTTCCCTTCGACACAAAAACCAACCAAGGGAACAATGTGCTTCCAATCCAGACAGCTCGTAGCATATGCCGGCGACATAGATATACTTGCAAGATCTCTGGAGAGTGCCAAGGAAGTATTTCTAAGCCTCGACTCGGACGCAAGGGAAGTTGGACTACGAATTAATGAAAAGAAAACAACAATTATGACACAAACGAGGAAAAAGATGCCAATCAGACAAAATATTACGGAAGGAGACTACAACCTAGAAAACGTAGAAGACTTTGTATACCTAGGAGCAAAGTTCTCAAAGGATGAAAGCGAACACATCGAAATTAAAAGAAAAATAATGATGGCGAATAAGACATATTATTCGGTACTACCAATAATTAAAAACAAAAACGTGCACAGGAAAACTAAACTTAAACTATATAAAACGATTGTAAGACCTGTGCAATGATATGCTATGACTGCGAAACATGGACGTTAACTCAAGCATCCGAAAAATTACTTAACGCCTTTGAAAGAAAGGTCCGCATAAGAATCCTCGGACCTATGAAGGAAGACTCGATCTCGATAATACGATACAATAAAGAAATGTATGCCATTTTCGACAATCTAGAAGTGTCAACCCTCATAAAGTTTAAGAAGCTACAATGGGCTGGTCACGTGGAACGGATGGATAACGGAAGAATTCCCAAATGCACACTAACCGGCAAAGTCAATGGACAAACACCGGTCGGAAAACCACGGAAGCACTGGGAGGTTTCTATTGACGCAGACAGCAAATCACTAAGATTTTCAAACTGGAGGACGCTGTCACTGAACCAAGATGAATGCGAAACATACAGGAGGCCATGACCCGATTTGGGCTGTAGCGCCATCGTAAGAAAGTAATTGATTACAATCGCTGAGTACAGTGTAGCTAAGCAATCATGCTTTAACGTTCATATGCCCAGCAAAACGGAAGAATTGAGCCTAGTTCTTACATTAATGCTTGGTTATGCAAAAAGGAATCAGTGCACACTCCATCCTGCGACATCAATGTTTCCGCTTAGAAAGAAGCCTACATAAGGGTCAAGTAATGATAACTGAATCAATGTGGTAATTATTACTGTTTCTATTTGGATCTCTGCCTTCAACGTCGTCGTATGTGTGACATACAAGTCCCAGTAGAAAAGTTGGTAAGTCCCTCTACTGGAAGGCCTAGCATAGGTTCTAGAAACTTTCTGTGGGTATGTCGGCACCAAAATCATATTTATCGCTTCCAGTACTGCTTGATAAGAATGGAGAAGGTAATGAGTTGATTGATTTTCTTCGTCAAACAGTGAAATACTGCGATTTTATGGTTACCTCCATTTTTCTTACATAATTGGACGTTTGTCGGTCAATTGTTTTACCGATTCAATGACCGCATCCTCCAGTTAGAAAATCTTAGCAGGGATTTGCAGTCTGGATCAATCGAATCCTCGCCCTCGATTGTCGAAGATGGCATACAATTCTCTATTGTATCGTATTCTCCTGATCGAGTCTTCCCTCACAGGTCCGAGGATTCTTCTGAGGACCTTTCTTTCAAAGGCGTCAAGTAGTTTTTCGGACGCCGGAGTTAAAGTCCATGCTTCGCTGCCATAGCATAGCACAGGTCTTATGATCGTTTTATGTAGCTTAAGCTTTGTTTTTCTGTGTACGTTCTTGTTTTTAATTATTGGAAGTTCCGAATAATAAGTCTTGTTTGCCATCATTATCCTTCTTTTGATTTCGATGGGTTCGCTTCCATCCTTCGATAGTTCCGCTTCTAGGTATATAAAGTTGCCTACGTTTTCTAGGTTACAGTCTCCTACTCTAATATTTTATCTGATTGGCGTCTTTTTCCTGGTTTGTGTCATAAATTTTTTTTGCTTCGTTTTTATTAATACGTAGTCCAACTTCTTTTGCTACCGAGTCAAGGTTTTCAAATACCTCCTTTGCACTCTCCGAAGATCATGCAAGGATATTTATATCGTATGCATATGCTACAAGTTGTGTCGATTTGAAGCATAGTGTTTCCTTGGTGTCAACGGCAAGTCTCCGAACATCATATTCGAGTGTCAAGTTGAAAAGCATTGGTGCGAGACCGTCACCTTGCTTAAGTAAGTTGTCTGTTTTAAAACTGGAATTCACATCGTTTTTTACTCTGGCTCGTGACAAAGACTTGGTCATTGTCATTCTTGTTAGCTGAACCTGTTCCGGTGGAACTTCAAACTCTAACATGATTTTATACAGTGCGCACCTGTCGATACTGTCGTATAATTGCTTGAAGTAAACAAATATCTGGTGCACATCAATATTATATTCCCAGCACTTTTCCAGCACCTATTTTACTGAGATTATCTAGTCCGTGGTCGATCGTCCAGCTCCAAATCCGCCTTGGTATTCATCAATTACTTTGTCACCATGGGGCTTAATTCTGTTTTCCAAAATTTTTGTAAAGATCTTATAAGACGTACACAACAGAGATATTCTTTGTAGTTTTCGCAGCAGAGTTTGTCACCTTTTTTATGAATTGAGCATATAATGCTCTCGCGCCAATCTTCACAAAATATTTCCTGCGTTCATATGTCCGTAACTAATCTATGTAGGAGATGGGCTACGCAGATATTACCGGTCTTAGAAGTTCAGCTGGAATTTGATCAGTGCCCGGCGCTTTGTTGTTTGGGTGGTTCTCAGGGCTGTTTTTACTTCTTCGAGTGTGGAAGGACTCTAAGTGGATCCTTGATCAGCTGTTACATCAGTTATACCTGCTATAGTATCTGCTACTGC
Source organism: Chorisops tibialis (assembly GCA_963669355.1). NCBI lineage: Eukaryota > Metazoa > Arthropoda > Insecta > Diptera > Stratiomyidae > Chorisops > Chorisops tibialis. The sequence continues at coordinate 81,722,249 of OY770263.1, forward strand.
TATTCATGCGGGTGGTGGGCTCGGATTAAGAAAGTATTCAAAGTATTGCGCCCATCTTAGTTTCATATCTTCCGCATTACTAAGAATGTTCCCTTCTGAGAGAGAGTCGTTTTTGATTGGTATCACGCTTTCATTATTTTAACAATAGAAAATGCGGCTCTTGTATTGTGTAGTTTAAGATGTTTGTCTATGTTTTTAAATTCGTCATTATTGTACTTCCTTTTTTTTTTGTCTGCATATTTTCTTTGCAAATCGTCTAAGATCTTTACATTTGTCCCGTTTGGTCCGTATCGCCCATTCTGTTAATATTTTGTAGGTTTGATTCTTTCGATCTAAACGACCTTAACATTTGTTTTCAAACCAGTCATTTTTTTGTGCCGGGGTTGTTGTCCTATCACCTCCTCAGCGACAGATGTAGTGCCATGTTTGATATTTTGCCACATTTCTTCTATTCGCAAGCTGGCGTTATTGTTCGGTATTGCGCGAAGTGCCTCTCTGGGCTGACACGTAGTTTCTCATCCTTGAGTTTTCCTATGTCGATTTTAGGAATCGGTTGTGTTTTTGGGTGTTCTCGGTTTGCAGTTAGACATCAGAACTTGGTCTTTACCAAATAGCGATCTGTGTCGCAATTAGCCCCTCGACATGTACGCAGGTCGAGAATGCAGGAGGCCGTCCTTTTCTCTATTGGAACGTGGTCTATTTGACTGAATGTTCTTCCGTCGGGTTTTGCCCACGTTCTCTTATGAATGTCACGATGCAGAAAGCATGATTGTCCCTATGTAAGTTTCTTCTTTGCCCACTTTCGCGTTAAAGTTACCTAATACTATTTTAATACCGTTTAACGGAAGGGAGGCGTAAGTTTATTCTAAGGTGCTGTAGAAATCGTCCTTAACTTCGTCGTCTTTGTCTTCTGTAGGGGCTTGGACATTAATAAGCCAAACATTAAAGAATTTTGTATTGATGCGAATTGCACACTAACACATAACACATAGCTCCCGGCTTCCCGATGATTTCTCACATTTGAAAATTGTATGTGATCTAATGTCTGTAATCTCGCTACCTAACTATTTAGTTTCTTGGAGTGCAATGATGTTCATATTGTATTTGCTTGCCTGTTCCAGAAGTTCTTTCACTGCTCCTGCTCTGTACAAGGATCGCACGTTCCAAGATCCGAAGGAATAGTCCATTTTTCGTTTGCGTGGTCGTTGCCATTGAATCAATCCAGTCCGGGACGGTGCTTCAGGTTTCGAAAGAAGACTGGTCTTTTCCGAGGATGCGTTTTTAACACATCGCCCAACCCCTAACTTGGAGGGTCATGTTGTAGTGCTACAATTTTTCTGTTTCATTAGCGCTCGTGCCTATCAGTTCAGCAAGTCAAGTCCAAAAGGACAAGCCCAGTACCCGGTGGCTACCAAGTGGAGGTATGATCAACGCTAAATAATTTTAATTTTCCAATTCTTTTTTAATCAAATTGTTGTACTGCAAACAAAATATGAAATCATGTATACACTATAATAGTTCTTCACTTCCATAATTACGAATACTGACAAATCTATTGGTAGTCTCTACTATTTCTCTAGTGGTTTTTGCGCATATTTAATATTTAAAAGCGTTAATTTTGAACTAAAGCTACACTTATTATGTAGGTAATTAAATACCAATGTTTCAAAGTTTTAATTCATTAAGCTAACTTGTTACTAATGTTGTAAAGTTCGATATGAAAACTTCGTAATTAATGAAATCCATTTAAAATTTGCTTGATTAGATAACATTCTAGCCAAAAGTTAATATTTATATTTTGATAGGTAAGGAGTTAGAAAGGAAGCACTAAAGAAGTACAAGCCGCCATAGTAGATCCTTAAAAACCGAATACCCAATACCTCTCGATGAAACTCGAGGTACCCAGATGCGTATCCTGTCAAGCCCTTATTGATGAAAGTAGTAATGTAGAATAACTGAAAACATTAACCCGAAGTACATGTGAAAGAACTGCTTACGAGGATTGTCTTATATCATCAATTTAATTGCAGTTCTTACAGAATTGTTCAATAGAAGCAATTATTACGCAACGGTTGCATGTGCAATTTGTCAGATGTTCTAAATTATTTCTCTTATCATAAGTTTCTAGAAAGCGAGATAGTAACAGATCGATTACCTCGAGTCCCGTGGTGGGTAAAAATTAAGAAAGGTTAGAATTGAGTCGGGAAGGTCTGATGCACCCTACATAATCGATGCTTCACAGCAACTTGTATTTCACATATGTATGTAGCATGGTGTATTTGACGCTTAAAACTGCCAATCTCTCCCCGGCAGTCAGTATATCATCGGGCGTCTTCTTTGTCACTGCTTTGACTCGCTTTCAAGCCAACTGCAAGGTTCAATAAACAACTCGTTAAGTATATGATTGAATGGTGGATTCCTTAATTAATTATAGCTGAGGAAATTCTAGTTTATTTCGAATTATACTTATCCAGTAGTATCAGAAAGAAAATATGTTCATCACACGAAAACCAAACCCTAACTAATCTTATAAATTTTCATCACACTGTTGGTGGTTTGGTTGGCTCCTCTCCAATAACTTTTCGCAATCCAATCCTTCCAATTTCGGCATCAACTAACTAGATATGTAGTTGTAGAAGGTACGAGTATATAGCATGAGTTTTCGGTTTCTTAATTCAATAATAAGACGTAAGACTTGTTCTCTAAGAAGTTGAGAAAGGTCGTGTACAGGGAAACTTGTTTAGTGTACGAGTACGTACGAACGAAGTTATTTGCATGGCTCCTACATACCTCACTGCACCATTATCTTGCATAGGAAAAGTTACATGAAGAACTATCTTGCATCTTCTTTCATGCTTATAGTGAGTATCTTAAGTAATTGCAATCGTGATTAAATGCATTAAAAATGTTTTTAGTTGTTGCTAATCAGTTTCCTGGTTGCAGACAATTTATGCAAATTTCTTTATTATATTTAAATTTTAAATCGTTTTGAAAGTGATAATAGTCTTTAAATTATCTAATTTTACTGTTACTTAAGGTGTTTTTAGGATGAAATTTCTTTTATTTGTGGTTACATCTGTAGTCACAAAACATTATTTTCATTTATTTTTTACCTCCAGAGGTGAATTTTTCTAATACAAATTTCTCTATAATACGAGACCTTAGGTATTACGCAAATTAAATGCGGCTATTTTTATTTCAACTAAAAATTATAAATAAATTTGAAATGAACAAAACTTTGTATTGATTTATATTAATGTAATTTAAGCAATCAATCAAACGATTAATAACATCCCTCCAATTCTTCTATTGCCTCCCTCCCCTTTCATAAATAAACGAAGAGCTATTGATCGAAATCCCAGTTAAGTGTTAAATAATTGACAACAGCCCTGCCCTAGAATTCCCATTTCCTTAGTCTTTCCTATATGCTACCACTCTAATCTGCATATTGACTTTCCACGCATCCTCAACTTGTCCTAAGAAGAATAAAGTTGGGCCCGACTGGGTGGCAGATATATTTATAATAGGGTTTAGCGCAGAACCGTTATTCTGTCATATTATATTTGCATAGATGGCAAAAAGTATGTCAGCCATTCCTTGTGTATATTCGAATGGAAATACTAGACGAAGCTCCGACTTCAATTCTTCCATCGTCAGATTTTTTTTCCATATGAATCAACATATGCCCTAACAATTTATGTTAAAATTCATGTCATTCCTTGTACAAACATAAGTCAAAGTCTTGTTGTTACCACGCGAATTGAAAGTATGAAGACAATACTTCTAGAAAATACATCACAAATGATGGTAACATATCTGAAATTGTTTGCATCCTCTTTTAACTGACATAGACAATAATCTTAATGGGTTTATACCAAGCCATAGATGCGAAAACATCTCTGGATATTAAAAAAGCAAGATTCAATCTGCTAAACAATTCAACAGCGGGCTGTTAAAAATGACACGCACATTTAAGATTCTGAAATATGGTAGAAAAAGGGCAAAAAAATTTCGAAATTTCAGTCTTTCATCCGTTTGAATTTGTAAATATAAATAAATTGAATTTGATTTGCAATCCTTAGAAAAACAACCTTTTTATCTCTGTCGCCTTTACTCTCGAAAAAAACGAACGAAACCTAACGACCCATATATTTTTTCCTTACACGGAAAATTAAATCAAGGCAAAATAGTTTCATCTAAATTAATTTAAAAAGAGATGTCATCCTTTTTTTTTTTTTTTTAAAGAGATGAAAATTCCTTGTATACTAATGAATAGATCCTGTTGCTTCTAGAAATGCAATTAAAAAGAAAATAAGTAGCGTTCCTTTGATTTTTTTTAAGTTTCTTTAGACTAAATATTAGTGGTATGAAAAATTTGATATGAAACCTACCAGAAAAATCTGCCGACAAGTCGGGCTCAACTTTATTATTCTTGGGACAAATTGCGGATGAGTGGAAAGTCAATATGCAGGTAAGGACGGATAGGGAAGACTATGTGAATGGAGGTTCTAGAGCAGGGATGTTGTTAATTATTTAACACTTAAATGCGATTACGATCAACAGCTCATAGAAGCAATATGTCATTCATTTATATATGCAAGTTTGAGTGTGTTAGGGAGGGGGGGCCGGGGGAGAGGGGTGCAATAGAAAGGATGGTTACATGTTAATAATTTTTTAATTGATTGCACGAATCGCCAATATTCGCTGTATGGAATATTAATTTCATAGACAAAGTAAATTCTATGAAATCCTCGGTGTATTTTATATTTTTAAAACCATTTGTATGGGAGGGGATAGATGAGTTGAAGGAATAGCAAAAGTTGTCATGCAGTTTTGTTAAGTTTCTTTTGAAAGATGTTCGCACAAAATTTCAAGTTCGTAGCTTTTAATTTGTTGCTTATTAGTTGATTTATTGAAATTGTTTGAAATCATATTTTTACATGGGAGGTGGTGGAAGGGCAGTGGGACTCCAAAGCTTTTGATGCAGTTTTATTTGAAATATTTTTCGAAGTGTTTGTACAAAATTTCAAGTTGATAGCTTTGGTTTAGTGATAAATGATTTCATAGAAATGGTCGAAAAATATTTTTTTATGGGAGGGCGTGGAAGTTTCGGAGATTTTCGACGACTTAATATCTTAAACTTTTAAGCTTTACAAATTTTCAAGTTTGTACGAGTGCGGATTGATAATGACGTGTAAAAAGGAAGAAGGAATTTGGTATTGCTTTTTTACCTGCTTCATCTTTAAGTAGATTACCTGCAAAGACTTAGCCTGATACACTTTTTTACTTTTTTGCGAAACTGCTATCTAAGCAAGTTAACTTTTAATAAATTTCAAAAATGGATAAAAACGAATTTCGTGTGTTGATTAAACATGACTTTTTAAAAGGAAAAACATCTAAAGTAACCAAAGAAAAATTAGATAAATATTACGGGGACACTGCATCGTCGATTGCAATTATTTGCAAGTGGTTTTCAAAATTCAAGCGTGGTCGTACGAGCACAGAGACAACTCCATGTGACTTTTTCTTGCTTCTAGACTTGAAAAAATGGCTAGCTGGAAAGAGATTCACCACGAATAGTGACGTCATCACTGAAACCAATGCATATTTTGAAGGGTTAGAAAAATCTTATTATTTGGGAGGGATCCAAAAATTGGAAAAACGCTGGACTAAGTGTTTCGAGCTAAAAGGGTACTATGTTGAAAAATAAAATAAATTTTTGCCGAAGAAATTTTTTTTCTTCATTTTTACACGTCATTAGCAACCCGCCCTTGTTGAGTTGTCGCTGGGGAAAATCGCGAGAAAAAAAAAAAAAAAAAAAAATATACATCAAATTCCATGGGACGGCTGCGTTCGATGAGCGAATTGATCGAGTCTCGAACCTAGCGGCGGCCACGGCAACGACGGAACCGCGGAGAGAAAGGGGTCCCGTTGTTCGTAAAATGCCGGAAGTGAGGAGGAAAAAACGTGGGTTTTTTTTTTCTCTCGCTCGTTTTGGTTTGGTACGTCGCGCGGTCAGTCGAGTCCCGCGAGAAAAGTTTTTTTTTGTTTCCTATCGGTTCAAACAAGCAAAAAGTGCGTAAAAAGACGAAATGTCCGTCGGAACATGCATATAGTCGAATAAGTTTAGTAATTACGCGTAACGTGCCTAATTCGGTTAAGTTTGCTCGAGATCGGGACGGAGATCATCGTGAAGCGGCAGAAAAGAAACGTGGGTTGTTTTTTTTTTCTCTCTCGGGTTTTGGTTTGGTACGTCGCGCGGTCAGTCGAGTCCCGCGAGAAAAGTTTTTTTTTTCGTTTCCTATCGAGGAAAACAAGCAAAAAGTGCGTAAAACGACGTAAATGTCCATCGGAACACGCCAATAATCGGATAAGTTTATTTTCTTCTCGTCTGACGGTTTACTTGAATAAAGCGGCTTGTGATAGAAAGCTTGAGCCCGGGAATTGAAAAATAGAAGGACTTGGTTATGTTGAAACGTGCAGGAACACGAGCAACTAGCTAAAACTAACTTAAATTAATTTAAATGAATTAAATGTTGAAAATGTGAACGCGAGCAACTAGCTAAAACTAACTTAAATTAATTTAAATGAATTAAATGTTGAAAATGTGAACGCGAGCAACTAGCTAAAACTAACTTAAATTAATTTAAATGAATTAAATGTTGAAAATGTGAACGCGAGAAACTAGCAAAAAAAAAAAACTTAGATTAAAATAATTTAAATGAATTGAATTATGAAGATGAACGCGAGAAACTAGCTAAAACTTAAATTAAAATAATTTAAATGAATTAAACTATGAAGATGAACGCGAAAAAAATAGCAAAAAAAAATTAAATTAAAATAATTTAAATGAATTAAACTATGAAGATGAACGCGAGAAAATAGCAAAAAAATTAGATTAAAATAATTTAAATGAATTGAATTATGAAGATGAACGCGAGAAACTAGCTAAAACTTAAATTAAAATAATTTAAATGAATTAAACTATGAAGATGAACGCGAGAAAATAGCAAAAAAATTAGATTAAAATAATTTAAATGAATTAAACTATGAAGATGAACGCGAGAAACTAGCTAAAACCTAACTTAAAATAATTTAAATGAACAAATAAAAAGGAATAATAGACAGACATGACAAGACGGACGGACAGATCTAATTTATAAATATAAAATAAGAAAAAAAAAAACGGGAAAGAAAATGAAATGTAATAAAAAAACAAATTAAAAATCATCTCCGACACGAGTCGTTCCAGGAGGGTTGGTGATGATACTACAAGTGCCGTTCTTCTGGTCGTCGAATTTCTCCAAAAAAAAGTAAGTCAAGTTTTGAGTCTTTCTATTTCGTTATATTGTTTGCCGTTCCTTTTGTTTTTTTTGTCGAATGACAGAATTCGTTTATTGCTGGTTAAGATGATGAAAGGCTAAAGAGCCATTTGGAATGAACCCGAGCGTTTAGCTCATTAGCCCCGAACCTCAACATGGGGCCACGACAAATAATAATTCTTTTAAGGAAAGTCGTGGCTGAGGTAGGGAGGGCAGAGAGGGCGCTAAAAACCACCTTAGCGCCCTAACACAAATCGCGAAGTCGGCAACTCCATCGCTTCATGGTCTTTCACGACCACTGGGGAAAATTATCCCAATTTTCACCCTAACCCGGAGTAAGCCGACACGAAATTTTTGTTATACAGGCCATGGGTTTTATGGTCTGATTAAGGAACAAGTACCCCCCCACACTGCCGTAGCTAGTCCCGGCCGCCAGCAAGCGTGTCGCTTCCGTTCCTTAGTCAGCCACCAATTCGGAAGTAGGAGGAATTGGCCCTTTCTTGTCCCGAACCTGGACGTTTTCGTTTCCTTTCAGAATCATTTTGGCTTTAAGTCAAAATAATTCGTTCCGACGGCTTAAAACATAACAAAATGGCGCCCAACGTGGGGCTAGCCAGATCTACGCTAGGAGCACATAGCGTAGCCCGTCAACACGCGCGAGTCGGAAAAATTCCGTGCAAAATCGTTGATGGGCAAAAGGACTAAATTTCGTCGTTCTGCGACAGAATTTTCGCCTGAACGGCAATCACAGTCCATGTGCCAAGCTTTTTTGAGTTTCGTCGACTAACCATCGGATTGGTTTTGTATGTAGACAGTGTGGAACTGACCTATTGACGAACCGTTTGGCAACCCTTAGGCGCCACTCTGTTCCATAGGAAAGGGAAACATTGTCTGCATGCAAAATTGGTTCTATGTTAGACGACAGGTTTTAGTCTCTCGAATCATTCCACTCTTGGTTCGTGAGCACCCATCTGAGAGCTGGGCATGCCTTGTCTTGGCGGGCGTGTCGTCAGACAGAAGGGAAGAATGTTTGCGAATCATTGGTGAGTCTGGTGATAGAGATTATTGCCGAAACTTCAGAAAAGTTCCTTAATTCCTTAACCTTCCTTTTTGAGTTCCTATAACGTAGAGTTTTTTTTTGAAAAAATTAACGTAGAGATTTTTTTTGATGATATAAAATTACTTAAGTCTTCGGACAAAATAATTACTTAGAGTTTTATTTGATGATTTTTGAATTTGCTTTTCTTCCCAATAATTTTGATACAATTTTTTCGCGATCCAGATTTTCCCAGTGAGTCGGGAAAGAGCATGATCGGCTTCGCGATTTGCTGCAGTTGAGGGAAGGGGAGGTAGCGAACACGTGAGGGTTCAATTTTTTTAATTGAGATTTGTTTTTTTTTGCAGTCAATTACATATATACCAACACACAAATATTTGGTTATTTGTTCGTTCATGATTTTGCTTGTACATTTATTCTAACGTTCACATAATTAATTAGTCATGAATTCAAAATTTGTTCGTTGATAGTTGGAAGATTCGTTCATTCTATGTAGCGTTCATTCATTCTTACACAGTACACTTATTCAACATTCTTTTATTCATTTGTTCAGTTTTTTTTTGCAATCGTTCTAACGTTTACACCATCATTTATTCATACATTCAAAAGTCAGTTAAAAGTTTAATAGTAAATTCATTCGCTCATTCAGTCAGTATTTCATTCGTTCTTGACGCGTTAGCGATTTCATTCAGTCGTTCATTCGTGTCGAAATAATTTTTTTCAATTTTTTTGATCATTCATCATATCGTCATTCGTTCTGTTTGGGTGCAGTACATACCTCTTATTTGCATATACCATATATCCACACATTTCAGAAGTCATTTGTCTTGACGCACAAAGATTTTCTTATCGAAAAGTTTTTTTTATACAACCACTCATTTTCTCTTCTCATCCATTCACTCAGTCAATTTTCCTTTTCGTCATTCGTTTAATTACTCTATTTTGAGCCATGTCATTGATACATTCTCCGAAGGCAAACGTAGACGCTGTATGCTCAGCTTGTCAGGAGCAGATAGATCCGGTTAACGAAGTAGTCACCAAATGTAGTCATCGATTCCATAAGCATTGTTTGGAATCGTGGATAATAGACAACCATAACTGTCCGAATTGTCGTGGGCATTTGGGTCCTAGAGACTATTGGTCCGTCCTGGATGTGGAGGGCGCGTCCGCCAAACTAGGCCCAGTGACACGCGGCAAAAAGAAGTCACAGGCCACAAACGCTCAAAAAGTTGGTATTTCGCCTGTGGGGTTAAATTTTGATGTGCCACACGAGACGGGAGGCGGACGAGCTTTCTACGCCCCGGACGGATCGATGGTCACTGGACCCAATCCACTGACTGAGCTAAATTTAAATTCACCGACGGGCAATGAAATACGAGAGACTGAGAAAAGAGTGAGATGGTCTGATGTTGGGGATGAACCGCCGATAGAGTCAATACCAGCGACGCCGTTAGTGTTGAGCTCTATGGATGATTTGGTGCGAATAATACGCATGGTGTTGCGTGAGGAACAGACTCAGCAACCGCCGAGCAGTAATAATATCAACGTAGAATTACCACCACCACCATCTTTTAATCGACATGATGCACTGGACGAACAGGTGCGAACTCGTGGCCGACTGGCCCGTGCGACCGCTCAGATCGGCGATCGCAATGGCAACGGCCCAAATTTAAGATACCGCAATCCAGGCAGTCCGATACGCCATTGGAGGTTGCGTTTTAATGGAGAAAGCCATTCATTGCGAGCAGAAGAATTGGTCTTCAGGGCCGAAGCTCTTGCAATGGGGGATCTGGGCGGACGCATGGACCTGTTGGCCCAGAATTTTCATCTGTTGTTGGACGGTCGTCCGAACCTGTGGTATTGGCTCTGGAGGAGATCCAACTTAGAGACCCACTGGACTGATTTACGACTTGCTTTCTTGGAAGCTTGGGGAGAGAGTAGTGACGATTGGGAGGTGCGCAAGCAGATGCTAGGAAGACGTCAGGCACCAAACGAGCCATTCTTGCTTTATGAACAAGACATGACTGTACTCCGCACATTGCTGCCCACTCCTATGTCAGAAAGAGAATTCGTTGGAATCGTTCGAAGTAATTTATTAGCTAGTACGCAACAGCAAATGTGCTTTTACGAAGTACAAAATATGGCTCAGCTACGACATCTTGTGAAGCGTGTAGAGACTGTACGGAAGACTACACGAGCGAATTCTTGGCAATCGAACAGAGTCCACGAAATCATCGAAACCCAAGTGGAAGAGTTGGTAGATCCCGAAGTTGACGAGGTAGCTGGTTTGTCTAAGTCCTTGACGTGTTGGAACTGTGGCAAGGAGGGACACGGCTATCGAGAATGTACTGAATCACCTAAAGGCATTTTCTGCTATGGATGTGGAAGGGCGGACGTGGTGAAGCCCAACTGTGTTCATTGCAAGGCGGGAAACGGCCGAAGGGACGGAAGGACAGCGGGTCCCTTTCGTCTGAACACTGTACCCCGATCGTAGAAAGAAACGTAGTACAGAAACCCCTTTCCGATTCCCCATTTAATTTAGTACTCCCGCATAAAAAAATTTCTACCAACTTTTCGACCCCTTTAATTACCCTTCCAAATTTTACCACCATACCTTCAACATTTTCTGAACCTGATTCCCATCCTTTTAACGTAAAATCATCCTTACCTATTCCTCGGAATCTTATCGCTTCGCAAGTCATTATTCTGAAAAGAGTAAATGATAAAACGAAGTTGGCTGTTTCTCGACCTGAAAATGACCTTATCGTACCCGAAAATCTAAGACAACATTCCCGCCATCCTTTCAAGCCTTATCACCTTCGACTAAAAGAGTATATGGAGGCTCGAGAGCGAATTTTTGCACCTACTTCGGTCACTAGCGTTGATCAAGTATCATCACTAACGAGTGGATTCGGTCGTAGAAAGTCAATCTTACGCCTTCGTATGTTCTGGAGGATGGTGCGTGAAAAAAAGAAAGCGATTCTGTCTACCATCATTACCGAGCCGTTCGATATACGTCCGTACGCCATGGTATCCCTATACGGAGTGGACGTTAAAGGACTCCTCGATAGTGGTGCGAGCATTAGTTGCCTTGGAGCAAATTCCCTACAACGCCTTCAAGATGCACAGGTGAGTTATCGACCAGTCTGTCAAGACGTGAAGACAGCTGATGGTGTTGCACAAAGAGTTTTGGGCACAGTAGTTACCGACATTACCTTTCGTGGTGCTACTAAAGCTATTACCTTATATATCGTGCCGAGCCTATCGCAGGAATTGTACCTTGGGGTAGATTTCTGGCGATCATTTAATCTAGCTCCTAACATCATCAGCGCGGTCGATATTCCCAATACTGCATCGCAACTAATTGCTCAGAATACCCATCATTTAACGCCCTCAGACGTAAAGAGGTTGGAATTGGCAAAGTCCAAATTTCCATCATACGAAGAATACGGACTCGGTGTAACCAATGTCGTTGAACATAGTATAGACGTTGGGGATGCTAGTCCCATCAAACAAAGACATTATCCCGTTTCGCCTGCGATCCAAAATCTGTTGTATGACGAGATCGATCGTATGTTAGCACTTGGCGTTATAGAGACCAGCCAGAGTGCATGGAGTTCACCTGTGGTTCTTGTGAGGAAGCCAGGCAAGGTACGGTTATGCTTGGACTCGCGCAAAGTCAATGATGTGACGAAGAAGGATGCTTATCCATTACCACACATTGACGGTATCTTAAGTCGTTTGCCGCGAGCCAATTTTATAACCAGCCTAGACCTCAAAGATGCCTTTTGGCAGATTCCTCTCGAACAAAAATCTAGAGAATACACAGCGTTTACTATTCCTGGTCGACCTCTATACCAATACACTCGCATGCCTTTTGGTTTATGCAACGCGCCGCAAAGGATGTGTCGTTTGATGGACAAAGTCGTCCCACCCGAGCTGAAGGAGCAGGTATTCGTATATTTGGACGATCTGCTGTTGATTTCTGAGGATTTCGACTCACATCTGACTTTATTGAGTGAAGTCGCAGATTGTATAAGAAAAGCTGGCTTGACGATCAACGTCAGCAAGAGCAAGTTTTGTTTGAGAGAAGTGAAGTATCTCGGATACATCGTTGGAGATGGAGGCTTGAAGACAGACCCGAACAAAGTCTCAGCCATAGTCGATTACCCTTCGCCAAAGTCCGCACGTCAAGTTCGACGCTTTCTTGGTATGGCAGGCTGGTATCGACGATTCGTTCCCAACTTTGCTGCTACCGTATCACCGATCTCAGACACTCTAAAGAAGTCCAACCAGTTTGCTTGGACTACAGAGGCACAAACTTCCTTCCTAGTAGTGAAAGACTTGCTGACGAAAGCACCCGTTTTGATCAACCCAGATTTCAAGAGGCCTTTCGTAATACAATGCGATGCTAGTAAGTCAGGGGTGGGTAGCGTTCTCTTTCAGGAAAACGACGACGGATCAGAATCTCCAGTAGCGTATATGTCACAGAAGCTCACTTCCACTCAACGCAACTATAGTGTAACCGAACTCGAGTGTTATGCAGCTGTGTTGAGCGTGAAAAAATTTCGAGCCTATGTAGAAGGGACTGCGTTCAAAGTCATCACGGATCATGCAAGTCTCAAATGGCTTATGTCGCAGAAAGACCTACAAGGACGGTTAGCGAGGTGGAGTCTGAAACTTCAAGGTTTCGACTTCGTAATCGAGCACCGACGAGGGAGCTTGAACGTTGTACCCGATGCCCTCTCTCGCGTATACGAAGAGGGACTAAATGCGCTGATCGACGTAGCACCGATCGTGGACATGGATTCTCCAGAATTCTCTGGCAAAGAATACAAAGAATTGGTGTCCACGGTTGATGCGAACGCCGATCGGCTTCCTGACGTATGCGTGAGGGATGGTTTCGTGTATAAGCGGACAGAACCTCACGTCGGTGACCCGATTGCGGAGGACAGGGCCTGGAAGTTATGGATTCCATCAAGCCTTACGTCAACTGCGATTGCTCAGGCGCACGAAGCAGACACTACGGTCCATGGTGGTTATGCTAAAACGCTAGAGCGAGTCAGACGATTTTTGTACTGGCCCGGGATGGCTACACAAGTACGTACCTACGTTCTGGCGTGCGACACCTGTAAAGAGACAAAGTCCCCAAACAGACCTCTACGAGCGCCTATGGGAGAACCGTTCCGGACAGATCAGCCATTCCAACACCTTTACATCGACGTATTGGGACCTTATCCACGTACTAAACGAGGTAAGATTGCCATTCTTATCGTCTTGGACCATTTCACCAAATTCCCCCTGTTACACCCCTTGGGGAGAATTACTGCTGAAGAAATCACTAAATATCTGGAGGGGCAGGTCTTCCACACGTTTGGGACACCTGAGACGATCCTCTCCGATAATGGCTCTCAATTTAAGTCGAAAGTGTTTAACTCTATGCTAGACAGATACGGAGTTCAACACCTGTACACCCCGAGCTACTCACCGCAAGCAAATGCATCGGAACGTGTCAATCAGTCCATCCTCGCCGGAATTCGAACATTCATCACTGATGACCAAACACGATGGGATGAGAGTCTAAGCAAAATAGGATGTGCCCTTCGGAGCTCACTCCACCAAGCCACTGGATTTTCTCCTTATCAGGTTTTGTTTGGGAATCATATGATGTTACACGGGAAGGACTACGAACTGCTGAAGCGTTTGCGAGCGTTGGGTGAGTCAAATGTACAGCTTCGACCTCGAGAGGGAATTCCTATCGTGAGACAGCTTGCACAGACGAAAGTAAGGGTCGCACATGAGGACAGTAGCAGGCGTTATAATCTGCGTGCTGCTCAAACACAATTTCGTGTAGGACAAGAAGTATTCCGAAGAAACTTTTCCTTGTCCACAGCCGCGCAGAATTATAATGCCAAGCTGGCGAAGAAGTTCCTCAAGTGCAGAATTCGTCGTGTGCTTGGCAACTCACGATACGAATTGGAGGATGTAGGAGGCAAACGTGTGGGGATCTACCACTCCAAGGATCTTCGACAGTGATTCGAGGAGTGCAACACCGAATTGCCCGGCTATTTCAGTCGTGAGCACGAGACACTTAGCGACAGCTTTTGGTAGACGATTCGGCGCTGGAAACCAACGGCGAACCGTCTATGTTGTTGAGTTGTCGCTGGGGAAAATCGCGAGAAAAAAAAAAAAAAAAAAAAATATACATCAAATTCCATGGGACGGCTGCGTTCGATGAGCGAATTGATCGAGTCTCGAACCTAGCGGCGGCCACGGCAACGACGGAACCGCGGAGAGAAAGGGGTCCCGTTGTTCGTAAAATGCCGGAAGTGAGGAGGAAAAAACGTGGGTTTTTTTTTTCTCTCGCTCGTTTTGGTTTGGTACGTCGCGCGGTCAGTCGAGTCCCGCGAGAAAAGTTTTTTTTTGTTTCCTATCGGTTCAAACAAGCAAAAAGTGCGTAAAAAGACGAAATGTCCGTCGGAACATGCATATAGTCGAATAAGTTTAGTAATTACGCGTAACGTGCCTAATTCGGTTAAGTTTGCTCGAGATCGGGACGGAGATCATCGTGAAGCGGCAGAAAAGAAACGTGGGTTGTTTTTTTTTTCTCTCTCGGGTTTTGGTTTGGTACGTCGCGCGGTCAGTCGAGTCCCGCGAGAAAAGTTTTTTTTTCGTTTCCTATCGAGGAAAACAAGCAAAAAGTGCGTAAAACGACGTAAATGTCCATCGGAACACGCCAATAATCGGATAAGTTTATTTTCTTCTCGTCTGACGGTTTACTTGAATAAAGCGGCTTGTGATAGAAAGCTTGAGCCCGGGAATTGAAAAATAGAAGGACTTGGTTATGTTGAAACGTGCAGGAACACGAGCAACTAGCTAAAACTAACTTAAATTAATTTAAATGAATTAAATGTTGAAAATGTGAACGCGAGCAACTAGCTAAAACTAACTTAAATTAATTTAAATGAATTAAATGTTGAAAATGTGAACGCGAGCAACTAGCTAAAACTAACTTAAATTAATTTAAATGAATTAAATGTTGAAAATGTGAACGCGAGCAACTAGCTAAAACTAACTTAAATTAATTTAAATGAATTAAATGTTGAAAATGTGAACGCGAGAAACTAGCAAAAAAAAAAAACTTAGATTAAAATAATTTAAATGAATTGAATTATGAAGATGAACGCGAGAAACTAGCTAAAACTTAAATTAAAATAATTTAAATGAATTAAACTATGAAGATGAACGCGAATAAAATAGCAAAAAAAAATTAGATTAAAATAATTTAAATGAATTAAACTATGAAGATGAACGCGAGAAAATAGCAAAAAAATTAGATTAAAATAATTTAAATGAATTGAATTATGAAGATGAACGCGAGAAACTAGCTAAAACTTAAATTAAAATAATTTAAATGAATTAAACTATGAAGATGAACGCGAGAAAATAGCAAAAAAATTAGATTAAAATAATTTAAATGAATTAAACTATGAAGATGAACGCGAGAAACTAGCTAAAACCTAACTTAAAATAATTTAAATGAACAAATAAAAAGGAATAATAGACAGACATGACAAGACGGACGGACAGATCTAATTTATAAATATAAAATAAGAAAAAAAAAAACGGGAAAGAAAATGAAATGTAATAAAAAAACAAATTAAAAATCATCTCCGACACGAGTCGTTCCAGGAGGGTTGGTGATGATACTACAAGTGCCGTTCTTCTGGTCGTCGAATTTCTCCAAAAAAAAGTAAGTCAAGTTTTGAGTCTTTCTATTTCGTTATATTGTTTGCCGTTCCTTTTGTTTTTTTTGTCGAATGACAGAATTCGTTTATTGCTGGTTAAGATGATGAAAGGCTAAAGAGCCATTTGGAATGAACCCGAGCGTTTAGCTCATTAGCCCCGAACCTCAACATGGGGCCACGACAAATAATAATTCTTTTAAGGAAAGTCGTGGCTGAGGTAGGGAGGGCAGAGAGGGCGCTAAAAACCACCTTAGCGCCCTAACACAAATCGCGAAGTCGGCAACTCCATCGCTTCATGGTCTTTCACGACCACTGGGGAAAATTATCCCAATTTTCACCCTAACCCGGAGTAAGCCGACACGAAATTTTTGTTATACAGGCCATGGGTTTTATGGTCTGATTAAGGAACAAGTACCCCCCCACACTGCCGTAGCTAGTCCCGGCCGCCAGCAAGCGTGTCGCTTCCGTTCCTTAGTCAGCCACCAATTCGGAAGTAGGAGGAATTGGCCCTTTCTTGTCCCGAACCTGGACGTTTTCGTTTCCTTTCAGAATCATTTTGGCTTTAAGTCAAAATAATTCGTTCCGACGGCTTAAAACATAACACCCTCGTACCTTAAAATTTCACTCAAAAATTTTGAGTTTTTCTTCTTTTTTTTCAATAAACAAGAAACACGTAGTGGAGGTTAGGGCCTCCTTTGGTGGATAACAGTTTTGGTTCAAATTACTACTTACACTACTATTATGACCAAATTTTTTGTATTTGGCTGGTATAGCTTAATATATGTTTTAAGTTTCAATTGCATAACTTAAGAGATAGTTGAGATATTCCTTTTTACTTTCCGCACACCCCCCCCTCTTGTCCCTCAACCTTACAATAATTAGCCTCTCTCTAAGCTAATTCTAGTGGATCTTTATGCCACCCTAATGGTCCCAAAATATTGATTTGTCGTGGTAAGTAATTTCAAAGTTATAATAATAATTTGAAAAAAAAAAGAAAAGTCGGCGACAATTTGTTTTTAGAGCCCCCCTCCCCCCCTCCCCTTTCGGATGCCAATGAATAAAAAATTTAATTATTTGTAGAGATTGATCCCATAATATTCTCTATACCTATGCTGAGTTTCAGCTTCATTAATGGATTCGTGGTAGAGATATTAGCAAGTATAGTTCTGGTGTCTTTTCCTCCCCCACATCCTCCTTCCCCCTGACACTACCCAAAATTTAGATAGCTCTGTTACCCAATCAACAATCCACCTAAAAACGAAAATTCTACCTTTAACGGTCTCGGAGATATGAGTACATATGGACGGCGTACGGCGAGACGGATTTGTTTTATTGCATTTTTAAGCTAATTTAGTTATGAAACGCGAAAAAACTTCAGGGTAGCCATTTTTTTTCTTTGTCGATTACAGTAATTTATTATTAAAATAATAAAGTAATTATCATTGGCCGCAAATCCCAATCATGCGATATTCTGGATGACTTGGGAAAGAGTTTAATGTACCGGAAAATATAAAATGTAATCTCTAATTCTTTAGAAAAGTGATTTTTGTATGGTGGTAAAAGGTGAGGGGTCAGGTTTTTGATATTTAAATGAGACACTGAACGTTGCAAGCAAAATATTTCGTGCTGAATTTAAATTCTGCAGCTATCATAATTTTCTAGGATATTGAACTTTTTTTTTAACTGACGCCTGAACTAGAGGGGTTACCCTTTTGTAGTGAAGTACAGGTCCGATGAGGTCGGAGGGATACTGGTTTTTGGGAAGGGGATAGAAATGGAATAGAATAAGTTTTTTTTTTTTATTTTCTGAAATTGGGGCATCTGTATGGGACGTGGTAGGGGGAGTGAAGAGTTTTAGGTGATGTTGAAACTGGTTCTTATATTCATGCTTTTAAAGTGGATAGCTCTCATTTATTCCAAGGAGAAATGTTTTTCTTGAATTTCTAATATTGAAAATTGTTGAAAGAATTAAGCGGAGTTGAGTTTTTTCTCATATATTGCATTAATTCAGTTTCAAAGGAAATCGAAATAATGCATTTACTTAAATTATGCATATGCATAGGAGGGGGTGGAAGGTGTGTACGAATGAAACACAATTTTTCGACGTTAATAATATTTGCATTATTACATTTTGCTCAAGTCGATAAGTTTGATAGTTTCGCAGAACAAAATTGAATTGAAATTTCGTGAAATATGCATGAGAGGGGGTAGAATGAGTAACCTAAAGTTGATAAATTGATTGCAGCTATAATAAATAAACTGCCAACAAGCCGGCGCAACTTTATTATTCTTGGGACAAGTTGAAGATGCGTGGAAAGTCAATATGCAGGTTGGAGTGTTTAACTAAGTGAAAAGGGGGTTCTTGGGCAGTGTCTTGTCTCTCCATCTTACAAGAGAAACAAAATAAAACTGCATCACAAATCTTACGATTCTCTTACCTCCTCTACCCCCTCCCATACAAATGTTTGGTTTCCTGAATGTAAAATTCGCCCCCTGCCAAAGAACCCCCTTTCACTAAGTCTTCCCTAACCAATCTAACTTGCATATTATCTTTCCACGCATCCTCAACTTATCCCAAGAATAATAAAGTTGCGCCCGACATGTTGGTAGTTCATTTGGTCATGAAACGCAAAAAAATAATTTCAGTGTTGCAAATTTTTTTTTCTGTGTCGATCACGTTACTTTATTATTAGAATAATAAAGTAAAAACATAAGAGGACCACGATTTCGAGTAAAGCCCAATCATGCGATACTCTGGCTGAAATAGAAATTTTTGTGATCGTAAGAAATTTTGTATGGGGAGTGAAAGAAGGGGTGAGAGCATTGAAATATTTTTTTTTCACATTAAATTTGGGCATAAAAAATTAAATGAGTACTGAGAAAATTAGTGTATTCGATTTAATGAAATTATGCAGTTAGTGGTAGAAGAAGTGGCAGGTTTTTAGTGATTTTTTCTGAAATAAATACGAATATAACGCAATTCGTATTTCTCAAATTTTAGATCAATAACATTAATATTTTCCAGGAAAATCGATTTTTTGTAAAACAGTGTCACTTTGTATGGGAGGGGGTAGAAGGAGTGAAGCTAATAGGTTATTTTTTCTTATTTTAATAATAATAATAATTTAGCATTTACTACAAAATTTCAGCTCGATAAATGTTACACGTACTGAAAAATAAGTTTAAAGTATTTCATGAAAAAGTGCAGTTTGTATGTGAGGTGGTGGAAGGAAAGAAAATGTTCAAATATTTTTTATACCATTTATGATAAAATAATGTATTTTTTATTTTAAACTAAGAGCTTTTACAGTTTCTAATAAAATATTATTATTGTAAATTATTGAAAAGAGTCATTTTGAATAGGAGGAGTAGAAGGGGCGGAGCAAATTGACCCGTTCACGCACTTGACCTTAATTTTTCGGTAGACAAAACAGAATGTGCAAAATTTTAACTTTCTAGCTCAACGCGTTTTCAAATTAGAGAGCAAACAGATGGACATCCTTTTTTTAGATTTTTAAGTGAATATATTAACTTCTGTATCAGTAATTTTTTCTTCGAGCTTTATTTCTTAGCGTTAAAATCTTTAGAGAAAACTTGTAATACTCTTAGATTTTATCTAGACTAAAAAAGGTCAAAAGGTCAATCAACGTGATTGGACGTGTTTTTATTTCGTTGCGATTTTCTCCAGTATTCTTTTTATATATTTTAATTCTTTAGTTAACGAGTTAAGTTGCGGTTTTTTTCGATTACGCAGCATTTCGTTCGTTTTGTTCGTTTTGTTAAGACAATTCTCGATTTGGACACTTAAAAAAGTATTTAACATTTTTTCATTTAAATTATGCAGTGCAAAAAGTGCAGTACCGCGATAAACAGTTCTTCCATGTCAGTTCGTTGTGGAGGTGTGTGCGGAAGCGCTTTTCATGCTAAATGTATTGATGATACTATGACGGCTCTGAAGTTATTCGCTGCACTTAGCTTGCCGGGCATGATTTGGTCTTGTATCGACTGTCGTGAAACCGGATTTTCGTTAATAAATCGCAAGCTCGATGCTCTGACTTCCACAGTTTCGAGTTTATTATCGAGTGATGCTAAATTGTCAGAGAAAACCACACATCCTAATCAAACTACGATTGAAGAGCGGGCATCAGTTTCGCCGGGAAATAATGTAACAGTGGCACGTTCCACCCGCCAAACGCGAAGCGCCACTGTGGCTGCTTTTTCTGCGGCCGTAAGATCATCCCCAACTGCTTCCGCTCCATTAAAGAAAGCCGCCAACATCATTTCTCGCAAATCACCTGCTACTCCTTCATCTTCTGATGCACCGTCGATTACTGATAATGCATACACGTTTCGCCCAGTATCACTGGGTAACGTCGATTCCATACAATCAAGCAGTAATGTGCAACTTGGAAAAACCAGTCGTATTCGCAAGCGTATATCCGGCACGGATACCTCTATTTGCAGTGCATTCAAGGTAGTGCCTTCTTTGAAATGGCTACATGTTTCTCGATTTCACGTGGATACAACAGCTGACTCGATTCGAACTTTCGTTGCCTCTAAACTGCAAGTGGAGCCTGACCAGCTAATTTGCGCTAAACTCACGAAGAGAGACGTGGACCTGTCTTCTATGCGTTTCGTCAATTTCAAGCTTGGCGTTCCCGCGCACTTATTAGCCCATGCTCTGGATCCGTCTATCTGGCCAGTCACGCTCAATATCAAGGATTTTACGTTTTTTCCGAGAATCGAAGTCGTTCCGGCCGCAACGTAATTCGGAGCTCAGTATCTCGAGATGTGTCCTCCCACGTTTCAGTCAACTTTCAGAATACGGGTGGTACACGGTCGAAAAGTACGGAACTTTTCTTATCTTCTTCGTCACACGAGGGCCTTCATTCTTTCTGCATGTATCATCAGAACGTAAGAGGTATGAGGACCAAACTGCAAAGCTTTCGCAACAGCGTCGACATCGATATTATTACTCTAACCGAAACTGGACTAGATGACGACATCTTTACCAACGAACTAGGGCTATGCAACTATATTGTCTATCGCAGAGATCGCAGCCAAACCCATGGCTATAAAAAACGTTTTGATGGCTGTCTTATAGCAATCAAGAATATCTACGTCTCCAAACTTCTGTCTTTTTCACCAGACAACGTTGAACAGATCTTCATTTAAGTTACCCTTCATCAACATAAGTTCATCGTGGGCTGTGTTTACATCCCTCCTGCTTCACCAGTTGAAATCTACACCAGCCACTGCCAATATGTCGAGAACATCACTTACAGCTTTCCAAGTTCCAATATCATCATTGTTGGTGACTACAACTTGCCACTAGTGGATTGGACATCCGCTATTTGGACTGCACCTAACACAAGTTCACCTGGCAACACGGTCATCGACTCCTTTTGTTTTTTGGATTTTCATCAAAGCAATACTATACTAAATGCAAAAGAAAAACTTCTGGACTTGGCCTTTTCAAATTTAGTATCAACGATCGTTGTTCATCGTTCAAGTTTCGCGTTACTACCCCTGGATGCTATGTACCATCCTGCGCTTAATATTGAAATTTCTTTTAACTCATGTACTGTTCCTATTCAAAAATTTACTTCCTACAATTTCAAAAATGCCAATTATGATGTTATTTGTCAGCAGCTCTCATTAATCAATTGGTCGCATTTATTTGATAGCCTTGAATTAAATGACGCTATTGCTCGGTTTTACAACGTTATCTACTCTTTATTTAATAAATACATTCCACTTCAGGTAATATCGGGTTCAACTTATCCTCGCTGGTTTAGCCCCGAACTAAAGCGTTTGATCATTATTAAAAAAGTCGCTCACGTTAGATTCAAGGAATCAGGTTCTCGGGCTGATTACCTCGAATTCTCTCGCCTTCGTTCTTTGTTTAAAGTCAGGAAGCAACAGTGCTACGCTGAATACGTTCAATCCGTTGAAACTAATATTTCATCCAATATCAAGGCCTTTTGGAATCATGTCAACTCTCTTAGATCGGATAACATATTACCGACCTGCATGCACCTTAATGATGACATAGCTTCCGATCCGTTAGAAATCGCTAATTTGTTCGCAACTTTCTTCTCTAGTGTATACTCTGATACAACTTACGCGGCTGCTACTACAAGCACCCCTATCACATTAACTTGCCCTAATTCTTGTCTTGGTCTTTCTTCTTTGTCCATTGATTTCGCTGATATTGCATCGATGCTCTATGGCCTTAACCCGAACAAAGATATGGGCCCTGATGGTGTTCCCCCTTTGGTTTTATGGAAATGTCGGGAGTTTTTGACGTTACCTCTAACTATTCTTTTTAACCTCTCTCTCCATACAGGTAGGTTTCCTATTATGTGGAAGTCCTCTTTTCTGGTACCCATTCACAAGTCTGGCGACAAAAGTAACATTGCAAATTATAGACCGATCTCCATCCTGTCTACTGCCGCTAAAATTTTCGATAAAATTGTTACTAACAAGCTCACTCCCTTATTTAAAGGCATTATATCGCCTCGTCAACATGGCTTTCAAAAAGGTAAGTCAACATTAACTAACCTCTTACCTTACATTGATAAGATTACCAATGCAATGGAGTGCAACCTTCAACTACACGCAGTTTACACCGATTTTTCTAAGGCATTTGATAAAATCAATCATCTGCTTTTAATTTCCAAATTAAATTACTATGGAATTTCCGGTACGTTGCTTTCATGGTTTAGTGATTACCTGCTGGATCGCATTTCCTCTGTCAATTTAAAAACTGCTAAGTCTACTTCATTCCCAGTAACGTCTGGTGTACCTCAGGGCTCCCATCTAGGACCCCTTTTATTTCTAATATTTATCAATGACATTTCTTCTATTTTCAACGATGTCGATCATCAATTATTCGCAGACGATTTAAAAATCTTCAAAACTATTAGAACTGCCCAGGACTATGCTACCCTGCAAAATAACATCGACGCACTGTTCCATTGGTGCTTGTCTAACCATCTTTCGCTCAACATTTCTAAATACTCGTACATAATTTTCAGCAGATCTCGTACACGCCAAAATTACAACTACTGCATTAATAACCAGCCATTGCCAGAGGTGCAGGTCATCAAAGATTTGGGCATTATGTTGGACTCGTCCTTAACTTTTGTACCCCATTTTACTAAAATATGCAATTCCGCTCGAAGAATGCTGGGATTCATAATTAGGAATAGTCTGGATTTCACGAATATTTTTTCCATAAAAATGCTCTATTGCTCTTTAGTCCGGCCTCACCTTGAGTATTTATCTGAGCTATGGCATCCATGTTTCCTAATTCACTCAAAAAATATTGAAACGATTCAGCATTCTCCGTTATATCGGCTTTAAGCTTCATATTCGAATGGAGGACATCGACTATGACTCCTTACTCAGACTGCTTAACCTCACTAATCTTTCTACTCGTCGTGTGCAGTCAGATCTTATCGTCTTATATAGAGTTTTGAATGGCTTCCTGGAGGCAAAAAAGGAAAAAGGAAAAATTTTGGCAATTCTAAGTTTATACTTTTTTTAGTTTCAATGAAATTCGATTAAATGCATTTAGCAAAATTTTGCATTTGTATGGGAGGGAGTAGGTCGAATCAAAACCTAATTTTTCGACATCAATGACATTTATAATAGTATACTTGGTCAAAATTTAAAGTTGATAGCTTTAACAGTTTTGACGAAATTTCGTGAAATTTGTATGGCAGGGGGCTGAAATAGTGAGGTAAAGTTAATAGTTTTTTCCAAATTGATTGCAATTATAATGAAATTAATTATGACGAAAGTTTATTCTTTTAGCTTTATTAGTTGCAATGAAAACCGAATAAATGCATTTTTGAAAATTATGCATTTGTATGAGAGAGGGTAGAAGGATCAAATTTTTTTTGATATCATTATACTATGACCTAATTTTCAAATCAATAGCTGAAATAGTTTCGGAGAAAAATTAATTTCTTTAAATTTCGAAATTTCATGAAATTTGTATGGGAGGGGGTTGAAGGAGTGGGAAGATCTGGCCCGTTCACGAACATAAAATTACTTTTTTGCTAAAAATGACATATGACAAATTTCAGCACGATAGATCAAAGCTTTCAAGAGTTATGTTGTAGAGAGGCGGACAGACGGTCACTTGGAATCGAGATTTTTGAGTGACAACAAATATTTCTGTACCCTTGGCGAATCTGTTCATTTAGAGTATAAAAATTACCGTGAAAAGTTCTGTTTGGACATGCTTGATCGTGCGAATTCTGATCCCATATTCATGGAGCGCATCATAACTGTTGATGAGACATGGGTCTATGAGTTTGACATGCAAACTACTCAACAATTATCGGAATGGAGGGATAAAAAAAGGACATCAAACCAAAATTGCCGTGGACTACTGAGGTGTACCCATTCAACCAGCTGCTCTAAACAAATTGATTAACCAAACCACGCTGATTTTTGGGATAATAGTTAAGGACAGTCCTACCTGCTTACCAAAAAAAATTTTAAAAATCATTTCCCAGACTAATTTCTATTACAAATTCCCGGTACGTCCTCGTCACAATGAACAATGTATGTCCAATTTATAAAAAAGGTTACAAACTCTGCTGCGAAAATTACCGAGGAATATTTCTATTGTGTACGTCTTATAAAATCTTAACGAAAATTCTAGAAAAGAGAACTAAACCCTATGCTGACAAAGTAATTGGTGAATACCAAGGCGGATTTAGAGCTGGACGATCGACCACGGACCAGATAATCTCAGTTAGACAAGTGCTGGAAAAGTGCTGGGAATATAATATTGCCGTGCACCAAATATTTGTTGACTTCAAGCAAGCATACGCCAATATCGACAGGCGTGTACTTTATAAAATCATGGCTGACAAGAATGACAACGACCAAGTCTTTGTCACAAGCCGGAGTGGAAAATGATCTCACTTCCAGTTTTAAAATAGACAACGGCCTTGAACAAGGTGACAGCCTAGCACCAATGCTTTTCAACTTAACACTCGAATATGTTGTTCGTAAGCTTCCCGCTGACACCAAGGAAACACTATGCTTCAAATCCACACAACTAGTAGCATATGCCGACGAAATAGATATCCTTGCAAGATCTCTGGAGAGTGCTAAGGAGGTATTTGTAAACCTTGACTTGGTAGCAAGGGAAGTTGGACTACGTATTAATGAAAACAATACAAAAATTGTGAGACAAATTAAGAAAAAGACGCCAATCAGACAAAACATTACAGTAGGAGACTATAACCTAGAAAACGTAGACAACTTTATACACTTAGGGGCGAACCCATCGAAGGATGGAAGTGAACCCGTCGAAATCAAAAGAAGGATAATGATCGCAAACAAGATATTTGGATATTTGGAACTTCCAATAATTTAAAACAATAACGTACACAGGGAAATAAAACTTAAGCTCTATAAAACGATCATAAGACCTGTGCTAACGTGGTCATTAACCAAGGCGTCCAAAAAACTACTTAACGCCTTTCAAAGAAAAGCCGTCAGAAGAATACTTGGACCTGTGAGGAAAGACTCGATCTGGAGAATACGATACAATAGAAAATTGTTTGCCATCTTCGACAATCCAAAATTGTCAACCCTCATAAAATTTAAGGAACTACAATGGGCTGATCATGTGGAGCTGATGGATAGCGGAAGAATTCCCAAACGCAGACGAAAAGGGAAAGTTAATGGACAACGACCGGTTGGAAAGCCACGAAAGTGCTGTTTGACGCAGACAGCAAATCACTGCTACTATTTTCAAACTGGAGGACGCGGTTACTGAACCGAGATGGATGGAGGCAAAGCATTCAGGAAGCCAAAGAGGGATTTGGGCTGTAGTGCCATCGTAAGTACCCAAGTTCCTTCCCGCCATTGAATGACGAAAACTATTTCCCCTTTAACTGGGGGATCGTCCCTAGTTGAAGTTTGTTCCTGTAGGATATTTGGTAAAAAAAATAACTGATTATATTTACTGGTTCTACCTCCTCCCATACAATATGACACAATTGCACAAGATCATAAAAAATCGATTTTCTTGAAAAGTGTGGTACTGGTCTGAAATTTAAGAAATGACAATTTCATATTTCTGAAAAAATCAGGAAGAAACCTCGACTCTTTCTACCACCTCCCGTACACACCGCACAATAATTTTAATTTTAATTTTTTTTAAATTTTCTCAGTACCTATTAAATTTTGTTGCTTAAATTTTGCTTAAAACATTTTTTAGCAACTCCAGTATAATGCTGTTACACCTTCTACCACTCCCCATATGAAATTTCTTGAGATCACAAAAACTTCCATTTCATCTAGAGTATCGTAAAATTGGGTTTTACGCGCAATCGTAGCCCTCTTATGTTTGTATATGAACAGAACGTGGTATGCAAAATGTTGCGTGCTGAATTTAAAGTTCGTAGCATTAATAATTTTCAAAGAAATTGGACACTGTTTTTCTTAAATTGGAGCATTTGTATGAGAGGAAGCCGAGGAAATGGAAAATTTTGAATGATTTTGAAACTGCTTATCAATAGGCACAAGCGCAGGCAAAATATCAATTTTCTACTTTTTCTAGTTTTAATGAAAACCGATATAATGCATTTACCAAAATAAAGTTTTTGTATGGGAGAGGGTCGAAGGAGTATACAGATCAAATCGAAATTTTTTAACGTTATTGACATTTGCATTATTATACTTGCTCTTGAAATTTAAAGTCGATAGCTTTGACAGTTTCGAAGAAAAATAATTTAACTGAAAGTGAGAAATTTCGTGTAATTTGTATGGGAAGGTTAGAAGGAGCAGACTAAACTTTATACTTTTTTTGAAAACTGATTGCAAATATAATAAAAACAATTCTGGCAAAAATTCGTCTTTTTGCTTTGCCAGTTTCAATGAAAATCGAAGAAGTGCATTTTTTAAAATCGTGAATTTGTATCGGAGCGGATAGAAGGGGTGATGGAATCTGATCAATTTTTTTGACATTAATGATATTCACGTCATTACACTTTGACCTAATTTTCGATAGCTTAAATAACTTCGGAGAAAATTCAATTTCTTGGAAGAGGATGTCGCCCGCTCGCGAACTTTTGTTAAAAATTTTAGCACGATAGCTAAATGCGTTCAACTGACGGACAGACGGTCACTCGGAATCGAGGTTTTTGAGCGAGAACAAATATTTTTATACCCTCCTAGCATTGCAAACACGTAAGGCAAACACTATATATTCTTAGAATTTAGCTAGAGTATAAAATTCGGTGGTGTTTCTGATATTTCCGTAGAAAATAATTAATTGGCTCCACTAACGGTCCGATGGTCGAAAGTTACCAGGCCACCTCATTAAGTTTATATACCATCTGTATTAGTTTAGAAACTAAAAAAAATTTCCAATAAAATTTTTCCAACAAAAATTCGGAATTCCTGGAGACTTTATTGCTTTATTTCATGAACTGTTCCAAATTTCATTTCACACATTCGAAAACCACATCAACGCCAAAGTTCAATATCTTCCGGCTATCGACCTACTGACTCAATTCTCTCATCCATATTATTTGAAACGCGACCAAATTCGTTAAATACGATTTTCCAAGCATCTTGTAACCTCAAGAATTCATATATACATATACGTCGAATACAGAACGAATTCTACAGTTCCTGGGAAAGTGGCTTACTTCAAAAACGAACATTTCCCAAGATCTTACTCTCGGCACATCTTCAATCACAGAGAGTGCTTTCAATTAAAATTAAGACACACGAAATATCTTGGCATCTCAGCATCGTTCTGGTTGATAATGCAACAAGAAGGGAAAATGCACCCACCAGTACCATCGCCATCCCCCATATCTCGGAAGCCCATCACACTGTTGGCCCCATATGAATTCTTGGCACCAGAAAAACTTAAAAGAAAAAGTTTTTCTTAGTTTATTTTCGTTGAAGGTTTATTTTGTTCCATCATTGAGTCCTAGTGCTACTAGGTTCTACTCTACAGAGATACACAGGATCTTCAGTTCAAAACATAAGCCTTTAGTGGTGGTTCGCGTGTGGAATATATAGAGAGAATTTCCAGTACAGAACTGTAACATTCGAGAAGAAGAAGAATTTGTATCCTGACAGAAGGACCGTAAGGTTTAAGCTCGGTATAAAATACGAAACTTTCTCGACACAAATACGGTCATTGCACTGCACGATAAAGTAAAGGAGCAGTTTTGTGCTGCACAAAACACCCAAAACTATGGCGAATTAAATACATTTCATGAAAATCCCTCGAAACAGTTTTGTTTGGTCAAATATGGACTCTCGAATAGTGCAATTACTTTTTGCCCGGATGAAGAGATAGACAAATAAACTCGGAACATACAATATATACGAGGCTAGTTTTTATTTTATTCTGCCATTTTGTAGGGTTTGTTGCAGAAAATGTAACCTAAAGGAAAACAAATCTTAATTGCAAACTAATGGAGATGGTGAGGTCGAGGGTTTTTTTTTGTACTGCGATCATTTCAGAGGTGTTTCTGGGTTAAGGAAATTTATTCGAGTAACTAGTTTACTGGTGTTCAACTTTTATAGGGTATTTGTTTTTTTTCTTTTGTAAAAATATGTTTACTGTACATATTTTTCCTCCAATCGATTTATAAGTAAATAGACATTTAACAGCTTAAAATAAAAATATAATGAATCGAAACTTTTAATCTGAGATTAAGCAATAGAAAGTTTTAGGATAATCGTTTGATTGAACACTACCAAAATCCTCTTCAACCAATCGTCATATAATTGTCACGATTTTACAATACAGAAATCAATATTTTGTTTCAATCACAAGTCTTTTCATTCTCGTTACATAAAAAGCTTTTATCTCTCTAGAGAGCGTGATATTATTGCAGCGCACTACGCAAGAGTTAAGTCTATTATGTTTTAAAAAGGAATGAAAATAAGAAATTGTCTAATTCTTTAGATTATAATTCTTCAGAAAATAACATTAAATCGGAGTTTAATTTAATTAATCCCCTTGAATAAAAAAAAACCTTTCATTAAAAGAAATACGTTTGATGGGTTTATCCATTCACTTTTAGCTCGAATTAGATAACTATTTTGAACATTAACGTAACCTTTGTAATCAAATTATTCCAGTACTCAGCGGCTGACATTCATTTTACACTTGAATTGTAATCTAAATAAGAGACCTAATAATAATTAGATATTGAATTCAAATCGAACGGCAGCAAGTAGTCGAAGTGATGGATTAAATACGATAATCTGTTTGTTTTTTTAGCTATCTACATCTTGTGTTTGCGATTTAGAAAAGTTTTACTTTTATTGCTTCAGCTTAAGATAATGTGATATTTTTTTTTTAAATATTGAACAATAGTTGTTATTGAATTTTCAAAATGTTCGAAAAACAAGAAATTTTTGCGTAACTTGTAAAACTAGTATGTATGTCTCTTTATAATCAGGATGAAATCTAAGAAAATTGTAAGTTTTCTCCGAAGAATTTTATAATGTGTTGTAATAAGTTTCAGAGAAAAAACCTAAGTTCAAAGAAGCATGTCTGTCCGGTCGTCAATTCATTCACATTATAGCTTAGCAAGACATTCAACTATATGGTTCAAATTTTGTACACAGTATTTTTGTCGAAAAAGTAAGATGAAGTAAGCGTTCACGTAAATTGACTCATTTGAAAGAAAGATTTCCAAACAGTGTAAACACTGATTATGATTATGTTATTTTGAGCAAAAAAGAACCTTAAAGAACCTTAAAGAACCTTTAAGTTAGCCATTTCATAAAATTTAGACATTTGAAGATACAGATTTTTCTCTGAACTGTTGTAGCTATTGTCTAGAAAACGTCAAAAAATACTGTTTCGATCAGCTGACTTCTTCCATCTCCTCCCATACATATGCTCAATTTTGAAAAATGCAGAAAGATTTTTTTTTATAATAGTTGCAATTAATTGTTATGAATATATTATTTTTAGTTCACTCCTTCTCCACCCCCCCCCCCTCCTGTTTTCATCACGAATTTCACGAAACTTCAATAAAATTATTTCTTAAAAAAATAAATTTGTTATTTTTGTTTTTTCGCGTTTCATGAAAAAAATAGCCTAAGAATACAAAAACGACTACGACTGGAAGTAAGGCCCAATCATGAAGAGAAAGATGAAGAGAAAATTTTTGATCTTAAGAAATTTTGTATGGGGGGTGATAGAAGGGGTAACGGCATGAACCAATTTTTTCACATCATGCTGGAGTTGCTATCAGAATGTTTGATTGAAAATTTAAGCTTTAAAAGTTTAATAGGTACTGAGAAAATTCGGCGATGGAAGGAATACTTCTCTGATATTTTAAACATGTCAGAGGAAGATATTCCAGAAATAGAACAACTACCAAACATCCAACCGCAACAATCTTCTATTAGGGACGATTCTCCAGATAAGGAAGAGATAGTTCCTGCCATTCGGTCAATGGCGGGAAGGAAAGCCCCAGGTATAGACGACCGAACTCCACAAAGACCCGGAAATAACAGCCGATATACTCCTCCCACTCTTTACTGAGGTGTGGAATGAAGGAAAATATCCGACTGAATGGAAGGAGGGCGTCATTGTAAAAATTCCGAAGAAGGGCGACAATCGGGATTGTGGCAACTGGCGTGGTATGTGTCTACTTACTACCGTATCGAAAATCATGACTAAGGTAATTCTCAATAAGATTAGTGATGTTGTCTAGAGCACTCTCGAAGTTCATCGAGCTGGATTCCGTAAAGGGTCGTCTTGTACCGACCACACGAATACCCTACGCATAATATTGGAACAGTCAGCCGAAATGGGTTCGCCACTACATCTAATGTTTGTAGACTTCGGTAGAGCTTTCGATAGCGTCAAGCGAGATTATATATGGAATGCTTTGCGTAGGAGAGATATTTCAGATAAAGTCATAGCAATGATTAAGGAATCCTACGAAGATGCAAGGTGTCACGTCACGAGGAGAGCTGTCCGAGAGCTTTGCTGTGCGAACGGTTGTCAGGCAAGGCTACATATTATCACCAGCCCTGTTTCTGGTAGTAATAAATGACATCTTGAAAGCTGCACTAGAAGATGGTGAAGGTAAAGGTCTTCAATGGAAACTATTTAACATCTTAAGTCACCTTGATTATGCTGATGATGAGTGATTGCTTGCACATAACCGTTCGGACTTAGAGTCAAATATTCGCTCGTTGCATTCTAAATGCAAAGAGGCGGGACTGAAAATAAATGTGCGTAAAACCAAGTACATGCACATAAGTTCGAATGTAAGCACAGCGATTGTTCTTAACGGACAACATGTGGAAGATGTGCAAGATTTTTGTTATCTCGGAATCATTGTCAGCATGGATGGCGGAGCCGAAAAGAATATTGAGGCTCGTATAAATAAAGCTGGAGGTTAAGAGAGATCTTCCTTGGTCGCGAGCCATTAGCGAACCGCACCTCACAAGCACGAACCTTTCCATCTCTACCAGGAAGAGTTTCTTCAATGCAAGCCAATTTCCACAATACGCGCGGAAAAGCTGGGTCATAGACTAAAACGATGTCGCCCTCCTTTAATGATGAAGAAAAGCATTTTCCGTTAATATGCGCTGATCTTAGTTGTTGTACGTATTCCGTTCTCCATCTTCGAAAGAATAGTTCCGTGGTTTTCCAGGCTGTCCGAAAATTGCTGGAACCGTTGGTCAATTGGGTCGATTCTAACGGAATGAGGAAACCACCAACCAAGAAATGCGCAGGTGTTAGTCGTGAAAGATCAAGAGGATCTTCGTTAATATACGTTAGGGGTCGAGCATTTATTACACTCTCAGCCACGGCCAAAAATGTTTGTAATTGCTCCCCAGTAAGAGTTGATCTTCCGACGGTTACTCTCAAGATATTCTTAACGCTTTTAACTAGGCGTTCCCAGAAGCCGCCCCACCAAGGAGCTCGTTCTACGATAAATCTCCATTCGATACCTTGGTTGCTTGCGTATCCTTGTACTTCCTCAGACGGTAATATTGAACCCATTACTTTCAGCTCATTAGAAGCGCGTTTAAAATTCCGAGCATTATCTGAAATGATGCATTTTGGTGCACCTCGATGAGATATAAAGCGGCGAAGGGCCAATAGAAATGATTCGCTACTTAAAGATGGAACAAGTTCCAAATGAACAGCACGAACTGCTGCGCAGGTAAGTAATAAGATGTATACTTTGTTCGGGGGAGCAGTAGGTTCCTTCGTCTTGACGTAAAGTGGACCAGCGAAGTCTACACCTGTAGTCTCGAAAGGTCGTGAAGCTGTTACTCGTTGTCTAGGAATAGGAGCAAAAGATTGGGATGCTGCCTTCCCTCTAAGACGCCGGCAAACTCCACATCTGCTCACAATAGCTTTAGCTAACTGCCTGGCCTGCGGTATCCAAAATTTTTCTCGTAGACGCACAAGTGTTGCATCTAGAACGATAAGATTATTAAGATGCGAATTTTTAGGTAGAATTACCGGATGAATCGTCTTGTAGTCTAGTTCTGCTTCCGATAATCTCGATCTGAGTCGCAGGACTCCATTATTATCCATCCTTGGATTTAAATTGAAAATACTGGGCAAAGTCGACAATAACTTTCCAGACTCTAAAGTTGAAACTTCAGCGTGGAAGACGTTTCGCTGAACTAGCTTGATCCAAAGCAACTCAGACCTATGAAGTTCGATCGATGTTAGGTAACCAGTAGATACGTTACCCGTAAGCGATTTATAAAACGTTGTACAGTTACTCTTAAAAGCCTCAGATAACTACTGAATCTCTCTAAGTTCCATGGGGATAATGCGGTTTCCATTTCCATTACGTAGTCCGTTACAGATGTACAAAAGAGAGACGCTAAGTACGTCTTGTCGTTAAGTTCCGATGTGGGCCAAGTGTCTGTTTCGTTGCTAAGCCAAAGTTGACCATTAAGCCATAATGGATTGTCCATCAATTTCTCGGGGGTCAATCCACGCGTTAGGAGATCAGCTGGATTCTGATTTCCGGGACAATGTTCCCGGATTTCGGCACCAATATCAAAAATAGTCAGGTCCGCAGGAGTTTAGACTGAATCGAAGGGACGGGGCGATAAGAAATTATACAAGAAAAAACGCGGGCCTAGGTCTTGCCTCCATGGCTAATTTTATACAACTAATATAACAAGTATATGAATTCAAATGAAAGCTTGGCGAAGAGTGACAGCAAACCGTTTTCAGGGGTCCGGTCGCAATCTCTCTCGTTTGATGATCAGTCCACAATACTTCAATGATTTTTTAACATCTCGTTTGATGATTATTTCACAATACTTCAATGATTTTTAACACTTATAATACTCTCAAATTGCATCTAGAGTATAAAAATCTGTCTGTCTGTACATCGTCTGCACATTAACTCCCAAACCCCTCAAGATAGAAAACGGAGGTCATATTCGGATTCAGGAGACATAAGACATAAGAATCAGCTTAAATGGTGTAAGGGTTCGAGCATCCAGAACGAAGCATGTTTTCAAGGATCTCTCAACCGTCCTTAAAAGCACTGCACCACTCGTAGGCTCGTGATTTTGATATCACCGTAAGCCTTTTCCATCATTCACAATGATTCTACACACGAAATTTGGTTGGAAATATAAAATTTGAGACAAATTCTTCGTTCCATATTTTCATCCATTATAAAAATCGCCGTAGACTACTAAGGTGTACCGATTCATCCAGCTGCTGTAAATAAACTGATTAACACCGCGCTAATTTTTGGGAAAATAATTGAAGACAGTCCTACCTGCTTACAAAAAAAAAAAAAATTTTTGAAATAACATTTCCCAGAGTAATTTTATTTACAAATTGCCCTTACTTTATGGTCATAATATATGTGCATCTTATTTAAACTCGATGCAACTTCGTTTATAAAACTGACATTCTATACAGAGAATATTCGACGTGATTCAAGCAATCAAATTAAAAATTATTAACCTTCATCCACCCCTCCCCTCATACAAACCCAAACTTTCATAAATAAATGAATGAAATATTTATTGCATGTATGTACTGGAGCTATTGATCGTATCCGCAATTAAGTGTTAAATTGACAACAGCACTGTCCAAGAACCCCCTTTCACTTAATCTTCCCTAATCACTCTAACCTGCATATTGACTTTCCACGCTACATCAACTTGTTCCAAGAATAATAAAGTTGCGCCCGATTTGTTGGCAGTTTATTTTTATTGATTTTAAGTTATATTTTGTGTGGATTTTGACAGGTTTGAGGAGTTTATGAAGGATAATACTTATTTTAGTTTTGATAACTCAAGACTGCACAACCCAGCAGAGATGAGATTCAAGTTATGGGCGATATTTGTATATTTAGGTGTGTATTGCAGGTTTGACATACTGGAGAGATTGATTTGTTGCCGTTCATGGTGTTGAGGGGTGACCTTACAGTGTCCCAGTCGACTGATAATTTTGTTGCATTCAGATCTTGTTAGTTCAAGTGGCAGTGTTGCTGACTGTACTTATGGGTTTACTGTCTGCGCATAAAAATTGTGTTTGCTTTACCATGATTCTTCATGGTTCTCGTAGCAAAACGTGTATATTTACCGTAAGTAGACCGAACCCATCATGGCTGGGTTAAGAAATAGAGGGGATGCTATGGCATTATTAGCCTCTTTGTCTGCCAGTGACCTGGTGTCCACATTAATGTTATTCTATCTTCGTATGTGGATAAAGTATCTCTTATTTCGTTAATTATTGGTGTTGCAAAGCTTAGATTACTTACAGCTTTTAGGGCTGATGGGGTTTTTTTTGCTGTAACTTATGGCAGTTAAGATCGCTGTTGCTTCGGCTCTGAATATTGATATGAAATAGAATAACAATTTACATTCGATTATGGTACCATTTGAGGAGATGCCTATGGTGCTGTGCGTTTTTGAGGCATCGCAGATTATGATATTCCAGCCTGAAGCTTGGAGGGGGTTAATTGTTTCAGGGAAGTATTGTTGAGACACAAAGTCTGAAGTAAAGGCTTCAAGGAAGAATGAAAGTTCAAGGATGATATTGCTTAAGGGAATGGTCGAAGGTGGTTTGAAGGATTATAGTTGTAAAGGCGACTAGTGAGAGAATCGTAGAGTTTTGGTAGTTTTATTGCTTTTTCAAGTGTGTTTATCGTTTCAGCAAATTTTGAAAAGTTTTGAAGTTGAGGTTATAGAGAGATATTTTTGTTTGGACAGTCTCTGTTCTTTAATACAGTGGATAAAAGTTGATTTCTCCTTAAAGGTTTAGAGGGGGAGTGGTTTGGAAAGCATCGATGGAAATCGAAGCAGTTGCATGTTATAAATTGCAATTATTGTTCAATGTCGATTTTAAAGAGTTGCCGTAGATGAGTAGGCCATAATTGATTTTGGAGTTTATTTGCGATTTCTAGCGGGGTCTTAGGATGAGCCTGACTTTGGTTGCAATTCATTTTAGGAGAGATATTCGTTCTTGGAGTGATGTGCACAGGTCTGGAATGTGATCTTTCTTGTTTAGTTCGTTGTTGATTTTTAAACTTAAGATTTTCAGTTTGGTACAGGGATTTAAGGTTGAATTTCCTAGTGGCAACGGGTTAGGTTTGCAGTTTCGTTTACGGCAGACATATAGCTTCTTGCATTTGGTTTCTGATATCTTAGCGCCGCAAGTTATTGACCATTGGCGTATTTCTGTAAGTAAAGAGGAAATGTTATTGACTTGGGAGTTGTCCTTAGGGATTTTGAAGAGGATTATTAGGTCGTCAACATAGAGAGAGTATTTGCAGAGCTTATGATTTCTAATTAGTTTACTTAGTGAATTAATAGCGATAAGAAAAAGAATGGTGGATATCAGAGAGCCTTGTGGAATACCGTTATGAAATATATAGGTATCGAAATAAGTCTGATTTGCTTTGATGCGAAATTTTTGATTCGACATAAGTTCTAGGACATACTTAATAATTAATCTGCCAGGATTGTAGTTCTTGAGCAATGGAGTGTAACCCAATTCGGTCAAAAGCCTTTTCGAAATCTATCGATAGTACGGTAGCGTGAGAGTGGTGTGAGATACAATCGTATAGAAAGTCGGTCATTAATAAGTTATCTTGAGCGCTCTTGCCACCTTGGAAGGCTGCTTATTCATCTGTTAGTAAGTGATTAGTTCTTGCTATCCACGATATGCAATATGTGATAATCTTATCTAATAGCTTTGCAAGACACGGCTGAAGAGATAAAGGTCTACATCCATTGATGTCTTGCCATTTGGTTTTCTAATTGAAATCGTTGTCGATATCTTCCATTCGCTTGGGATTACGCCAGTTTCAAATATTTTGTTGTATAGTTCGAGAAGTTGGTTTTTGGTAGTTACTGATAGGTTCTAGATCGTGGCGTAGTTGATGCCGTCGTATCCCGGTGCTTTCATTTTATTAAAGTAAGGGCCATGTTGAGTTCTGTTTGCGTTACTAGAAGTTCAATTTTCATGGCAGCATTAGATGGGATACTTGATTAGATGTATGAAACTGTTTGTGTGAAGTGAATTGGTCTGTGAAATTACTGTCTTTGGATGCAACAGACTACGGTTTTGCGAAGGTTTTTCCAAAGCTAATGATTTTTTGTATAAGATGAAGTTTTGGATTAAAGGTGGCTTTTTTTAGTTATTCAATAGATGTTTTCGCTCAGTTTTTAGCTGCAAAAGGCCTTTGCTCCACCATATGGTAGTGAGATATCGGGCGGCCGGGGACTGGTTTGCGGTATGTGGTATTGGGCTCCAAATAAAAGGGTGGATGCCTCATGGCTTATGTTGGGTCTCGTTATTCTATTTGCAAGATATCTGACGACAGTAGCTTGGTAGCGAGACTACTCTGCCTTTTCTGTTAGAAATTTGAAATTGGGTGGAAACAGGGTGTATCACAAATATTGACGGTGTTCGATATTTTATTTGGGAAGTGGTCGCTGCCATATAGGTTGTTCAGGATTTCCCAGTTGTAGTTGGGGGAAATTGATAGATCCATAAGAGTGAACGAATTGTGTATGGAGAAATGGGTTGGAGAGGCGTCATTAAAAACGAGTCTGATACTCTTGTACTTCCCTCCCTCTTGAATTAGTGTTGCTCGAGCTGTTGAAGTCACCTAGGATAAGTGAGATTCTGGAGAAATTGCGCGTTAGTATTTGTAATGAAGTCCTGGCAACAGCTTAAGGCCGATGCTCAAGATCGCGCCTTGTGGAAGAGAGTTGTTTCTGTCCTATGACCCTATAGGGGGTCTTAACAGGGATTAGATTTGTAATGAGGATACTGAAAATATTTTATTAGGTTTGATGTAAATGATTATATTTACATATTGTAAGTTTTTTGTGGTAGTTTAATTCTAATCCAATCTTTAGTAGATTGCCGATAGTTGTCAGTTGTTTTCTGGGAAGATTAAGTTTTACAAAGAATTGCTATTCCGTTTTTGCCTGTGGTTATCCATCGTTGGTTTCAGAAATAAAAAAGATTTTGATTGGAGAGTTTGGGGATGTGCCCGTGAGGACAATGAGTTGATTAGATCGCGGTGAGCGATTTGATCGGGATCGAATTTCTTTGTACAGCAAGGTTACTGTAGAAGCTTTTTAAATTCCACTGTAGGATTCTAAGAGACATGGTTCAAATTAAAGAGATTGATTTGGTATAGTTAAGATAAGTGTAATCTTGCGTATAACTAAAGAGGAATAGTGACAAAGGTCTCAGCAGAGGCCGAAACGTCATGAATAATAAAGCGTAACAATGTAGAATCCGGAAATATTCCTTTTAAATCAATAGTGAAGTACACTAGATAAGTTAAAGCTCGATGTCAACTTTTAGTTCGATCTCCAAGCCTGGAGATAGATTAGAGCTCAGGTTTGGAATGTGTTTTACTGGTTTCGTGAGTTGTAAATTGGTAAATTTATTGGTTTCTTTAGTTGTGAATGTTGTTGAAGTATAGGGGATAGGTTTTGGTTGTGGGTGATAGGATGTAATATTTGTATTACTTAATTCGAAACAATGAATTTTTCCAGTTAGTGAATACCTTGGTATGATTACTTGTTTTAGTGGGTATATTACGTGTGATGTGTTAAAAATATTTGACGGGTTTGGTTTTGGTAGATTATGTGTTAGTGGGTTTTCGTAATTGTTTTCGGTGTAGTTAAGCTTTCGTTGGTTTTATTTGTGTGGTCTAATGTAGAGAGAGGGTTGAAATTGTTGTTTCGAATGGAAGCTCTGTAAGTTTGGCTTGTGGTTACATTTCTTTGAGCATGATTTTTGCTTCACGCATGAAACATTTGTTTGGATTTTGATTATCAACACTTTTTTGATTTTATTGATTATCGGGAAATTTGGAGAGTTGGTTTATCTACTTTAAAAGTGGACAAAGCATGGCGATTAGAAAAATGATAAGCAGTTTTCAAATCATCCAAAAACTATCCACTCCCTCTACCACCTCGCATACAAAAATCACTTTTCACTATTCTGAAGATTTTGAAATGACACATGGTGAATGTTCATCTAAACCAAATTGCAAGTGTTAGCGTCATATCCTTTAGTGAGGTCTGCTTTAAGGCTCTCCGGAGGGAGCGGCCCTGGATTATCATGAACTAGATAAGTCAAAATCAGCCAATAGTTTTTTCCTCTCATGTCGAGACTGGTTGCTACAATATCCTGATTACTGTGACGAGAGAGTAGAAATACGTTTAAAGCGGTCCTCACAAGGATACAAGATCTAGGAATTCCTTGATTTCTTATCCTATAGTTAGGAGTCTTGAGTTCATAGACTAAGTTACAACAAACCAAGGTTCTTAAATCAGGACTATGTCCTTTTAGCGTTTGGTAGCTACTGCGCTGTGTTGCTTTTCGCCTCAGGCCTGCTTATGATAGTCTCTTACATAAGCAGACTCTTCCTTAGACGCTAAGAGAGTACCGTACAGGTATATAGTTAGGTTAGAACCCGGAGATCTATAGTTGCAAAGCGGCTGTGCTGACCAGCGAGCAGTTACCACGACTTAGTCTGTTAGTATCATTGCACTATAATCCGCCACATCTTCTCCTTGTAGATTTAGCTGAAAAAGTAAGGACACTGATGCCATTCATTTTGCAGTGGTGAAAATTTGTTTGTTGAAATTTTAGTTTACGGATCATTTCTGCGTTTAACTTCCACCACAATGACGTTCGATTTTTCCGGTTCTGAAGCAGAATTTCGTCTTCGCTGAGCGGATGCAATGCAAGGTGGTAGTTCTCCATTCGTAAGCCAGATGACTATAATTCATCTTCGCTAATGGACAGACTAACTTTATGAACAACTGGATCGCGTTCGAAGTGTGGAGTCTTCCTCCTCTGTGTCCATCATAGGTACTGTAAGATCGCGATCCAGGGCTGTTTGCTCCGCTTCCAATCCATTCTTTTATAATCCTTCATTGTGATGGCACTATACCCATAATTGATGATGTCTCCAATTTTCGCCAATGTAGGCAGAGAGTGACTTCCCTTTAATCTTCTTCAGCTTACAAAGCCTCCAATTATGGGAAGAAATATCTGAATATGGGTAGAAAGATCCAGTCCTACCAAATTTCGACAAAACCGAGAGCGCATCGCTCGGTTCTGAAGGAAACCATATACGTGCTCCTTATCTAGCGATTGCGATTTTGCATAAGTTCACGGATTTTTTATCGGTACACTGGATTAATTTTACATGACCTTTGTGTCATCCGCAGGCGAGGATGGTCACGCATGATGTCTAGGAATTTGGCTAAAATACTACTTGCTTCCATCCTTCAGTGCTATGTTGAATGCTTCCATCTGCATCACTTTTAACGATGACCGCCAGTACTAGACAATTGTTAAGGACATCGATAAACGATCCTATTTTTTCCCGCGGTATCGATGCTGGCTGTCTTCGTCCTCTTTGCTTCCTCATCTGGAAATCTTATATGTTTACTCGCCGAGGTATAGTCTGTACATTCGAGGATCATTCTGGTAGCCCAAGCTGCAGATTCTCTCTGCTTTTCAGATCTAAAGTGTTTCGGAAAGCTTCGAAGGTGACTAAAAAGCCTTTGAGCGCTACGCCGCTCTCTTAAGTTCTCTTTTGGGGGTGGAATCCTTCGCTTCCTCTCTGATGGAGAAGATTTACGTGCTGCTTAGACAGGCGGCGGGAAGCACTGACTGAGGCAGCTTCGTAAAACCAAAAGCTTCCGTGGCGTAGTGGGCAGCGTGCTTGCTTCTCAGTCAATAGGTCGTGGGTTCGATTCCCACTCCAGATGGGATTTTTTTAAGCGCAAATTTTTCAGTTGCTACTGGTGATACAAAAATTATTCGCAATAAAATGGGGAAACGGTGTAAAAGTGAAACAGTTCCACTTCAAGAAGGCCTAGATACTCAGTAGATGGTTTCTGTTTGCTTTCTATCATTCAGTCCCCCATAACATCTGCAAATATTTGTCAGTAAGCAGCCAGTACAACTGAGCAATACACCAGCTTCTCCACTCGCTACGGTCGTTCTCACTCCCTTTCTCCAACCTTCCCAATCCCATTCCTTCCCTCCATGACTGTGTTTGTGCATTGCACATAAAGGCCGAAATTGCCTATAACACAGGTCATTCTGTAAAAAAAAAAAATTTAACCAACGGGGATCTTGGTGGATTCGGAATTCCCGCTGCTTGCACGCTCGAGCCTTGCACTTTTGATTGAACGAGGTTTGGTAGTCATTACCTTTG
This sequence comes from Chorisops tibialis, assembly GCA_963669355.1. Taxonomy (NCBI): domain Eukaryota; kingdom Metazoa; phylum Arthropoda; class Insecta; order Diptera; family Stratiomyidae; genus Chorisops; species Chorisops tibialis. The sequence continues at coordinate 81,763,113 of OY770263.1, forward strand.
CAGCGCCCATTACGAGACTAGGTTTGCTGGCCAAAACCTTCCTTAGCTCCTAGGGAGCCTTGGACGAAGCATGCTTACTTTCTTCCAGCATTTTAAGAGAGTCAGTCCCTGGGGCTTGTTTTTAATATTGTTAATGAACTTCATGATCCCACGAGTAGCGTAGTAGTAAATGATTTTCAAGAATAAATGCATTTTTGAATATTGTGCATTTCTATGGTAGGATGTAGAAAGAGATAGGTGACTATATCAATATGGTATTCAAATTAATATACTTTGATCTAATTTGTAAGTTGGTAGCTTGAATAGTTTCGGAGAAAATTCAATTTCTTTAAATTTCATGAAATTTGTATGGGAGGGGCCAGAAAGAGTGGTGGGATATTGCCCTATCACGAGTTGTAAGTTATTTTTTGCTTAAAATGTCAATTTCAGCAAAATAGGTTAAAGCGTTCGAGAGCTATGTTGTAGACAGTCAGACAGACGGTCACTCGGAATCGAGGTGTTTGAGCGACAACAAATATTTCTATACCCTTGGTGATTCTGGGGTAGCATTATTTCTTAGTATTACAAATGGTAAGACAAACACAATGTGCTCTCAGATTTCATCTAGAGAATGATAAAAGTTAAGAAATTTCGCGACCAAATATCTCGAGGTTCATACTTCACTAAAACTGTGAGATATTCGAAACATCTAAGAAAAAAAAAATAAATCGTAAATAAATAAATTTTTGACCATCTTATGTAGACGGTAATGAAATACGTAAATGTTATGAGAATAATAAATCAAACAGATTGTATTAAAAATTGGTTGGATTTCAATTCTCATTCAAATTTTTACATTCCTAACGCAAAATATTGTGTATCGAATGTAGGAAATTTGTTCATTATCTAAAAATACCGAGAATAATTGAGTACAGATTACGAAACATAACTGGAAAATACCAATGAATTTAGCTAGCAAAATATTCGAATTCTGTATAGTATATTCAGATACATATGTTATGTTAACAATAAACTTCCAATGCAAAAGTGGATACTTGTGTTCTTGTCGAAACAAATAAATGGAATGGATTAATGAAACTTTTCAAAACTGCCAAACCTTGAGCTGGTTTCATGTTGCGAAATATTCAGACCGATATCGAGGAAATAAATTTCACACTTTTATTCAGGCTGGAAATCGAAACGAAATATCGAAGTAATTTATTTCAACTCGAGGAATCCTTTCATTGAAATGAAATGATTTCAAAGGATCGAGAATTTTTTTATTTTTTTCGGTTGTTCATACCCTGAATGAAGAAAATTATTGAAATCTATCGATAATTTTCTTTTGTTCAAATTTTCATCATGGTTTTTTCTGAAAATCTCTTAGAAACATGCACATAATTTTCTTTGTATTTCTGAAAAATAAAATTGAAAAATGTAGGGTCTGTTTTTGTTGAAAATTAAGAAGTACCTATTTAGCACGAAACCATTCTTTCACATCTTTCAGGAGATTAACATTTGAATAATGCGCTCCTAATAGGCTTTTTTCGCACTATCTGGAAAACAGCTTCAAGTTTTTCAAAATAAGCATACGCGAAAATCGCATTAGGTTAACTATAAAGCGTGATACGATGTTCAAATAGAAAGAAATTTTTGAATGAAGGATTAAAAAAAATAATAATAATTCCGCCTTCTCTAAATTTCCATACAAAATTCTCATTTCACTAGAACAGCGAAGTAAGGTTTTAAAATCAAAAAGAAAGATATTATAGGATGATAGCAGATAGGGGAAACTAAGGCGAAGGAATAGTAAGGGAGAGCTTTGTAAATTATTTTACACTTCGCTGCGATTACGATCAATCGTTTCAGTACATAGAAATGATATTTCATCCGTTTATTTATGGATGTTTGGATTTGTATGGAGTGGAGGGGTTTTGGAAGTAGAACCGGTACGGTGATGATTATAATTGATTACCTGAATCGTTTTTAACATTTTTTACAAAAAATGTTAGCTTGATAGACGAAGTATATTCTATGAAATTTGGAATAGTCTATTTTGGAAGCTTGTATTTGAATGGATTGGGGGTAGAAGAGTTGAGAGAACCTAACATTTTTGACTCAGCTTTTATCATTTGTTTTAAAAATAGTTCGTACAAAATTTCTAGTTTGTGGCTTTTTAAACGTTTGTTATTAATTCATTTATTGAAATCGTTCAAATTTATGCTTAATATGAGAGGGGGTTGATGAGGAGGTAACAAAATCCTATTCTAAAATGACATTACAGTCCAAATCGGGCCTTGGCCTAAAGACCTTCAGGTTCCTTCACATTGTTGTTTATTTATTACTTATTGTGGAAGAGTTGTTAGCCCTTCGCACAACCGCATGGTGTTCCATTTTCGTAGGTTGAAGAGACCCCAGCAGGCAGCGTGCTGGAATTATGCAATAAAAACATCCGGCAATGGAAATGTTCCTAAAGATCCGTCCGATACATCTCCAAGTAAAAAAAGAGGCGATCAAAGAGGTGTTACGCATACAGAGGGAAAACAAACACAAATAATTGGTTCTTAGAGGTCACCTCAAAATCCTATAAAAATCTAAAAGTAGAAGATCTAACCTCTACACTATCGGATACTATGCTGAAAAAAATCTAGTACTTTGAAACCCCCTTCAAAAATTTTTTCAGAGATCGCAAGGACTGACAATCCATGCTACCGGAAATGGAAGAGGAATCAACCATATAGTATATAAATGGCTCGCGCACCTCTGAGGGGACTGAAACTGGGGTTAAATGTCCTAATTTCTCGGATTAAAAATCACTCGGCAAAAAAGCCACAAACTTTCATGCCGATCTAATTGCAATGGAGCTATGCATCCAAGAGAATAATAGGAGGGCTAATAGCAACAGAACTATTTATATCATATTGGATAGTCAGGCTATTTTCAAAGCACAAATATCCAATAAACACGGAACGAGGATAGGATTGCATTCAAAACCTAATCATCCTGGGAAAAAAAGGAATAAAGTAACCTCAATGTGGATTCCAGAACATATGGGAATGGAGGGAAATAAAGAGGCTGATGGCCTTGCAAAAAACGGCTCAGAAAACGTTCATTGGACCAGAGCCGTTCTACGGAAAACCAAAAGGGCAGTCCAACCTTATACTTAGAAGTGGATTGAACAAGAGAGTAAAATCTACTGAAATAGACTTCCAGGTATATTAATCTCAACAAAATTAATCCTACCACAAAAAAACAAAGTGGAGGATATTCTAAAACTCAGCAAAAGCGATATTAGTACTCTAATCGGCCTAATGACGGGGCACAGTGCAGTAAACCACCACCTCAAAATTATGGGCTTAGCTGAAACCGGCATCTGCCGCCTCTGTCTAGAAAACTGAGAAAGGACAGAACACATCCTATGTCACTGAGATGCAGTAGCAAGGAAAGGCACAATCTTCTTGGAAAGGTTTTCTTTCTACCGACGAACTAGCCAACATGGCTCCCTTAAAGATACTTAGATTAGCCAAATCCATCGAGTTACGGTAATAGTTAGTTAGGGCAATAAACGCACAATAGACCGAAAAGGTCGCAGTGCTTGCACATGTTCCCCAAATAATATAAATAAATAAACGATCGGCGAAGACTACACCGGGAACGAAACTTACTTTTAAATTACGCAAGGTGTACTGACACAGCGTCTTTCAGAGTTCTACTACATCTTGCTACAACACTCTAGTATATTGGAAGAATAAAACATAACAGGACTATGATTAGGCGTAAAGCCCAATCGCGCGATACTCTAAATGAACGAGAAATTTTTTCACCTAAAGAAATTTTGTAGAGGAAGTGGTAGAGAAGGTGAGAACATTGAACTATTTTTTTCGCATCACGCTAGAGTTGCTATCAATATGTTTTAAACAAAATTTAGGATTCAAAAATTTAATAGGTACTGACAAAATTAGTGTATTGGACTTGTGAAATTATGCAGTTTGTATGAGAGGTGGTAAAAGGAAGAGCTGGTTCTTAATGACTTTTTCAGAAATAACTTCAAACATCATGGTTTTGATATATATTAAATTGTAGATCAGTAGCATTCATACTTTTCAGGAAAGAAGTTGAATTGTGTCAAATTATATGGGAGGGGGTAGAAGGAGTGACGCTAATCACCTGATTTTTTTTTTGGTCTTACTAATAATTCGAAATAAAAATTTAGTGCATAATTCCAGCTCGATCAATTTTATATGTACTAAGTAAATTTATTTAAAGTATTTTATGAAAAAGTGCAGTTTGTATGGGAGGTGGTGGAGGGAAGGATAAGACTCAAATAATTTTTATACAGTAGACTGAAATTATCAGAAGAGTAATATATTCTAAATTTCAGATGAGTAGCTTTTATGATTTTTGAACAAATCCGTTTTTAGTCGAATTGCGAAATTGTGCCATTTTTTATGGTAGGGGGTAGAAGAGGTAGTCGCCTAATTTTTTCGTAGTTTTACTAATAATTCTAAATTTATATCTAGTGCACAATTTCAAATCTATGAATTGTACACGCACTGAGTGCTTAGAGCATTTCATTAAAAAGTGTATTCTGTATGGGAGGTGGTGGAAGGAAGGAGCGGACTCAAATAATTCTTGTACAGTTCAATCATGAAAGTATTATATTCCAAATTTGCGATCAATAGCGTTTATACTTTAAAAGAAAAGCCGTTTATTAACAAATTGCCAAATTGTGTCATTTTGTATGGGAGGTGGTATGGGTGAAGTGATTTGGTCCGTTCACGAACTTATCCTTATTTTTTTGTCAAAAATTACGAATACAAAATTTAAACTTTCTAGATCAACGCGTTCTCAAGCTAAAGAGGACATGGACGGACAAACGGACGGACGGACATCCGGAGATTTTTGAGTGATTATATGAACTTCTGTATCATTCATTTTTTTTCTACGATCCTTATTTCTTGGCGTTACAAACTTTGCGACAAACTTATAATGCTCTCAGATTTCATCTAAAGTACAAAGGGCACCAAGTTAGTGATTCAACGCGAATGATTTTTCGACAAATCGTGCTACAAGAGGTCCACAGCACTAACCACAATGAATTGTTTACCACTAATAAACTAATTTTACTATCCAAAGAATTAATCAGTAACGTAGCTAATTGTCAAACGAAAAATGATCGATTTAATGTAATTGTAGAGCTCGCAGCCAAGTTTCTATATGGATAAGCCTAGATCGGAAATCAATACTATTATCTGGAACGCACAAAGTATTAGAAATAAACTTATCGAAACACTTAACTTTTTAAAATCTAATAATATCGATATTCTTACTGTAACAGAAACTTGGCTATACTCGAACGATAAATTAGACGATGTTATGTACAAAATTTATAGTACTGACAGAACTGATCGTGTTGTCGCAATATTCAAAAAAAACATAAAAGAATTATGATTGAGCGTAAAGCCCAATCATATGATACCCTAGATGAAATGAGAAAGAGTTCAATGTACCGGAAAATATGTCACCTCCAATTCTTTTAAATAATTAACAGTGACTTTTATATGGGAGGTGGTAGAAGCAGAGGAGGAAGGTTTGTAATTTTTGGATATGGCACCTAATGTGGTATGCAAAATATTTCGTATTGAATTTAAGATTTGCAGGTTTCATTATTTTCAATTGGACATAGTTTTCCTGAAATTGAGGCATTTGTATGGGAGGTGGCAAAGGAAGTGGAGCGTTTAAGATGATTTTGAAACTGCTTATCACCATCCTTGTCACCACCTTTGATTCAATTTCAAATTCGCTAGTTCTAATATATTCGAAGGAGAAATGCTTTTCTTGAATTTATAATACAGATATTTGTATGGGAGGGGATAGAAGGAGTGAAGAGAAGCTGAAAATTCTTTTTTAGTATTTATTGCAATTATTAAAAAACAAATTCTGGCAGAATTTTAAGTTTATAGTTTTTCTAGTTTTAATGGAAATCGATATAATGCACTTAACAAAAATTATACATTTGTATGGGAGGGGGTAGAAGGAGTCTACGGATCAAAACAAATTTTTTACTCGTTGTTGATATTTCTGTTTTTATACTTTTTGCAAAATATCAAGTTGATAGCTTTAACATTTTCGAAGAAAAATAATTTAATTTAAATTTCAAAATTTCGTGAAATTCGTATGGGAGGGAGTAGAAGGAGTGAGGTGAAGTTGATAATTTTTTCAAAACTGATTGCAATTATAATAAAATTAATTCTGACAAAAATTCGTTCTTATGACTTTTTCATTGAAACTCGAAAAACTGCATTTTTCAAAATTATGCATTTGTATGGGAGGGGGTAGAAGGAGTGACGGGATCGGATCAATATTCAGTCATATTAATAACATCTATTTTATAATACTTTAACCCAAATTTCAAATCGATAGCTTAAACAGTTTCAAAGAAAAATCAATTTCTGAAAATTTCGGAATTTCGTGAAATTTGTATGGGAGGGGGTAGAAGGAGTGGGGGGATGTGACCCGTTCACAAACTTAAAGTTACTTTTTTGCTAAAAATGATACACAACAAATGTCAGCACGATAGCTCAAAGCGTTCGAGAGTTATGCTGTAGACAGACGGACATACGGACAGATGGACAGACGGACAGACAGACGGACAGACGGACAGACGGACGGACAGCAACTCGTAATCGAAGTCCTTGAGCGATAACAAATATTTCTGTACCCTTGGCGGCTCTGTGCGAGGATTATTTCTTAGCGTTACAAACGGTAAGGCAAACACAATATACTCTCAGATTTCATCTAGAGAAATTACTCTGCGGCGATCTAAGCCCTAGGCATCGCCACTGGAACTGCTTTAATGCGAATCGAGCTGGCAAGATTTTATTCAATGAAATTACTAAATCCAATATTTATACACACCATCAAATCCAACTCATTACCCAGCGAGAGGTAGATGCTCTACCTGTCCTCAATAACACCTTCCATCATGCAATGTTACCCTAAAGCTAAATGGCCAAAGCACCAAAGAATTCTTAAAAAATCTTTTGAAAATTTGAAGTAAGATCTTTCAAGTTCATTCTCCAAAGTGAAATCGATGCAAAAATATTAGAAATAACCTCCAGAATAATCGAGGCAGCGAAAACTTCAACACCCCACATAATCGTACCTGATCATAGTCTGCAAATGAACAACAATACTAAAACCTTAACGAACCAGAGGCCTAAAATCACAAGTCTATAGTTGCAATAATCAAATGTAAGATACGAGGGTCGTTTGATAAGTCCCTGGCCCAAATGACAAAACGTGGTTTCACGAAAAAGTTTTTGCTGTCGCTAGGTAGATGGCACTTTCGAACGGTCTCATGAATTTTTTCAGGTTTCTGTAGGTAACAGTTTGTTTTTGGCAGCCATTCTAAGTTGACGTGTCACGCGAATCGTCAACGATGAAGCACGTCCAGTACCGAGCGGTCATAAGATTTTTTCGCGGTTTCCATGTCCAAATTACACGATTTGCGGTATGAGATCGTTGACCACCCACCTTATTCGCCCGACTTGGCCCCATGTGACTTTTTTTTGTTCTCCAAATTGAAAACTCACCTCGGTGGACAAAAATTTTCATCGAACCAAGAGGTGAAAGACGCCGTTTCCCAATTTTTTGCAGACTGTGACAAAAATTTCTTTTTGAACGGTATGAAAGGACTTGAGAAACGTTGGACCAAATGTATTAACCTCCAGGGAGATTATGTTGAAAAATAAAAAAAAATTTTCCGGAAAAAATGCTTTTTTCTTACTTGGGCCAGGGATTAATCAAACGACCCTCGTAACATTAGGCAATCTATAAATCACTGTTAAATTGAATGATAAATTATCCACTCAGGAGTGCCACAAGGTTCTTGCATCAGCCACACTCCATATAATATCTTTACCGCAGATATCCCACAACTTGATTCGTGTGAACTAGCTACGTTTGCAGACAACACCGCCATTTTATCTGCAGCTTCAGATCCTCAAACAATAATAAACAACCTGCAAGATCAACTCGAAAAAGTCTCAGAATACCTCCACAAATGGAAAATTAAGCTTAATACTTGCAAGCCGCCCATATTCTTCACAAAACGAAGAGCCTCAAGATACGTACATCCACCTACAATTAATATACTTGACGAACCCGTACCATGATCTTAATCTGTGAAATATAATACCTAGGAGTTTATTTCGACCCTAAGCTAATTTTCCAGAATCATGTTGACCACACTATCTCAAAAACGACTAATAGCATTCAAATTTAATATCCACTGATCAACAGAAAGACCCAAATGTCCCAAGAGAATAAGTTGGTATTATATAAAATCGTACTACAACCACCCTTAACATACGGAGCTCCTATTTGGAAAATCTGTGCAGTTAACCATCGCAACAAACTGCAAATTATCCAAAATAAGTTGCTTAAAATTATTCTAAATAAACCGTGATACTTTTCACTTCGTCTTTTGCACGAATTAGCAACAGATTAATGATCTTACCAATGAACTAAAGTTCAAATTTAAAAATAGATGTTTGAATTGCGGCATTACTATATATATCCCAAGCTTATTAAAAATGTTATAACAATTATAAAATTATTATAATAATTAATTTACACATTTGCTACTCAGTGCAAAACGAAGTTGTAGAAACAATGTTTAGTCTAAGCTCTGAAAATGAAATCCTTGATGATATTATTCCTTTCGCCTCCTGTATAACTGCTCGCTTTCATGGTCCACCAACCCGATGTCTTCATTGAGGAGCTTGTTTGGCGATGTTTCGTTTTAGTTTCCTCAAAGTGTGACCGATCCACTGCCACGTCCGCCTTTGAATCTCAATGCCTATTTTAGTCTATCCAGTTGTACTCCAAAGTTCATCGTTGAAGATAACTTCTGGCCCTAAGATCTCTTCGGAGGCATTAGTTCACGCAAGTTTGTAGTTTTTTTGTAAGTCAAACGGTCACTTTCCACGTACAACAACCATATAATAGCATGGATTTGACGTGTGCGTGAAAAACTCGCAGCTTCGTGTGAACGGATATCTCTCTTAACCTCCAGAAAGGGAAAGGGATACAGAAGACCTGACGAGCTTCATTTAAATGAGCCTCAATATCCTTTTCAACTCCGCCGTCCATGCTGGCAATGCTGCCGAGATAACGAAAATCTTGCACCTCTTCCACATCTTGTCCATTAAGAATAATCAGTGTTCTTGTGTTCGAACCCATGTGCATGTACGTGGTTTCACGAACATTTTTTTTTAAGGCACTGAGTTTAATCTTGAGGGTCACTCTTTAATGCATTGCACAATTAACTAGGTAAAGGAAGTGGATAAAATTTGAGTGTACTATGGAAAGTAGGGTAGAGAGAGACGGAAATAACGGTGAAAATTATTCTTGAAGGACTGGCGGTTATACCTACTTGGGAAAACGTTAGCCGGCAATGCATTCTAATGTCTGGACGTTCAGGAGATGAATGACTGTCTATATTTCACAGTACGAGTAGGAACAGGGTTGAAGGCAAACACGTGCGCGCGTTTAGTTTGACGAGTATTTCGGGGAAATGTGTGAAGTGGAGGAATGAGTGATGTAAGTTCCGCACTGCATTTACCATGAAAGTAGCGATAATAAATGCTGAGTACTTCGACATTTCTGCGATGCTCGAGATAGTCAATAGAAACGGTAACAGTTTCATCTCCAATTAGTCAGAACGCATGTTTTTGGATTCGATCGAGCAGCGCAAGGTGAGTTTTCGGAGCTCCAGCCCATAAATACGAATTGTACTCTAAACGAGGTCGAATGTAGGCCTTGTAGATGGTAGCTATGTCGCGAGGCATAAAATATTTTCGTCTGCATTTCAAATGTAACGAGCGAGCATTTGACTCTAAGTCCGAATGGTTATGTGCAAGCAAACACACGTCATCACCATAACCAAAGTGACTTAAGCTGTTAAATAATCTCCATTGAAGACCTTTGTCTGCCCTACCTGCCAGTGCAAATTTCAAGATGTCATTTATTACTACCAAAAATAGGGGTGGTGATAATATGCAGCCTTGTCTGACACCAGTTTGCACAGGAAAGCTCTCGGACAGCACTCCTCTATGTAAGATGCGACACATCTTTGTAAGATACTTTAATCATAGCTATGACCTTATCTGGAATACCAGTCCTATGCAAAGCATTCCATATGTAATCTCGGTTAAAGCTGTCGAAAGCCAGCTCGAAGTCCAAGATGAGATGTAGTGGCGAACCCATTTCCGCTGATTGCTCCAATATTATCCGTAGGGAGTGGTCGGTACAAGACGACCTTTTACGGAATCCAGCCTGATAAGCTTCGAGAGTGATCTCCACGACATCACTAATCCTATTGAGAATTACCTTAGTCATGATTTTCGATACGGCAGTAAGTAGACCTATAGCACGCCAATTGCAACAATCCTGAATGTCGCGCTTCTTCGGAGTTTTTACAATGACGCCCTCCTTTCATTCAGTCAGATATCTTCCTTCATTCCACACCTCAGTAAAGAGTGGGAGGAGTATATCGGCTGTTATTTCCGAGTCCGCCATTGATCAAATGGCGGAAACCATTTCTTCTTTATCTGGGGGATCGACCCTAATAGAGGATTGTTGCGAATGGATGTTTGGTAGTTGTTCTGTTTCTGGAATATCTTCCTCTGACAAGAAGTTTAAAATATAAGAGAAGTATTCCTTCCATCGTTGCAACTGGTGTTAGCTCATATTAAAGAGAATTCCGTTGACATCTCTCACCAGGTGGTTGGCGGTGAAATTCCCGCTCGTCAACTGTTTCATAATTTTAAATAGTGAATCCATATTCTCATTGTGCACAATCTCAAGCAGGCAACCATCAAGTGGTAATCACTCCCCATGTCTTGTATGGAAAATAAACAAGTCCTGGCAACAGTTAAAGGCCGATGCTCAGGATAGCGCCTTGTAGAAAAGAGTTGTTTCTGTTCTATGAGCCTAAAGGGGGTCTTAACAGGAATTTCAATTATATTCAACATGATAAAAACATTCACAATAAATATACATATACATACATACGTACATACTTACCACCAATTTAAATGGTTTTAATAAAAATTTGGGAATTTCAATTCGTAGCTTAAAACTTCGAAACTATATGTAAAGATCAATTTTCACAATCGAAACTTTATTCAAAACCATTGACTTCAATTGTCTAAATTAATATTTGATTGGCACTGTTTCAAATTTCAACAGCCATCTCCCGCGAAACTATTGGAGCGAAAACCTTAAAAAATTCATAAGGATCACATCTGTCATCGAGATTCGACATTCATATCTCTACGAGTCAAGAATCTCACCATCAAGATAACAAATGCACTTAACTTTCGTTTTAAATTGCCGGGAAAAACTTTAGGTATAGATATAAGATTTTTTATCGTACATCAAGGTAAGTTTCTCGAAAGTCGAAAACGGAAGGATTGAAGCATAGTAAAGGTGAATTTGTATGCCGAGGAGCCAAGAAGTCAAAACAAACAACGAAAGGAAACCCGACTAACAAACGAAAAAAAAACTTCATCACTTCAGAAAAGTATCTTACAGCTTGGGAAAAGTAAACTTTACGGAGGTGGTTTTTTCGAGTGACTTTTGTCGAAAGTATGGGATCAAGATTTCGTAATATACTACGTACTTCGTATAAAAATGTCGAACTTTCTTCCTACGAGTAAAACACTCTTCTATGTGAAGTCGGGCTGATGTAGTGGCAGTCGAAGGGATGCACAGCTACAAGGAAACTTTAAGAAGTGAAATGGCGCAGAGTTGAAGTTACTCGCATATTTTTTTTTTTTGCTCACGAGTGATCTTTTAATGGAATTTCTTATAAACTGTTTTGCAAGAATTCTTGGAGCATATATTATATTTTGGAACTCAATGATAGTTAGAACTTTAATTTTAATTTACGTATTCCGAATTTCACCAATTTTGATATAAAAATAAAAAAAAAAACACTACGAAACGAAGAACATTTCTTTGTTTTTAACTTAATGCCATATTTAAACATTAAAAAAACTATCGCACAATTGCAAGTAAACTGCAATCATGCGATACTAAATCAAAAAGCGATTTTTGTGAGTTGATGAAATGATTGTATTTTATATTGGCGGTGGTAGAAGGATTGATAACATTAAACTAATTTTTCAATTTCACAATAAAGATGATGCCAAAATATTTACCAATAAATTTGATATGTAGTGAGAAAATTGTTGTATTGTGATTCGTAAAATTGTGCAGTTTATATAGAAACTGGTTACTCTGGGATTAGATTTCAATGATTTTTCAATAAATCACCTTCAAGTTGATTAACATTTGCATTTCTTTTTGTGGAGAGATTGATAGTCCTTTGCACAAAACTCTATCTACGAATTTTCATTTTCGCAGATTGAGGTAGCCAAGGTGTATCGATGCAGGTAGTATTCTGTAATTATACGTCGACCGAGATTTCAACTCACGTTGTAGACTAACACGCAACGCACTAGTCCATATCAAATTCCTGTTAAGACCCCCTATAGTCCATATCCTTGATCTTAAAACACTAACCAACTAAAATGCAGCGACTCGAAGCATGGTAACGACTTTTGGTATTCAAAAACGGATTATGATTGGGTTCTGGAACGTTCGAATTTAATAACGGTTGAAGGGATGGAGTGACTTGGTCCATACATTGATCGTGATTGACCGTGAAATAGGGCTCTATACCGTCAAAATCTTCAGTTTGCTACGAAGTCAGGTGAACAGGATTGGAACAAGAAGAAGAACGGAAACACGATTCTGTATGTTGGTCCTGAGTGTGAATCCAAAAAGGGTGGCGGTCGTCCTTATAACGACATATCACGACCCTGGAGACCCGAAAATGGTGTTGTTGTAATCGGCAAATGTTCATCGAAGGGATCCTTTTTCTACAGAATAGTCATCATAAACTAACTTGATTTTCCCCTGATCTTGTTATGAAGAACTGATTCAAGTTTCTAGCCATTAGAAGGCGATGAAGAAGATGTCTTCTCGATGTGCTCAGAAATTGTCTGATGCCCACATTTTCTTCAGATAAAGCTCATTTTTGATGTAGAAAAAATTGGGAATCCCAACAAAAAAACCGGTAGACCACAATTCTATACGATAAGTGGTCGACATTGTTCGGAAATTAAATGCGTACACTGGATGACAAGTGGGAGGCAAACAGTAACTTCTTCTACAATGGCGCTACAGCACAAATCGGACCATGGCCTTTTGACATTCAGATTCCTTAACATATTTCATTACTTATTGTGGAAGAGTTGTTAGCCCTTGGCTAGTTTAAGGTGACCAAGGTATATCCAAGCAGGCAATGTGGTAGTATTATATATTGCGTCGACCGGGATTTGAACTCACGACATTCGCATTACAAAACCAACACGCTACCCACTAGGCTACACCCTAGCAACCAATAACACAATCCTAAAAAGTGTTGAACATTTTTTTGGTATGTGCAAAGCGGTTATAATCCTTGGGTATCACAAGACTCATGTTGGTTGGCCAAATTGAAAATCTCTCAACTCGACATAAACCAAAGAATGACTTAAAACGAAACTACTACAATGCTCATATACCTACAGCTTCAATAGACTTTGACACGCGACAACAGAAGAGCCATTGAAGATCTGGCCAATAAAATGGAAAAAGCGACTTACCTTGGGGATGTGGCTCCCTTTTTAAAATTATGAAACAGTTGACGAAAAGGATAGAGATATCACTGAAACTCCTTTTAATGTGAGTCAACAACAGTTGTGGCGGTAGAAGGAATACTTCTCTAACATTTTAATATGAATATAATTATTTTCAGATCCGCATATTCTCAGATCCTTCCAAAAACAGAACAATTACCAACTACAACAATACTCAATTAATAGATGTTCCCCCAGATAAGGAAGAAATAGTTTTCGCGATCAATGGTGACAAAGAAAGCTAGAGTACCAACGGAATTTTTCAAAGCGTACCCGGAAAAGGCAGCCAAGATACAAGTGCAAGGTGAAGTTCTCGGCCTAGTAGTTGAGGCTTCCGTGGCGTAGTGGGCCTCATGCTTGCTTCTCAGTCAATAGGTCGTGGGTTCGATTCCCACTCCAGACGGAATTTTTTTAAGCGCAAATTGTTCAGTTGCTACTGGTGATAAAAAATTATTCGCAATAAAATGGGGAAACGGTGTAAAAGTGAAACAGTTCCACTTCAAGAAGGCCTAGACACTCAGTAGATGGTTTCTGTTCGCTTTCTATCATTCAGTCCCCCATAGCATCTGCAAATATTTGTCAGTAAGCAGCCAGTACAACTGAGCAATATACCAGCTTCTCCACTCGCTACGGTCGTTTTCACTCCCCTTCCCCAACCTTCCCAATCCAATTCCTTCCCTCCATGACTGTGTTCGTGCATTACACATAAAGGCCGAAGTTACCTATAACACAGGTCATTCTGTAAAAAAAAAAAAGTAGTGAAAAAATAAGTTTATTATTTTAAAAATGCATTTATTTCTCAATATAGTCTCCATTTAGTTGAATACACTTTCTCAAAGGTTTTTTCCATTAACTAGATTCCGTCCCTGAAGTGCGAGATCTTCAAAATATCCATTTACCTCTGCTTTCACCTCTTGACTTGACCCAAAATGTTTTTCAGTCAGAAATTTCTTGGAGAATAGATAAAAATTGGAGGGTGCCAAATCTGGCGAATAAGAAGTATGCTTCAACAATTCGTACTTCAAATCCTTTAATTTTCCGTTGCCAAAGAGCCTTAAGATGCATTATCCTAGTGAAAGAGAATTTTTGCTTTTGTAAACCAGGCCTTTTCTGATTAAAAGACAAGATTTCCGGATTCACCAAACCATCAGGCCTTTTCTCTCTATTTGTTATCTAGCTAGTCAAGAATATGTGGGTAGTATTAATAATTAATTGTTCGATCCTTTGGCAGGTAAGCAATTAAAAAACTACCTTTGGAGTTCCAAAAATCATTTTCAGCCGATGCAATTATCTTTTCTTCGGTGCACAACCACCGGCTTTTATCTACTGCTTGCACTGTAGTTTTGACTCAGGTGTAAGGTGCTGAACCAACGTTTTATCCATCAAATCAAATGTGCGCAGAAAATTGGTTTGATTCTTCTAAAAACTGTACAAACATTGCTGATAAAATCGATTCATCATTTGTTTGTGATAAGCATTTAACGAATTTGGCACCCATTTAGCACAGAGCTTTCTCATACTGAGTTCTTCGTGTAAAATGTGCAGTATCCTTTCTTCTGGGATACCTACAGCCTTAGTTGTCTCATACACCTTTAATTGTCTATCATCTAGAACTAGAACCATATTGTGTATCGTCTCGATGTTTTCTTCGATAGTTGCAGTTTTTGGCCGTCTGTCACTTGTATCATTTTTAATTGTTGTGCTAGAATTTTCCTGTTTAATTAGCACTCGCGCCTATCAGTTCAGCAAGTCAAGTCGAAATGGACAGGCCCAGTACCCGGTGGCTACCAGGTGGAGGTATGATGAGCACAATTGATGTGTATGTGATAGTTACAACACTGGGTGTTGCCTTATGACGCCTATCCATGCACACCCAGCCAACTCTAATACAATGTGTGTATGAATTTTACTGGTCTGAAATTTGAGAGAAGTCAATAGCATATTGTTTGTAGCTATTACTGAGAAAAATACTAACTCCCCACTCCTTCTGCCACCTCCCATACAAACTGAGCTTTTTCACTAAATCTAATGAAAAAATTTTCTCAGTAGTTATTCAATTTTTGAAGCTTAAATTCTGTATAAAAAATTTGTATAGCTATTCTAACATGATGTCAGCAAAAAGTTCAATGCTGTCCACCACTCCTCATTACAATTTTGTAAAGATCACAACAATTTATTATTTATCTAAAGTATCGTATAACTGGGCTTTACTCGTGATCGTAGTCCTGTTATGTTTTTATTTTTGATAACGAAGATGCAGACGTCTTACTCACTTTTACCAACTTTGGATAAATTCCTGTTGACGATAAACTATAAAACAAAGAATCTTATGACGGAATGGTTTTCAAGTTTATTCAGGTTGCCAAAAACACACAAATCTCTTACTTTAAACTGCCGTATAAAACACACTAATTGTCTGATCAAATTTACATTTGGCATTAAATTTGGCAAAGTGTGCCAACATAATAAAACAGTAAATTCATTTGTAACAAGTATCATCCATAAACTGGACCGAGAACTTTTCACCTCGCCATCGTACTCCTCCTACTCATTACTAATGAGTGAAAGGAAGGTATATATCCGGCTGACTGGAAGGAGAAAGTTATTGTGAAAGTCTCAAAAAAGTGCGATCTTCAAGGTTATGGCAATTTGGTGGTATATATCTACTGATTTCTACTTCTCCAAAGGCATTACAGCCCAAATTGGGCCTTTGTGCGAGAGTTTGATGCATGCGACAAATTCATAATGGTGTATGGTTTTGCTTAAGGAAAAGTAATCATATGAGTTCTTACCAAGAGACTGCAAACTTTAGTGAAGCAATGCCTCCGACGCGACGGGATATTCTGAATAGATGTCATCTCCACTGCAGGCAACTCTAAGATATGGTATGCATTGAGATTCAATGGCCGACCGGCAGCTACGCGCAATTTGATTAAATCAGAGCAAAACATCTCCAGACAAGGTCTGGTAAAAAAACCCTTAAGGAAGACGTCCATGTAGCACACTGAAGTCTGCAGTTGAACAGGAGGTCAGAGATGTAAACAGGTCCCAGCGACGACTAAAGACTGATGCTCAATATCGCTCCTTGTGGAAGAGAATTGTTTCTGTCCTATCTCCATATAAGAGGTCGTAACAGAAAATTTAAAAATTCTTCGCGAAAAAGTCAACACTTTTACAAAATAAATGGTCTTGATTACAAAATCAGAATGCGATCCCATTCCCGTGGCTGACCACTGTAGGAAATATTAAAGATAATAGTTGTGTCCTTTACGCCAGATATTCGTCTTGTCGTTTTTTTTTTTTTTTTTTAAGTGACACCGGAACTAGAGGGGTTGCCCTTTTGTACTGAAGCACAGCTCCGGTGAGGGGGAAGGCTATTCGTTTTTGGGAATTTAGGGGATAGAGTCGGAAGTGGCTATGAATATTTCTCTTGAACTGCTGAATGTTGTAGTCATGCGGGAACACCGAGATGGGCAGCGAGTTCCATATTCGAACAGTCCGGTTTAAAAACGAATCACGAAATTTGACAGTGCGACCGAAGGTGGGGTTGAGAGAATACTTATGAGCGCGCGAAGCAGCTCTAGTATTACGGGGTAAGGGCATGCATGGGGGCATGAGATTAAAGATTTCGTCCGAACAATCTCCATTCTAGTAGCGATACAAAAGGGCTAGGGAGCTTACAGTTCGTCTATGCTCGAGTGAATCGAGCGATGAAGTGATGTCAGAATCTCCTATAATTTTAATGGTCCGAGACTGGATACTATCCAGATAGGAGAGAGAAGTTTTTGCAGCTCCCGCCCACAGGTGTGAATTAAATTCAAGACGTGGTCTAATATAGGCCTTATAAATTGTTAATAGCCCAGAAGCGGTGAAGAAGTTTTTACATCGTTTTAGGTAGCCCAAGCATTTAGATACTTCCTTGGCGATGTTAAATATATGGTCGTTCCAAGATAAGTTATCTGTGATTTGGATACCTATCATCTTAATACTTGAAGAAGTGGTTAGTAGCTGACCACCGAAGGTGATTGGGTCAAGGATAGAGTCACGTTTGTGGGACACAAGACAGCACTGGGTTTTCGAAGCATTAAACTCAACTTGATTCTTATTGCCCCAACTAAGAATTTTTGCCAAGTCGTCATTCAATGACTGAACCATGTACCTACGTTGTTCTACTAAGCTAGTACATCGTGCTAAGGACGCACTGTTGTAGTGGTAGGAGAAGTCTAAGGTGCTGTCATCGGCGAAACTATGTATAGGATTGAAAGTTGAAGATAGCAGGTCATTAATAACTATCAGAAAAAGGGTGGGAGAAAGAACCGACCCCTGAGGGACACCAGCGTTAATTTTATAAGAGGAGGAAACCACACCATCCAATACCACACGCATTGAACGATTGGCTAAGAAACTTTCACTCCAGGAAATAAGAGAGTCGCCCAAGCCAATAGCTTTAAGTTTGATTAAAAGGGCAGTGTGCCATACTCTGTCAAAAGCCTTGGAAATATCAAGAGCAATAACACAAGATTCACCAAACTGGTGAATGCTCTTGTTCCAACGTTCTGTGAGGGTGGTTCAAAGGTCCCCTGTGGAACGTTTTTTGCGGAATCCATACTGTTTTGTTATCAATTAGCGATCCCCCGACTTCACCCGCATTAAAATCGCAATAACAAGCAATTTCTGAGAATGTAGTTAGTAGTACATTATGTAGAATATATAGTCTACTTAGTGCAATGGCTCTTAGATCACAATCTTTTGTATTTTGTTGAAATCAGAACCATAAATTATTAAGAAAGAAACCATGATACTCGTATTTTTACTAACGCGGGTGATTTGAAATCATATACATATTAAAGAGCGTTAAGGAAATGTGAATAGTTGTAGCTTGTGCTAATTTTAAAAAAAGTTAAAATAAAATTACATTAAGCTCAAAAACATAACAGGTCTACAATTGCGCATAAAGCCCAAACATACGATACTATAGGTAAAATAGAAATTTTTATAATTTTAAGAAATTTTGTGTGGGGAGTGGTATAAGGGGTGACAACATCATATCATGCTAGTTATGCAGTGATGTGCGAGGTGGTAGAAGGAGTATGGGGTTTTTAGTAATTTCTTAAGTAACAACTATATTTATCCTGTAATGGATATATTTCAAATTGCAGATCTGTAACACTCATACTTTTCATGAAAATTAAATTTTTGAAAAGTTGTGATATTGTGTCACATTGTATGAGAGAGGTAGAAAAAGAGAAGCTAATCAGTTATTTTTTTTTTCCAAAATAATTAGTAAGGCTAATGAAGGCAATTCAGTACAAAATTTGAGCTCGATATATATTATACGCACTGAGAAAATTGCTTTATAGTATGCTTTGAAACAGTGCAGTTTGTATGGGAGGTGTTGGAAGGAGCAGAGGATTCAAATATATAATACCATATATCACATTTATGATAAAAATAATATACCACTGTGTCCAAAAACTAGTCGGAATTTTTTTATAAATCAAAAAATCTTTATTTATTCTTTCAAATCAATTTCGTCCCCTTCAAAATAGCCCCCTCTCGATATAATACACTTATGCCACCGCTTTTTTCAGTCCTCGAAGCATGCCAAAAAGTCTTCAGAGCGCGCGCCGATTCTCGTTGAATGTCTTCAATCGACTCAAAACGGTTTCCTCGGAGTGGTCTTTTGAGTTTTGGAAATAGCCAGAAGTCACACGGAGCCAAATCAGGCGAATAAGGTGGTTGCGGAACGATATTGGTTGCATTTTTGGTGAAAAAGTCACGAAGAATCAGTGCAGTGTGAGATGGCGCATTATCGTGGTGTAAAAACCAAGAGTTGTCTTTCCATAAATCCGCCCAAAACATCTTTCAAAATGGAATTAATTGATCCTTTTGATACGCCAATTTCAGCAGCAATGTCTCTTAGAGTTAATCGACAGTTTGGAAGCACTAATTCTTTTACTTTTTGGATGTGAGCATCGTCAGTTGAGGTCGATGGTCGACCAAGGCGCTCTTCGTCTTCAACGCGTTCTCTACCTTCTTTGAACAATGTATGCCAATCATATGTTGTTGATTTTGGTAGAGCTCGGTCCCCGTAAGCCTTCTCCAACATTTTCAACGTTTCTGCAGCATTTATTCCATTCAGGAAACAAAATTTGATCGCACTTCTTTGTTGAATAATTTCAGACATTGTAAAAATCGCCAAATTCACTTTTTGTGTCGCACAAAAACAAGCGTAACTCAAACACTAATGAATATTTTCACATATAATTTTCCATGGAAGTCAGTAACAGTTGTATTAACTTAAAAAAAAATATTGAGCGAAAATATTTACCCGCGTAATTTAAATCGGAAAATTCCGACTAGTTTTTGGACACAGTAGTATTTTGAATTTCAAATTATCAGCTCCTATAATTTTTCAGAAAATTTGATTATTACATATTTTTTAATGAGAGGGTAGAAGACGTGAGGGGATTCAAATAAAACCAAAATCAATCGCATACATAACACACTGCGAAAGTTTTCTTACAATTAGTTCCGCTTCTTCTTCTACAATGGCGCTACAGCCCAAATTGGACCTTGGCCTCCTGATATTCAGGTTACTTAACATTTTTTTTAATTACTTATTGTGGACTGGTTGTTATAGCCCTTCGCACAACCCTCTTTCTACGAATTTTTCATTTTCTTAGAATGAGGTGACCAACCCAAGCAGGCAATGTGCCGGAATTATATTTTGCGCCGGCCGGGATTTGAACTCACGACCTTCGCATTACAAGACCAACACACTACGTACTAGGCTATACCATAGCTTTAATTGTTAATTATTAGTTCCGCTGCTTTAGAGTTAAATCCGGACAGATTGATAGATAGACAGAGATGAATCTTAAAAACGTGATAAGCTATTTTCTAAATAAAGCAAATCAATAACTTATTATTATTATTCATGAACAAATAACATACAGACACTACAACTGTTTTTATATGTATAGATTTTAATCGTTATAGATAAGTTTTACAGACTGTTTGGTCCTATTGACATTAAAGAAAAAAGAAGAAAAGACAAAAATTCTATGCCTTAATTCCTAGCCTTCAAAAAAAAAAAAAAATGACTTTTATTGAAGTAATACTCCACATTTCGATTTACTCCATTATAGACAATATTTAAGCAATAATTCTTTCTGCCGCAAAGTATTAATCTTACACTCTTCGGAAATTAGCAACAATAATGAAAAAACGAACAAATTCTCAGTAAATGTTGTACTTATCATTTCAACCCTGCAGTTTAAGCTGTTTGGTTCGTGTACATGGTTGCTTACACTTGAATCTATTGGTTCAATTTTATAATAAACGCTGTTAAATTTATTATTCAGTGTCCTCGCTAAGCTCAGTTTTCAACCAAAATTTTTCCAGCCGACATTAAGGAGCTTTCCAAACTCACCAACGTTCAGATAATATATATTTAGGCGCTTTTCAATTCTTCCAGGCAGAAGAAGAGAAACCAGGAGCTTTTCAGGGGCAGCTTTTCGAAATTTGCTTTTTAGCTATGCAATGGCAATGTCGCTTGGAGTTAATACTTTCTTCTTCACTTTAAGCAAGCAGTACGAAAATCAGTGGCGTCAATGACCGCGCGTTTTGGGGGGGGGCGACCACGATCAAGGGCGCCAAAGAGAGGTGGTGCTTAAATGAAGTTGAAAGCAAATTATACCCGAACTTTAAAATCGCGGTTTCCAGTGGTGTGGCGTCCATTGATACAAGATACGTTTTGCCCTTTATTCCGTTTAGAAAAGCTAAACTAAAAACATAACAGGAGTACGATTGGGCATAAAGCCCAATCGTGCGATACTCTAGATGAAAGAGAAATTTTTGTATCTTAAGAAATTTTGTAGGGGAAGTGGTAGAGGGGGTGACGATATTGAACTAATTTTTTCACATGACGCTATAAAAATGTTTTATGCAAAATTTATGATTTAAAAATTTAATAGGTACTGAGAAAATTAGTGTATTGGATGTAGTGAAGTAGGGCAGTTTGTATGGGAGGTGATAGAAGGAGGGGCGAGTTTTTAATGACTTTTCAGAAACAACTGTTTAAAGTCATCATGCTTTCGAAATGTTTTAAATTGCAGATGAGTAGCATTCATACTTTTCAGGAAAATCGACTTTTTATAAAGTTGTGAAATTGTGTCATTTTGTATGGGAGGGGGTAGAAGGGGTAAAGCTAATCGTCTAAAAATTTTCGGTCTTATTAATAATTATAAATAAATAGTTACTGCACAATTTCAGCTCAATCAATTTTATACGCACTGAGTAAATTGGTTTAAAGCATTTCATGAAAAAGTGCAGTTTGTATGAGAGGTGGTGGAAGGAGGGGGAGGACACATGTAATTTTTATACAGTAAAATGATATCATTATAAAAGTATTATATTCTAAATTTCATATCAATAGCATGTATACTTTTCGAGAAAAACCGTTTATTGATAAATTGCGTAATTGTGTCATTTTGTATGGGAGGGGGTAGAAGGGGTGGAGCGATTTGGCTCGTTCACGAACTTGACCTTACTTTTTTGTTAAAAACGACGTATACAAAATTTGAACTTTCTAGCTCTACGCGTTCTCAAGCTAGAGAGGACACGGACGGACAGACGGACAGACGGACAGACAGACGGACAGACGGACAGACGGACAGACGGACGGACGGACGGACGGACATCCGGTTTTGAGATTTTTGAGTGATTATATGAACTTCTGTATCATTCATTTTTTTCTCCGAGCCTTATTTCTTGGCGTTACAAACTTTGTGGCAAACTTATAATACTCTCAGATTTCATCTAGAGTATAATCAGATTTCATCTAGAGTATAATCAGCATGAATATGAAAATTTATTAAGAAACTAGAGATCGCCCGCGACTTTGTCCGCGTAAGAATCGCAAAATAAACATTTTTTGAGAATGTAGTTAGTAGTAAATTATGTCAGATAAATAATCTGCTTAGTTTGATGGCTATTTGAACACAATGTTTTGTATTTTGTTGGAATTAGAACCATAAATTATTAAGAATGAGACCATAATACTCGCATTTGTATGGGACAGGCTCATGATCAAATCAAACCCGTGATTCGAGATCATATGTATACGTGTTGAAGAGCGTTAAGGACATGTGAATAGTTGTAGGTTGTGTTAATTAAAAAAAGCCCAACTAAAATGACATTAAGCTTAAATACATAACAGGACTTCGATTGTGCGTAAAGCCCAATTATATGATACTACCGATGAAATCGAAATTTTTGTAATCTTAAGAATTTTCGTGTGGGGAGTAATAGAAAGGATGTCAGTGCTAAATTAATTTATTTCACATCATGCTAGAGTAGCTATAAAAATATTTTGCACCAAAGTTAAGCTTGAAAAATTGAATAGGTAACTTGAGAGACCTAGTGCATTGGATTTAGTGAAATTGTGCAATTTGTATGGGAGGTGGTAGAAGGAGTGGGGGGTTTCTGGTAGTTTTTCTAGAAACAACTTAAATCACCATGCCATTGATATCTTACAAATTTTAAATAACTTAGATTCACACTTTTCAAGAAAATCGAGTTTTCGCAAAGTCGTGGAATTGTGTCACATTGTAAGGGAGGGGGTAGAAGGAGTAGAATTATTCGGTTAATTTTTCCCGACATTAGTAATAATGCTAATTAGAG
Source organism: Chorisops tibialis (assembly GCA_963669355.1). Lineage (NCBI taxonomy): Eukaryota > Metazoa > Arthropoda > Insecta > Diptera > Stratiomyidae > Chorisops > Chorisops tibialis. The sequence continues at coordinate 81,786,533 of OY770263.1, forward strand.
ATTTAATACAAAATCTTAGCTCGATCAAAGTAAGAGAAAATTGATTTAGAGTATTTCATGAAAAAGTGCAGGTTGTATGGGAGGTGGTAGAAGGAGTGGGGGTTTTTTGCTAATTTTTCTAGAAACTACTATGATTATCATGCAATTGATATGTTTGAAATTTTAGATCAGTTAGATTCTCGCTTTTCAAGAAAATAGAGTTTTTGCAAAGTCGTGAAAGTGTGCCACTTTGTATGGGAGGGGGTAGAAGGAGTGGAGCTAATCGGTTAATTTTTGCGCGATAATAATAACAATGCTAATTAAAGATTTATACGAAGCTCGATCGAAATTATACGTACTGAGAAAATTGGTTTAGAATATTTCATGAAAAAGTGAAGTTTTTATAGGAGGTGGTGGAAGGAGTGGAGAGTTTTTAGTTATTCTTTGAGGAGTAACTACAATTATCATTCAATTGATATATTTTAAATTTCAGAACAGGAACATTCATTCTTTTCAAGAAAATCGAATTTTCGCAAAGTCGTGGATTTGTGTCAGATTGTATGGGAGGGGGTAGAAATAGTAAAGCTAATTAGTTTCTTTTTTCTAATATTAATAACAATGCTAATTAAAGATTTAATACAAAATATTAGCTTGATAAAAGTTATACGTACTGAGAACATTGGAGTATAGTATTTCATGAAAAAGTTTAGTTTGTATGGGAGGTGGTGGAAGGAGTAAGGGCATTCAAATTATTTACATACTTGAAGATTGCATTTATAATGGAAATAATATATTTTAAATTTCAAATTAATAGCTTTTATAGTTTCCATGAAAATTTGATTATTATAAATTTTTGAAAATGAGTCACTTTGTATGGGAGGGGGTAGAAGGAGTGAGGGAAGTAAAATAAAACCTAAAGCAGATTACTTCCTGAGGTAGACCTTTTAATCTGTGAAAGTTTCATTACAATCGGGTTAGCCGTTTTTGTGTGAAAACCGGAAAGACAGACAGAGAGACAGACAGAGAAATTTTTTAAAAACGTTTTTTTCTGCTTAGTTATTGCTAAAATAAAGCAAAAAACTTATTTATAGCCATTTATAAACAAATAACAGACAGACACTACACTTATATTTGTATAGATTTCCTTAAAAGAAAGCGCGCATTATTTTCGCCTACCACTGTTTACAGCATTTACGTGCCCTCCTTCGACAGGGAAAAAGATGCCATTTTAAAAACGCATATACAAGACCGCAGGCCAAAATGAGCAAAATTTTCTCGCGCGATGAGCGCAACTTCGACTTCAACAGGAAGGGGAGATGAGTCGCATTAACATGCTTCCACTTTTGCTCTCATTGCTTTTAGTCACATATACAAGTGAACGAGACCGCCGGACAACAAATAAAATTTTCGCTCGCGGCAAGTGCAAGTTCGACTTGTATAGGAAGGAGAGATCAATCAATTGCTTCCAGCCTGTGCTTTCAGTCGCAAGCTCTGGCTCTCAATCAAAGTATTGTTAGTATTGAAATTTTTGTACTTGCCAGTATTGAAATTTCTATATTTCTGTACTGTACAGTATTGAAATTTCTGTAAACGAATCACTATAAACTTCGGCAGATCGAGCAATATCTTTTTTTGGACGTCCTTACTTTTTTTTATTAAGAAAACTAGAAGCCTAAACTAAGGCTTGAATTAATTAATTATTCAACATTTTTAAAGCTTATATGTATTTAATAAAAAAACATAACAGGGCTACGATTGCGCGTAATGCGCAATCTTACGATACTCTAGATGAACTAGAATTTTTTTGTGACCCCAAGAAATTTTGAATGTGGAGTGTTGGAAGGGATGATAGCATTGAACTAATTTTTTCCCCATCATGCTAAAGCAGCTATAAAAATGTTTCATTCAAAATGCTTACTCCAAAAATTGAATGGGAACTGAGAAAATTAGTGAGTTAGATGTAATGAAAATGTGCAGTTTGTATGGGAGGTGGTAGAAAGAGTGGGGGATTTTAGTGATTTTTTCAGAAATAACTAGGAATATTATAAAATTGACATCCCTTAAATTTCAGACTAGTGCCATTCATACTTTTAAAGAAAATCAATTTTTTGTGAAGTTGTGAAACTGTGCCATATTGTATGGGAGGGGGTAGAAGCAGTGAAGCTAATCAAATATTTTTTTCTGATCTTAGTGATAATACTAATTAAGAATTTATTACAAAATATGAGCTCGATAAATATTATATGTTCTGAGAAAATCGTCTTAAAGCATTTCATGAAAAGGTGATGTTTGTATGGGAGGGGGTGGAAGGAGAGAGAGGATTCCAATAATTTTTCTACTGTAGATTTATATTATTATGAAAGTGATATATCAAAAAATTCAGATTAATAGCTTTTACACTTTTCGAGTGAATTCATTTATTGTCAAATTGCGAAATTGTGTCATTTTGTATGGGAGGGGGTAGAAGGGGTGGAGCGATTTGGCCCGTTCACGAACTTGACCTTACTTTTCTGTCAAAAACGACGTGTACAAAATTTGAACTATCTAGCTCAACGCGTTATCAAGCTAGAGAGCGCACGGACGGACGGACGGACATCCGGTTTTGAGATTTTTGAGTGATAATATTAACTTCTGTATCATTCATTTTTTTCTCCGAGCCTTATTTCTTGGCGTTACAAACCTTAGAGCGAACTTATAATACTCTCAGATTCCATCTAGAGTATAAAAAGGTTGAAGGGTCTGTCAAAGCAAGACGTCACTAAAATATTTCTTCGAATTTCGGTCCGTTATCACCCTAGCAAATAAAATGTCATCTATTGAATGCATTGAACAATTTGGATTGTCCGTTAATTTATTAATTCAGGCGCTTTAAGCTCCTGTGTGATAGTAGGGGTGAATGTAAATCGTTTGTTTTTTATATCACGTTCGTGATTCCTGGGTGCTCTCAACATTAATAATGTTTAAAGCAGCTGACGAAAGAGGTCTTAGGAATACTTATAATATATTTCTTAAGCGTAATAAGCCAATATATTTAAAAAATAATTGCTTCCCCTAGCTATAATGTCACGCCACGCCACTGGCGATTGCCCTTTAAGAAGCGTAAGAATCTCTTACCCAAGAACGAAAGGTTTTTTTTTGTAATTTATCGGAAAAAATAATTTTGTACATTTTTCTTGTTCCACATTGTAATGAAAATCCGACTGCGAAGTCGCACTTTCGTTACAGATTCTGTAATGGGGCGTCTCAGAGTCGGACAACACCTCCTTCTGGCTGGTTAGGACCGTTGGGGAGGAGCAAAAATGGCCCGAAGGAGCATCCATCCTTGCGTAATGCTGCAAGAAACGAGCGAGAATATTATGGAAAAGGAATGAACTCCACATGATGTTGATCAGAAGCCCATGGGGTGCTATTTAAGGATCTACTCTCTACTCATCTCCTCTAAATAAAAAATGAGGGAAATTTCCGAAAAAAAAGTATTAGATATATTTTTGCAATAATTTACACTGGCTCCTAAAACACGGTACAAAAATCTTAAATGATCGTAAGGAAAACATATAAGATAAATTAAAAACAGAGAATTGATATTTATAAAACTCGAAGGGAAAAACTAAACCTAATCCGAAAATACTTCGTTGTCGTTATTGCTGTTTCTTTTCTGCTACTTACCGGCTTTCCTTCATCTTCTGCTGTCGATTCATAATTCTTTTATAATATTAAAAATAAACTATTGTTATTGACTTGGAAAAAAAATTGATTCCCCGAAATTGTGTTCTTTCGCGTTTCATGACGCCGTCTGTCTGTACGCCGTACGCCGACGTGTACGCTCAGCGCACATTAACTCCCAAACTCTTCAAGCTCATTTTTGGGTAGACTGTAGTATATAGTTCTGGATCTCAGGCGGATACTCATTTTGAGAGTGTACGGGTTTAGGGGGAGGCGGGGGGAGCGCTAAAACCGAAAACTAAGAATTCAAATATCTCAATCATGGTTTTAGCTAGGAAGCTGAAAATCAACGTATACATATAGAGGTTTGTGGCACAAACTTTAAAAATTAAATTAAATTAATTTAATTTTTTTATCCATTGGGATTCTAAAAGGGAGGGCTAAAAACAAATTGTCGGCCGAATTTTTTTTAAATGATTATATCTTCGAAATTACTTACCATAAAAAATTCATATTTTGGGAACAGTAAAGTGGCATAAGGCTCGTCAGGCCTTCGGTATCCTTTCTCCTTTCTGGAGGTTAAGAGAGACCTACCCTTCGCACGAAACTGCGAGTTTTTGAGGCATACGTCAAATCCGTGTTGTTGGTTGTATGGTTGCACTGCGTCGAAAGTGACCGTTCGACTTACCAAGAAACTGCAAGTTTTCGTGAACCTTTGCTTCCGACGCATTTTAGGAATATTCTGACCAGAAGTAATCTCCAACGATGATCCTTGGAGTACATTTGGACAGACTAAAATAGGCGTTGAGATTCAAAGGCGGAAGTGGCAGTGGATCGCTCACACTTTAAGGAAACCAGATGGAAACATCTCTAAACAGGCTCTGGATTAAAATCACATAGAAGCGAGCAGTTGAATAGGAGGTCAGGAATAAACAAGTCCTGGCAACAGCTAAAGGCTGATGCTTCGGATCGCGCCTTATGGAAAAGAATTGTTTCTGTCCTATGCGGACAGACAGACGGACGAACATACAGTTTTGATATTCTTGAGTGATAATATTAACTTCTGTCGCATTAATTTTTTTCTCCGAGCCTCATTTCTTAGCGCTACAAACTTTAGAGCAAACTTATAGTACTTTCAAATTTCATCTAGAGTATAAATATAACAGGACTACGATTGGGCGTAAGGCCCAATCATGCGATACTCTAGATGAAGAGAATTTTTTTGATTTTAAGAAATTTTTTAGTAGGGAGGTAATGGCATTGAACTAATTTTTTCACATCATGCTAAAGTTGCTATCAGAATATATTATTGAAAATTTAATAGGAGCTGAGAAATTATTGTATTGGATTTAGTGAAATTCTGCAGTTTGTATGGGAGGTGGTAGAAGGAATGTGGAGGTTCTATTGAGTTTTTCAGAAATAACTATGCACATCATGCATTTGATATGTTTTCAATCGCAGAACAGTAGCATTCAAACTTTTCAGGAAAATCTACTTTTTAAAAAGTTGTGAAATTGCGTCATATTGTATGGGAGGGGGTAGAAGGAGTGCAGCTAATCATCTAATTTTTTTTGGTCGTACTAACAATTCTAAATAGATACTTTTTTCAAAATTTCAGCTCAATAAATTTTATACGTACTAAGTAAATTGGTTTATAACATTTCATGAAAAGTGTAGTTTATATGAGATGTGGTAGAAGGAGTAGGGGGATTCAAATAATTTTTATATCGTAGATTGCAATTAGTATAAAAATAATTTATTCCAAATTTCAGTTCAATAGCATTTATACTTTTCGAGAAAATCGGCTTACTGTCAAATCTCGAAAATGCGTCATTTTGTATGGGAGGGGATAGAAGGAGTGGAGAGATTTCCCCGTTCACGAACTTAACCTTACTTTTTTTGTCAAAAACAACGTCTGCAAAATTTAAACGCTCTAGCTCAACGTGTTCTCAGGCTAGAGAGCGAACAGACAGACGAACGGACGGACAGACGGATAGACCGGATAGTCGGACAGATGGACAGACGGCCAGACGGATAAACTGATGGACCGACAGATGAACGGACATCCAGTTTTGGGATTTTTGAGTGATAATATTAATTTCTGTGGCATTCATTTTACTTTATTATTCTAATAATAAAGTATTGTGATCGACTTGGGAAAAAAAAAATTTGCTAACCTGACATTTTGTTTTTTCGCGTTTCATGACTAAATTAGCCTAAAAATACAAAAAAAAATCCGTCTGCCTGTACGCCGTACGCCGTAAGCCGTACGCCGACGTATACGCTCAGCGCACATTAACTCCCAAACTCCTCAAGATAGAAAGTTCATTTTTAGAGGGATTATAGATAGTTGCGGATCTCAGGCGGATACCCATTTTGGAGGGTGTACGGGTTCAGGGGGAGGCGGGAGGAGCGGTTAAACCGAAAAATACGAATTCAAACATCTCAACCATGGTCACAGCTAGGAAGCTAAAACTCAACATTAATATAGAGAGGTTTGTGGGACAACTTTTAAAAATAACTTAATTTTTTTATCCATTGGGGTGCGAAAAGGGGGGCTAAGAATCAATTCTCGCCGAATTTTTTTTTCAAATGATTATATCTTCGAAATTACTTACCATAAAAAATTGATATTTTGAGACCATTAAGGTGGCATATAGGTCCACTAGAATCAGTTTAGGTAAAAGCTAATTATTGTAAGGGGGACGGTCAGGGGGGTACAAGGAAAAACACATAAAAATCAATATCTCGGCTATTTATTAATCTATGTTATTGAATCTTGGAACCTAGATTAAGCTATACTAGAGAAATACGAAAAAAATATAACATTCGGACAAAATAGTAGTGGGAGGAAATGAGGAGCATTTCAAAAATGATGCACTTTCCAAAATTTCAAACCGTTATAATTCAAAATTGAGTATAGATATCAAACTAAAATTTTGTCAAATTGTAGAACTAAGTAGTTTTCAAATTTGATAAGAATTTTACGTCGGGAGCTGTAAGAGGAGGGAGGTGTTAACCAAAAATGTCGAAAATTTTGAGTGATTTTTTAAGGGCTCTGGTAAAAGATACAAAATTTAAATTTTCCATGTGGATACATCTATTTGTTGTACATTCAGAAAAAATAATAAAAGTTCCGCAATTGTTATGCACCGACCCCCCTGGTCTACCGTGCACAAGGTGTTTCATGTGCAATGAAAAAACCACATAAACTGAGAATTTTTGAATGAAATTTGAAGGTAGAAACTTGAAAACTTGCGAAATGCATTTAAAAAAAAATCGTTAAAAGAATGAAATATTAACTGGTCGAATACCTTGAAAGCTTCTACTCCCTCCCATACAAAATGATTTTTTCGACCATTTTAAGAAATTAATTATCACCTAATTAGTAAAAGCTATCAATTTGAAATTTTGCACAAAATCATTTAAAAATAGTTAAAATAGAACTGCGTCAAAATTTTTGAGATCACACTTGCCGTTCTACCCCCTCCCATACAAAGCATGATTTCGACCAATTTCAATAAAACAACTGCTAACCAACAAATTAAAAGCTACGAACTTGTAATTTTGTACGAGCACCTTAAAAGAGAAAAAAAAGAAAACTGCGTCACAAATTTTGCGATTCCCCTACCTCTTCTACCCCCTCCCATACAAAATTATTTTTTCGACCATTTTTAGGAAATCAGTTATCAGCTAATTCTTAAAAGCTACCAATTTCAAATTTTGCACAAAAAATTATAAAAATATTTGAAATGATATTACTTTAAAAGTTTCTCAATCGCGCTTACCCTTCTACCCCCTCCCATACAAAAGTATCATTTCGACCTATTTTATTGAATCAACTAATCACCAACAAATTAAAAGCTACGAACTTGAAATTTTGTACGAACACACTACAAGAGAAAGGAAATAAAATTGCGTCACAAATTTTACGATTCCCCTACCTCCTCTACTCCTTCCCATACAAATGTTTGGTTTCGTGAATGTAAAATACACCGAATCCTATGAAAATTCCATGCAACTTCGTCTAAGAAACTGACATTCTATACAGAGAATATTGGACGTAATTCAAGCAATCAATTAAACAACTATTAACATCCACACACTCATAAAAACTCAAACTTGCATAAATAAACGAACGAAATATTGATTATATGTACTGGAGCTTTTGAACGTTTCCGCAAAGTGTTAAATTGACAATTGCCCTGCCCAAGAACCCCCTTTCACTTAGTCTTCCCTAACCACTCTAACCTGCATATTGACTTTCCACACATACGCAACTTGTCCCAAGAATAATAAAGTTTCGCCCGACTTGTTGGCAGTTTATTTATACTCTAGATGAGCTCTGATAGTATTATAAGTTTGCCACAAAGTCTTTAACGCTAAGAAATAAGGCTCGGAGAAAGAAATGAATGATACTGAAGTTCATATAATCACTCAAAAATCTCAAAACCGGATGTCTGTCTGTCTTTCCGTCCATCCGTGTCCTCTCTAGCTTGAAAACGCGTAGGGCTAGTAAGTTCAAATTTTGTACACGTCGTTTTTGACAAAAAAGTAAGGACAAGTTCGTGAATGGGCCAAATCGCCCCACTCTTTCCACCCCCTCCCATACAAAATGACACAATTGCGCAATTTGACAATAAACGGATTTGCTCGAAAAGTATAAAAGCTATTGGTCTTAAATTTGGAACATATTACTTTTATGATGATATCAATCTATCATATAAAAATTATGCGTGTCCTCTCTCTCCTTCTACCACCTACCATACAAACTGTACTTTTTCATGAAATACTCTAAACCAATTTACTCAGTGCGTATAAAATTTAGCGAGCTGAAATTTATCACTAAATATTTATTTAGAATTATTAGTAAGACCAAAAAAATTAGGCGATTAGCTTCAATCTTTCTACCACCTTCCATACAATTTGACACAATTCAACAACTTTACAAAGAAACGATTTTCCCGAAAAGTATGAATGCTACTGATCTGCAATTTAAAATATGTCAATTAACTGATACTTAAAGTTATTTCTAAGAACGTCATTAATAAATTTACACTCTTCTACCACCTCCTATACAAACTGCACAATTTCACTTAATTCAATACACTATTTTTCTCAGTACCTATTAAATTATTGAATCCTAAATTTTGTATAAAACATTTTGATAGCACCCTTAGAGTGATGTGAAAAAATTAGTTCAATGTCGTCACCCCCTCTACCACTTCCCCTACAAAATTTCTTAAAATAAAAAAAATTCTCTCTCATCTAGAGTATCGCACGATTGGGCTTTACGCCCAATCGTAGTCCTGTTATGTTTTCCTTCAAGCCTTATTTCTTAGCGTTATAAACTTTAGAGCAAACTTATAATATTCTCAGATTTCATCTAGAGTATAAACAAGTCATCGTATTATGTTCTCTTGACATCAAGAAAACCTTTGATTTGGTATGGTGAGACGGATTATTGTACAAGCTTATTTATTTCGCTCAACCTACTACCACATCTCATGAGATGGCTGTACAAATTCATTATAAATAGGAAGCTTTTCATTTGTTTGGATACTGAGAGATCACAGGAAATACATGTGAGAAGTGGAGTGCCTCAAGGATCAATTTTAGGTCCGAAACTTTGCAACATATACCTTCATAACTTCCCTCATTATCTGACGGATAACGATGGTAATATGGTATCAAAATCTCAACTGTGTGCTGATGATACAGTAATATATGCGAAGTCGCGAATGCCAGAACAAGCTCTGAGAAAAATGGGGCATCATTTAAATAAAATAATATAACGATAAGGCCTGGAGTATAAAAATAAATACAAACATATCAAATTGTAGAAAAGTTCCATCAATCTGGTAGCAGCTCAGAATCAGTTAAGACGGCAAAGAAATCCCATTTAAAAATAATTTAAAATTCCTAGATATCACCACCAAGCTAGGGTATAGCCTAGTAGGTAGTGTGTTGGTCTGGTAATGCGAAGGTCGTGAGTTCAAATTCCGGTCGGCGCAATATATAATTCCGGCACATTGCCTGCTTGGATATACCTTGGTCACCTCAATCTAAGAAAATGAAAAATTCATAGAAAGAGGGTTGTGCGAAGGGCTAACAACCCTTCCACAATAAGTAATGCAAAATGTTAAGGAACCTAAATATCAGGAGGCCAAAGACCGATTTGGGCTGTAGCGCCATTGTAGACGAAGATATCACCTTTAATAACCCGCTTAATTTTAATTAACACATTGACGCTACTTTAGGAGGAGCTGAAAAGGTAACTAATATGTTGTCTCCTGTTCTATACAACAAAGGAAAATTACATAAAAATTCCAAGCTACTTTCATACAAACAGATAATTAAACCTATTTTAACTTATGGATTTCCATGCTGGTATACAATCTCCACAACTTATGCCAAAAAATTGAGGCATTTGAAAGCAAAGTGCTAAGGAAATTCATAAATAAAAAATTTAGAACGCGAAATAAATATAATATTTACGAGACAATATATAGAGCCTCTCATTCGGCAAAATTATGGCACAAACTAATTTCAAAACTTGAAAACCATGAAAATCTAATTCTTTTTCTCTTTTTTAAAGAAAATAGCGGGGATAATTTGCACGATAACTTTTATCTTTCACCCACAAACGTAATTAACGAGAAACATTTCGGTAGAGCTCAGAACAGGAAAAATATCTCAGAATTTCATAACCATAGAGATTGATTAAAATATAATAAATAACAACTAAATATAGAATAATTAAAAAACTAATGAAATAATGTAAAAGTAACATAATCCAGAATATGCACTGCTGAAAGAATTTAAATTTTAAATTTTATAATACAAAACAATCTTCAATTATAAGAATGTAATTTAATGTTAGTCATGCCGTGACAGCTCGTCTCACTTATCATATCGAGTAATCGTCGTTTCAACTCTAGGCAATAAGAGAGAATAGTTGCCATGAATCGTATCATAGTTGCAGTGCTTATTATATTTACCCTAATTATTATACGCCACAGTAGACTGACAAACGAACAAATCAAGTAGCCAAGGAGCCATGGAGTGCCTGATGGGCTGTCTCCTGTGGGAATACTTTTTGATTCGGAAATTTTCAAAAATTGTGCCCAAGCTTAACATGGCTTCAAACTTTTACAAAAAAAACTAACATTATTTATACTCTCTCTTGGTTGCTAATATTCAGTCAGGATTAAAATAGTTTTCACCACAATGGAGGTTACTGTTTTATTTCAGAATCTTTATTTTTAAATTTTTATTAGTTTTTGGTTCGTGTCTAACCTAAGCACTTTAGCAACGAACAATTTAACGCGGGACAGAGATAGTTGCATTGGATTTAAGTATGCCAAGCAAGGATAGCAAAACAATTCTTTCGAAAATTTGACAATTGTTCCGGACAGTTTAACGTGGGAAAGAGTTAATTGCAATATTCTTAAGTGTGCCAGACAAAAATAGCGAAACGTTTTTTTTTCGAAAAATTTCGAGCATTTTGTCGATAAGGGAGGAAAATACTTTCATTCCCATTTTCTTACACGGCAAAGTATGTTCATAATTACTCCTTTTATCTTCCTGGGTCGCGCCAAAAATGAATGCGAATAAGTGAGTGATATACAGTATCACACACTTCTTGTACCTGATATAAAAAAAAAACATATTGAACTGTGTATACGCCCATTGCTAGTATATAGTATGAAATCAAATTGTTAATATTCTTAATTTTTATACATATACATATGCATTAATATTGAATTATCTATTAATACAATAAAGAAAACAATTTAAATATTTTACACTCAATGCACATATGTGCGGTAGTTACATTTGAAAAATAATTTGAATAAGTAATGATGTTTTTTATAAATCAATGTTGTTATGGAAAAAATGGAAATAAACTTACTTACTTACTTGTTACAAAAGAAGTAAAACATATTTATACCTACGTAACTAACTAAAATTTAAAATCTACGCTACACTTACTGCTCATTATGGATATTGAATGCCAGTAACACTTGTAATGAAATACAAATAGTTCACAACTCGAGTACCAACTGTTGGCTTCGTTGGACGATTACTTCTGCAAGTTTTCGGACCAAAAGAAATCACTGCAACGAGTACGGCTCTGCCAGTATGATCATTTATTGTCAATGGACCGCCTCTGTCGCCAGAACATGCAGCTTTACCTTGACTCCCACTCATGCATATGTGCGAAGCTAAAATGTCTTCATGTGAACGAACGCACTCGGTATTCGTAATGATCCGATCTTGTGCGAATCGAAGCCTCTTGGCCACCGAGTAATCTATATTTTCAAAATTATCGTTTTCAGAGATACTTTTCTTATCCGGCTAATTCGATTTACTCACATTTGGAAGCCCCAAATCCGGATATTTTTGCTAATGATTCCACGTAAGTCCAGGACGCAGTGTAACGAAGTGGTAGAAGAACTGGTTTGATGCGGCCTATTATAAATTAAAAAAATTTTTAAAAACTTAATTAATTGAAAGAATTTAAGAAAGGCGGTTCTTACGGCTCAATGGGGCTTTAGTTGGAAGCGTAATTATTCCCAAGTCAGCATAGTGTGTCCCATCTTCATAATCCTCGTGAATTTTAATTGCGCTCTTTTTTACTACGTAAGTTACGTGCCTGGATTTATTTATATCCTCGAAATTATTAGTTCCAAGCGTAATCCTAATTTCATAAGATCTGTAAATTGACGAAATAGTTATTGAGTTTAGAATTTCATACCTTCTATGTTTCTTTGCGATAGTTTTCAATTTGATATTGTAGAACATCAAAATATTGGGAGTACGAATTGAAAACCGCCGTTAATAAAAAAAAGAATAAATTCGAGCCTTTGTGTTGCAAAAATGGTTAAATATTTATTATTCGAAGAAAAACCCATCTCTAGCCACAACTTTTTTCCCATCTTTCTGGCAGTATGCGGATTCCGTTTCGAAAAAACAGATCTTCTTTTGAGCCGATCCAATTTTTGGCTTCTTCGGAAGTGCGGTAAAGCCAGGCCATGCGTCATCGATCGAAATAGGTGGTAGTCGGTAGGGGAGATGTCTGGAAAATTCGGCGGGTGGGGTAGGGCGTCCCATTCTAGTGTTTCCTGATAGGGTTTCACAACGTGAGAAACATGTGGCCGATCGTTGTCGTGCAGCAAAATCACTTTACCGTGTCCCTCTTGGTACTGTGGCCGTTTCTCCTTCCACGCTCGGCTCAAACGCATCAATTGTAATCGATAGTGATCTTCCGTGATGGTTTCAATCGGTTTTAAAAGCTCATGATATACTACATTTTTCCCTCTTGCACCACTATGCCGATCGTCGACGCCAAAATCAACGCAATTGAAGTGTTGAAACCACTCACGATACGTTCTTTCACTCGCCATAAGTTTCAACAATCATTCGACGCGCCTCAGCCGCAGATTTTTTTGACTGGAAGGCATAAGCCAAAACTTCCCGCAAATGACGCTTATTTGGCTCAAAGTTCGACTTATTCGCGCACAAAAAAGTATGTGACGCCGATAAATCTTCACAAATCTAATGATGAGTAGTTGTTGGCAGATATTTACTGCTGTGGCCATTTATTAGGAAACGACAACTTTCAATTTATATTCCCGATATATGTATAGTATTAATATTTAAAAATGCACTATTTAATATGAATAAAATTTACAACTTTATTGTGTTAAGCTTTGGAATCAAACCGAAACTGATGACCGAAACAAAAGTTCTATGAAAATGTTTATATTTCTTTGCTATGATTAAATTACATTAAGTAACGAAATTAATGCAAATTTATTTGTGTACTAAATGCAATTTAAAATTAATAAAACTTTTGCCTTTGCCAAACTTAGCGTCGCCACAGATAGCTTTAATAACTTCAAACCAAAAATGGAAATGGTTTTAAATTAGTACCGAAATCAGTACAATTTATGTAGATATTAGTAAAACTGCATCTTACTTCCATAAGCATGATGCCGCTGTAAGTACGTGAAATAACGTTATTAGAGAACCGCCGCAAAAAACTATCGTTATATCAGTTGTAGTCACACTGAGAGACACAAAATAGGGATTAGAATATTTCCTTGCTTTGGATCCATTAGCAATTCTAACATCCTGGTATTCATCATTACTATCACCCGAAATATAAACTTCCAATTCACTCTCGACTTTTGGTGATAAATCGTTTCTATTTCTCACAAGACTATGTATAAGATCTGACTCAACACTGACCAAACACAACACAAAAATACCAGCAAATGATAATCCGTATTTCATTATGATAGTCGAAACAATTATTGAAAAGTGAACTATTTTTTCTCTCTCCTAATTTAACACTGATTAATAATTTTAAACTCACTCACTCAAAACAAATTCAATGCAGTTATCTGCAATTATGATTATAAACAAAAATTGTTTAATCAAAATATTACTTCAATTAAATCTCACCAAATCATATTGATAAGGTTATCTACTCACTTATTATCTTTGGTAATTTAAGTCCAATGCATTAAGAAAAGCGCTTAGACCTTGACCGAGATGAAACAAACATTACCTCAAATTTCACTTTCGACAGTTTCCCCCCTCGTAAAGTGAAAATCTTATCATATTCGATATTCTTTACCGATTCGGGATCGTTGAATTCGATTGTTTGATATCAAATGTTTCCGGTTTAACTAGTTTGTGTGTCAATCACATTACTATATTATTGAATTAATAAAGTAAAATATCTGTCAAAATTAAATAATAAAACAAAGGTATGCGCTGCTAGGGGCCCGGGGGACTCGCAGCATAAAGAAAAAGTATGCAAAATCACAGAGCACAGATCGCGAGACAACGCGTCTTTCAGATGTTGTTATTCTAAATTTTACTTGAGTATGATTTTTCTCTGCGCGGATTATACCTATGATTGGAGTTGAATCGCAATAGGGCCACCATAAGTTTAGCCTGCTAAATCGGTACACCTATGTTTATCATTCAATCAATCACTCAAATTTCTGTTAAGACCCCCTATAGGGGCATATGACAGAAACAACTCTCTTCCAGAAGGCGCGATCCTGAGCATCGGCTGTTGCCTGGACTTGTTTATTTCTCTGGCCTCCTGCTCAACTGCTCGCTTCCATGTGTTACATGGTCGACCAACTCAACGCCTTCCTTGGAGATTATAATCCAGAGCCTCTTTAGCGATGTTTCGCTCTGGTTTCCTTAAAGTATGACCGATCCACTGCCACTTCCGCCTTTGAATCTCAATACCTATTTTAGTCTGGCTAGTTGTACTCCAAAGTTCGTCGTTGGATATCACTTCTGGCCAGAATACTCCTAAAATGCGTCGGTGGTATTGGTTCACGAAAGTCTGTAGTTTCTTGGTAAGTCGAACGGTCACTTTCCACGTAGTACAACTATATAACAACACGGGTTTGACGCATGCATCAAAAACTCGCAGCTTAGTGCGAAGGGAGATCTCTCTTAACCTCCAGAAAGGAGAAAGGATACCGAAGGCCTTTTCGGCTCCGCCGTTCATGCTGACAATGCTTGCGAGATAGCAAAAATCTTGCACCTCTTCCACATCCTGTCCGTTAAGAACAATCGGTGTGCTTGCGTTCGAACCCATGTGTATGTACTTGGTTTTACGCAAATTTATTTTCAGTCCCGCCTCTTTGCATTTAGAATGCAACGAGCGAATATTTGACTCTAAGTCCGAACGGTTATGTGCAAGCAAACACACGTCATCAGCATAATCAAGGTGACTTAAGATGTTAAACAGTCTCCATTGAAGATCTTTACCTTCCCCACCTTCCAGTGCAGCTTTCAAGATGTCATTTATTATTAGGGCTGGTTATAATATGCAGCCTTGTCTGACACCCGTTCGCACAGGGAAGCTCTCGGACAGCTCTCCTCTATGCAAGACGCGACACCTTGCATCTTCGTAGGATTCTCTAATCATAGCTATGACCTTATCTGGAATACCTCTCCTACGCAAAGCATTCCATATGTAATCTCGCTTAACGCTGTCGAAAGCCTTCTCGAAGTCCACAAACATGAGATGTAGTGGCGAACCCATTTCAGCTGACTGCTCTAATATTATCCGTAGGGTATTTGTGTGGTCGGTACAAGACGACCCTTTACGGAATCCAGCTTGATAAACTTCGAGAGTGCTCTCGACGACATCACTAATCCTATTGAGAATTACCTCAGCCATAATTTTTGATACGGCAATAAGTAGACATATACCACGCGAATTGCCATAATCCCGAGGGTCGCCCTTCTTCGGAATTTTCAAAATGACGCCCTTCTTCCGTTCAGTCGGATATCTTCCTTCATTCCACACCTCAGTAAAGAGTGGAAGGAGTATATTGACTGATATTTCCGGATCCGCTTTGAGGAGTTCGGTTGGTAGTCTATCCATACCTGGAGCTTTCCTTCCCGCCATTGACCGAATGGCGGAAACTATCTCTTCCTTATCTGGGGGATCGTTCCTAATAGAGGATTGTTACGGTTGGATGTTTGGAAGTTGTTCTGTTTCCGGAATATCTTCATCTGACAAGATGTTTAAAATATCAGAGAAGTATTCCTTCCATCGTCGCAACTGGTGTGCACTCATATTAAGGAGAGTTCCGTTGACATCTCTCACCAGGTGGTTGGCGGTGAAATTCCTGTTCGTCAACTGTTTCATGATTTTAAATAGTGAACCCATATCCCCAAGGTAAGCCGCAGATTCTGCATTGTTTGCCAGATCTTCAATGGCCTTTCTCTTGTCGCGTCTAACAGCCTTTTTAAGCTGTATGTGAGCATCGCGGTAGTTCTGCCTCAAGTCGGGCGTTCGTTGGTTGACATCGGGTTGAGAGATGATTGCCAATTTGGCTTTTTTCCGATTGCCAACCTTGTCCCATGTGTCTTGTGACATCCAGGGTTTCTCACCGCTTTGCGCATATCCCACAGATTCTTCAGCACTAGTTAGAAAAGTGTTTCTGGTTGCCTCCCAATTGGCGTCCAGTGTGCGCATTTCATGTTCACCCAATGTGGATGACTTTTCGCGTAGAATGGTGGTGTATTCGAGTTTTTTGTTGGGATCTCTGAGTTTATCCACATTAAGCTTGCGCTTATTTGAAGAATTTGTGGTCGTCGGATAGCTGCTGTACACAATCTCAAGCAGGCAACCATCAAGTGGTGATCGCTCCCCACGTCAGCTCCACGTTTCGCTCGCACATCGAGGAGACATCTTCTCCATCGGCGACTTATAGCCAAATGGTCAATCTGGTTCTGAGTAACACCATCAGGGGAAACCCAAGATGTTTTATGATGACTCTTGTGTGGAAAAAGGGTCCCTCCGATGACCATTTGCCGAGTACTACAGAACTCCACAAATAATTCGCCGTTTTCGGGTCTCTTAATCCAAGGTCGTGAAGGGTCGACCCAAGGGTCACCATGCCTCCCCATGACGTGTTCTGGTCCAGTGTTGTCTGATCCAACCTGGGCGTTCATATCTCCCGAGATGATAATAATATCACCTCTTGGAACACGTTCGAAGGTGGCACTCAGTTGGCTATAAAACTCCTCTTTGTCACCAGATGTTGCGGTATTAGTTGGTGCGTAGCACTGCAGAATTGTGACGTTTCTGACACTGGTCCTGAGCCTGACGACGATAATCCTATCCGAGATTGGTTCCCAGCTATTGAGATTGTTTCTCGCTCTCGGCGTAAGGACGAACGCCACGCCATTTCTGGCTTCACTTTCAGGGCCAATGTACAGAATAGTGTTTCCGCTAGGGGTTCGTTCTTCTCCTGATCCTGCCCACCTGACCTCGCTCAAGCCCAAGATTTGGATGTTATAGTGCTTCATTTCACGGTCGATCACTGATTGGCTGTGCAAGGACCGAGTAACCCCAGCTCTTCCCCCGTCATTCAATGTTCGAACGTTCCAGAAGCCAATCATAGTCCGTTTTCGAATGCCAAAAGTTGTTACCGTAGAATCAGTCCGTATCCGAGGCGATGTATCCGTTTCTCGTATCATTTAGGTCTTAAGATCACGGGTGATAAGCCCATGATCCAGTGAGTGTCCATTTGCCATTAAGTTTCCTGAACGAAATGGGCAACAAACACGATACTCAGCGCCTGCGATGGTTCTCATTTCTATACGGACGATTCTAAAACTAACCAGGGGACAGGTGCAGGGATCAATCATACAAACTTGACATCCAAACTTTCTTCCATTTTCCAGAATACGTGACTGTGTTCCCAGCGGAAGTAGTAATTAATGAGTGCACCAATATTCTTTTATAGATATTCAGAACAGTCTCCGAAATTTTTCCATATTCTCGAGCAGCAGGGATGCACTTCTGGCACACCTATCCCCCAGGACTACGTCCTTACTTGTGTCCATTTGCATACAGAAATTAAATCGCTTAGCTAAGTCCTTTGTAGAGGTTGCGAGAAAGGTTAAGAATCTATCGAACATCAGCAGTCATCTCTTTTCTTTTGATCACAAAGACGTCAAACATTCCAGCCTACTTCGGCTCTCAAACCTTACGAAGGGACTAATACAAGAGAAGTAACATCCATCTCATATTCTTAAATAAAGAGGGGGGGGGGCTACAATAGACGAACTATATGGTTCCAGTGTAATGTGGCTGTCTTTCCCAGATCACCCTCTTGTAACCTAAACCTAAGGAACCGCCATACTCAAATTTGATGTGTTAATGCATAAATGGCAACGGCATTTCACTATCTCCTTTTTCTTTAATGGCTCTACAACCCAAATCGGACTTTAATCTTCTGACCTTTATATTATAGTGATTTCTATTCGGCAAAAAAATGTGACCCGTTTTTGCCCTTAACATTTTTTCTAGCAGTTCCTATGTTCTATGGTAAAAAAAAATTCTGCCCTGCTAGAAAAATGGTTTGCGCACTAGGTAAAACTTGACCTGAAAATATATATTTCTTGCCCCGAATTTTTCGGCGGTGCAACTCAATTGACCTGTAATGTACAACAACATGAAAAAAATAAATCCTTTGACAACATCGGCAACAAATTCTTACGGATAGATCTTACTTAAAAGGACTTAATACTTTTCATGAAGCTTGCGATATGAGTGCATACGTAACTTTTCTTATAGTGATTTCTATTCGGCAAAAAAATGTGACCCGTTTTTTCCCTTTAAAATGCAAAACTATTGCAGTTTTGCACTCATTTTTCTCAGTTTCGTCAGTCAGGTCAATTTACAATAGAACACTTTAAGTGCAGTTTTTCCAAAATCTTCACAGGATCGTTTAGAGCGAACAAGACAAATTAAACCGGTTTGTTTTGACAGTTTCGAAAGGCAATCAGATGTCCAGTATGCTTCAGCCAACATGATAAAAAAAATGCAAAAAACTTGCACTTAAAGTGTTCTATTGTAAATTGACCTGACTGACGGAACTGAGAAAAATGAGTGCAAAACTGCAATAATTTTGCATTTTAAAGGGCAAAAACGGGTCACAGTTTTTTGCCGAATAGAAATCACTATTAGTGTCTGCAATCGAACCTTATTTTTAGTTTTTCGATATTGTTTAGTATAACGTAATAAAACTCAAAAAACCTCTAAAACAGACGAAAATTTGCGAATTTTGCTATTTTTCGAGTCTTTTCCCCTTTGGCCGCAATATTTTCATCGTAATCTACGCAAAAAAACAATGAGGTTAAAAAAAAAACATTGAGATCGCAGCATTTCGCCAAACAGACCTTTTTTGATCTAATCCGACTGGACTACTACGCCCTTGCGATATTACAAAATCGGACGTTTCTGTTTGATTTCTTGATTCAGATTGGTTAATTCGCGACAGTACTTGCCCAAATCAATCGTTTGGCCAGCTGGGAGAAACTCAAAATAAATTATGCCCTTGCAATCCCACCAAACACAGAGCATCACCTTCATCGGGTGCAAACTGGTCTTTGCCATTGCGTCACCATGCTCACCTGCCTGTTTCCATTTGCGTTTGAGCTGAAAATTGTTGTACAGGACCCATTTATCATCGCCCGTCACTAATCGATCCAAAAATGGCTCGTTTTTGCGCCACCCGAGTAAAGAAACGGCAGCGGAAATTCGCTCGATTTCGTTCCTCTCGGTCAGCAAATGGGGCTCCCATATATCGAGCTTCAAATCGAATCCCATGTTTTTTAAACGTCGAAAAGCGGTTGATCGGTCAACGCTAAGTGCTGTAGCAACTTCCTCTGTTGAAATTCGTGGAGTATTCTGAACTAAAGTACGCACAACATCGTTATCTATGTGTGAAGGTCGACCTGAGCGTGGCTCGTCTTCAAGGTTAAACTCTCCGCGGCGAAATTTTGTAAACCATTTTTCCACAGTTCGTTGCTTGATCTCGATAAACCTCTTGAATGTTTTTTACGGCTGCTGCAACGTTTATTCCCTTCCGAAACTCGTAAAGCATAACATGCCGTAAATGCACCTTATCGACACTCATTTTGAAAGTAATATTTCTCGAAGCAGTTTGTATATACACAAACTATTTTGTCTCAAATGAAAGCTGCACACATGACCTTTCCAACGATCTGTCTTACGTAGATGGCAGTATTAATGACAACACTTTACGCCGCTTCTAACGCCATCTATTGCACCTCCGCACGAACTTTTGCACTCACCCAATACATACCACTTAGAGTCTTGTCTCTCCCCGGTTTTTTTTTTCTTTTGTTAAAGGGTTCTTGGACAATCAAGAGCACTTATGTTTTATGCAGTTCTTCGATCGAAGGGATGCGTCCCGATCCGAATGAAAAGAGCTGTGTCACGATCTTTCGTAAAAGCACCGCACTCTTTATCTCTTATCATCCTTCAATTCTCGCCTTCCAGTAAAACGTAATAAGATGTTTTTATAAATTTTTATTTTTTTGAATCTTAACTATTCATACGTAAAAATGGATATTCTCATGAAAATGTAAAAAAATAAATAAATCACGGTAATGGTACCATTTCATGTCAAAAAATTACGAATTCCTTCGAATAAAATCAAGAGCATCTACAACTCTTATGCCAATAGTGTTCCCTTTCGGATGTGTTCCACTGCAATCTGTCACAACTTCATCAACCAATGCGACGAGTGTTTCCCCTTGGTCCCTAAACTTGCTTGTGATTGCACAGCCTTCATCGCCATTGCATGCAGCTCCCCCTTTCCTTCCCGAGAAGCAAATGTAATTACTGCCGGATTCCGCGCATTCATTTTTAGGGACAATGAAGCCTTCTGTGAAGCGAATTTTCCGAGCCGCCTTGTGACCTGCATTTTGAAGATACTAAAATACTAATTCGGATATTGAATCAATTTACTTACTTCTGTAAGCTCCGAATCCGGCAATTTTCATAAAATATCCTACATAGCTAACTGTATTAGGAGCAACTGGTAGACGAGCCGGTTGAATACGATCTAGAATCAAAATTCAAGGGAAAGTTAGGCGATTAGCTTATACGCTTAAGAAATAAATCTATTACGTGACAACGGGACGGCTTCTGGAAGTTTTATTAGCGCGAAGTTGTGAAATCGATGGATGAGAATATTTGCTGCTGTGTTCTGAACTATGTAAGTAACACGACCGTGTTCTCCTTCATTAAAGAAATTACGAACTCCTAGCTCAACCTTTACTGTATTAAAACTGAAAATAATCAAAAATTTTAAATTTAGATCCACGCATTTTACGTTGAAGTCCACGAACACAATAAGGCTTTCGAACACAATTATTTAACATACAGGCTGGCAAGATAAATTTGACGTTTGGAAAAAGTTTATTTTTCTGTTTAATTTGTTGAGTACTTTTGGGTGATATGGAGTACTGGATAAATGAAGCAATATAGTACCGAAAGGACTCCTGATAACCCCGTTAAATCATAATTTATGTCGCTCTCCGTTGCTATTCTTTAGGCTCTACGCGTATCAAAGTAATAGAGTAAAGCAAACCGAAGTATCACATGTGTACATTCCTAAGTTAATTCCACTTCAAAATCTATTTTTGAAGTAGCTGTTGTTCGAACTACATATCTTTCCCAATCATCTACAGCATTTAATAGTATTTGAAAGGACGATTATTAAATCTTACCCTCGCACACAATTGTTTGTCGTAAGCACACGAGTAGGGGAAACAAGAACACCACAGCAAGGTTTAACTTCCGGTGGAGTAGTTTTCGTCAAAGTGAGAGCTGCGTGATAAGGAATAGAATATCTTTTCGCTTTTCTTCCGCCTGCGATTCTTGTTTTCTCGAAATCGTCCTCTTCATCGTAGTCATCATCCTCATCCGAAATATTATTTGCCAATTCATCTACCGTTTTTGGCGAAAAATCTTCAATTTCTTTACCAGATTCTTCTAAACCAAGATCTGGCACAATATTGGCGAGACATAACACAAAAATACAAGAAAACAATAATGTGTATTTCATTTCGATTTTTTTTTTCTGAATAAAACTTGAATTTTTAAAATATTAACATCTATTACTGTTAGTAAATGATTCGTAGTTTTTCACTGATATGATATTCATATAAACTGATCACTTCAAATTTTTAAAGCGCTTTTTATAGTAAGAAATAATACTGAAAAATTTATCTACAAATCTGATAATAAGAATTTCACCTTAAAAGTTAAAACTATCCGGAACTGATTGATAAGATTAGTTACTCTAGTTTTGGATGAAAATAACAAAAAAAACTGGAATTATGGAACTTATACTTAGAAAATAGTTTTAGCTCCTTGACCGACAAAAATTAATTCAACCCAAATATATATTTTCATTTCTTATCTACGTATTTAAAAGAATAAGTGTTTTGTTTTTGTAATCGCACTACAGCCCAAACAAGTGATCCAAAATAAACAAATTAAATATCATTGAAAAGTATTTTCATCAAGGTCTTTTCTGGCTTCCAGGTCTCCGAATTTCAACTGAAATACGACAACAGGGTGAAAGGGAGATTGCTAGCTCATCTAGTACTCCAATCAGATTACGGCATTCCACAAGCATAGAAGAACTTATGGGCAGACCTGTACGAGTTTCTACGCATACCCTTTGGGCTACAAAGTGCATCAGCAACGTGGCAAAGGTTGGTCGATCGGGCTTTTCATTACGATTTGGAACCACATGTCCTCGTTTACCTTGATGACATAATTGTGGTAACCCAGAAGTTCGAAAAAAACCTGGCCATCCTTCGCGAAGTGTTCAGCTGGTTAACCGAAGCAGGTCCAAAGGTATCACGGGAAAAATGCAAATTTTGACGAACTAAGCGGTGTTACCTCGGTTATGTCATCGATGAAAGTGGATTCCATGTGGATTCGGAGAAGATCGAGAGTTTCGATAAGATCCCAAGGCCTCAAAATGTGAGAGAAGTCAGGCAGTGCTTGGGGATGGAATCGTGGTATAGATGGTTCATACCAGATTTCGCGGCTTTAGTTGCCCCTCTAACCACACTACTTAAAAAGAACAGAGTTTTTGAATTTGGCTAAGAATTCGAGAAAGCCTTCACCGAAGCCATAATCAATCTAACTACGCTTTCAATCCTCACTTGCCTTGACTTCGACTTACTGTTTGTGATACAAACGGACGCGTCGAACTTCGGACTGGAGGCGGATTTATCCCAGAATCATCCAGAGGAAGTGCGAGTAATTTACTACTAAGTGCCCAACCACGGTGAAAGAATGTTTGGCTTTCTTTTGGGTGGTTGAAAAGTTGAGACCGTATCTAGAGGGAGCACGGTACCCCAATTGGCACGTGCAAAACAACGTATTGTGGAAAAATATTCCATCGAAATCCGTGGACCTGCAGACCGTAAATGCATAGAAACGTATCATACCTAGAAGTTATCGAAAGAAAACCATTGATACATCCACTATAACTCGAAGGCCGGTCACGATCAGTGCTACCACTCTAGATTTAGCAAATTTTGAATTTAGCCCTTTTAGCACTCTTATTAATCTAGCACTATCAGTCAGCTTTGCTCATTCACTCTCTTTACATAGATGTAATTGTATGCATCAAATATGTATAAATATTGCAGCCTTTCTAGGCAATAATTTGTTTTCTTTTTCTGAATTGCTGATGGGTAAAGACCTGTATGAAAGCGAATTTCTATCGAATAGATAAATTTTCTCTTTAAAGAACAGAGCCTTCCCTATAATTTTGCGTAGTTATTTCAAACAAATGTCAAAAGTAAGTTTAGTAGTATTCGTATCAGGCAATATCAAGGGCTTTCGATATAATTTCACCATTTGGTGGAGGTGGCAGACGGAAGAGTCAAAAATTACACTTGCTAATATCTTCACTACGAATGCAGATAGGATACTGAAAATCAGCATAAGTATACAGAGGATTATGGGACAAACTCTGAAAATAATTTAATCTTTTTATCCATTGGCGTCCAAAAAGGGGGAGGAGAGGCCAAAAACAAATTGGCGACCGCATTTTTTTTTTCCAAATGGCTATATCTTCGAAATTAATTATTATAGAAAATAAATTCACATTTTAGGACCATTGAGGTGGCATACAGATCCACCAGAATCAGCATAGACGGAGGCTAATCAGGAGGATCAGGAGGGGTACAAAGAAAAACACTTAAAAATTAATATATCAACTATCTCTTAAGCTGTATAATTGAAACTTATATTAAGCTATACCAGCGAAACGCAGGAAAAATATAAAATTTCAAAATAATAGTAGTGGGGAGAAATAGAGAACATTTTAAAAATAGTGCACATTCCAAAATTTCAAACCGTTATATCTCAAAACTGAGTACATACATATATCAAATCGAAAATTCGTCTAATTGTAGAACTACATAATCTTTAATTTTAGTAAAAATTTTAAGTCGGAGGGTGTAAGGGGAGGGATGTGGTAAGCAAAAATATCGAATGTTTTAGGGCTCTAGTGAAAGATATCAAGTTTTAATTTTATTTTTGAATACATCTATTTGATGCACATAGGAAAAAGTAATAATTTGTTCTTCATTTTATATGCATCGTTCCCTGAACTAACGTTCACAAGGTGTTTCATATGCAATGGCGAAAACACAAAAACTGAAAATTTTTGAATAAAATTTTAAGATAGAAAATTGAAAATTTGCGAAATGCATTTAAAAAAAATCTCTGAATGTATGAAATATTCACTGGTCGAATACTTCCAAGACTTCTACCCCTTCCATACAAAATTATTTTTTCGACCATTTTTAAGAAATCAATTAATAAAATCACCTAACTATTTAAAGCTATCAATTTAAAATTCTACATAAAAACTTTTAAAAATAGTTGAAACGAAATTGCGTTAAAAGTTGTGAGATAACGCTTGGCCTCCTACCCCATCCCATACAAAAGTATGATTTCGACCTATTTCAATAAATCAACTAATAACCAACCAATTAAAAGCTACGAACATGAAATTTGATAGATGCACCTTACAAGAGAAACGAAATGAAACTGCATCAAGAATGTTACGATTCCCTTACCTCTTCTACCCCCTCCCATACTTATGTTTGGTTTCATGAATGTAAAATACACCGAAATTTATGAAAATTCTATGCAACTTCGTTTATGAAACTTACATTCTATACAGAGAATATTGGACGTGATTGAAGGAATCAATTAAAAAATTACTAATATCCACCCACCCTTACTATCACCCCTCATAAAAAACCAAACTTGCATAAATAAAGGAATGAAATATTCAATATATGCACTGGAGCTATTGGTCATATCCGCAATTAAATGTTTTTTTCACAGAATTACCTGTATTATAGGCAATTTCGGCCTTTATGTGCAATACACAAACACTCTCATGGAGGGAAGAAATGGGATTGGGAAGGTAGGAGTGTAACGAGTGAAGAAGCTGGAATATTTTTCAGTTGTACTAACTGCTACTGACAAATATTTGCAGATGTTATGAGGAACTGAGTGATGGAAAGCGAACAAAAACCATCTACAGTTTATTTTCATATCTAATCAAAATATTTTAAACGAAACTTAGGCTTCAAAAATTAAATAGGTACTGAGAAAATTTGTCTATTTGGTTTATTGAAATTGAGCAGTTTCTATAGGAGGTGGTAGAAAGAGTGTGGATTATTAATGATTTTTTCAGAAATGACATGTTTTAAATTGCAGATCAGCATTCATACTTTTGAAGAAAATCGTCTTTTTTGTATTGTGAAATTTTGTCATATTGTTTGGAAGAGGATAAAAGCAGTGAAGCTAATTGTCTGATTTTTTCCGTCTTACTAAAAATCCATTCATCTATCCATACAAATGTAATTGTAGAGCCTGTATATTATTTGCTTATAAATGGATATAAGTTTTGCTTTATTTTAATAATAACTAAGCATAAAGACACGTTTTTGAAATTGTTGTCTTTCTGTCTATCTGTCCGGCCGTCTTTCACGCACAAACAGCTGAACCGATTGTAGTGAAACTTGCACAGTTTGTTAGATATGCTCCGAGATGTAATCTGCTTTTGATTTTATTTCATTCCTCTCACGTATTCTACCCCCTCCCGTATAAAGTGACTCATTCTCCAAAATATGTAATAATCGAATTTTAGCTATTAATTTCAAATTTAGAATATATTATTTCTATAAGAAATGCAATAGTTTAGTATAAAAACTATTAGAATAGAAACTAAACTTTTCATGAAATACTATACACCAATTTTCTCAGTACGTATAGCTTCCATCGAGCTAAGACTTTGTTTTTAATCCTTAATTACCACTATTATTAATATCGGGAAAAAAATTATCCGATTGGCTTTACTCCCTTTACCCTCTCCCATACAATGTGACACAATTTCATAACTTTTCAAATATGCGCTTTTCGTTGAAAGTAAGAATGTTACTGATCTGAAATTTCATTATGTTTCTCGAAAAATCATCAAGAACCTTCAACTCCTTCTACCACCTCCCATACAAATTTTACAATTTCATTAAATCCAGTGCACTAAGTTTCTCAGTACCTATTCAATTTTTGAAGCTTAAATTTGGTAAAAAACATTTTTATAGCTACTCTAGCACAATGTGAAAAAAATTAGTTCAGTGCTGTCACACCTTCAACCACTCCCCATACAAAATCTCTCACCATTACAAAAATTACAAATTCATCTATAGTATCGTATGATTGTGCTTTAAGTACAATCGTAGTCCTGTTATGTTTTTAAGCTTAATGTAATTTTATTTGTGCTTTTTTTTCATTAACACAAGCTACAACTATTCACATGTTCTTAATGCTTTTCAATACGTATATGATCGCAAATCACGGGATTGATTTGATCACGGGCCTGTCCCATAGAAATACGAGTATAGTGGTTTCATTCTTAATAATTTATGGTTCTGATTCCAATAAAATACACAGTATTGTCTTCAAAGAGCCATTCAACTAATCACATTATATGTCTCGCATAATGTATTACTAACTACACTCTCAAAAATTGAGTTTTTATGGTCAGACATAGCACTATATTCGAATGCAAAAGTGGAAGCACTGGTCACGGTGTCATTAAGCGGACTTGAAGTTGCTTATCGTCCGGAAATATATTCAGGCATGTCGAGTATGTCAAGTAGTAAAACCAGAGCGGAAACTTCGGGCAGGTTTAATTGTATCTTGGAGTGGGAAAACGAAATAATCGTGGGAGGTAGTGTGCGTGGATTTGGTGGGACTACTTCCATGGTCATCACGTGGTCACGCCGTACATATTAACCGAAATTTTCACTGGTATATCCTGGTAGAGCACCCACAGGTGCTACCCTAACCAGAGTTATGAATGAACAAGTTTTTTTTTGTTGCCAGAATCAACTGTTCCCTTTCTTTTTAAACCCTGTGCGGGTTTCCTACAGTAATGCATCTGGCTCTGTGTATTAGGGTCTTCAGCAGAGATGTAGTGGGTACTTGGAGATAACTATTGGTATAAGCTCTTTTCATATATACCCCGGAGCTATCATTTTACTTTATTATTTTAATAATAAAGTATTGTGATCGACTTGGGAAAAAAAAAAAATTTGCTACCCTGAAATTTTGTTTTTTCGCGTTTCATGACTAAATTAGCCTAAAAATGCAAAAAAAAAAATCCGTCTGTCTGTACGCCGTTTCAAATGATTATATCTTCGAAATTACTTACCATAAAAAATTGATATTTTGAGACCGTTAAGATGGTATTAAGATCTACTAGAATCAGTTTAGATAGAAGCTAAATATTGTAAGGGGAGGGTCAAGGGGGGTACAAAGAAAAACACTTAAGAATTAATATCTCGGCTATTTATTAAGCAATGTAATTGAATCTTAGAACCTATATTAAGCTATACTAGAGAAATATGAGAAAAATATAACATTTGGAAAAAATAGTAGTGGGAGGAAATGGGGAGCATTTCAAAAATGATGCACTTTCCAAAATTTCAAACCGTTATAATTCAAAATTGAGTACAGATATCAAATTAAAATTTTGTCAAATTATAGAACTAAGTAGTTTTTAAATTTGGTAAAAATTTTACGTCGGGAGGTGTAAGGGGAGGGAGGTGGTAACCCAAAATGTCGAAAATTTTGAGTGATTTTTTAAGGGCTGTGGTGAAAGATAAAACATTTAAATTTTCCATGTGGATACATCTATTTGTTGTACATACAGAAAAAATATTAAAAATTCCACAATTGTTTTGCACCGACCCCCCTGGTCTACCGTGCACAAGGTGTTTCATGTGCAATGAAAAAACTACATAAACTGAAAATTTTTTAATGAAATTTGAAGGTAGAAACTTGAAAACTTGCGAAATGCATTTAAAAAAAAATTTTTAAAGTATAAAATATTAACTGGTCGAATACCTTGAAAGCTTCTACACCCTCCCATACAAAATGGTTTTTTCGACCATTTTTAAGAAATTAATTATCACCTAATTGGTAAAAGCTATCAATTTCAAATTTTGCACAAAATCATTTAAAAATAGTTGAAATAGAACTGCGTCAAAAGTTTTGAGATCACACTTGTCGTTCTACCCCCTCCCATACAAAAGTAAGATTTCGACCAATTTCAATAAGACAACTGCTAACCAACAAATTAAAAGCTACGAACTTGAAATTTTGTGCGAGTACTTTAAAAGAGAAAAAAAAGAAAACTGCGTCACAAATTTTGCGATTCCCCTACCTCTTCTACCCCCTCCCATACAAAATTATTTTTTCGGCCATTTTTAGGAAATCAGTTATCAGCTAATTCTTAAAAGCTACCAATTTCAAATTTTGCACAAAAAATTATAAAAATAATTGAAATGATACTATTTTAAAAGTTTTGCAATCGCGCTTGCCCCTCCCATACAAAAGTATCATTTCGACCTATTTTATTGAATCAATTAATAACCAACAAATTAAAAGCTACGAACTTGAAATTTTGTACGAGCACACTACGAGAGAAAGGAAATAAAATTGCGTCACAAATTTTACGATTCCCCTACCTCGTCTACCCCCTCCCATACAAATGTTTGGTTTCATCAATGTAAAATACACCGAATCTTATGAAAATTCTATGCAACTTCGTCTCTGAAACTGACATTCTATACAGAGAATATTGGACGTAATTCAAGCAAGCAATTAAAAAACTATTAACATGCACCCACTCATAAAAACTCAAACTTGAATAAATAAACGAACGAAATATTGATTATATGTACTGGAGCTTTTGAACGTTTCCGCAAAGTGTTAAATTGACAATTGCCCTGCCCAAGAACCCCCTTTTACTTAGTCTTCCCTAACCACTCTAACCTGCATATTGACTTTCCACACATCCGCAACTTGTCCCAAGAATAATAAAGTTTCGCCCGACTTGTTGGCAGTTCATTTTCTA
This sequence comes from Chorisops tibialis, assembly GCA_963669355.1. Lineage (NCBI taxonomy): Eukaryota > Metazoa > Arthropoda > Insecta > Diptera > Stratiomyidae > Chorisops > Chorisops tibialis. The sequence goes on from OY770263.1 coordinate 81,816,019, forward strand.
CTACTTCGTCCGAAACTGGTAGTTTTCCGATGGTTTCCGTTTGCATGGTGAACCTGATTTTCTCATGGTGGGACTTAAGGTGGGCTAACAATTTGTGCAGTTCTTCTTTCGCATTCTGCCAAACGATGAAGCTGGCACCTTCAGTAAGTAAATGACGCTATCAATTAGTCAGTCCCCCATCTGTAATTATTTGTCAGTAGCTGCCAGATTAACTGAAAAAAAACATCACTTGCTACGATCATCCTCACTCCCCTTCTCTTAGCATCCTATTCCAATTGATCCTTTATCCATGACTATCTTCATCATCATCAATAGCGCAACAGCCCAAATCGGGCCTTGGCCTCCTGAAGTCGTCGCCTCCAATCGTGTCGATCCAAACACCGCGCCCTCCAGCTGAGAATTTTTAAGATGGCTTTGCTATCTTCATCAACCGAGTCTTCCCATAGCTTGCGTGGTTTGCCTACTGGCCGGTTACCACTCGCTTTGGCTTTTAGAGTACGTTTGAGGATTCTTCTGTCTTCCATTCACTCTACATGGCCAGCCCACTGCAGTTTACGAAGCTTGATGAACGTTGAAGTTCTGGCTCGTCGTAGAGCTGATACAACTCATGGTTGTATCTTATTCGCCATTCCGTTCCTTCCTTCACAGGTCTCAAAATTCTTCGGAAGACGTTTCTTTTGAATGCGTTAACTGCTTTTTCGAAAGTTCGCGTTAATGTCCACGACTCCCTGCTATAACAGAGCACAGCTCGTTTAATAGTTTCATAAATCCGCAGCTTATTATTCCTGTGCACTTTCTTGGATTTCATTATTGGAAGTACCGAATAATACGTCTTATTTGCTAGTTTTATCCGCCGTTTGATTTCGTCTGTTTCATTACCGTTTTTTACTAGACTAGCCCCAAGATATATAAAATTGTCCATACTCTCCAAATTAAATTCCGCAATTTTCATGTTTCGTCTGATTTGTTTGCGTCATTACTTTTGTTTTCCTTTCGTTATTGCGCAACGCTTTTGCGGCGGAGTCAAGATTGGCAAATACCTCGTTAGCACTAGGGCAGGATATTGTTAGGATGTTACTGTCGTCAGCGTATGCTACTAGTTGGGTGGACATGAATAATAGCGTCCCGTTGGTGTCGACTAGGATTTTTCGGACGACATACTCAAGTGCCAAGTTGAAAAGCATGAGGGCAAGACCATCTCCCGGCTTGAAACCACATTCCGTTCGAAAGCTGGTTGTGGAATCGGTTTTCCATGACTGTCTTTGTGCATTCTAAATAAAAGCCGAAATTGCTTATAGCACAAGTAACTTTAAAAACTAAAAAAAACAGTTGAAATTCAGCTCACAATAAAAATTAATTATTCAGGTGTTAATGTTGGTACTCAGAACCACAAAAGTTCATCCGTCCCAATTTATTCCCTTCAATGGCGCTACAGTCCAAATCAGGCCTTGGCCTCCTGACATTCCGGTTCCTTAACATTTTTACTATTTATTGCGGAAGGGTTGTGCGAAGAGCTAACAACCTTGATAGTTCTATCTACGAATTTTTAATTTTCGTAAATTAAGGTAACTAAGGTATACCCAACCAGGCAGTGTGCTGGAATTATGCGTCGACCGGGATTTGAGCTCACGACCTTCGCATAGCAGACCAACACGTTACCCACTAGGCTACACCCTAGCTTTTTATTCCCAATTTATTGCTTTTGCTCAAAAACTAAAACCAAATCCATCCAATTTACCACCTCCAATACAAAATGTGACATTATTTTGATAGAGTCAAATATCAAAATAAAATCATTTTCTTGAAAACTGGTAATGCTATGGATCTGAAATTCAGAATATCAATTGTAGCTTTAATAAATGAATCACTTTTCTGTCAAGACCACCTATAAGGGCAAATGATGAAAATAAAGCTCTTCTAATAGGCGCGATCCTTAACAAGGGGCTTTAGTTGTTATCAGTCCAATCCTAGTCCGATTTCAAATGACAAAGGTCGTTACTGTAGAATGCGCCCGTATCCGAGGCACTATCAATTTCTTCTATCAGTTAGTATCTTAAGACCACAGATCATAAGCTCATGATTCTTCCCAATCCATTTACAATTTTTTCCGCATTTCTTGCTTGCCGGACTAGCTGTGGGTTAGCTACAGTTGGCCATTATTGGAATTTTTTTTATAATAATTGCAAATTATTCTGAAAAAATAATTAGTTTCATCCTACTCCTTTTATCACCTCCCATATAAATTTCACGAAATAGAGTGCTGTGGTATTGCACGGTGGTTGACTGGTGGCGATCTTTGCCATAAAATTCGTGCAGATTACTTATTATGAAATATGCGTCATAAGGACCAAGTGTAAGGTTTGATCTCTTAAGGAGATGTTCGAACACGAAAAACATAAAGGATTTTAAACCATATGTGGACGCTTCGAAGCATCTGATGGAAGGTTTCTGCTGAGCCGGCCGGGAAAAAATTCTTTTCACTCTACCGCCTTCTTCGGAAAAAGTACTTATTGACGGGAATACTTCTACTCATCCCGTGTAATTTTGAGAAGAGGTGAGGATGCCGTGTACAAAGACCTTGCGCTAAATGTCAAATATAGTAATTACTATCTATGTGTAACGTTAGCCCAATATTTAATGCTTGTTTTCCTTCCTGGAACATCAAAAGTTATTGCGAAAATTTTCGCTGAAACAAAAGAAGAAAACCAAAATTAGATCATTTAAGGAAATTAATAAAAACTAATACTTACAAGAAAAAAATAAAAATTGTAAAAATTATTGGTAATGCTTCTGGTTGGAATAAATAACATGTTGAAAGGTGGAGCAGGAAAATGTTTTCAATTTTTTAATCTCTTAAATCACTTGGTTTCTGCTTATGACGTGTGGGACTTATAGTCAAGATCTTTTTAATAAAGCTAATTCCAGCAAACGTGACACAGACTGGGACAAACACCAAGCAGCACGTATACTGTATAAGAAACTGAGAGCCGTCAAACGAAATTCATGAAAGAGGTTCTGTGAAGAAATTGATAAAGTCAACGATACCACTAGGGTAAAAAGGACCCTATCCAAAGACCCATACATGCCTGAATTACTAGATAAAGGTGATGGTTCATGGATGGGATCTAGTGGCGAACCACTTGAACTTTTAATGCAAACGCATTTCACCGGATGCTTTAAGCCTCCGCCACAAAGTTCATGGGTCAATAGTATTCTACCTAACTCAGAACTAGTAGATACAGTCGTGACGCCAGGAAACATAGGGATTCAGTTCCTTCAAACCTTACATGTCAACAGGACTGTCTATCCCGCAATGATCCAGAATGCGGATGAAACAATAATTCACTACATGGCTGATATATGTATATGAAGCATACATCAGTCTTGGCCACATACCGAAGGTATGACATGAGGTTTTCATACCTAAACCAGGCAGTGCCTCCTTTCTGACCCATCAGCCAGACATCGTTTCTTCTTAAAGGCCTGGAAAGACTGGTGGACTACTACTACTTACGTGCAAATCTGAACCTCTTGGTTAGATGCCCCCACTCACACGCCTATCTAAAAGCTACATCCACTGACACCACTAAGACGTCTAAGACGCTTTTAACCACATCAACATTGTTACCATACTTGAGGCCTTGCGCAGCCATAGTGTGGAACCTCTCCTGACTGCAAGGATAGCAAAGCTTTTTCGCTCATGAAAAATCGTAGCACGGATGGGTGACGAGACAAAAAAAGCTCTGTCCACAAAGGAACGCAACAGGGCGGCATAATATCGACTCTCTTGTGGGTCCTAACATCGAATGAGCCCCTTTTCATTTAAAATCGGAACGGCTACCCCACAATAGCATATGCAGACATCATACTTACTGGTTAATTTGAACAAGTTCTAGGGGGTCATATGCAGCCCTTTTACAACTGTTAGACAGTTGGGCAACAGATTAAGGACGTATCATTAACCCTCAGAAACAGATCTCGCCATCTTCTCCAGAGAAAGAAGACCATATGTTTTCAATCCACCAAACATTCGGGGTATCACTATGGTTCTCTCGAATCAAGTTAAATACTTAGGTATTATTCTTGATAGTAAATTATCCAACATTCAAGAACGAGCAGAAAAGGCTACCGTAGCTTTCTTCGCTTGCAAAAAGATATTCGGCTAGAGATGGAGCCTTAAGCCGCTCCTCATTCACTGGATGTCTACCAGTATTGCTAGACCAACTATTTGCTATGGCGCGCTGGTGTGGTGGCCAGCGGTGGTGCTAAAAACCAACCTAGCACCCTTACAGCTAACCCAACGAATGGCATGTCTGTGTGTAACAGGTGCTCTTAGAATCACACAAACTGCAGCCATGGAGGTAATTCTCTCACCACCTTCACTTGATCTGCTTATGAAACAAACATCGGGCCTAGCTGCTATCAGATTGAAAACCACTAATTCGTGGTCGGCGTCACTAATTGGTCACAGCAAAATTTTAAACGTCATTAGAGACGCAAACTCCCTTTATACCATTGACACATAGCGCAGCTAAATTATAATTAAGCCCTAAATTATCATTAAACGGCTGTGTGTCATACGCTTATTTAGCTAAATTACCAAAATAGTGATCATTTAGCAGCTAAATCATCTCGTCATGCTCTCAGCTAATTCATCTCATTTAGCTAAATCCTCTCAATTTTCTCATAATTTAGGCTATAACGATGAAAAATGTAGTACTAAAGTTGGAGCTCTCATAAAAGCTTCGTCGTGCAAGAGAGAAGAAAAGTCATTTTCTGACAGCTCTGTATTATACAAAATCTTGGAAACGTGATTTAAACGCCTAGACAGGAAAGATGACTCGCAAACGATTCTAAAACAGGACAAAGGATAGTTTTTCTTCGTTTGTCGCCTTCCTTGCAAGATTTGATTGCCTATTGGCTATGCAATTCAACTTTTTAAAATTATGACAGATGAGTGAGTGGCTCTTCTTAATTAGCAAAGTGCTGTGTGTCACCAATCAACTAAAGATGAAGACGAGCTAAATTACGAATTAGCCAAATTATAATTAGGACCGCTATGTGTCGATGGTATTAGACTGCGAGTATGAGTGAATGAACCAACCGCAGGTTGAGATACAAAAGTTTCATATTAAGTTTCCTGTACGAAACGAATGGGCGAAAAACACGATACTCAGTACTGTACAGGTCCTCATCTCTATACGGACGGATCTTGGACTAAGGGACAAGTGCAGGAATTTATTCTTACGACCGCCGCATCCATACTTCATTTCATCTTCCAAAACACACGACAGTGTACCAAGCGGAAGTATTAGCTATTAACGAGTGTACAAAAATTATTTTAGATATGCAGAACGGTCTCGAAAATTGTTACATTTTCTCGGACAGCAGGGCTGCACATCTGATACTCCAATCCTTAAGGACTTCATCCAAACTAGTGTCCATTTGTAGACACAATTCAAATCGAAAAGTGGCCATAACGAAAGATTTTTCTAATTTGGATACCGGGTCATTGCGACCTAATAGGAAACGAGGCAGCAGATACACTTGCGCGGCAAAGATCTGCAAACATCAATTCCACTAGAAAGTCAGTCGATGCAGCATCAACAGCGCTGAAGACTAGCTTCAAATAAACTATTTTGGATTCTTCTTAGAGGGGTGAACGGCCAAATCCTTTTCGAAAGAATAAAAATATTAGATCTCAGCTGTTAAAACGTAGTTGCTATAGCTTCCGAACTATTGATAGTCTGACTCATTGCTGCATGCATTCAGGATACGGATCGCGAGCGACAGCCTTTACAGAGGTTGCGAGGAAGATGAAGAATCTATGGAATATTATCTTTGTCAAATTTCCAACAGTCGTCTTGGTTTAGGCCCTTGATTCTTCTCAGAACTAGACGACCGCAGAGGCGTCCAACATTCGAGCCTACTACGGTTAGCAAATCGAACCAAGTAGCTGGAACAATAAACTCCGCCATAGACGATCCCAAGCCCGGTTGAGAAAGAAGAAGGAAGTATGGAGTTATCCTGAATGGCCAATAACACCAGTGCGTCTCGGAAAATAGGCAAAAGTATGACATAGTTGGCTTCGCAGCATAGCTATGAGAGCACCAGCATGTCATATAGAGCTGAAAGCTCTCACCCTTTTTCTACTAGGGTGCAACAAATAAGTAGGACCGGTCCTCCAGGGAGGCGGTTGAGCGAGGTGCCGACAACGCATCACCGGAAAAAAAATCAATTTCCAGAAACCTGAAGAACAGCTTCGGAACGGATGCACTCAACGTCAACGACCCCGCAAACGACAAATGGACTACTCTATTGGATTTTGGAATGTTCTATCCTTATTTAGGATAGGCGCTCTGAAAGAGTTTCTCGAAGAAGTGGCAAAACACAACATCAACATAACTGCCATCCAAGAAACGAAATGACTCGGTAACAAAATCATGGACTTGAGATCACACACAATCTAACTAAGTGGAAAATTGTCGGGAAGCAGAGAGATTGGAGTCGCTTTAGTCAGCAGATCACGAGTTTCAAACCAGTAAGTGAAAGGTTGTGCGCAATCCGAATTAAAACTAAACTATTCAGCATTTGATTGATCAACGTTCACGCACCACCAGAAGACAAGGACGATATAACTAAAGGCGAATTTTATGCCACCCTAGAGACAACTTATGATTCACTGCCCTCGAATGACATAAAAATTATCTTAAGGAATTTTCATGCAAAAATTGGAAAGGAGGAGGCTCATAGAGGAACAACAGGAGGGCACAGTCTCCAACACGTAACGACAATGGCCAACGTCTTATTGATTTCGCAGGCAGCGAAAATAGGATTGTAAGTTCTACGTGCTTCCCACATCGCGATATTTATAAAACGAACGTGGGCATCACCAGATGGTAAGCACGGCGAAAAAATAACGATTGGTTCGACCGAGAATGCCGCTATGCAATAGACAGAAAAAACGAGGCTTACAAGATTTTTACTGAACGACCAATACGAGCCAAAAAACAAAGATATGACGAGCTTAGGCGATATGCGAAAACGACCTGCAAGCGAATACAAAGGAAGCACCATAATGACAAAATACAAAAAATGGACGACGACATGAGACAAAATAAGACGCGGGACGCTTATGCAATAGTAAAAGACTTCAAAAAATGATATGAGCGAAAAACCAGTCTCTCAACAAATCAAAAGGAGATGAGCTACTTTGAACATCTTCTCATTCACACCCCAATAGCACCAATCACGGCAGACAACATTTCAATTGAGGCCTCAACTGATACAGAAGAACAATCATCGACTCCACCCACGCTTGCTGAAATCAAAGTAGCCCTATGTGACCAAAAACTGCAGGAAATAGACGAAATACCAGTTGAACTTCTGAAAAACGGTGGAAACTGTGTCGCTGAAATACTGCACAACATGATATGCAAAATTTGAACAGAGGAAATCATACCCGACGACTGGCGAAAAAGCATTATATGTCCAATTTACAAGAAAGCAGACAAACTCTGCTGTGAGAATTACGTCCTATAAAATACTGACAAAAATTATTGAACGTCATCTTGAACCCTATACTAATCAAATAATTGGCGAATACCAAGGCAGATTCAGAACCGGACGATCTACAACAGACCAGATATTCTCGGTGAAACAGGTGCTTGAGAAATGCTGGAAATATAACACAGACGTGCACCAAATCTTCGTAGATTTTAAACAAGAATACGACAGTATCGACAGGAGCGTACTGTACCAAATCATGCTTGACTTTGGAATCCAGCCAAAACTAGTCCGACTAACAAGACTCACAATGACGAACACTGAATCCCAAGTGAGAATACAAACCGATTCCACAACCAGCTTTCGAACGGAATGTGGTTTAAAGCGGGGAGATGGTCAAGCCCCCATGCTTTTCAACTTGGCACTAGATTATGTCGTCCAAAAAATCTCTGTCGACATCAACGGGACACTACTATTCAAGTCCACCCAACTAGTAGCATACGCTGATGGCATTAACATCCTAGCAAGATCCTTCCTTAGTGCTAAGGAGGTATTTGTCAATCTTGACTCCCCCGCAAGAGACTTCGGATTGCGCATTAATGAAAGCAAAACAAAAATAATGACGCAAACAAGAAGGAAAACGCCAATCAGACAAAACATAACAATTGCGGAATATAATTTGGAGAGTGTGGACAACTTCATATATCCTGGGGCCAATCTAGCAAAGGACGGCAATGAATCAGACGAAATCCAACGACGGATAATACTAGCGAATAAGACGTATTATTCTGTACTTCCAATAATGAAATCCAAGAAAGTGCACAGGAACAATAAGCTGCGGATATATAAAACTATTGTACGACCTGTGCTCTGTTATGGCAGCGAGACGAGGACATTAACGCGAACTTCCGAAAAAGCAGTTAACGCATTTGAAAGAATGGTCCTCCGAAGAATTTTCGGACCTGTGAAGGAAGGAACGGAATGGCGAATAAGATACAACCATGAGTTGTATCAACTCTACGACGAGCCAGAAGCTTCAACGTTCATCAAGCTACGTAAACTGCAGTGGGCTGGCCATGTAGAGCGAATGGAACACAGAAAAATCCCCAAACGTGCTCTTCAAGGCAAAGCGAGTGGTAACCTGCCGGTAGGCAAACCACGCAAGCGATGGGAAGACTCGGTTGATGAAGAGAGCAAAGCCATATTAAATAAACTGCCAACAAGTCGGACGAAACTTTCTTATTCTTGGGACAAGTTGCGGGTGCGTGGAAAGTCAATATGCTGGTTAAAGTGGTTAGGGAAGACTAAGTGAAAGGGGCTTCTTGGGCATGGCAGTTGTCTATTTAACACTTTTCGGAAACGGTCAGAAGCTCCAGTACATATAATCAATATTTCGTTCGATTATTTATGCAAGTGTGAGTTTTTATGAGGGGAGGGATGAGGAGTGATAGTAAGGGTGGGTGGATGTTAATAGTTTTTCAATTACTTGCTTGAATCGCTTCCAATATTTTCTGATATTCTACAGTTTCATAGACGAAGTTCTATAGAATTTTTATAAGATTCGGTGTATTTTACATTCACGAAACCGAACATTTATATGGGAGGTGATAGAGAAGGTTGGGGAATCGTAAAATTTGATATGCAGTTTTATTTCGTTTCTCTTGTAAGGTGCTCGTATAAAATTTCAAGTTCGTTGCTTTTAATTTGTTGGTTATTAATTGATTTAATGATATTGGTCGAAATCATATTTTTGTATGGGAGAGGTGGAAGGGCAAGCATCTTTTTAAAACTTTTATCGTAATTTCATTTTAACAATTTTTGTAAGATTTTATACAAAATTTCAAATCGATAGCTTTTAATAGTTAGGTGATAATTGATTTCTTAAAAATGGTCAAAAAAATAATTTTGTATGGGAGGGGGTAGAAGTTTTAAAGATATTCGACCAGTTAATATTTCAAACTTTAACAGATTTTTTTAAATGCATTTCACAAATTTTCAAGTTGCTACCTTAAAACTTCATTCAGAAATTTTCAGTTTATGTGTTTTTTTCATTGTACGTGAAACACCTTGTGCACGTTAGACCCCCACTTCGGTGCATAACAATTTTGGAACAAATTATTATTTTTTTTTCTATGTATATTAAATAGATGTATCGACGTGCAAAATTTAAACTTTGTATCTTTTACCAGAGCCCTAAAAAATTTCTCAAAATTTTCAATAATTTTGCTTTCCACCTCCCTCCCCTTACACCCCCCAATTTAAATTTTTTACCAAAATTAAAAATATATATCTCTACAATCTGACAAATTTTTGATTTGATATATGTACTCAATTTTGAGATATAATAATTTGTAGTTTTGGAAAAGGCGCCATTTTTGAAATGCTCCCCGATTCCCGCCACTACTATTATGTCCACATGTTATATTTTTTTCATATTTCGCTAGTAAAGCTTAGTATACGTATCAAGTTTCAATTACATAGCATAAGAGACAGTCGAGATGTTAATTTTTAATTGTTTTTCTTTGCATCCCCCTGACCCTCATAATTGTTGTAAGGGGGCCTCTTTCTAAGTTGATTCTGGTGAATCTATATGCCACCTTCATGGTGCCGAAATATGAATTTTTTGTGTTTACTTATTTCGAAGATATAATCATTTGAAAAAAAAATTGCGGACAACAATTTGTTTTAAGCCCCCTACCTTTTCGGACACCAATGGATAAAAAATTAAATTATTTTTGAAGTTTTTCACACAACCCTCTCTATATCTCTACTGCTTTTCAACTTCCTATCTGCATTCGTGGTGGAGATATTAGCAAGTGTAGTTTTTGACTCTTTCCCTCCCCCTTCCACCTGACACTCCACAAAATTTAGATAATGGAGTTTACTTACCCAATCAGCAATCCAGCGTACGGCGGGACGGATTTTTTTTTTTTTTTGCATTTTTAGGCTGAGCAAATTTTTTTTTTCTGTATCGATCACAATACTTTTCTATTAGAATAATAAAGTAAAATTAGCAACTGAAGGACGCGGTCTTTGGATCGAGACGATTGGAGGCGACGACTCCAGGAGGTCAGGGCCCGATTTGGGCTGTCGCGCCATTGATGATGATGGCTAGCACAAGAGGAGCGACTTCCATCTTATAATCAATAGGGGAAGTACAATGGTCCCAACTAGATGGCGCCAGTGCATTGTAGTTCTATGAAACCACCATCCCACAACCTGAGCCCATAGTCAAGTATTCACTCTTTAGATAAGGCCAAGTATATGCACATGGGTTGGAACAAAAGCGTACCGATTGTCCTTAATGGATCACATATAGAGGAGATGTAAGATTTCTGTTACTTCGGAGACTTTGTTAGCATGGACAGTGGAGCCGAGAAAGATATTGAGACTCGTTTAAATAAAGCTTATCAGGCCTTCGGCCTCATTTGGTACTCTGCTGCGAGTGTTTACCATATGCGCCAAGTCCATCTTATTATATGGTTGCAATTCAAGTAAAGTGCTTACTAAGAAGCTGCAAACAGAACGACTTCAACGCGTTTTAGGGATATTTTGGTCAAATGTGTATAACTGGACAGACAAAGCATGGCATTGAGATTCAAAAGCGAAAGTGGCAGTGGAGCAGTCACACTTTAAGAAAGCTGGAGCCAAGCATCTCCTAATAAGATCTAGACTATAATCCTAAAGGAAAGTGTCGACCTTGAAAGCAAGTAGTTGAACACGAGGCGAAAGGAATAAACAATTCCTAGTAACGACTGAAGGCTGATTCTCAGAATTTCGCCTTGTACAGGAAAATGGTTTCTATCCCACGCACCTATGATTGAGTGACAAAAAAGAATAATTCTAAAAAAATTTATTACTTTCAATCATAAGTACCAAAAAGTTTAATTACACAAAAATATAAAAATAAATCCTAAATTAAGCGGCACAACTACCACTTGACCTCTTTATGGATAGGTTTTTCCGGTTTTTGATGAAATCCAATTAAGCATGTCCACAACTCGGAGACCACCAGTTGGCGCTATTGGACCTCCTCCGCAAGTTACCGGACCAAATGAAACCACTCCAAGGAGTACCGGACTTCCGCCCGAATTAGATGTTATTGGAACGCCCATATCACCATTGCATGCACCTCGACCTGTAAGCCCAGTGGCACAGATGTGCGTTACTTCGAGGTCGGAATAGGATCCCCGGCATGCAGCATTCGCGATAATTGTAGATTCTGCGGTGCGAAGATTTTCAGAATACGCATTACCTACATTTTCAAAATATCGTAATCAATTTTTTTAAATAATTTCATTAAAAATTTCAAAACGATTTACTTACCGTCATGAGCTCCAAATCCGCATATTTGCACAACAGTCCCGACATAGGTGGTAGTGAGCGTCGAACGAAGTGGCAATGCCACTGGGTTAATTACGTCTTTAATCATAATTTATAAAAAAAATTAGTGAAATTATTTATAAGTTCAAGAAAAAATATATTTTACTAGTCAACGGAGCGTCCCTTGGGAGTTCTATTAACGCGGCGTCGTTGACCTTACTTCCGGCCGTAAAGCCTGGGTGATATGAAAAGGCTGTACTCATAACTTCGTATGTAACGCGGCCGGACTGTCCTGTATCTAATCTATTCCGAGCTCCAAGAACAATCTTTGCCTTATCAAAGCTGAAAAGAAACGAAGATTTTAAAAAGAGCTGTAGGGGAACCCGGGGCAGAATGAGATAGTAAATTGGAAATAAATCTTAAAAACACAAAAGGATTTATTAAGGGAGCTGTAAAACTTTCTATGTAAACAAAAGTCCAATAATATTGTAAGACAATAAAAAACAGTATTTTTGTTTTCAAAAACAGAAAATAATATCATTTGACGCAAGGACACGTAATTATAATATATGATACTGGTGCAAGTGCAGAAAAAATAAGTTAGGCCTATATTTATTAAGGTTTAACTACACTTTGTGTGTCCTTTTCTTAAGCCTATTCACGAAATTCATAGGCTAGGACAGCCTCATCATTTTCGCTATCTGTTCTCTCACAGGAATTGTATGCACATGTGTACATGGAATAAGCGACCCAACCTTCAACTGACTTTGAGTAAAATTTACCTCAATATAAACATTCATAGCAAGAATGGTGTGTTTCCTCATTTCGCTCCACCCATTCCGCCCCAGGGACACGATTCACGTTAGGGAGGTAAGGCTACTCGAGGAAGATACGTAAGCTAACGATTAACTACTTGAAACTCAAGACAATTAAACATGCTTCAAGCATTTACTAACTGTAGTTGTAGTGTTAACAAGCATGCATCGTGGATACAATATCATCAGAAATTTCAATAAAACACAAAAGGAAAACTTGACGTACCAATGCTCAAGACTAACATGGGTGCCGTATTTGAGTAGTAACAGGTTGGTCTAGTTCTACTTATTATCGCTGGCAGCACTACCTTGATGTCGAAAATGTCGAACTTCATCCCGCCCCGGTACCCCGGTGTACCCCAGATTCCACTATATATTTTAAAATCGACTATTAATTTACCGCAGGGCTAAATTCTGATATTTGTTTTCTTTTCACTAAATTGAACCAGTTACACAACTTTTTTCCGAAATTGTTTTTTCGACCTTTCTCGCAGTTAGACAATGACCTTCGTTTTATGTGCCATACTTTTTATTCTTCTCGCTTCTCGTTGTTATTATTTGTTTTAGGGATCTTGACATTTTAGAATAACAAAAAAAAACGAAAAGGATTATTCGTAGTTTTATTTTATATAGCTCGCACTGAGTGGTATGGAAGTATGAAAGTTACTGATCTGAAATTTACAATATATCAATTGCATGATGATTATAGTTGTTTCTCGAACAAAATTCAAAGCTTTGTGTTTGAAGAGCCATTATCCCACATAATTTATTACTAACTATATTTTAAAAAAAATGCTTATTATTGCGATTCTTACGCGGACAGAGTCACGGGGGCTGCTAATAACAATATAAATTTCATCAACGTACTAGAATTCAATTCCCTTCAGCTTACGCCTTCTAGCCCCTTCCATAGAAATGCAAATTTTTGTTTTGATAATTGCAATGAATTTTTAAAAAATCATCAGCTTCATCTCAATCCTTCTTCTCCCTCCCATACAAATTCCTATTTTACAAATTCAAGAAAAAGATTTTCCCTTCGAATACATGAGAGCTATCGATTTAGTAACTAGAACCCAACATGATAATAAGCAGTTTAAAGCCATAAAAAACCCGCCAGTTCTTCTGTCGTCTCCCATAAAAATGACAACATATCAAAAAGGTAATAGATTAATATTCCTGAAAATCATGAAAGCTACGACACAAACATTAAATTCAGCATGAAATGTTTGCATACCAAGTTCAGTGTCATATTCGTAGTATCAATTAAATTATTTTTCTTCGAAACTGTTAAAGCTATCGACTTGCAAGTAGGGCCAAGATATAATAATGCAAATATCTTCAATGTAAAAAAAAATTTTTTCCGATCCGTATAATCCTTCTACCTCTCCCCATAATTTTGATAAATGTGATTCTATCCATTTCCATAGAAACCAGAAAAAGTGAGGACTTAAAATATTGCCAGAATTTGTAATTTAATAATTGCAATAAATTCTAAAAAAATATATCAAATTCGCTTCACCCCTTCTACTACATCTCACATAATGATAAGCATGTTGACAATCAGTTTCAAAACCATCCAAAACCCGTCACTTGCTCTGCCACCTACCAAAACAAATCCCCCAATTTCAGAAAAACAATGTCCAACTTCTTCGTAAATTATGAAAGTTACAAACTTTAAACTTCGTACGAAACATTTTGAATACCACGTTCGGTGTCATATACAAATAAACTGCCAACAAGTCGGGCGAAACTTTATTATTCTTGGGACAAGTTGCGGATGAGTGGAAAGTCAATATGCAGGTTAAAGTGGTTAGGGAAAGCTAAGTGCAAATGGGTTTTTCGGGCAGGGCTGTTGTCAATTTAACAATATTTCATTCGTTTCTGCAAGTTTGGGTTTTCATGAGAGGAGGAGGAGGGGTAATAGCAAGGGTGGGTGGATGTTAACAGCTTTTTAATAATTGCTTGAATCACGTCCAATATTCTATGTATAGAATGTGTTTCATAGACGAAATTGCATAAAATTTTCATAAAATTCGGTGTATTTTATTTTCACGAAACCGAAAATTTGTATGGGAGGGGGTAGAGAAGGTAGGGGAATCGTAAAATTTGATATGCAGTTTTATTTCGCTTCTCTTGTAAGGTGCTTGTATAAAATTTCAAGCTCGTAGCTTTTAGTTTGTTAGTTATTAGTTGATTTAATGAAATTGGTCGAAATCATAGTTTTGTATGGGAGGGGGTAGAACGGTAAGGGCAATTTCAAAACTTTTAAAACAACTTCATTTGAATTACTTTTATAAGTTTTCATGCAAAATTTGAAATTGATAGCTTTTAAGAGATAGCTGATAACTGATTTCTTAAAAATGCTCGAAAAAATAATTTTGTATGGGAGGGGGTAGAGGAGGTAAGGGAATCGTAAAATTTGTGATGGGATTTTCTTTCTTTTCTGTTGTAAGGTGCTCGTACAAAATTTCAAGTTCGTAGCTTTTAATTTGTTTGTTATTAGTTGATTTAATGAAATTGGTCGAAATCATGCTTTTGTATGGGAGGGGGTAGAAGGGCAAGCATGATTTCAAAACTTTTACCGTAATTTTACTTTAACTATTTTTCTAAGTTTTTGTGCAAAATTTCAAATTGATAGCTTTTGATAGTTAGGTGATAATTGATTTCTTAAAATTGGTCGAAAAAATAATTTTGTATGGGAGGGAGTAGAAGTTTTAAAAATATTCGACCAGTTAATATTTCAAACTTTTAGAAATTATTTTTAAATGCATTTCCCAAATTTTTAAGTTTCTACCTAAAAATTTCATTCAGAAATTTTCAGTTTATGTGTTTTTTTCATTCCACATGAAACACCTTGTGCACGTTAGACCCCCACTTCGGAGCATAACAATTCTGGAACAAATTACTATTTTTTTTCTATTTATATCAAATAGATGTGTCGACGTGCAAAATTTAAACTTTGTATCTTTTACCAGAGCCATAAAAAAATCACTCAAAATTTTCAACATTCAACTCAAATTTTTTACAAAAATTACAGATTATATAGCTCTACAATCTGACAAATTTTTGATTTGATATCTGTACTGAATTTTGAGATTTGATGATTTGTAGTTTTGGAAAGTGCGCCATTTTTGAAATGCTCCCCATTTCCCCCCACTACTATAATGTCCTTATATTATATTTTTTTCATATGTCGCTAGTAAAGCTCAGTATACATTTTAAGTTTCAATTACATAGCATAAGAGATAGTTGAGATATTAATTTTTAAGTGTTTTCTTTGCACCCCCCCTGACCCTCCCCCTTTCACTAATTAGCTTCTATCTAAACTGCTTCTAATAGATCTATATACTATCTTGATGGTCTCAAAATATCAATTTTTTATGGGAAGTAATTTCGAAGATATAATCATTTGAAAAAAAAATTCGGCCGACAATTGGTTCTTAGCCCCCCCTTTTCGCACGCCAATGGATAAAAAAATTAAGTTATTTTTAAAAATTGTCCCACAAACTCTTGCATATGTATGTTGATTTTTAGCTTCCTAGCTGTAACCATGGTTGAGATATTCGAATTCGTATTTTTCGGTTTAAGCGCTCCCCCTGCTTCCCCCGGAACCCGTACACCCCCCAAAATTGGTATCCGCCTGAGATCCGCAACTACCTACAATCCCTCCTAAAAATGAACTTTCTATCTTGAAGGGTTTGGGAGTTAATGTGCGCTGAGCGTACACGTCGGCGTACGGCGTACGGCGGACGGCGTACAGACAGACGGATTTTTTTTTTTGCATTTTTAGGCTATTTTAGTCATGAAACGCGAAAAAAAAAATTCCAGGATAGCAAATTTTTTTTTTTCCCAAGTCGATCACAATACTTTATTATTAAAATAATAAAGTAAAATTACAAACCTCTCCCCTATTCTTCCATCACCTCCCATATAAAAGTCACTATTCACTATTCGAAAGAATTTGACATGGGTTATTTTCCGGTACATGTAACTTTTTTCCCATTTGAATTAGAGTATCGCATGATTAGGCTTTACACTCAATCATAACTATGTTATGGTTCCTAATTACTAATTTTATAATGAAACATAAAAATTTCTTACCCGGTTAGACAGTTTCCCGCCGTCAGTACCCATTTAGCATCAATAAGAGCACCACCGCATATCTTCCAGGTAGCTCCCCTCGTCATATAAAGATATGCGTAAAACCGATTAGAATTTCGTGCCGCTATGGTTCCTCCAGCAATTCTTTCATTCCGAAAATTATTATCATCCTCCAAATCTTCAACTTTTAGCGTCAAGTTTTCGTTGTTTTCTTCAAGATTATGATTAGCATCTGGCACAATATCGCCCGAAGTCAACACAAATATAGCAGCAAATAATATTGCGAATTTCATTGTGATTGTCAATTTGTTTTTGTTTTTTTTAAATTAAAATTTATTTCTCGTTTTACACTGAATTATAATTTGAAACTGAAACATTTTCAAACTATCTACTCGTTTTATAGTGAAAATTCTTCCAATAATTGTAATTATGATAAGCAAAAAAAATGTACTTTATAAATCTTTTCGATGATTAAGGTGAATCTTACCGAAGCTTATTGATAAGATTACCTACTTTATTTTTTATGATTAAATCATAGTTATGTCCTTGGCCTAGAAAATGTTGTAATTGATTCCGATAATGCTGAAAAACAAAACAGAATTATAATTGGGCATAAAGCCCAATCATATAATACTCCTGATGAAATAGTAAAGAGTTAAAACATGTCATCTCAAACTCTTTCTAATAGTGACTTTTGTATGGGAAGTGGTAAAAGCAGATGGGGAGGTTTTTAATTTTTGTGTATAACACCGAACGTAATATACAAAATCTTTCATGCTGAATTTAAAGTCAGTAGCTTTCATAACGTTCGAGGAAATCGAACAATTTTTGTTCTCATTTATGTAGGAAGTGGCAGAGAAAGTGGTAGGTTTTGTATGATTTTGAATCTGCTTATCTACATCCCAATCACATTGCTTTGCTACTCATATGGTCGAAGGAGAAATACTTTTCTTGAATTTTCAATACAAAAATTTACATGGAAAAGGAGTGAACCGAAGCTCATACTTTTTTTTAGCATTTATTGCAATTATTAAGGGACAAATTGTGGCAAAATTTTAAGTTTGTATCTTTTCTAGTTTCAATGAAAATCGATTAAATGTGCATTTGTGTGGGAGGAGTGCATTTGTATGGGAGGAAGTAGAAGGAGTGTGGTGCGCTAATCTTATTTTATACAGATTTTTATAATGAACAGGACTTAAAATCAGCTACTGTAAGTAGTATTACAGTAGCAGGCGATTTTGAATCTTGACTGAATAAAAAAAAATAAAAAAATGAGTTATAAAATGTTGCTGAACTAGAATGCATTAAAAAATATTATTTTATAGAAATAAATAGTTGACTTAAAGCCTCTACAATTACGCTACAGCCCAAATCGGACCTTGGCCTCGTGACATTCAGGTTCCTTAACATTTTTCATTACTTATTGTGGAAGGGTTGTTAGCCCTTCGCACAACCCTCTATCTACGAATTTTTCGTTTTCGTAGATTGAGGTAACCAAAGTATACTCAAGCAAGTAGTGTGCTAGAATTATGCGCCGACCGAGATTTGAACTCACGACCTTCGCATTACAAGACTAACACGCTGCCTGCTAGGCTACACCCTAGCTTTTTACATCGTTTGCCCATTTTATTTCGAATAGTTTTTCATCGCAGAACCAACTGAAAATTTGTGCTTAAAAAATTCCACTGTCTGGAATGGGAATCGAGCCTCCGACCTTTTTTTATTTGCTTAGATTGAGGTGACCAAGGTATATCCAAGAGAAGGCAACGTGCTGGAATCATATATTGCGTCGACCGAGATTTGACCTCACGACCTTCGCATTACAAGACCAACACGCTACCCACTAGGCTACACCTTAGCTTGTTGATTTAAAGCAATTGGTGTTTAATACAAGAAATAAATAATTGTAAATAAATTAGTGTTAATAATTGATTAAAATGAATGTTGATAAAAATTATAATAAAAAAAATTGTTAAAAGATTAAATAATTTTTAAATTATTAAATCATGAGTTAAAGTTTTATAACGCAAAAGCACCAAAGGAGTATTCGAATCAAAACCAAATTTTCTTACATCACTGATATTTGTAATTATACGAGATTCAGACATCACTTGATCGATCGATTTACTCGAGCATAGACGAACTGTAAACTCGCTAGCCCTTTTGTATCGCTACTGCAATGGAGATTGTTCGGACAAAATCTGTAATCACTTGCCCCCCATGTATGCCCTTACCCCGTAATACTCGAGCTGCTGCTCGCACTTATAAGTATTTTCAAAATTTCTCCCTGTAACTTTTTACCCATTTTCCATGCGATCACTTATTTCGCATTTAGCGTTTTCAAAAACTCTCACCAGTTCTAGAATTTCTGCATTACTTGCATTACTCACAATGGACACATTTGCGATTTTTACTCGAAATCCCACTTCTGATACTGTGCGGTCAGGATCGTCAGTTTTCAATTGAATAAAACAACCAAAATTTAAAGTTGATAGCTTTGATGGAGAAAAATAATTTAGTTAAAATTCTAAAATTTCGTGAAATTTGTATGGGACGGGGTAGAAAGAGTCAAGTGAAGGTGATCATTTTTCCAAAATTAGTTGTAATTGCAATAAAATTAACTCTGATAAAAATTTGTCGTTTTAGCTTTGCTAGTTGCAGAGCAAACCGAATAAATTCATTTTTGAAAATTACGCATTTGTATGGGAGGGGGTAGAAGGAATGAGGGAATCAGATCAGATATTTTTTGACGTCAATGATATTTAAATTATTATATTATAGACCTAATATTCAAGTTGTAGCTGAAATGGTTTCGGAGAAAAATCAATTTCTTTAAATTTCATAAAATTTATATGGGAGGGGGTAGAAGGAGTGAGGGAATGTGTCCCGTCCACGAACCTAAGGTTCCTTTTTTGCTAAAAATGATACATGAAAAATTTCAGCACCATAGGCCCAAGCTTTCGTGAGTTAGATAGACTTACAGACACACGGACAGACAGAGGAAATCGAGGGTTTTGATCGACAACAAATATTTCAATATCCTTGGTGGCTTTGTGCAAGCATTATTTCTTAGCGTTACAAACGGTATGGCAAACACATTATACTCTCAGATTTCATCTGTAGTATAAAAATTAACAGAATTATGATTGGGAGTAAAGTTGTAGTTTTCCCGATTTCTAAGAAAATTGTACGTTGTTTTCTTGGAAATTTGGCATTTGTATGGGAGGTGTTAGAAAAAGTGCAAGGTCTTAAAAGATTTTTCAAACTGGTTATCAAAACTCTTATCACCATGCTGCGATCCAATTTAAAAGTCGATAGCTCTAAAGTGTTCGAAGGGGAAATGCTTTTCCTAAATGGAAAAATTTTTATGAGAGAGGGTAGAATGAGTGAGCTAAATTTGGAATCTTTTTTTCAGTATTTATTATAAATACTTAAAACCAAAATCGTGTAAAATGTTATATCTTTACTTTTTCTAATTTTGATGTAAATCGATTGACAAAAATCGTGGAGAAGGAATAAGCACTTCGAAATAAAAAATTTTCGATGTTCAAGATTATATTGTTAAACGTCGCTCAAAATTTCAAGTTGATAGCTCTGACATTTTCGAAGAAAAAGAACTTTATTGAAATTTTGAATATTCGTGAAATTTGTATGGGAGGTGGTAGAAAGAGTGTGGTAACATTGACAGTTTTTTCAAATTTCGTTGCAATTATTCTGAAATATTTCTGGCTAAAATTAATGTTTCCACCTTTATAAGTTTCAATGAAAATCGATAAAATGCATCTTGAAAATTGTGTATTTAATTCGGAGGAGGTAGATGGAGTGAGCTAGGTTGTAGCCTGGTGAGTAGCGTGTTGGTCTGCAATGCGAAGGTCGTGAGTTCAAATCCCGGTCGACGCATAATTCCAAAACACTACTTGCTTGGGTATACCTTGGTTACGTCAATCTACGAAAATCAAAAATTCGTAGATAGAGAGTTGTGCGAAGGGCTAAAAACCCTTCCGCAATAAATAATGAAAATGTTACGGAACCTAAAGGTCGGGATGCCAAGGACCGATTTGGGCTGTAGCGCCATTGAAGAAGAAGAAGATGGATTGAGCGAACCGTAATGAATCTCAAATAAATATGGAGAAAAACTGAGGTTTGACATATTGTATTACTCCTTATAATGTGAAATTTAAAATTAAATTAGTTGTGGTGTTGAAGAGTAACAACTAGATTAGTAACTGATGATTTTTGGGAGTGTCTCTACAATATTTATTAATTTATATAATATTTGCGCCGAAAAAAATGAACTATTCTTTCGGATCTTGGAACGTGTGATCCCTGTACAGAGCAAGAACAGTGAAACCGCTTTTGGAACAGATGAGTAAATGCACCATAAACATCATTGCACTCCAAGAAACTAAATTGATATGGAGTGAGATTACTGACATTAGACCGCACACAATTTTGTAGGAAACATCAGCATGTTGTAAAGCATCAAAAATGGCACTACATCTGTCACATTCGAGCTATTTGGACAACAGCCCCGACGCAAAAGACAACGAGTGGCAAAAAAAAAAACTTCCTGACAAAAAAAACCAAAGCTCAATAATGACGAAACTAAAACATGCACGAATAATTTAAACTACACACTACAAAAGCCGTGCATTTCCTTGTCAAAAGGATGAAAGATAGATGCCCACCAAAGAAAACACTATGCAAGGAGGCAAAAGGCAACATTATAAGTAATGCGGATTATATAAACCAAAGGCGGGCGCAATATTTTGAGCCTCTCCTCAATTGGATCCGCACGAACAGCAGCAGCAGTCATTGTAGCAGGTACAACTGATGAAGAAGTAAAAAAAGCCCGAGGCTAATGATATAGGTATATTATACATGACTTAATTTTCAAGTCAATAGCTTAAATGGTTTCGGACAAAATTCAATTTCATTAAATTTCGAAATTTTACGAAATTTGGAAGGGAAGGTGGTAGAAAAAGTGGGGGATGTAACCCGTTAACGAACCTAAAGTTACTTTTTTGCTAAAAATGAGATATGACAAATTTCAGCACTATAGCTTAAAGCGTTCGAAATTTGTGTTGTAGA
Organism: Chorisops tibialis; assembly: GCA_963669355.1. Taxonomy (NCBI): domain Eukaryota; kingdom Metazoa; phylum Arthropoda; class Insecta; order Diptera; family Stratiomyidae; genus Chorisops; species Chorisops tibialis. The sequence continues at coordinate 81,837,855 of OY770263.1, forward strand.
TAGAATCGAGGTTATTGAGCGTCAACAAATATTTCTGTACCCTCGGCGACACTGAGCGAGCATTATTATTTTTTTTTTTTACAGAATGACCTGTGTTATAGGCAATTTCGGACTTCATGTGCAATGCACAAACACAGTCATGGAGGGAAGGAATGGTATTGGGAAGATAGGGGAAGGGGAATGAAAACGACCATAACGAGTGGAGAAGCTGGTATATTTTTCAGTTTTACTGGCTACTACTGACAAATATTTGCAGATATTATGAGGGACGGAATGATAGAAAGCGAACAGTAACCTACTGAGTATCTAGGCCTTCTTGAAGTGAAACTGTTTCACTTTTATATCGTTTCTACAATGGCACTACAGCCCAAATCGGACTTTGGCCTCCTGACATTCAGGTTCCTTAACATTTTTCATTATTTATTGCGGAAGGGTTGTTAGCCCTTCGCACAACCCTCTATCTACGAATTTTTCGTTTTCGTAGATTGAGGTAACCAAGGTATACTCAAGCAACGCCACGAAAGCCTCAATATCGTTATTTCTTAATTGATTATGCGAGATTAGAGAGAAAGATTAGCAAACAAAAACAATTAGAAACAACTGACCGCAATATACAATATACTCTCAGATTTCATCTAGAGTATAAACATTTGGGGAATCCTAGAAAAGGAATTTTATATAGAAAACAGGCAGTTTGAAAATATTCAATAGTTAAAAATGGCTGTTATTAATGCTTGGCAGAATATTGATGAAAAAAAAAACAAATTTAATAAAAGTATGCCAAACAGATTATTTGAAGTGATAAGTAATAAAGGTGCTCCAACCAAACATTGGAATTTACCCTTGTGTGTTCTTTTATTTTATTTTATAAAATTATTTCCTTGCGTTTATAGTTACGCTCCGGCTAAATTTAATCAAAGTTAAACTTACGGTAATTACAGCGATTAGTTGTTGCTAATTGTTTTTGTTTGCTAATCTTTCTCTCTAATCTCTCATAACCAATTAAGAAAAAACGATATTTCACTAACTAAATTGCAAAATTGAACATATTTTGACTGCGTTTATAGGTATGCTCCGCAGTGTAGTAAATAGCTAGGATGAAGCCTGGTGGGTAGTATCTATATTGCGAAGATCGGGGGTTTCCAAACATGCTCGACGTATAATTTCAGCACACTACTTACGTGGAAATATCGTGGTTTGGCTACCTCCATCTACTAAAATGAAAGAAAGTTTTCAAGAAGGACTAACAATCCTTTCACAATAACAAATAAAATGTTACGGAACCTGAAGGTCATAAGACCAAGACTCGATTTGGGCTACAGTATTTTTTTTACAGAATGACCTGTGTTATAGGTGTAATGTACAAACATAATCATGGAGGAAAAGACTAGGATTGGGAAGATAAATCACATAACCCCGATAAGAATCAATGAGATTCTGTAAGGGTTAGTTTTATTTCATTTTCTTGTACCTGTTCTAGTACAGGTAAGTACGCTTACTAAACTGTTTAAAATAATATAATATAACAAAATAATCTACACATATAAATATAATTGTAGTGTCTGTCTTTTATTTGTTCAGAAATGGCTATAAGTTACTTTTTTGCTTTATTTTGGCAATAACTAAGCAGAAACTCACGTTTTTAAAATTCTTCTCTGTCTGTCCTTCTGTGTGTCTGTCTGTCTGTCTGCTCGGCTTTCACGCAAAAAAGGCTGAACCGATTGTAATGAAACTCTCACACTTTATTAGGTATGCTCCGAGGTGTAATCTGCTTTTGGTTTTATTTCCCTCCCCTCACGCCTTCTACCTCCTTCCGTACAAAGTGACTCGTTTTTAATAATATGTAATAGTAAAATTTTTTTGGAAACTATAAGAGCTATTAACATGAAATTTAGAATACATTATTTATATTATAAATGCAATCTTTAAGTACACAAATTATTAAAATTTCCATACTCCTTCGCCCACCTCCCATACAAACTACACTTTTTCATTAAATACTATACACCAATTTTCTCAGTACGTATAAATTCCATCGAGCTAAAATTTTATACCAAATCCTTAATTAGCATTATTATTAATATCGGGAAAAAACTAACCAATTATCTTCACTATTTCTACCCCCTCCCGTACAATGTGACATAATTCCACGACTTTACAAAAATTCGATTTTCTTGGAAAGTGTGAAAGTCACAGATCTAAAGTTTAAAATATATCAATTGCACAATGATCGTAGCTGTTTTTTAAAAAATCACTAAAAACCCCTCGCTCCTTCCACCACCTCCCATACAAACTGCACTTTTTCATGAAATACTCTAAACCAATTTTCTCAATACGTATACCTTTCATCGAGCTAAAATTTTGTATAGAATCTTTAATTAGCATTATTATTAATATCGGGAAAAGATTAACCGATTAGCTTCACTCCTGCTACCTCCTCCCATGCAATGTTACACAATTTCACAACTTTTCAAAAATTCGATTTTTATGAAAAGTATGAACGTTACTGAACTAAAATTTAAAATATATCAGTTTTATTTCTCGAAAAATCACCAAAAAACGCTCCCCTTCTTCTACCATCTCCCATACAAATTGCATAATTTCACTAAATACAATGCACAAAGTTTCACAGTACCTATTCAATTTTTGAAGCTTAAATTTGGCACAAACCATTTTTATAGCATGATGTGAAACAAATTAGTTCAGTACAGCCACCCCTTCTAGTGACCGTCTGTCCGTCTGTCTGTCTGTCTGTCTGTGCGTCTGTCTACAGCATAACTCTCGAAAGCTTTGAGCTATAGTGCTAAAAAATTTTGCGTGTCGTCCTTAGCAAAAAAGTAACTTTAAGTTCGTGAATGGGCTACATCCCCCACTCCTTCCACCTCCTCCCATACAAATTTCATGAAATTTCGAAATATAAAGAAATTGATTTTACATTGAAACTATTTAAGCTATCAACTAGAAATTTAAGTGAAAGGATAACGATATAGATATCATTAATATCGCGAAATATTGACCCGATTCCCTTACTCCTTCTACCCCCTCCCATACAAGTGGATAATTTTGAAAAATACATATTTTCGATTTTCATTGAAACTAGCAAAGCTGAAAAGACGAAATTTTGTCAGAACTAATTCTACTACAATTGCAATTTATTTTCAAAATAATTATCAACTTCACCTCACTCCTTCTACCCCCTCCCATATAAATTTCACGAAATTTTGAAATCTAAATTATATTATTTTTCTTCGAAAAAATCAAAGCTATCAACTTGATATTTTGTACAAAGTATACAAATAGAAATATTAGTAATACAAAAAAAATTTGTTTTGATTTTTACACTCCTTCAGGGGGTAGAAGGAGTACAAATGTATAATTTTTGTTAAATGCATTTTATCGATTTCCATTCAAACTAGAAAAAGTACAAACTTCAAATTTTGCCAGAAATTGTTTCTTAATAATTGAAATAAGTGTTAGAAAAAATTATCAGCTCCGCTTCACTCCTTCTGCCACCTCCCATACAAATATCTCTATTACACATTCAAGAAAAGAATTTCTCCTTCAAGTATATGAGAGCTATCGACTTTGAAATTGAATCAAAGCATGGTGATAAGGCTGATGATAAGCAGTTTCAAAATTATCTTAAACGCTCCCCTTCCTCTGTCACCTCCCATACAAAATCCCCAATTTCAGGAAGACTTTGACCAATTTCTTTAAAAATAATGAAAACTAAAAAGTTTAAATTCAGCAAAAAACATTTTGCATGCCATGTTCGGTGTCAAATACGAAAAATACAAACCTCCCCCTCTGCTTCTACCACCTCCCATGCAAAAGTCTCTATTCACTATTCGAAAGAATTTGAGATGACATATTTTCCGGTATATTAAAGTCATTTCCATCTCATCTAGAGTATCTTAAAGCCCAATCATAATTCTGTTATGTTTCTTTAATTAACGCAAGGTATAACTACACCCGCAAGGGGGTAGTTGTAGGATGAGGTTTTACCAATTACTGCAACTATCTTTGGAGACTAGCGACTCCACGCACCTGAGCTAACTATCCCCATGTGGGATGGGGGCTGTAGAATTCACCCACAGCCAGTCCTGCTTGCCCTAAAAATGGCAAATGGACACTCACTGGATCATGGGCTTATCACCCGTGATCTTAAGACCTAAATGATACGACAAACGTATACAGCGCCTCGGATACGGACTGATTCTACGGTAACGACTTTTGGCATTCGAAAACGGACTATGATTGGCTTCTGGAACGTTCGAACATTGAATGACGGGGGTTACTCGGTCCTTGCACCGCCAATCAGTGATCGACCGTGAAATGGAACACTATAATATCCAAATCTTGGGCTTGAGCGAGGTCAGGTGGACAGGATCAGGAGAAGAACAAACCCCTAGCGGAAACACTATTCTCTACATTGGCCCTGAAAGTGAAGCCAGAAATGGCGTGGCGTTCGTCCTTATGCCGAGAGCGAGAAACAGTCTCATTAGCTGGGAACCAATCTCGGATATGATTATCGTCGTCAGGCTCAGGACCAGTGTCAGAAACGTCACAATGCTGCAGTGCTACGCACCAACTAACACCGCAACATCTGGTGACAAAGAGAAGTTTTATAGCCAACTGAGTGCCACCTTCGAACGTGTTCCAAGAGGTGGTATTATTATCATCTCGGGAGATATGAACGCCCAGGTTGGATCAGACAACACTGGACTAGAACACGTCATGGGCAGGTATGGTGACCCTTGGGTCGACGCATCACGACCTTGGATTAAGAGACCCGAAAATGGCGAATTATTTGTGGAGTTTTGTATACTCGGCAAATGATCATCGGAGGGACCCTTTTTCCACACAAGAGTCATCATAAAACATCTTGGGTTTCCCCTGATGGTGTTACTCAGAACCAGATCGACCATTTGGCTATAAGTCGCCGATGGAGAAGATGTCTCCTCGATGTGCGAGCGAAACGTGGAGCTGACGTGGGGAGCGGTCACCACTTGATGGTTGCCTGCTTGAGATTGTGTACAGCAGCTATCCGACGACCACAAATTCTTCAAATGAAGCGCAAGCTTTATGTGGATAAGCTAAGAGATCCCAACAAAAAACGCGAAAACACCACTATTCTACGCGAAAAGTTATCCCCATTGGGTGAATATGAAATGCGCACACTGGACGCTAATTGGGAGGTAACCAGAAACACTTTTCTAACTAGTGCTGAAAAATCTGTGGGATATGTGCAAAGCGGTGAGAAACCCTGGATGTCGCAAGACACATGGGACAAGGTTGGCAATCGGAAAAAAGCCAAATTGGCAATTATCTCTCAACACGATGTCAACCAGCGAACGCCCGACTTGAGGCAGAACTACCGCGATGCTCATATACAGCTTAAAAAGGCTGTTATTAGGGACGATCCACCAGATATGGCAGAGATAGTTTCCGCCATTCGGTCAATGGCGGGAAGGAAAGCTCCAGGTATAGACGGACTACCAACCGAACTCCTCAAAGCGGACTCGGATATAACAGCCGATATACTCCTCCCACTCTTCACTAAGGTGTGGAGTGAGGGAAGATATCCGACTGAATGGAAGGAGGGCGTCATTGTGAAAATTCCGAAGAAGGGCGGCCTTCGGGATTGTGTCAATTGGCGTGGTATATGTCTACTTACTGCCGTATCAAAAATTATGGCTAAGGTAATTCTCAATAGGATTAGTGATGTCGTCGAGAGCACTCTTGAAATTTATCAGGCTGGATTCCGTAAAGGGTCGTCTTGTACCGACCACACAAATACCCTACGGATAATATTAGAACAGTCAGCCGAAATGGGTTCGCCACTACATCTCATGTTTATGGACTTCGAGAAGGCGTTCGACAGCGTTAAGCGAGATTACATATGGAAAGCTTTACGTAGGAGAGGTATTCCGGATAAGGTCATTGCTATAATTAAAGAATCCTACGAAGATGCAAGGTCTCGCGTCTTGCATAGAGGAGAGCTGTCCGAGAGCTTCCCTGTGCGAACGGGTGTCAGACAAGGCTGCATATTATCACCAGCCCTGTTTCTGGTGGTAATAAATGACATCTTAAAAGCTGCACTGGAAGGTGGGGAAGGTAAAGGTCTTCAATGGAGACTATTTAACATCTTAAGTCACCTTGATTATACTGATGACGTGTGTTTGCTTGCACATAACCGTTCGGACTTAGAGTCAAATGTTCGCTCGTTGCATTCTAAATGCAAAGAGGTGGGATTGAAAATAAATGTGCGTAAAACCAATTACATGCACATGGGTTCGAACGCAAGCACACCGATTGTTCTTAACGGACAGGATGTGGAAGAGGTGCAAGATTTTTGCTATCTCGGAAGCATTGTCAGCATGGACGGCGGAGCCGAAAAGGATGTTGAGGCTCGGCTAAATAAAGCTCGTCAGGCCTTCGGTATTCTTTCCCCTTTCTGGAGGTTAAGAGAGATCTCCCTTCGCACGAAGCTGCGAGTTTTTGACTCATGCGTCAAATCCGTGTTGTTATATGGTTGTAGTACGTGGAAAGTGACCGTTCGGCTTACCAAGAAACTACAGACTTTCGTAAACCAATGCCTCCGACGCATTTTAGGAATATTCTGGCCGGAAGTAATCTCCAACGACGAATTTTAGAGTACAACTCGTCAGACTAAAATAGGTATTGAGATTCAGCGGTGGAAGTGGCAGTGGATCGGTCATACTTTGTGCAAACTAGAGCGAAACATCGCAAAACAGGCTCTGGATTATAACCCTCAAGGAAGACGTCGGGTTGGTAGACCATGTAACACATGGAAGCGAGCAGTTGAGCAGGAGGCCAGAGGAATAAACAAGTCTTGGCAACAGCTTAAGGCCGATGCTCAGGATCGCGCCTTGTGGAAGAGAGTTGTTTCTGTCCTATGCCCCTATAGGGGGTCTTAACAGGAATTTGATTTTGATTGATTGATAACTATTCACATGTCCTTAGTGCTCTTCAATACGAATATGGTCTGAGATCACGGGATTGATTTGGTCACGAGCCTGTCCCTGTAATTTATGGTTCTGATTCCAACAAAATAGAAACCTTTGTCTTCAAAGGACCATTAAACTAATCAGTTTATATATCCCGGACAATGTATTACTAACTATATTCTCAAAAGTTGCTTATTTTTGATTCTTACGCGGACAAAGTCGCGGGCGATCGCTAGTGTAATAATAAAATAGATTGAAAAAATGCGGAAAGGTTTTTGTGGTTTATCTATTTCAGTTCCGGAGACTTGCTATAACAATATCTTACGATATCGATCAAAATAACACAGAAAGTTTATTATGATATAAATGAAAAAACGCGGAAAGGTTTCTAATCCATTTGTTATAATACTGGCGACGTTACAACAAAATCTGAACTTAATTTAATATTCTGTCTTTATATATTGATTTTTAATCTAAACCATAATTCCTTAACTGATAAGTACGATTTGATATCCCTATGCTATTAATGGCTTACTTAAATCGCGAAGTACGATCTCACATTTTAATATAAACAATAACTTCGTTATTGAGAAGTATGATTCGATATTTAAGGTCGATGCATTAATTTCTTAATTGACATTTTAGATTGATATAGTAATTTCATAATTTGGAAGTGTGATATGACATTTTAGATTTCTGTAGGCAATAAGCTGTGACTTGCGTAATCTCGCAGGGCAATTGCCTCGTTTGTATATGGTCGACATTCGTTCTTTTTGTGATCGAATGGTGAAAAGGGGAGTTCGAACGACCGTAACAAGTGGAGAAGCTGGTATATTTTCAGTTATACTGGCTGCTACTGACAAAAATGTGCAGATGCTATGGGAAACTGAGTGATTGAAAACGAACAGAAACCATCTACTGAGGATATATATAGAGCTTCTTGAAGTAGACCTGTTTCACCATTTGCCCATTTTATTTCGAATAATTTTTCATCGACAGTAGCAACTAAAAATTCATGCTTAAAAAAGTTCCACTGTCTGTAATGGGAAATGAACCCACGACCTATTGATTATGAAGCAAGTACGCTGCCCACTATGCCACGGAAGCCTGTTGTGACATTGTTGAAGAGAAGAAGAAACAATCATTGCGAGTAGATATAATTATACTCTAGATGAAATCTGAGAGTATTATAAGTTTGCTCTAAAGTTTTAACGCCAAGAAATAATGCTCGCACAGAGCTGACAAGGGTACCGAAATATTTGTTCTCTCAAAACCGGATGTCTGCTCATCCGTCTGCCCGTCAGTCCATCCGTCCATCCGTTCGCTGTCTAGCTTGAGAAGGCGTCGAGCTAGAAAGTTCAAATTTTGTACACGTCGTTTTTGGCGAAAAAGTAAGGTTGAGTTCGTGAACCGGCCAAATAGCACTACCCCTTCTACCTCCTCCCATACAAAATGACTCATTTTCAATCATTTACGTTAAAAAAATTGTCTTGGAAACTGTAAAAGCTAATGATTTCAAGCTTGGAACATATAGATTGATTGTATATATACTGATTTTAGTAAGGCTTTTGATAAATTACCAATTTGTTGAAATTGGACTTATTTTCCTACTTGGTTTATCAATTGGATTAAATTATATCTAATTGATAGAACTTACCAATTTCTTTTTCAGGGTTGTACTTCTAAGCCATTTACTGCGCATTCCGGTGTTCCTCAAGGAAGTCAGTTAGGGCCACATCTTTTTATCCTAGCCATTAATGATGTTGCCTCTGTTTTTAAATATTCGGAAGTACTCATTTATGCTGATGACATTAAAATCTTTAGACCTTTTACTTTCAACTCTGACAATTTTCATCAGGGGAATTTAATTAATTTTAGTAACTGGTGTCGCCATAATGATTTGATATAGTACCCTCCTGTCAAAACGTACGCTTGTTTAAAATCTACGAAGATTTGGTGCACGTCTGTGTTATATTCCCAGCATTTCTCAAGCACCTGTTTCACCGAGAATATCTGGTGTGTTGTAGATCGTCGGGTTCTAAATCCACCTTGGTGTTCAACAATTATTTCATTAGTAAAGGGCTTGATGATGATTTTTCTTCGTCAGTTGAGGCCGCATTTAAGATGTTGTCTTTTGTGAACAATTAAATATATTTATATGTATAGATTTGCCAAAGGTAAAAGTCAAGTAGATTTACTGCTTTAGTATTATGAGCTGGAGCATTGCTTTAAAACGCACTCTCATCTGCAGTATGGTAATGCTCTAATGTTCTGTGCTTTAGTTGCAGCATTTAGCATAGGGTCTTACCATTGTTCTACAAAGCTCCCTAAATGATTTATTTTGCTTAGAAAGTTCTAACAATTTGATGTCAGCCGGTTTTTAACCGAAAATAGCTGCATTAGTCCCGTGATTTATTTCAAAGTGGGTGAATGTGTTATGGCAGTCGTCTGGACTCTCGGTATTCCACAGTTTAATCGCTGAATTTCGAATTCAATTATAATTAGGAACAAAGAGATTTTAATTAAATAGTACAAAATGAGTGATTTTGGTAAGTACGATTTTTAAAGTTATCGGTATCATTCGAACTAAGTGCGAGAAAAAAGGGTGAAGTCACATCGAACAACTTCTAATTTTTTAATTTAATAAAATTCTTTTATTGGAAATTAAGATCAAATTCCTAGCGATTTGTTGACGTCATCCCAGTCATTCAACACGACTAAAGTCAACTAAAAGAATAGCAAAATGCTGCATTTTCGAAAATCTGTGTCAATAGAGAAAAAACGAATACCGCCTGTGCAAGGAACAACAAAATTTCATTTGCAACTACATTTTTGTAAACTCGTTTACATTTTATTCGATAATAGCACGTCGAAATCCAAGCATTTTTGAAATTCGATAATTTTTCATCTTAAGTGGCAGCGTAAAGTCAACCGTGATTTGAACTGACTTAAAGGTAGGCGCAGGAGATAACGTTATCGACCGAAAAATAGCTTCAACAATTTAGGTAAACTCATAACGTTATTTTATAACGAAATTATTTCGTTCAAGTACATACGGTTGTAACTAAAGCCCAGATTTATATGCAGTAAAAAGTGTCAAAATATGCCATAAAATATGCAGACAAAACTGCTCTAATATGCAATGAAATATGCACTATACACTGTAGATGAGTGTTGATATTATTTCCTTAAAAAAAAAGACGATTGAAATAACTATGTATGAAATTTTACTATTATTTTTTTAATAATAAAATATTGTGATCGACTTGGAAAAAAACAATATGCTACCATGAAATTTTGACTAAATTAGCCTCAGAATGCAAAAAAACATAACAGGGCTATAATTGCGCGTAAAGCGCAATCTCCTGATACTCTAAATGAAATTTTTGCGATCCAAGAAATGTTGTATGGGGAGTGTTAGAAAGGATGATAGCATTGAACTAATTTTTTCCCCATCATGCTAAAGTATCTATAAAAATGTTTTATACAAAATGCTTATTAAAAAATTGAATAGGTACTGAGAAAATTAGTGTGTTAGATTTAATGAAAATGTGCAGTTTGTATGGAAGGTGGTCGAAACAGTGGGGGGATTTTAGTGATTTTCTCAGAAATAACTAGGAATATTATAAAATTGACATCCCTTAAATTTCAGACCAGTAACATTCATACTTTTCAAGAAAATCGATTTTTTGTAAAGTTGTGAAACTGTGTCATATTGTATGGGAGAGGGTAGAAGCAGTGAAGCTAATCAAATATTTTTTCCTGATCTTAGTGATAATACTAATTAATTATTTATTACAAAATATGAGTTCGATAATTGTTATATGTTCTGAAAAAACCGTCTTAGAGCATTTCATGAAAAAGTGAAGTTTGTATGGGAGGGGGTGGAAGGAGAGGGAGGATGCAAATAATTTTTCTACTATAATTTAAATCATTATGAAAGTAATATATCCCAAAATTCAGGCTAATAGCTTTATACTTTTCGAGTAAATCCATTTATTGTCAAATTGCGAAATTGTGTCATTTTGTATGGGAAGGGGTAGAAGGGGTGAAGCTAATCGTCTAATTTTTTTTGACCTTACTAACAATTTTAAATAAATATTTGGTGCACAATTTCAGCCCGCTAAATTTTATACGCACTAAGTAAATTGTCTTAGAGTAATTCATGACAAGCACAGTTTGTATGGGAGGTGGTAGAAGGAGGGGAAGGACACGCATAATTTTATTTTATTTTTATTATTATACGGCAGATTGATATTATCAAATAAGTAGCATATACCAAATTTCAGGCCAAAAGCTTTTATACTTTTCGAGCAAATCCGTTAATTGTTAAATTGCGCAATTGTGTCATTTTGCATGGGAGGAGGTAGAAGAGGTGGAGTGATTTGGCCCGTTCACGAACTTGATCTTACTTTTTTGTCAAAAACGACGTGTACAAGAT